>OU343220.1:69544888-69688777 GCA_910596185.1 Chrysanthemum makinoi | reverse complement strand
TTCGATCTCATTGTTAGTGTGAAGGCTGTTGGTATGTGGACTAAGGGTCAAGTTTTGTTTAACCATAGAGCCGGTTGATTAATGAAGTGTCCACATGCTTTACTTTTGCTCGGCTTATCGGCTTGCTTGAACCTCGGATCAGGAATGAGTTTGTGATTACCATTACACGTGGGTATGACTTGAGATGCTTTGGTAGTAATACCACATTGGTGTAGAAGGCGGTTGAGTCATTTACGATGGTTTCTCCCAACTTAGGTGATCAAGAATCTTTTTTCAAACATAGCATGTCTCTCATTTTGAAGAAGAAAGGCATACGGTTGCTCATGATTTGTATTTTCAATCCTTTGGTTAACCACAGCGGTAACAAATTTGTGCCATTCAGAGATTCATGTTTGTTCACAAACTTTGAGTTGGTGAATATTTGGCATGGTCATTTGATGTTCCTCATGTCATTCCAGCTTATGGAATCTCACGTAGTACCTAGACACTCTCATCTGGTTTCATCTTGAAGTGCTCAAACTCATCATCTTCAGTTGTGATTCTCTCTTCCTTAGTTAATTGAACCGAGAGAAGCATCTTGACATTATCCCAACACTTGGCTTTAGTGTTGTGATTGATAAGCTTGTAGATGTCTTTTGGAAGACCACAGTAGTATGATGTTTGGGCCTGATATCATCATCGAATCTCTTTTCTCCTTATCACGGAGCTCATCATACGTCTTTGGTCTGTCCAATCCAAAGATCATGGTTCCATCTGCTGCAGTATCAATTATGTCTCTTGTAGTCTCAATCGATAAGGTCCTTCATCAATGGATTTGAGAATGTTGACACCATTTTACTTCCCAAGGCAGTACAATGGATTAGTTGAGCCCAAGAGTCGGGTAATAGTTCAGTCAAGCATGGGTGGGCGAGTATCTGAACGGTTGCTTGAACATCCTCAGCAGCATGGAGATGATTGTAGGTATGCGTTGGTAGACATGTTAGCAGATTACACGGATTTTATAACTCTATGATTAAACCGGAAATAGATTCTTTCACGGGATTTTACTAAATCAAGAGAAAACCTTATTACAAACAGAAATCAACCAAATCGCTAAGAGTTATTGAACCAAGTCGCTAAGCCCAAGTCGCTAAGACCCAAGTCTTTGGACACAAGTCGCTACAGTCAGAATTAAGCTAAAGAGCAACTCGCTAAGGTCCAAGTCGCTAACACCAAGTCGCTAAGAATTATGACAACAAATCGCTAAGCACCAAGTGGCTAGACACAGTTAAGTTGTTAAAGAACAACTCGCTAAGATCCAAGTCGCTAGTATCAAGTCGCTAACCATTTACACTACAACTCCTAACAATTTCGAGCAAATCGCTAACCTCACCAAGTCGCTAGCCATAGTGGAGAATCCACTAACTTGTACTATTATTTGTCTTGTCTCAATAGACAAGTCGCTAGGCTCAAGTAAGCTAACAACTAACACGTAACTTGCTAACTTTTACTGAAGCAAGTCACTACGATGAAAAACACAACGAGAACCAAGTCGCTAGCAAGAAAAACTTCAAAAACACACTTTTCAATCCAAAACAAGCTCAACCACAGTGATTCAAGCTTTCCAAATCAAAACCCAAGCACTTACAATGATTCTTAACACAAAAGTACACCCAAAATTCAAACTTTAACACTAGAAATGATTCAAATGATGCAAAAACCACTAAACTTTTGCAAACTCAAAAACCATCTAAAAACACAAGAAATCCAAGGATATGTAAGAGAGATGATCAAACCTTGGCTCTTGATACCAATTGTTGCATATTGGATTTTACAAACACATCAAACCACAAGATCAAAGAGGCGTATACTATGGTTTTAGAGAGAGAAAGAGTTAGAGGTTTGGGAACTTAGTGAGAGAAAGTAAAGTATTTTTATGAGCTCCAACTCTCTACCTTGGGAGGTAGAGAGTATCTATAGTCTTACACAAATCGCCACCTACGGGCTGTGGATCAGGCGTACAGTGGGTAAAGACCCGTCCGTCCTCCACGGTGTTACTTAACTAAATACTACTTAACATTAAACAATCTACGACTACGAGCTTTCTAATGATTACATATACTTGAGGTGACCGACTCTTTAATGACTGGATTTACAAAATCCTAACAGAAGTTTCAGGACGCTATATATCTACGTTTTCAGCCCGTGGGCAACTACTAATCCTTATGTTATACGTTTATTCTGAGGTTAGTATACGCGACTATACGGTTACTGAAGATCTCAACGCTCCTGCCTACAAGGTGAACACTGTTTTCTTTTACTGCCTTTGCTTTTACATGAATGCATCAGCTATACATAGTGGTTTATGCATATGTTTTTTCTGTAAAGTCTTAGTCCAGCATTTTCCCGCGCGTTTGCATACATTTTTTTTCCTCTATGTATGTCGTTCATGCATGCTTTATTAGATATTGCCTTTTTGATTGCTGCTCTCTTTCTGTTTTGCTTATGATATTGATTACGTGTTGCTGTTAATTATTGCCATAAATTATAAGTTACCTTAGTGATCATACATTACAAGTTACGTCAGTAATCTACCTATGAAAACAAAACATAAAGCAGTGCGTAGGGTTTCTTCTGTAAACAACCTTGGGCCTTCTAAAACTACGCCAGATAATGTTGCCATTCATACTTTGGCTCATCCTGTCAACAACGAAGAGACAGCCACTCAGTCTGCCAACATGGTTACAAGTCTTCATGACTTTAATGCTACATTTCTTGCCGGTACGAATACTACATGTTATGCCACTTTGTCTCAACTTCTGTGCACAACAGCTGGTGTAAATAATACTATACCTCAGCCTTTTGCACATGCCCATGCACATTCAATGCAAGATATTGATCTTGGAAACTGTCATAGTACAAACACAGAAACTGCTGCAAGTATGCAAACTAATTTACGCACTTCGAGGGCCAAAAGACCATATACTCAAACACTTACTCCAACAAGATTTCATAGTGCTGATGGCGGAACATCATCATATATAACAAGTAAGTTAGTAAACTATCTTATGTGCATCAGTGCATGCCAGCCTTATAGTTTAAAAGCTAAATGTTGTATTTGTCTTTGTTGCTAGCTTCTGAGTACGACAGTGTATATAATAGCCTTTTACCTTACCAAAATTCGCAAAAAAAACACCGCTGACATTGCTACCACACGGCCAAAAAGACCCCGGTTCACTCAAGGTATATAATTTCTTATTTTCTTAACATGCCGACTTTTCCACCGGTTTTTTTTTAGTAACCATACCAATAATGGTTGATATGGTTAAGACCAGAGAAATTGTTCAGCCCATCTCATTAGTAGAAAAAATGCTGGTAGACGGTCTAAGAGACCACGCTTCATTCAAGGTACATAACTTTGCTTACTTTTATTTTTTTTTTTTTTTTATTTCTGCTGCAAAATACAACGTTATTTTCTTCGGGAATCGTAGTAACAATGTTTGCTTTACTGCAGTGGCACCGTGTTCTATAGGTGAAACAAGCACACAGCCTATGCCTGCAGCCACTAGACGAAGGCAAATTAGACAAGGTAGGATTCTATTTTTTTTTTCCTTTTTTTTTTATTTTTTTATTTACCAGAACCTTTCTTTATTTATTTTTACTTTCTATTTTTTTTTCTAAATTTTCTTTGTATTTCTTTATGTTTATCCTTTTTTATTTTTTACTTTTTATTTATTTATTTATTTTATTTTTTGCTTTCTTTCCCCATACTGTTCACTATATATTTTATTTTACATTATTTTTTTTAGGTCTGCCAACTACGTATATTCTAATGGGTAAATGCGACCAGGTGTGCACTAATTGTAAACCTTTGTTCTGGTACTATGAGCGGGTTAAAACCAACCATACCACTTTCACAGAATACTACCGGTGTTGCAACAACGGCAAGGTCAAATTAAACGCAACACATGAATGCCCAGAGTCAATGAAAGAATTCTTTGCTGACAGGAATTTCATGGAAAACATTCGTGCGTACAACCAAATGTTTTCAGTGACATCTCTTGGTGCTGAAGTAGATCAATCTATCATCAGACGCAAACGACCAGCTTTTTTACAGCTATATATCTACGATACAGCCAACGAAGTACAAAATAGATTGTTTCACTTTCCCAATAGCCAAAGCTCTTTAAGAAGAGATATTATAGAAGATTTGATTGAGATATTAGACAATAATAACCAATTGGTGCAGTTATTTAGAACTGCAAGGAATAAACTCGAAAATCGTGACGTGCCAGAGTTTAAGGTTAAGCTCTTTGGTGTGGTACGTTCGAAGGAGCATGAGCTGCCAGCCGGAGATTCTATTGGTACTATTGTCTATGAAGGTGGCCCAGATGCTGAAACCAACTACGGTATTATCATTGAGACGCACGGCGATACTCCACTAAGAATAGACAAACTGCATCCTTTTTACATGTCCCTGCATTTCCCCCTGATTTTCATTTATGGTGAAGAAGGATATCATTTGGGCCTCAAATTGCTAGATAGAGAAGGAGCACCACCTGAAAAAGACAAAAAAATGACCATGAAAATGTTCTACGCATATAAGATACATGATCGGCATAATGAATATTCAGTATTGACAAGAAGTGGGAGGTTATTTCAGGAGTATGTCGTTACAGCATGCTGCAGCATTGAACAACAGCGAATCGATTTGATAAGAAATAGGCGTAATGAAATACGGAATGAATTCTTAGCAGCTATACATGATGCGATTGCACGGGACGATACTAGCGGGTCAGATGTAGGAAGTAGGATCATTTTACCAGCATCGTTTACTGGTGGCCCTAGTTATATGTACAACCATTACTTAGATGCTCTTACTATTTGCAGAGTACACGGAAATCCATCGTTCTTTATTACATTTACATGTAATGTAAACTGGCCCGAAATTGAAGAATACATGGAAGCTTTTCCAGACGTAACTGTTGCAGACAAGCCAGATGTTGTTAACAGAGTTTTTGAACAAAAAATACATGAACTTGTAAAGTTTCTACAAGAACACATGCCTTTTGGCGATGTTGAGGCATGTAATAAATACATTACAGTTACAGTAACATATTCCTTACATGACAATGTCAATACATGCTAATTACAATTTTATTTGTTTCAGTTTTGTACACTGTCGAGTTCCGAATACGCGGATTGCGACACTGTCATCTATTGTTATGGCTAAAAGAACATTCACGCTTCCATAGAAACGAATACATTGACATATATGTATGTGCAGAGCTTCCAGATCCAATAACCGATCCTGAAGTTCATCGAGTTGTCTCAGAGTTTATGATGCATGGCCCATGTGGCTTAGCAAATACGCCTACTCCTTGCATGAAACAAACCAATGAATGTAGCAAAGGTTTTCCAAAGGCATATTATCGCGATACTTTCATTGACAACAAAGGATTCGTGCATTATCGAAGAAGAGATACATGCATAACCACTTTAAAGAAAAATGTTCATCTAGATAACACCTACGTTGTTTCCTACAACAACTTGCTGTGTATGCGGTTCTATGCACATATCAATGTTGAATATTGTGAATGGACAATGCTGATAAAATACCTCTTCAAGTACATTTCAAAAGGCACTAACCGAATAATCACACACGTTACAAGAGAAATAGGCACAGGAGATTCAGCCAACAATTGTACTGTTATGCAGGTAGACGAGATAAAAAACTTTCAAGATGCACGCTACATAGGGCCGCACGAAGCATTCTGGAGAATCCTTGGTTACTATATACATTACAGACACCCTTCTGTTCAGATACTGGCAGTCCACCTAGAAAGTATGCAGCGCATTAGGTTCAGAGCAAGCCAAAATTTGCAATCGGTCATTGACAATGACTTCGCAAAAAGAACAACGCTTACAGAATGGATCCGTTACAACAGACACCACTCTGATGGCCATCATCTAACATATTTAAACTTTCCTAAGGAATTCGTCTGGTATGCTACAGATAAATACTGGCAACGAAGACATCGTAGAAACAACCTATGTATCAGGCGCCTAACATACATACACCCCCTGCGCATGTTGCTCTGCCACCAAAAAGGAAGGCAATCTTTCAGGCATATTCGGACAGTTAATGATACCGTTTACCCGACAAATAGAGCTGCCTGCCAAGCTTTAGGGTTGTTAGGCGATGACCAAGAATGAAATGTAGCTCTGCAAGAGGCGTCCCTAACCGTTACAGCTGCACAGATGCGAAGCCTTTTTGTCAGATACTCATCTTTTGTGACGTTTCAAATCCACTACAGCTTTTTGAAGCACATGCAAATGATATGTCAGAAGATGTTCCGCTAATACTCTCGCAAATGCTACACACCAGAGGTGCATAACAACAGGTGAATTATACGGTGGCGTTCTTTTTTAGCTTGAAGCATGCCATACTTTCTACGCAAAATCGTTAAAAGACTTTGGTATACAGCTGCCGCCCGATCATTTGCTGGACATCCTGAACAACAGAGCGATAATGGAAGAAAGGAACTATGATATTCAAACATTGCAAAGAGAATGTGAAAGGTTGGTGCCTCAATTAAATTTAGAACAACGTGCAATCTTTGAAAGGATCATACATGCAATAAGTAACCACCAACAATAACTCATATTTGAATACGGTCATGGAGGCACAGGCAAGACTTTTCTTTGGAAGACTATAATGTACACCGTTAGAGCGCAGGGCAAGATTTTATTAGCGGTGGCATCTTCTAGTATCGCTGCATTGTTATTGCCTTCAGGACGGACAACTCATTCACGATTCAAGTTGCCGCTAAATTTGACGAACGAAACAGTCTGCACTATAAAAAAAACAGCCAACTCGCAAACTTATTAAGAGAAACAGATCTTATTATATGGGACGAGGCTCCTATGAATGACTGAAAGTGCTTTGAAACATTAGACCGGACGTTAAGGGATATAATTGATGCTCCAGGGGATTTGTTTGGAGGAAAACCAGTAATTTTGGGTGGAGATTTTAGGCAAACGCTTCCTGTAAAGAAAAATGCCAGCAAGTAAGAAATAGTTGCATCTTCTATTACAGCAAGTAAAAAATGCCAGTTTCCAATAAAAAATCTGTTATGCAATGACAATAAATAAAAGCCAAGGGCAATCACTAAAAAAATAGACGTCTATCTTCCAGAACCGATATTTGGCCATGGCCAATTATATGTTGCGCTATCTAGATCAACATCTCCTGAAGGTTTAAAGATGTTAATAAAAAAAAAAACAACCAGGACGCGATTCAAACACAACTAAAAACATAGTCTACCGAGATTTTTTTAACCATGATAGCAAACACCCAAGTTTTATTTCCAGTGGCTTTTGGCCATATCTACTTTTCTAAAGCTGCATACATGCATTCACTAATATTTATAAGTTCCAATAATATCTATATTCATGACTGTGTTTCTGCCGTCCATGAATTCATATAATAGGTTACATTATTTTTACAATCTATGTTTGAGTAACAAATGTAGATATAATATTTGTATGTGATTTAAAAATTGGGTAAAAATTTAATGCATAAGAACCATAATATTTTTTCTTTTCTGTGCAGACAAATGGCCGATGATTCGGAAACTGCAATTGCAACAACTTTAGCAGAAACAACAATTGTGGTTCAACAAGATCCTATTAGGTTAGAAAGCCTAAAAGCAACAGATCTTGACAAATGCATACATGTAAAGGTCTACCGCAAATGGACTCTAACAAATAAAGCAGCAAAGCCATCAGTATACTGCTGCATGTTGCTCGACAAATACGTATGTAATTTAATTTTTGCAGCTTTATTACCAAAAAAGTTTTACATACATTCTTATAAAAATTGAAAGAAGTAGAAACCAAACACCCAAAAAATATAAAATAAAAAGAATACATATAACTATTAGTTTTCTAATTTGCAATAGGGAGGTTCTATACAAGCAAACATCAACATTCGTGAAAAAAATCGCTTTGATAGCCCAGAACTAAATCACACCTACCAGCTAACCGGCTTTGGATTTCAAGAAAACAAATGGTGGATGAAAACAGTTCTACACCCGCTTTCACTGGCCATCAGAAAATACACAAACATTCAGCCTTTACAGGAGTCGGATTTTCCACAACACTATTTTAATTTTGTGCCATATGATAAGCTCTATTCAAAAATAGAGGAAAAAGCCAGAACGCTTACAGGTAATTAACCTATACCTTATACAACGAATGTTTAAATTACAGTGTATACTCAAAATACTAAATACTTTGCTTTTTACAACGGCAGATTACATTGGTTGTGTGCACTATGTGTCTGAACTACTACACTCAACAAAAGATGGGAAAAGTGTGCATTGGAGGGACATTGGAATACAAAATCTAGAGTACCTACTGTTCTAAGTTCCTTATACTTTCACCTTTAAACTAACCGGCATTATCTAACACCCATGTAATTTGTACAGTGGCTATAGCGTTAGATTTACTTTATGGGGCCAAGAGGCAGATAACTTTAACATAAATGCATATGAAAAAAGCGAAAAACCAACCGTCATAGCTGTTACGTCATGCTTGGTCAAAAACTATGGAGGTAACTATTATTCATAGTAATATTGTTAGATAGTTATCAACGAAGTCGCTGACATGCATAACTTTATTTATAGGCTTACAGCTTTCAAGCACAGCAGCAACAATCTACTACTTCAATCCAGAAATACCAGAAAAGGATGAAACACGGAATGTGTAAGCAATGAGTGATAAATTAATAGACCAAAAGGAAATGTTAAAGAAATACTAAGTTCTATACCATTATTTAATACAGGTATAGCATCTTTCTTGAGCTACCAACATAATCAAATGTTCAATACCAACGTTCTTTAGATCCAGAGCAAGAAAAGAAAAGGAACCGAGTCACTATTGCAGACCTACTCAAAGAAAATCCTGAGCACCAAAAGGTGCGCCTACAACTGTTTAATACTATCAGTGCAATTCTATATCCTTACTTCTATTCATAATATTCCTAATGCAGAATGTCTGGTTTATCGTCGTTGCAACTGTTGAACACATCGATACTAAAAGGCCTTGGTTTTATAAAAAGTGTCCTACCTACAAAAAATCAGTCACAGACCGATATCCACATGCTCATTGCAAGGAACCTGGCGCATCATATGAGCTAATCTACAGGTACGTACAGCCTAACTCTGAAAAAAAATTGTAATTTTTTCATTATCTTTATAATTCCAACTGATTACTTTAAAGCATTATATCAGCCACTTAGAAAACCTTTGTTAAATAAGAACACATATATTGCTTCAGAGCATATATAAGTGATAACACCAGAAGTTATGGCTGACATGTTTTAGTGACGAAGTACATCAGTTAGTACCAGATTGCAACAATCTGATGCAAAACTTAGAAGCCAAGGATCCTTACATGCCACCAAAAGAACTGACTGAGCTAGAAGGCATTACACGCGTATTCCAACTGCATTTCGGCCTAGAAAGCACAAACGAAAAAAAAGATTTTTTCCTTGACAAAGCTTGGGATATAATGCCAATGGTTGAAGCTACACCTGATACACAGACATCAAGCTCAGCAAATGTTTCTGCACTAGTTACCAGTCCAGAAAAAACACCTGATGAAGCAAACCAACTGACAGTTGCAATGACACCACCAGACGAGTTTGTTGAATGGACAACAGAGGCTGCATCAAAGAGCAGGGACACAAACCCTGGAACGCAAAAGAGTGAAAAGACCGAACCTGCAACTCGACGGGCATTGTTCAAAAATCCAGCCAGTGGAGCGGAGGCATCAGCCAGGAAAAAAACAAAGCACAACTCTTAGACTTTTGGTATCAAGACCATTATATCAAGTGTATTGAAGTAACTACAACTATTATAATTTTTGTAAAATTATTTGTGCCACGAGGCATACACACTCAGTACCTTTTGTTGTAAACAATCTACCCTTAGGAGTGCTAAAAAAATAGTGATGGGTACATTTTTCATGACCTACGCAACAATACGAACGTATGTTCACTGGTCCTGCTATCTATACTTATTCCCACACACTCTTTATTATTGTAAATCACGCATTCAATATGCACACAACGATACTAAATAACTACTTGCAATACCGCGCAATGAAATTTAAAAATAACAAATTTAAAACAGAGTATAAGCATAAACTGGAATTATCGAGTACCATAAGAGATTTTCATTACTATTAGACCATAATTGTTACAACGATGCCATTGTTCAGCCACAATATGTCTAGAGACCATCAACCATGAACCATCATACTGCATAAACTAACAAAGCATGTACTTACATCACCCTACCCATCAAAAACCACCATACCCAAACTGCCAAACCACATAACATAAAACATCTACTATTTATATAATCACAACCATCTAAAAGGTTACCCAACATGAGATCCTAGCAACCCTACCCACAAAACACAAAAAAAAGAACAAGCAACGACCTACTTCCCATCAAATTTCTAAGGTCTGCAATACTTGAACCACAACCAGCAAGTTGTGAGCACGTGCCTGTTTCTCGACAACATCAACAAGCAAACGAGAAACTTCCCCTAAATCTTTGTTTTGCAGCTCCAACAACACAGAAACACACTTAACAGACCAGTCCCAGCCACAAATCAGTTCCAATTCTCCAATGAGCCCACCCCTGTGCTTAACACGATCCATCATGTGATTGGCTCTCTTTCTCATAGCGGTTACAGCACGCAAAGCTGCGTCGATTTCACCCCTAAAAAAACAATCATCATATCTTTTGGAAGTCTTGAACCAGCCATCCTTCGTAAATGATCGCACACTGGTGTTGAAGTCGGCATTTTTTTTACAGAGATTTGGATTTTTATTTGGGTTTTGTATGACCCTCTGTGTGTTGATTTTAGACAGCACAAAGATTAGACAATGAAATGATTTTAGGCAGAAGTAATTATGCAAACCACCCTTGATCTTTCCTCGAAACACTCAAAGCTAATAACCATTTAATGCATATGTTTTGTTCCATGCAAATACAATAGTTTTGGTTACGCATATTCAAAAAGTAAAGGCAACTACACGAAAAAAACCATAATGTAAAAAAAAAGATATGTAAAAAAAATTATACATACATACATACATATATAAACAAAATATCTTATAGCATTGCTTCATAGTATTAAAATAATTTGTTTAAACACAATCTACGATATATACAACCCCTTTACAGCACCCCGCTGCAACGCGGCGGACCGCGGCCCATCTCGTTTATATATAAATCCTATAAGGAGGGACAACAAACGTTTGTTGGTCAACCCAAACCCATAACTCGTTAGAGCACACAGTATGGGGAAAATTTAACATGCCAAATATCTATTTTTCGTGCCATTGGTGAGCCAAACCATACCACCACTTGGTGTCATTCGTGAGCCAAAGGTATTTGAGTCATTCCAATGGCTTAAGCCATTTGTGATGTTTAGTGTTTTTTTTTTGTGTATTGTGAGTGAGTGGGTATTTTTAGGGGGGTATTTTGTGGGACCCAATAACATGTTAGTGGTGTATTATGAGGGGGTGTTTTAGTTATTAGTGAGTTATTGGGAGGTGTATGATGTGACGTTGAGATGACATACCAATAACGTGTTATTGGTATCCATGATACCTTGTGCTCTTACTAGACCCGCCAACTTCCCCACCTCTAAAGACCCTGCCAAGAAGCAGAGGAAAGCAACAAACCTGCATAAATTAGCTGGGACCGTTGGAGGCCTGATTGTAGTGATATGAAAGCCACATTTCAGCATGTGCCTGTATCATGATAACCATTTATAAAAAGGAGGTGATTTGCACACTTTATAAATAATTAGCACACTCAAATTTTAAGTGTTTGAACATTTATACCCTCATATTATTTTTAGTTATGTTTATCCTGTAAGGGTATAAATCTCCAAGTACTCAAAATTTGAGTGTCCCAATCATTTATAGGAGTGTGCAAATCACCTCCCTTTATAAAAGGGAGATGATTTGCACACTCCAAAATGTTATTAGGACACTTATATGTACAAACAGTTAAAGCACAGTATTAATACTGTACAAATATTTAATATACAAATAAAGTGTCCCAATCATTTTTGAAAGTGTGCAAATCAATTCCTTTTATAAAAAACCGTGAAGCTAAATAAAAGTAGGGATAATAAAAAAAATGCATCAAACATGACCACTTTTGTGAATTGTATGTATTCGTCTATTTTTTTTGTAATTGTATCACAAAGCTTTTGAATTTGTGTTATTGTATGTATCCGGTCAAGCTAAACTTTGCATCGATAGTCCTTTATACTAACGGCCGTTAGTGAATAACTTAAAATTCCATTATCTTATGTTTTTATACGTTTTCATCCGTTTTTATACGCTTTCGTCTGTTTTCTTACGTTTTTTTAGGTTTTCGCCGTTTTTATACGATTTCTTACGTTTTCATCCGTTTTTATACGTTTTCATCCATCTTCTCACGTTTTCATCCGTTTACTTATGATTTTTTATGTTTTTGTCCGTTTTTATATGATTTCGTCTGTTTTCTTACGTTTTCATCAGTTTTTATATGTTTTCGTTCGTTTTCTTACATTTTTTAACGTTTTGGTCCGTTTTTATAAATTTGTGTCCGTTTTATACGTTTTCTTACATTTTCGTCCATTTTTGAACGTTTTCGTCTGTTTTTATATGTTTGTATTAGTTTTATACGTTTTCATACATTTTCATCCGTTTTTTACGTTTTCTTCCATTTTTGTATGTTTTTTTGCGTTTTCATCCATTTTTATATGCTTTCGTCCGTTTTTGTACGTTTTCATACGTTTTCACCCGTTTTCTTCCGTTTTCTTACGTTTTTATTCATTTTTATACATTTTGGTCCACTTTTATACGTTTGCATCCGTTTTTATATGTTTTCGTCCGTTTTTACACGTTTTCACTCGTTTTCTACGTTTTCTTTTATTTTTATACGTTTTCGTTCATTTTATACGTTTTGTTCGTTTTATACGTTTTCATATGTGTCTATACGTTTTTATCTGTTTTTCTTTGTTTATGGTCATTTTTATAGGTTTTCTTTCGTTTTTATATGCTTTCATTTGTTTTTACATGTTTTCGTCAGTTTTTATACGTTTTCGCATGTTTTCTTACGTTTTTGTCTGTTCTATATGCTTTATCCGTTTTTACAAGTTTTCATTCGTTTTTATACGCTTTCATTCGTTTATATACGTTTTCGTTCATTTTTACACGTTTTCATTATTTTTTGTACGTTTTCTTATAATTTCATATGTTTTTATACGTTTCCTTACATTTTCGTCTATTTTTTACACGAATGAAAACATATGAAAACAAGGTAAAGTGGACGAAAACGTGTAAAAACGAATGAAAACGTGTAAAGAACGACAAAATATGCAAAAACGAACGAAAACGTGCAAAAACAGATGAAAACTTATAAAAACGGACGAAAACGTATAAAAACAAATGAAAACGTATAAAAACGAACAAAATGCATAAACACGGACAAAATTGTATGAAAACGTAAGAAAACATGCAAAAACGTATAAAACAGACGAAAACGTGCAAAAACTCAAATGAAAACGTATAAAAACGAACGAAAAAGTATAAAACATAAGAAAATGTTTAAAACATATGAAAACGTATAAAAACGAGAACGCGTAAAAACGTACGAATACATATTAAAACGGATGAAAGGGTATAGAAACGGATGAAAAGGTAAGAAAACGTACAAAACAGAAGAAACCTATAAAAACGAATGAGAACGTATAAAAATGTAAGAATACATGCGAAAACAGGTGAAAACGTATACAAACAGACGGAAACGTAAGAAAACGGACGAAAACGTATAAAAACAGACGAAGACGTATAAAAACGAATGAAAACGTAATAAAATGGACGAAAACGTATAAAAACGGTCAAAAACGTATCAAACGGATGAAAACGTATAAAAACTGACGAAAATATATAAAATGGATGAAACGTAAGAAAACGTATAAAAATGTAAGAAAATGAAAATTTAAGTTTTCTACTAACTGTCGTTAGTATAAAGGACTAACGATGCAAAGTTTAGCTTGACTGGATACATAAAATAACACAAATTCAAAAGGTATGTGATACAATGACAAAAAAAAAATTAGATGGCTACATACAATCACAAAAGTGGTTATGTTCGATGCATTTTTTTTCTTATTATCCCATAAGAGTACAAAGAACTAGAAAAAAACAAGAATAATAATAATAATAATAATAATTTTGTTCAGGTACCGTGTTCAGCTTGTTCTAAGGTATTTTCTGGAGATATTTATGGGGATCACGCTGTTTCATGTGCGGGAATTGTTGGCATTAAACATCGGCATAACCTTGTGCGTGATGTTCTTGTTGATATATGCTCTCGGTCTGGTATTTCTGCACGTAAGGAGGTGGATATTGGGCTTTCTGGAGATGGGGACAGATCCTTGCGACCGGCTGATATATTACTTTACTCGTGGGATAGTAGGCGTGATGTATGTGTGGATCTTATGGGATCGTCGCCCTTGACGCAATCCGGGATGACTGATTTTATGCCAGGGCGTGCGATCATTGATGCTGCACAACGTAAGCGTGTCAAGTACGATGCGAAATGTGTGGACATTGGATATGGGTTCCTCCCCTTTTCTTTTTCTTCTTTTGGCGAACTTGAGAAGGATGTTGTTACCTTACTGAAGCGCATTCGACGATTTTCTACGACTCAAGACATTGGAGCGCGTGTTGTGGCTCACATTTTTAATAGGATTGGTTTTGCTATTGCTAGAGGTGTGGGGGCCCAGTTGGTTTCTCGGCTTCCCACCAATTTCTTGTAAATCCTATGAGTTTTTAATAAAGTGATGTTTTTATAATAAATAAATAAATAAATAAATAAATAATAATAATAATAATAATAATAATAATAATAATAATAATAATAATAATAATAATAATAATAATAATAATAATAATAATAATAATAATAATAATATTGCTGCGGTCAGAGTTCTTTCGTCTTCTGGTATTGCACCTTATGATGTCTCTACTCTTGAGGACTTAAAAGCTAAGCACCCCTTTCAGTCTGCTCCTCTTTTACCCGATATACCTATTGATCATCATCACCTTACCGCATCTCCTGCTACGGTTCTTGACATGATCAAGAGTTTCCCTTGTGGTACTTCATGTGGATCGGGATGGTTTGCGCGCCCAACACCTTTTGGATTGTTTAAATGGTGCGGTACTGTGGCTATTTCGATGAGTTGGTCGCTTCTATCGCCCAGTGGTGAACCTTTTCTTGTTGGTAAATGCCCGAGGGTGTTGGGTGAGTACATTGCTAGTGCTCCTCTCACACCCTTAGTCAAATCAGGAGGGAGTATCCATCCTATTGATGTTGGGACTGTTTGGAGGCGGTTAATTTCCAAGGTTTGTGCATCCATGATTGTCCATTCTTCAGATGGTTATTTAGATGATTTACAATTTGGTGTTGGGGTATCGGGTGGAGGGGAGGCTATTCTCCATGCTGTGAATCGTTTGATTGAGGATCGTGGGGGTGATGTTGGTCTTTCTATGTTGTTGGTTGACTTTAAAAACACTTTCAACATGGTGGATCGGGTTGTTTTGTTGCGTGAGGTTCAGCTTCATTTCCCGGCTATTTCACGGTGGGTGGAATTCATTACTCTGTCTGCCAGATTATATTATGGTGAGCATACTCTTTGGTCTCATCAAGGTGTGCAACAAGGTGATCCGCTTGGGCCTCTTCTCTTTGCTTTAGTGTTACATCCCCTGGCATGTAAGATTAGAGACTCTTTTGACCTTTCTTTTCAAGCATGGTATCTGGATGATGACACTATTATTGGCGATACTTTGGTTGTGGGTAAGGTTTTAGAGTTGATTATGATGGATGGACCTTGTTGGGGCTTACACCTCAATATTGATAAAACTGAAGTTTTTTGGCCAAAGGAGGATCCCAGAAGCAGGTATGTGGGTGTTTTTCCCCCCAATATTTCTCGTCCCTTACACTGTGTTAAATTATTGGGTGGGCCCGTTAGTGTGGATTTTGAGTTTGGTAGTAAGCTTGTTTTGAAAAGGGTTGCTAAAACTATTGAACTTATGGATGTTGTTGCCAAACTTAATGACCCTCAATGCGAGTTGTTGTTACTCCGTACATGTGCTGGTATTTCCAAGTTGTATTTTTCTATCGCACATTTTCCCTCGGTCTTTGAGTGTGCTCATGTTTCTTTTGATCGGACACTTCGTTCTTAGGAGCGTATTGTCACCGCTTACGGGCACAGTTTTGGTGATTGGCAATGGAGACTCGCCACCTTACCCTTTACTTTTGGGGGGCTTGGTGTATATTCGGCAGGTGATGTCTTGAATTATGCCTTCCTTGCTTCTAGACTTCAATCTGCTAGCCTACAGACTAAGCTTCTCCATAGTTCTGGTATTGTAACTGCTGGTCCCTCTTTTGATGATGCTCTATGTACTTTTAATGTGAATATGGATATTGACCTTTTAAGTAACCCTAGCGAGGTCATTTGCCCCAAACCGATGAAGAAATTGGCGGATATATATTTCGATCGGGTTACCCAAACTGTTGAATTTTCCATCTATCTCCTCGACAGATGGCGTTATGGAGCTCACTAAAGGAGGATCATACTTCAGATTGGCTTAGGGTGGCTCCGATATCTGGATTGGGACAAACTATGAATGCCAGGACTTATCGTTGTGTGTTGTGCTATCGGTTGGGCGTTCCTCTTTTCCTTTGTTCGTGCAGGTGTTCAAACTTGTTCTAGGGTTTTTACTGGAGATATTTATGGGGATCATGTTGTTTCGTGTGCGGGTATTGTTGGCATTAAACATCGGCATAACATTGTGCGTGATGTTCTTGTTGATATTTGTTCTCGGTCCAGAATTTCAGCTCGTAAGGAGGTGGATATTAGGCTTTGTGGAGATAAGGACGAGATCCTTACGGCCGTGATATATTACTTTATTCTTGGGATGGTGGGCGTGATGTATGTGTTGATCTCACGGGTGCGTCGCCCTTGACCAGCGATCTGGATGATTGATTTTATGCCGAGGCGTGCGGTTAGTGATGCCGCTGGCGTAAACGTGTCAAGTACGATGCTAAATGTGTGGATATTGGATATGGTTTCCTCCCCTTCTCATTCTCTTCTTTTGGAGAACTTGAGAAGGATGCAGTAACCCTACTAAAGCGTATTCGACGATTCTCTATGACTCAATACATTGGGGCACGTGTTGCGGTTCATATTTTTAATAGGATTGGTTTTGCTATTGCTAGAGGTGTGGGGGCCCAGTTGGTTTCTCGGCTTCCCACTAATTTCTTGTAAAATCCTATGAGTTTTTAATAAAATAATAATAATAATAATAATAATAATAATAATAATAATAATAATAATAATAATAATAATAATAATAATAATAATAATAATCCCCAACCTTTGCACGGTATTAAATTACTGGGTAGGCCTGCTAGTGTGGACTTTGATTTTAGTAGTGATCTTGTTATGAAAAGGGTTGCCAAAACTATTGAGCTTATTGGTGCTGTTGCCAAGATGAATGATCCCCAGTGTGAGTTGTTATTTCTTCGTGCTTGTGCCGGTATTTCCAAATTATATTTTTCTATGCGCATATGTTCTCCCCGGGTCTTTGAGCGTGTTAAGAGTTCATTTGATGCGGCACTTCGTTCCTCCTTGGAGCGTATTATCACTGCTTCTGGGCCTGGTTTTGGTGATTGGCAACGGAGGCTTGCCACCTTACCCTTTGTGTTTGGGGGGCTTGGTGTTTACTCTGCAGGTGACGTCTTGAACTATGCATTCCTTGCTTCAAGACTCCAATCTGCTAGCTTGCAGACTAAGCTGCTTCGACATTCTCGTATTGTAACTTCTGGGCCTTCCTTTGATGATGCTTTATGTGCTTTTAATGTGAAAATGGAGATTGATCTTTTGAGTAATCCAAATGAGATCGCTGCCCCCAAACTTATGAAGAAACTGACAGATATATATTTCACGCGTGTTACTCAAACGTTCGAATCCTCTTTTTCTCTATCTACTCGACAAATGGCTCTATGGAAATCTCAGATGGAGGACCATACTTCTGACTAGCTTAGGGTGGTTCCGATCTCTGGGTTGGGACAGACTATGAATGCGAGGACCTATCGGTGTGTGTTATGTTATCGATTGGGTGTTCTTTTATTTTCTATTCTGATGTCGTGCCCAGCTTGTTCCAGGGTCTTTACTGGGGATATTTATGGGGACCATGATGTATCGTGTGCTGGCATTATTGGTATTAAACATCGACATAATGTGTATGCGATACCTTGGTTGACATCTGTTCTCGATCGGGGATTTCAGCTTCGTAGGAAGTTGACATCGGGCTTAGTGGAGAAAGGGACAAACCCTACGTCCAGGTGATATGTTGCTCTACTCATGGGCGGAGGGCTTGATGTATGTGTTGATTTGACAGGGTCATCGCCCTTGACGCAAACTGGTATGGTTGATTTTGTGCCTGGTCGTGTGGTGTCTGTGGCGCAACGTAAACGCGTCAAGTATGAGGCCAAGTGTGCGGATATTGGATATGGGTTTCTTCCCTTCTCATTCTCTTCTTTTGGAGAACTTGAGAAGGATGTTGTTACCTTACTGAAGCGAATCCGAAAGTTCTCGATGACCCAAGACATTGGAGCACGTGCTGCTTCTCATATCTTTAGTAGGATTAGTTTTTTTATAGCTAGAGGAGTGGGAGCCCAGTTAGTATCTCGGCTTCCCACTAACTTCTTGTAAATCCTTTGAGTATCTAATAAAGTTATGTTTATAATTAAAAAATAATAATAATAATAATAATAATAATAATAATAATAACTATTGTGCACGTAAACACTTTTCTTTTCCATTTTAGGTAACCAAGTCCAATTGGGTCGAACTAGTAAAATTGTTAAATTTCACTGGAATTGGAATTTTGATGCATTTTGCCCTAAAATGGTATTACTAAAAGAAGACCAATCGCTTACAACTACTTTACAAGAAAATGGAAAAGAAAAGTGTTTACGTGCACAATAGTTACCCAATTTGACATGTTACCCAGCCTGGCAGCCCGTCCATTTTCCACCTCTAAGGACAATATATACAACCCCAAGTTACACAACTCTAAGTATAATAGTCTTTATGGATTGTTGAGCTCAAAGAAAATCAATGCATACACAATGGGAATGATATCATATTTGGCCATTAAGATATAATGACTCTATCCCAAAAAGAGTCCATGCAACATGTTTTATTTGCCGGTATCCTACTTTTTATTTGAACTCAAAGAGTGTTTTGATGTGCAAGATGACCCTTTTCTCAACGGCTTAAAAAGACTCACGATAACTTGGACCTAATCAAGTGTATATGTTCAATAAGAATTACCATTGAACAGAGGGAGTAGCAAGGTTGTGGTATTCTTCTAGCTAAGCATGGGACATGCTTAACATGTTCAGTGACCAAAAAATGTGTGCAAGTAGCATGATGAGCCTTTCAAGGACTTTAAAAATTAATGTAACTAAAATGTTGCCGCATCAATATATGAGCACCAATTGTACTAAAATTATGAGACTAGACCATTGACCTTTTTGCTTAGCTTTTTTAAACATTTTTTTTTCACTTTCACAAATTAGATCGGGGAAATTGAACGACTGAGCAACTAAATATAATCGCGACATGTGTCCATATTTTTTTGAATAAAGTACAAAAGTTGTAAGTGTGTATAAGGTATATGTAAGGTATGTGTAAGATTTGTGTAAGGCTAGCCCCAGTAAGGAACCTCAATCCTTCTCATTTTCACTGCCACGTCAGTTTTTTCTCTCCAGCGATCTTCAGGCGATTAGGTGCCCCAGTAAGGGTGACCAAGTTCACAACTTTTTTTTTTTTTTTTCACTTCGTACATGATACTAGATGACTCAACTATATTTGCATGACTCTACTATATATATCTATACGTGTTTCATTTGTGTAACTAACTTTTTTCATTTGCCTATACACTTCTTCTCAACACAAGTCTTTCTTCTGTTCATGCAAAGTTATCATTTCTATGTTCATGCAAAGTTATAGCATTCTATGTTCATGCAAAGTTTCTCAACACAAGACGTGTGGTACCCAAGATGCAAACGGCTAGCAACAAGAGAGTAAATTGTGCTTTGTTCTTAATAACATGCTTTTGTCTCGATCGTGCATGCGATTCATTTGGTAAATTTAGCCGGCGATCGACTAGACCCACATTAACCACGATCGAATGAAATCGATCGCCACAGGGGACGATCGAGTGTGAATCGCCCTCATTGGGGCTAGCCTAAGGTATATGTATTGTTTTGAACGACTGAGCAACTGATTACAGACAGTATTATATTGATCAACGGGGAACTGTGGTTCTTGCAACCATATTCAACGAAAGTGAACAAAGACACTTTCGTGTGTTTTATTGCTAACTGTTGCTTGCAGGAACACCTGATGGTTGCAGCAGATAGAAATTGAGATGTCAATCCATAACCACATGCTCACACATCACACTCACGTTTAAAGAAATCATGATAATCTAAAGACCTTAACCAATGCTTTTGCAACTCTGATGCAAAATATCATGTGAAGATCGATTATAAGCTCATCTACGGATCAATAACAAAGACTAATAACATGCACAGCGGAATAAACTAATCAATTCTTTGTTATTGAACAAGGTTTTCATCATCATCTCTAACTAAACAATAACTACTAATCTGCTAATCGACTAACTAACTAACTATCCCTAGGCGTTTATACACTATGCCTAGGACACACACACCTTTACTAATCGACTACATATTGGAAGACATGTATGTTAAACCTACACCTATGTCCTCTTTATATACTAGAGGATTAGGGTTTACAAAATACTACAAAGAACTAACAAATAAAACTTCTTTTGCAAGCAAGTCCTTCCATCTTTTTGTAGGTTTCCTTCTTTTCGTATTAAGTCTCTCTTGTTTCATTCTTTTTGTCTTATCAACTCAAACGTATAATTCCCAACAATCTTCCCCTAGTTGATAATGACAAAACCATTCTTGAACGAACTTCCCTAGACGAAGTAGAGAAATTGAGATCAATAAATCTCGCCATAAATGAAACAAGTATGTCTTCCTTTGTCTTCCCCTTAATCCATGCCATGCCACTAAAACATCTCTTCCCCTTTTTGTTATTATCCAAATAGGGAACGTATGCAAATAATGATCTTGACCACCACGAACCAATATCATACTTCCAATCTAAGCCGTCCAATGTTTCGAATTGCCCTCCATGAAGAACACCAAAATGCTTACTAAAAATGAATTCAAAACAGTAGAAAACTCCAACTAGCAGTAGTAATAATGATCAACAGTAGTAAAAATCAAACACTTCCCCTTGAGTTGTGCATGAACATCAAATGATTCTTCAAATCTGTAAGATCCTTGTAATGATCACTTGTGAAGAAAACCAAGTATAACGAATTTGATGAAGAAGTAAAATAACCCAAACTTGTATCTTATGTCTTGTTAATCCACGTGACGTTGAACTTATACTACTAACAAAATATATAAGTAGATCGCAACCTCTTGACAAAATCCTTATCTTCAATGAGACACTGAGCACTACAATGTAACTCCTTTAAGTGATAGTTTACTAGATCTTCATCCATCCACCCCTTGACCTATGAAAACTAGATTTTGCAAGTCTTCGTCAACATCCTTTAAGCACGAACAAGTTATCTACAAAGTGTAACACCCACTTTGAGATATGATAAGAACACAAACCTGTGAAACTCAACTACAACATCAAATAAATGATAATCAATCTTCTCCGTAATCAATTCTTTAATAAATCTCCAAACCGAGCCTTTTTAAAACATTTAAGAACAATTAACCAAACTCCTTGTGTGTGTGAACTAAATCCCATGTGTGTGTCGCCAAAAAAATCTCAGTACCAAAAACTTGTACAACTTCCCCTCAATTCCAAAACAAGCCTATTATATTAGAGACCCATGATCCCACCATAAAAAAATAGACCAATAATACTCCACTGATGATAATTGAATCTTCACTAATGTCGAACCAAGTAGTAGCAGCACTTTAAAACAACGAGCAGTACTTTCAACTTATACGGGCAGAGCAGTACTTTTACAAGGACGAGCAGTACTTTGAAGGACGAGCAGTACTTTGACAAGGAGCAGTACCTTAACAAAGAGCAGTACTTTGACAAAGTGCAGTACTTTGACAAAGTGCAGTACTTTGACAAAGTGCAGTACTTTGAAAAAGTGCAGTACTTTGACAATAGCCATATTCGACAGCCTGTAACTTTTGCATAAAAGCTCAGATCAATGATCCCTTCAGTGGAAAGTTAGATGGGTATATAGAGAACGTCCACCTAAAATTTCGTCACGATCCAACGGTTAACGAACAAGTTATGATCGTTTCAAAACAGTGTTGTAGTAACCTTACGGAACTTTTGGTTTAGCGCCTGCAGACTCGACTGACTTATAACTTTTGATTGAGAGATCTAATTGACAATCCCTCCGGTGAAACGTTAGACGGATATATGGAGATGCACCAGAAAAAATTGTAGCTCGATCCAACGGTTCACTAAAACGTTATGCCCTCTTGAAAACAGTGCTGCAAAAGTATTACGAAAATTGTTCCAAATTCGAATTTTTACCTTTTTCTTTGAAAAACCTTGTAGATCCCTATATCAAGAGCTCCCCTCTATGATACTAATTGTGAAGATCGTTTATGAGCTCATCTAGGGATCAATAACAAAGACTAATAACATGCATAGAGGAATAAACTAATCAATTCTTTGTTATTGAACAAGGTTTTCATCATCATCTCTAACTAAACAATAACTACTAATCTGCTAATAGACTAACTAACTAACTGTCCCTAGGCGTTTATACACTACGCCTAGGACACACACACCTTTACTAATCGACTACATATTGGAAGACATGTATGTTAAACCTACACCTATGTCCTCTTTATATACTAGAGGATTAGGGTTTACAAAATACTACAAAGGACTAATAAATAAAACTTCTTTTTCGCTTTCACTTTCTCTCTCTAGAAGTTCCCAACTCACTTTCTCTCTCTAAAATCTTGATAAATTCGAACTATACATATTTGATTTATTGTGTTTACATTAACCAATATCTTACAGTTTCTGAGAATATCATTGATGAAACCATAGCACCATCATCACTTCCTAGGAAGATACCTTCACCTAGTAAATTCACTAAGAACAAAGCACGGACTAGTTGGACTTGGCAGAGATGGTTACAAAGTACACCTGTTTTTTAATGGATACCTTAAATTATTAACATGTGTGCTACAACTGTAACAGAACCCACTAACTCTAAAATTATTAACGTGTGTGTATTGCAGGTGATACAAATCATCCTTTGGATTGTTGATAGCGGATGTTCCCGGCACATGACAGGCAACCTCAAACTGTTATCAAACTTTGTTGCAAAGTTCATTGGCACTGTCAGATGCGGGAATGATCACTTCATTGCTATAATGGGTTACGGGGACTACATCAATGGAAACATCAAAATTAGCAGAGTGTACTATGTTGAAGGTCTTGGACACAACCTTTTCTCAGTAGGTCAATTTTGTGATGGAGATTTGGAAGTTGCTTTTAGGGAGAAAACGTGTTTCATTCGTGATCTACAAGGAAACGATCTTATGTCAGGAACCCGTTTATCAAGCCTTTACACAATTTCTATGAATGACATGGTCGCTTCATCTCCCATTTGTTTACTATCTAAAGCAACATCTACAAAATCATGGTTGTGGCATAAGAGACTTTCCCACTTGAATTTCAAAACCATAACTGATATTGTACGACACAAATTAGTTGAAGGCCTTCCAAGATTTCGGTATTCCAAATACAACTTATGCTCAGCTTGTGAACAAGGAAAAAGCACTCGTGCACATTTTCTCCTTCAAAGGTTGAAAACAGTACTCAACATGTAATTCATCTTCTTCACATGGATTTGTGTGGCCCGATGCATGTGCAGTCGATTAACGGCAAATGCTACATTCTTGTAATCGTTGATGACTACTCAAGATGGACTTTTGTTTATTTTCTACAAAGTAAAGATCAAGCTCAACCAATGATTACCACCTTTCTCACAAAAAATCAAGTTTACCTCCGTAACACGGTAAGACAAGTCAGAACGGATAGAGGAACTGAATTCTTGAATCAAACTCTTCGGGAATACTATGAGAAAATAGTAATTGAGTATCAAACATCCATTGCAAGAACACCCGAACAAAATGGAGCTGTCGAAAGACGAAACCGAACGTTAGTAGAAGCTGCAAGAACGATGTTGATTAATGCTAAACTTCCAGATTACTTGTGGGCAGAAGTTGTTTCAACTGCATGCTATACTCAGAATCGTTCAATGATCACAAAACGCCACAACAAAACACCATACGAGCTTATCCATAACCGGAAACCCAACCTCAAACACTTTCATGTATTTGGTGCTCTTTGTTATCCAAATAATGATCGTGATGACTTTGGAAAGCTCAAGGCTAAAGCAGATATTGGAGTCTTTGTCGGATACTGTGAAAACTCTAAAGGATAACGAATCTGGAACCGTCATACAAGAAAGATTATAGAGACAATTCATGCTAATTTTGATGAGCTTACAGAAATGGCTTCTGAGCAAAACAGTTTGGAACCCGAGCATAACCGTCTTAACTTTCTAGAATCATCAGCTGACCAAAAATTTCAACTCACTCGTTGTCAAATGGAAAATTTGTTTGCTCCTTTGTTTAATGAAGACTTTGATCAACGTGCTCTAGATGTACCAAATGTCTTCGCTGCTCAACTTGATCAAATTCCAATACCTGATACACCTGAAACTACAACAACCGTTGCTGATGAACCTCTGGTCGAATCTCCAACAATAGCAGAGCAAACCCTTCCAATGACACTGACCAAGGTGATGATCCTTTAAAACAAAATGTACGTGCACCTGCAGATTATGATGGAAATGCGTTCTTTAACCCTTTTGCATCAGAAACAACCAATCCAAATGTGGCCGAATCATCAACTAGCCATCTGGATCCACCTAATCTACACAATGTATACCAACACCAACCCTCGACACATAGATGGAACAAAAATTATCCTCTTGTAAAACATTATTGGCAACCCTAACCAACCAGTCGTAACAAGACAACGCCTTCACACCAACGGTGAAAACTGCATTTATGCACTCATCGTCAGTAAGATCGAACCTAAAAACATTAAAGAAGCAATGACTCATGACATCTGGATTTAATCCAAGCAAGAATAGCTAAATCAGTTCTAACGCCTAGAAGTATGGGAATTGGTTGAACGACTAACAAAGGTCAACGTCATTGGCCTAAAATGGATTTGGAAGAATAAGGTAGATGATGAAGGAACGATTATTCGTAACAAGTCACGTCTGGTGGCTATGGGTTATCGTTAGGAAGAGGGTATTGAGTTTGAAGAATCATCCGCACCAGTTGCTAGACTTGAGGCTGTTCTGATTTTTCTGGCATTCGCGGCTCACATGAACATCACCGTCTACCAAATGGACGTGAAAATTGCATTTCTGAATGGAAAACTACGGGAGACGCTGTATGTTAGCCAACCAGATGGATTCGTTGATCCAGAGTTCCCTAATAATGTCTACAAACTAAAAAAGGCTCTCTATGGTCTCAAACAAGCCCCTCGGGCGTAGTATGATAAATTGTCAGCCTTCCTGCTTGCTAATAAGTTTATCAAAGGATCTGTTGACCCAAAACTGTTTATACAATATCACGGGGAACATATTTTAATTGTTTAGATTTATGTGGATGATATCATTTTTGGTTCAACCCACAAAAAGTGCTGAAATGCTTTTTCAAAAATAATGATAACAAAATTTGAAATGTCAATGATGGGTGAACTTACGTTCTTCTTAGGACTTCAAGTTCATCAATCACCCCGTGGTATTTTCTTAAGTCAGTCCAAATATGCTCTTGATATTTTAAAGAAACATGGTATGACCACATGTGACACCTATAACACACCAATGGCTTCAACCAGTAAACTGGACGTTGATTTACATGTGAAACTTGTTAACCCTACAAATTATCGGAGTATTATTGGGTCTCTCATGTATCTAACAGCAAGCAGACCCGACATTGTATTTGTTGTATATCTTTGCTCCCGTTATCATTCAAGACCTATTGAAAAACACCTCTCAGAGGCTAAAATAATTCTCTGATACATCAAGGGAACCATTAATTTGGGGATCTGGTATCCGAAGGATTCTGGTTTTGAACTAATAGCATTTTCAGATGCTGATCATGCAGGGTGTTTAGATACACGAAAAGGAACTTCTGGCGGTCTACAATTCTTTGGTGATAAACTGTTGTCATGGCAATCGAAGAAGCAAGATTGCACATCGTTATCATCAACTGAAGCAAAATATGTAGCCATGTCTGCGTGTTGTGCTCAATTCATCTGGATGAGGACACTACTCATCGATTATGGTTACGTATTCGACAAGATTCCGGTGTATTGCGAATCAAAAAGTGCTATTGCGATCTCGTGCAATACTGTTCAACATTAAAAGTCAAAGCATATTACTCTTCGCTACCATTTCATCAAAGAGCATGTCAAAAAGGGAACGGTGGAACTATACTTTGTAGGTACTGAACACCAATTGGTGGACCTTTTCACAAAAGCCTTGCCACCCGCAAGATTTGCTGACTTGGTTCATCGAATTGGTATGTGGTGTTTGACTCTAGAAGAGCTGGAAACCTTTTTACAACAAACTTGAAAACGTCAAAACACCAAAACCATTTTTTTAAATATTTATCAAAAACAAAATACAAAAATAGAAAACCTATAAAAACCAAAAAGATTTTACATCTTTCTTTTGAAAAAAAAATGCAAGTACAAAATTTCCATCAACACTTTGTTCTCTTAAACATTTCATCAATTTTTCCTGAACAAGTGTTGAGGGGGAGAATGATAATTTTACAAGTTTAATAAAACTTTGTACTTGCATTTTACCAAAAAGATGTTGTTTTAACAAATGTGTTGGATAAATTTCATGGTTAAATACCCTCCTCGGACTTAAATGTTTCTCCAAAATGTATAAAATTCATCAAGTCAAAAGTCGAACGGGAGTATTGAAAAGTTTCTATCCAAAATGATCATAACTTAACCTTATTGTGAGTTAATGGACCAAAACTTATTGTGATTTGTGGTTAAGGGACTAAATGTGTTAATTTTTCAAACTAATTTTAACAAAAACACTTTGAAATTGCATTCAATGCATACTGCAAAACACATTTAAGTCTTCAACCACCCTAATCAACGCCTCAAAATTATCCTTCTAATCCGGTCGTGTTTTTAAAAATTTGTAAGTGTAAGATTGTTCATATGATGTTTACAAACACATGGTTTTGATTACAAGTCTATCCAACGGTTAGATTTTCCAAAATTTGATTTTGAAAACCTATGTTCTTAACCGATTTGGGTGTCTTTGATTAAAAATGTTTTAGTTAAAGATTGTTGTTGGGTAATGATGTTAATAACATTCTAAAAACGTTCCTTAAATTCAATAATGCCCAGAATCATCAATTGATGGGTTTTGAATTCTAGGGTTCATGCGTAGATTTTGGGTGTTTTGATTCTGTGTTGTTTTGGTGTAAACTTGTGAACAAGAAAGTGTTATTAGAGGATATGAATCATATTGGAACATGTTAATTAGACTAGTAACAACTCAAAATTCATAATTTGATGTTTAGGGTTTAAGGACACGTTCAGTATGAACATCTTGATTCTTTGGTCAAATAATGTTAAAACTTGTTTAGTATCACTCTAATACACCTTATGAACACACAGAAACAACCATAACTTGCAAAAGTGTTGAAAAATTTGTTGTTCGTAAACTAAGGGTTTTGGTTTTAAGAGAGTTTACGAATAAGAACATATGAGCTTGAATATTTGTAAAAATGCTTTTGTTGTGTTCCTGATAGTGTTTATATTGAATTATAACAAAAGGATTTGATGTTATGTTAACAGGAAAGAAATTCGTAAAGATTGAAAAAGGTTACGACTAAGTTGATCTGTTACGAATAAGATAATAAGTTTACGAATAAGAATAAATTCTTACGAACAAGGACGTCTACAGTGACTTACAAATTTCTTAGCAAGAAATTCATAAACTTAGAAATATTTACGAATAAGGCCAATTCTTACGAATTAGGCTTATTCTTACGCATAACCTTATTCTTACGAATTAGATGACTGCTTACGATTTAGCATTATTCTAAAATATAAGCATATTCTTACGAATAAGAATAATGTTTACAAACAAGAGATATTCTTTACGAATAAGGATTGTTATTAAGCATTAAACTCATTCTTACGAATAAGCATCCATCTTTATGGATAAGGCTCCAAGTTACGAGTAAGAAGCTGTTTACAAACAAGTTAACAGTTTACGCATAAGTCACACATCACACTTTGTCTAAGTTTACGAATAAGCATACAAAAACTTCAAATGTTGTGTTTAAGTGATAAATAGGAATTTATACTTCAAAATTAACACGTTCACTTAACTTATCATCACAACTACATGATCAATGACAAATGTGACTTAGAATATGTAACGAACATCAATCTGTAAACATCAAACAAGGACTTAGAAAATGAATCAGACTAATGCTAACACACTGTGTCTTTCAATGTCTGTTTCTGTGACTGATTCGTGCCAAACAGTCAAGCTAAATCACTCAAGTCTGCCACTTGTGAATGGCAGACCGTAACCAGCTTAAAACTGCCTAAGCACGAATGCAATGAAGATCTGGGGAGTATAGTGTTTCCCCGGGTCGTTATGTCCCAGCGAGCTGTGCAATGGATCACCAAACGTATAGTGATCGAGAAATTTGAACGAATAAAGGGATTTGAGAATGATTATAACTACAGAAAAAGCCAACAAATTACAGGGGCTTAAATGCAAATTAAAGAAAATTAAAAAGATAAAAAATATTAAATAAACGCTATCACTATATTTAAAATGATGTTTTTGTTTTTATGTTTTTATAAAACTGGAATTAAAAACTACGTAACGTACAAAATAAAAAGTGAAACTTACACAATATTAAGCCTAAAAATATGAAAATGATATTTTTACAAACCTAATGATAAAAGAAAATATTTAGAAAAAGAAAATTATTTTTATAACTATTTGATTAATTATTATTAATTAAAAACTAATTTTAACTATTAAATAATTACCTAAAATACAAGAAATTAGGAAATAAAGCTAGAAAAATAAAATTAAGACTTAGAAAAATCTAAAATATCAAAATAGAATTTTCACAACTATTTTTGTAATTTTCTGATTATTTTTGGATTTTCTATGAATTAAAAACTATTAAAAACTAATTAAATAGCTTAAAAATACAAATTTAACTAAGAAAAATCTAGAAAAATATTTTTTTGTCTTTTTGTATTTATCTAAACTTAAGAAAAATGAAAAACTATTTTTTTGAACCTTTTCTTAATTTTTTGTATTAAAAGCTAATTAAAAAGTGCTAAAAATTGATTTAAATGCAGAAAAATAGCAAAAAATCTTAGAAAAATCTGAAAATTTTAGGAAAACTCTAAAATAATATTTAGAATCTAGGAAAATTGGAAAAACAGGTGCTTGTTTGCAAGAAAATGAAACTGCTATAGCAAGTGCTTATGAATAAGCACTTGAATAAGCCAAATGAACAAAGCAAGCCACCAACTGTTAACAGAAGTCAAACTAAGCTAAAAGAACCTAAATGCAACAGATTTTAACAGGCCTTAACCTCTGATTTGCAATTACAACAGATTTGATATTTTTAATAAATGTGCTAAATCAGTTTGGGTCATTTTGCGGCTACAAAACAAGCACTCAAATAAGCTATAAATCAAAAACAAAAGCTTGAAACCTACACTAGACCTAGCCAACTATTTGTGAACCAATTTAGAGCTAACAACAAGCTCAAATGAGCTCTATGCAATCTTTGCACAAAACCACTGCATACACACTCGTTAAGGCTGAGTGTGTGCAGGCATTTTGTGCCATATTGTCAAGTGCTTTTGAAGCTATTAAAAATTTGACAAAAATCTGATAAAATGAGGATAAAGAAATAGACCAGGTGAAGTATTTAGAACAACAAACCTCACTAAATTTGACCCAGTAATGAATCCTAGAAAATTCCTCTTAGATTGGCTAAAAACCACTTTTCATTTTTGACTTTTTAAAATGAAGATGAAACTTTGACTTTTTTGAGTTTTGATTCAAATTTAAGGACTGATCTTGGTTTTTATTGATGAAATGAAGTTACTAAAAGCTTTGTCTATGGATTTTGAACATAAAACAAGTGATTTGCTTTCCAAAAACACAACAGATCAGCTGCTAAATCAGTTAATAGGCAATTTTGACTTTGACAATTGAGTGCGTTTTTGGACTTGAATGAGTTAAATAAAGCTAAACAAACATAACACCACAGGCATTAACCACTGAACCTACCCCCAATGCAGAGTAACAAAATTTGAACCAAACACCTCTTTTTCAACTGTTTTGCAAGCAAAACAAATCTAACTGCTAAACTAGCATACCCTAGTGATCAAACTGACTTTAATTCACTTAAATAAAACTTAATGAGCAGATTTAAACTATTTAAAACTACCAATAATGATTATGCAAAGAAATCTTAAAAATCACTTACAAAGGGTCCTAGCCACTATGGCTTGAAACAATGAACCAAAGTACCACTAACCTATCCAAACCCCTACCCTAGCTCAATATCAACCCAATTCCATGGTTGCTTCACCCATTGACCAAATATACATCATATTTGCCCCCGTTTGACTTTTATTGACCAAGTCCCAAAATTACTTGAATCTTGAATGTGAGCTTATACAAAACTATAATAAGCTCATTTAAGCTGCTTTGAAGCTTAAAGATAAGCTAAGAAGAGCTTTGATACATGAGTTTGAAAATGAGAATTGCAACAGTAAGCTTAACTAAGCAAAATGGTAATTTGACTTAAATTGAGACTTGAAAATGCTTTATATTGATACAATAACTTAAACTGAGTACATTATAACAAAAGGTTACAGATTTTTGAGCTTAACTAAAACTTTATATTAAAGTCGACATTAATGAAAATTTTAAAGAACTAGTAGACTCCTTGAAACTCTTCCTTCTTCTTTCTTTTATAATCCAAACTCTTTGTCTCTCTCTTCTGAATAGTTCCCATCAATCCTCAGTCATTGGATGGCTTTAAAACAATCCTGGCCATTCAAACAGATTTTGGCGCCAAATTGCTTATCTGCCAATTGGGGTTGAGTGAGGAGGGGGAGATACATTTAATGCTCCTTGGAAGTTAGTTGAGGTGGGGGGAACATGGGTAAGTGGATGAGAGGAGGGGGGAATGGGAGATAGCTTGGTTGCAGGTTAGCAGTTGAGAGGGAGGACTTTAGGCGCCAACTGGGGTATGACTTGGGATTATAATAAAAGAGGGGGTCAATTTGGTTAATGACAGGGGGTCCAAAAGGATTGGCAGGGTCACTTGGGTATTGACAAGTCCAAAATGGTATTAAAGGTCTAATAATACAAGGACTTCATTTGTAATTTCTGAAACTGGAAGGACCTGTTCTGCCAAACCTGCAAAGTTGTTTCCAAGGGCTGAAAATGACAAGCTTCAAAAGTACAAGGACCAAACTTGCCATTTTCCAATTTCCAGGGGCCATTTTTGCCAAATTTCAAAGTTGAAGGACTAATTTTGTAATTTTCTCAAACTTTTGATATTTTTCACCAAAGGACTAAATTTGACAAGTTATGATTTAAAAAGGACCTTTGGTGATTTTTCTTTTGAAATTAGGGCTCAGGGACTATTTTTGACAATTTTTGAAACTTGGGGGACTGAAACTGCCAATTATGCAAACTTAGCTCATTTTTCATCTGATTTTGAACATTTTGCATCCGAAACATATAAAATGCAATTTTGGAATATTTTCAGTGTTTTGATGCATTTCTGAGCATTTTTAGACGTTTTGCAGTTCAGATTTAACCAAAAATGATGAGTATTTACACACTCATCAATCCCCCACACTAAACTATTGCTAGTCCCTAGCAATCTTTTGAGAAAATTTAATGGATTTCATCTCTTTACCAAAAGCCATTACTTTTGGAGTAGCCAAATGTTTTAGTTCAAGTAAGAACCATGGTACACCGATAACCATGTGATTTTGAGCAAACCACCAGCTTCCAACGGATTTGATTTGTCTTTACCAGAAGCCGTTTGCTCCGGACTAGCCAACTCTTAGATAAATTATCAGAATTATCTTTGGTGAGCTGATTACCAATTATGGTTTTCCACTGCCTTTACCACAAGCCATAAACTTGCGGGCTAGCCAACTCTTCACTTTTTAGGATATGGCGAGTTGAATACCATACAATTTTAGGCAAATTGCAAGCCGTCAACGGATTTGAGATATCTTTACCAAGAGCCGTTTGCTCTAGGATTAGCCAATCCTTTTGTTTTTTAGACAAAGGCGGATGATAACCAAATGAGTAAGTGCAAAACACTTACTCCAAAAAAATTTGGCCAAAACGGGAATGGGCGGATAATATATGATAAAATTCGTGAGAATTCCCCCCCACACTTAGAAATGAATATTGCCCTCAATATTCAAAGTACCGGCGGTTAAGCCGGAACAAAGAAGATAAAAGGGAAATACTACGGCCATTATTTAGAAAGGATTTTTTTTTTTTTTTTTTTTATATCCAACATGTGGGGCAACCCCCCCACACTAGGGTGGTAGAAAATAGAAAGAAGTCAGAAATATGGGTGAAAACCCATATGGTATGCTACTGTTTTTAATTACCGAGTCGCTAGCTTGACTCGACCCCGCATTAATTGGTTCATGGGGAAGCAAAGTGGAAGAAACAATCTCCATCGGACTTTCATTCAAGATGTTTGGATAAACATTGAAGCACGCGAAAGTTCCACACCGATGAGATATATTCCCGGCTCAAGATAATGGTACATGGAGATGCCGGGATCAAAGATAGTGTCTTCATTCCCGAAGGAGTGAAGAAGAGAAGAAGTCACCAGGTAGGTGAAGAAAAGAAGGAAAATCATGATGACGATCATGATAAGATCTTCTTCCTCAGGATCAAGTGCAGTTGCACTCGTTTGGATTTTATCGGTTGAGCTCTTTGGTTTGGAAAGCATCTCGGAAGGGAGGGTTGGAAAATTTGTCATAGAAATACAAACTCTCATGATTGAAAACTTTTCCCCCCGATCATGATTTTTGCCATCCAAGCGATCATACTCCGGCGGAGTCATGATATGAGTGAGTTCATCGGCGAACTCCTCATGAAGAGAATCATTCACATGATGTGAATTTGTGAACTCTTGTTCCATTGTGGACTCATCACTATCCTCAATCTGAGTATCAAAGAGTGGATTCTCAGAAATTAAAGTGAATTCTGAGTCGAATTCAAATAGAGGATTGGTGAAAGTAGCTTTGAATGTTTCGGGAACAAAGTGATCAACATTCTCTATTGGATTGTTGGGATAAGAAGTGAGTGAACGATCATTATCAAGGAAACTTTCGGTCTCTCCCGGATCGGCTTCGAAATCAAAGATATCATCATCACTTTTCGATGAAAGTGGATTGATGTGAGTGAGTTCATCGGTGAACTCCTCAAGAAGGGGATCGACGTGGGAGTGATGCCTCAACATACTCGATGTTTCCATGGGAAGCACAATCATCGCTAAAATCGGAGAAAGTTTCCAAATGATCATTTGAACACTCAAGAAGGGAAAGAGAATCACACATATGATCAAAAGTTCCCTGTGACTCTCTCGGGATTGGGACAAGGTTCTCAACACTAGACTTTATGAAGTCGTCCGATTCCTTTCCAGGAACAGTGTCAAGATGCTCGTCCCCCATGTTCAGAGAGTGAGTGGGAATATCGGGTGTGATAGCAGTTGTTTGAGATGGAATCTCAACTGCTGGGATATCAACTGACCGAGGGGTTGAGAAATAATATTCTTAAAAGGATTAAAACCCTCCTCGTCATCATCATATAGAGCTGCCTTAAGAAATTGGGAACGCCTTAGAGCTGCATGCTCTAGGGCTAATAATTCTTCCCTAGATTGGCGGGCCTCTCGTTCTTCGGCTAGCAATTCTCCCATGGTCTTTTCACCACTCACTTGATTCTTAAAGTTACTCATCATATCCTCAAGTGTTTTCATTGCGGTTTCAAAATCTTGGGAGATTTCTTGAGACAACGGCTCAGGTGGAGTTTGAACCGTATAGTCTTGTGGAGGTTGGAAATTGTCAAACTGTAAGAGTCATGATTGTTACAAGGAAATGGATTCCCTATTTGACAATCGAGTGAAATGGGGACCTCCACAGTACTCACAACAAGAAACTGTTGAGTCTGGACTGGTGAATCATATGGATTTTGGTTATAACCAAAGTTCTGAGCATCACCGGAAAACTGTTCATAGACAAACGTGTTTCCGGATTGACACTCAAATCCTTGGTGAGGACCTCCACAAAATTCACAGCAGGTATGTTGATCATATGAAGATAAGTCGGGCTGTGGTGGGTAATTGGAAAAGTTTGAGGGGTCGTTAAATGAGTTCTGATTAGGATCATAATCAAATGAATTCCTCGAATCACAAAACAAACAACTCCCGTTATGAATATCATTACCACATTGTACACAAGTACACCAATGACAGGGTGAACCAAAAAGAGGCTCACCACAACCGACACAAGGAATAAACGATTGCATTTGAGAGTAATGAGAAAGAATCGGTTCATTCAAAGAATCAACAAAACCAACATGGTGATCCGGATGACTATCAAGTCTCGAAGAACATTTTGAAAAATCAGGAGGTGGGACAAGTGGTGTGCTCTGAGAGCTAGCAATTTCCACCACTTCCGTTATGGTCTCCGGTTCTTGAATGGGTTCATCGGGTTGTGGCGGATGGTCGGAAAAACTTGGAGAATCATCGAGAGAGTTATCAGATAATTCGCACCAATAACAATATTTGCTTGCACCCATCCTTCCACATCGCTTGTATAAACAATCCGGATTCGACAACAGAGTGATCCTCTTCCATACGGCTTTTGCAGTGGAAACAACGAGGATAATCTAATGTTGCCATGAGAATTAAACATGTAGAGGGTTAAAGAAATAGAATTAAACGGTTTTGAGGTTAAAGAAGAGTAGAATCAAACGGTACGAGGGGGTAAGAGAAATAGAATCATACGGATAAGAGGAATGAGAAGAGTATTTTTGTATTTTTGTAAGAAAATATAAATATATGTAGATGGATGGTATGAACAAAGAGTGAATATCCAAATTACTAATCTGCTAAACGTAAGATAATCAGCACAGCTCCCCGGCAGCGGCGCCAAAAATTTTTGATCCGTGCAAAACCGTCAAGCTACCTCACACAAGCTAGCCACTTGTGAATGGCTAACCGTAACCAGCTTAAAACTGCCTAAGCACGAATGCAATGAAGATCTGGGGAGTATAGTGTTTCCCCGGGTCGTTATGTCCCAGCGAGCTGTGCAATGGATCACCAAGCGTATAGTGATCGAGAAATTTGAACGAATAAAGGGATTTGAGAATGATTATAACTACAGAAAAAGCCAACAAATTATAGGGGCTTAAATGCAAATTAAAGAAAATTAAAAAGATAAAAAATATTAAATAAACGCTATCACTATATTTAAAATGATGTTTTTGTTTTTATGTTTTTATAAAACTGGAATTAAAAACTACGTAACGTACAAAATAAAAAGTGAAACTTACACAATATTAAGCCTAAAAATATGAAAATGATATTTTTACAAACCTAATGATAAAAGAAAATATTTAGAAAAAGAAAATTATTTTTATAACTATTTGATTAATTATTATTAATTAAAAACTAATTTTAACTATTAAATAATTACCTAAAATACAAGAAATTAGGAAATAAAGCTAGAAAAATAAAATTAAGACTTAGAAAAATCTAAAATATCAAAATAGAATTTTCACAACTATTTTTGTAATTTTCTGATTATTTTTGGATTTTCTATGAATTAAAAACTATTAAAAACTAATTAAATAGCTTAAAAATACAAATTTAACTAAGAAAAATCTAGAAAAATATTTTTTTATCTTTTTATATTTATCTAAACTTAAGAAAAATGAAAAACTATTTTTTTGAACCTTTTCTTAATTTTTTGTATTAAAAGCTAATTAAAAAGTGCTAAAAATTGATTTAAATGCAGAAAAATAGCAAACAATCTTAGAAAAATCTGAAAATTTCAGGAAAACTCTAAAATAATATTTAGAATCTAGGAAAATTGGAAAAACAGGTGCTTGTTTGCAAGAAAATGAAACTGCTATAGCAAGTGCTTATGAATAAGCACTTGAATAAGCCAAATGAACAAAGCAAGCCACCAACTGTTAACAGAAGTCAAACTAAGCTAAAAGAACCTAAATGCAACAGATTTTAACAGGCCTTAACCTCTGATTTGCAATTACAACAGATTTGATGTTTTTAATAAATGTGCTAAATCAGTTTCTGGGTCAGTTTTGCAGCTACAAAACAAGCACTCAAATAAGCTATAAATCAAAAACAAAAGCTTGAAACCTACACTAGACCTAGCCAACTATTTGTGAACCAATTTAGAGCTAACAACAAGCTCAAATGAGCTCTATGCAATGCTGCACAAAACCACCTGTACACACTCAGTTAAGACTGAGTGTGTGCAGGGCATTTTGTGCCATATTGTCAAGTGCTTTTGAAGCTATTAAAAATTTGACAAAAATCTGATAAAATGAGGATAAAGAAATAGATCAGGTGAAGTATTTAGAACAACAAACCTCACTAAATTTGACCCAGTAATGAATCCTAGAAAATTCCTCTTAGATTGGCTAAAAATCACTTTTCATTTTTTGACTTTTTAAAATGAAGATGAAACTTTGACTTTTTTTAGTTTTGATTCAAATTTAAGGACTGATCTTGGTTTTTATTGATGAAATGAAGTTACTAAAAGCTTTGTCTATGGATTTTGAACATAAAACAAGTGATTTGCTTTCCAAAAACACAACAGATCAGCTGCTAAATCAGTTAATAGGCAATTTTGACTTTGACAGTTGCAGGTGCAGTTTTTTGGACTTGAATGAGTTAAATAAAGCTAAACAAACATAACACCACAGGCATTAACCACTGAACCTACCCCCAATGCAGAGTAACAAGCTGAACCAAACACCTCTTTTTCAACTGTTTTGCAAGCAAAACAAATCTAACTGCTAAACTAGCATACCCTAGTGATCAAACTGACTTTAATTCACTTAAATAAAACTTAATGAGCAGATTTAAACTATTTAAAACTACCAATAATGATTATGCAAAGAAATCTTAAAAATCACTTACAAAGGGTCCTAGCCACTATGGCTTGAAACAATGAACCAAAGTACCACTAACCTATCCAAACCCCTACCCTAGCTCAATATCAACCCAATTCCATGGCTGCTTCACCCATTGACCAAATCTACATCATATTTGCCCCCGTTTGACTTTTATTGACCAAGTCCCAAAATTACTTGAATCTTGAATGTGAGCTTATACAAAACTATAATAAGCTCATTTAAGCTTGCTGAAGCTTAAAGATAAGCTAAGAAGAGCTTTGATACAGGAGTTTGAAAATGAGAATTGCAACAGTAAGCTTAACTAAGCAAAATGGTAATTTGACTTAAATTGAGACTTGAAAATGCTTTATATTGATACAATAACTTAAACTGAGTACATTATAACAAAAGGTTACAGATTTTTGAGCTTAACTAAAACTTTATATTAAAGTCGACATTAATGAAAATTTAAAGAACTAGTAGACTCCTTGAAACTCTTCCTTCTTCTTTCTTTTATAATCCAAACTCTTTGTCTCTCTCTTCTGAATAGTTCCCATCAATCCTCAGTCATTGGATGGCTTTAAAACAATCCTGGCCATTCAAACAGATTCTGGCGCCAAATTGCTTATCTGCCAATTGGGGTTGAGTGAGGAGGGGGGAGATACATTTAATGCTCCTTGGAAGTTAGTTGAGGTGGGGGGACATGGGTAAGTGGATGAGAGGAGGGGGAATGGGAGATAGCTTGGTTGCAGGTTAGCAGTTGAGAGGGAGGACTTTAGGCGCCAACTGGGGTATGACTTGGGATTATAATAAAAGAGGGGGTCAATTTGGTTAATGACAGGGGGTCCAAAAGGATTGGCAGGGTCACTTGGGTATTGACAAGTCCAAAATGGTATTAAAGGTCTAATAATACAAGGACTTCATTTGTAATTTCTGAAACTGGAAGGACCTGTTCTGCCAAACCTGCAAAGTTGTTTCCAAGGGCTGAAAATGACAAGCTTCAAAAGTACAAGGACCAAACTTGCCATTTTCCAATTTCCAGGGGCCATTTTTGCCAAATTTCAAAGTTGAAGGACTAATTTTGTAATTTTCTCAAACTTTTGATATTTTTCACCAAAGGACTAAATTTGACAAGTTATGATTTAAAAAGGACCTTTGGTGATTTTTCTTTTGAAATTAGGGCTCAGGGACTATTTTTGACAATTTTTTGAAACTTGGGGACTGAACGCCAATTATGCAAACTTAGCTCATTTTTCATCTGATTTTGAACATTTTGCATCTGAAACATATAAAATGCAATTTTGGAATATTTTCAGTGTTTTGATGCATTTCTGAGCATTTTTAGACGTTTTGCAGTTCAGATTTAACCAAAAATGATGAGTATTTACACACTCATCAGTGACTAATGTCTTTCAGATCACAACATTGGCTGCACAACAAACTGATCTCAATGCTCAAGTAGAACTCACAATGGCTAACACATTTCCACAAGGTTACAACAAAGTGATTGGAAAGAACAACCTCCGAGTTGATTTCAATAATTTCACATGTTCTGAATCGTCGTGTCAAATTGTTGTGGACATTCTCCTCAACCACCCCTACAAGTTCATGCTCACCAAGTCTGCTTCCATTCCCGACTTCTATATCCATCAGTTCTGGCACACAATGGAAAAGAATGATGGGGAAGACTCAGTCAAGTGCACTTTACACAAACGTGAAGTCACTGTCACCATTAAGGACCTTCGCTCTGTGCTACTTCTTCCTACCATTAACTCTCCAGAAGACTATGTCAAAACTCCAACAGAGAAGGAGATTCTGGAATTTCTGATCGACATCGGATATGATGAGTTTGCTGGCATCATCACCACTCACTCAAGGGTAGATGTGAAATACATGCCACAACCATGGAGAATCTTTTACATCATGATAACAAAGTCTGTATCTGGCCGAGACAGCGGTCATGAACATCCCAAGCTGCCACATCTCCAGATATTCTGGGGGATGGTCAATGTCAAACATATTAACTATGCAAGGATCATATGGGAGGATATGATGCAGCATCTCAAAAAGGGAGGTTCCAAGATCCCTTTTGTCCGGTATACAAAGATGATCATCAAAAAATTTCTCAAAAAGTATGATGACATCCCCAAAAGACTGGATGATAAAGACAAACACACTGTGAAAGATGAGCCTACTCTAAGAACGGTTAGGATTCAGAGGACCAGCTCTCGTAAACAAGGTGTTGAGCTCCCTGCATGCCTTCTAACTGAGAAGGTCAAAGCTGCTACATCTTACAAGTACTATGAGTAGGCTCTTAAGGCTCAGCGTATGGGTTTTCTCGACGAAGTTACACAGACGTCATCAGTGAAGACTAGAGCAAAGAAAGTCAAGAAAGCTGGTCGTTCAGGAAGCACAACCAAGAAGAACAAGTCTAAAATAACAAAAAGAGTCATAAAGAGAAGAATACCGACTCAAGTTACTAAACCCGAGCCTTCTCCTGAGCCTACATCTCAACAAGATGAGGACTCAAAAATGGAATCAGATGACTACATCATTTACGATGAAGTTCATGCCGATGTTACTACTAAACAAAAGGAAAAGGAGAAAAGTTCTACACTGGAAGAACTTGAGGAGGACATCGACACTTACAAGTTTGATGATGAATATGATAAGACTGATAAAGGGAAAAGGCCACTCACAGCATAAGAACAAGACCCAGACTTTGAGCATGACATTGAAGAACAAGATGACTGAAACTTTTGGGAAATCTTGAAACAGAAGAGAATGGAACATCAAGCTTCTACCTTTACGGTTAATCAACCAGGTAAGGTAGGAAGCTCCAGTAGTGGTGCTCCACATCTAGAAGAACCACTACAAGTCACCCAACTCCAATCCGATCCGGTTACAACCTGGTAAGGACAAGGGTGACACCACCAAGATTTCCGAAGAAGAAGAAGAGCAACAGCAACAACAACAAGACGAGGATGAACTCATGTATGATGCAGGAGGTGACTATAATGAACAGGAGGATAATAATATGATTACTGATGATGACATTCAAAAGGCAGCTGAGGAGTTAGCTGAACGAATACATAGAGAGGAAGAAGAAATGGAGAAAGCCGATGACGCTAAAAGGGCAGAAGAGGAGCGTCTCAAAAAAGAAGCAGATGATTATATTCTTGACAACCTAGCTCATGACCCAAAACCGTCTTCTGAACCATCAAAAGACACCTCGACTATGCCAGAATCATCATCTCATTCATCTCCTCCACCAACACGTACAACATCCAAGTCAACCACAAGATTGGTTAAGAAGAAAGTTGACACGTGGATGTCACGTGCCAAGACAAAGATTCAAAAGGCAGTGAATCAAGCTCGGACAAGGAAACAATGCCGAATATAAGAACAAGTCAACACATTGTCTGACTTGGTCACTGACTTGACGACACAGATGTCTACCTTTCAACAATCCAAAGATGTTATCCAGAATTTTCTCTCCAGGGACGTTCAAGGAGAAATGAACTAGCTCATCATCAAATATGTTGAGAAATTTCTCTCTGAAAACATTCCTGCTGTTACACATGAACTCATGAGAAGACAACTGTAACCAATGCTTGAAACAATGATCAAGCAGATTGTCACCACAACACCGGTGGTAATGGAGACGAAACCGGTCAAGCCCCCAGTCTTTATAGAAGAAGATCTCATTGCTGAACTAGTAACAAAAATGGCTGCAAGAGTTGCTACTTTGAGCAAAGAAGATGAGTATCTCTATGATCTTCTCGTTGCAAGACAACTCAGAACATCGTGAAAGGAAGATGCGGGCATTGAGAAAAGACCGTTGAAAGATGATGATCAAGATCTTAATCCAAAGGCAAAAAAACAAAAGAAGGTCAGAGGATCATCATCCATGCAACCACCAGCAGTCAACCCCTCCACCACCACTGAACCACAAGCTACTCAGCCGCAACCATCTGAACAACCGAAAGCATCCGAGACCACACCAAAAGCCGGTGACCACTTTACCTACACCGGTGGTGATGACTTCGAGCAACCGAAGCCTCAACCTTCGCCAAGATCAATACCAGGACCATCGTCAAGCAAGAAAGGCAAGAAATCTGTTGTTTTCTCATGGTTAGATAATGACAACACAGAAGAGTATGATTGGTTTGACAAAATGATCAAGGCACAACCACCCCTTCCAGACGATCAAGAACCAGTGGATGGTCGCACTGTGGAGCAGGTCCAAAAGTTAAAGAGTCAATTCAAGATCAAGAAGATGAATAAGAAAGAACTCCTAAGGATCAAGAACGACGCTTTCACCTTGCTCAAAGAACGATCCGGGAACACAATTGAACTCGAATATCATCTCAAAAACATTACCCATGCAATGTAGAATGATATCGACTAGCTCAACCTAGAGTTCAATATTGACCACATGTCTAAGAAGCATGGACCTTACTACACAGACTGGACCAAGCCACTTCCAATGATCGGTAAACCAGAACAACCGAAGATCCCCTTCAGATTCTTCTTTAATAACGACCTTGAATTTCTTCAACATGGGAGCTCGATAAGCAAGAAATGTGCAACTTCCTTGACATTCAACATCCCAGCTGCATCATTCTCTAACAAGGCAATTGAGGAAGACGCCACCAGTTTGTTCGTTGACAAAGAGGTGACGTACGACAAAGATGCTTTGCTAGGAATTCATCATTGGCTAGAAAGGCGCAGGCTTTTCTACCGAAGCAGCAAGCTCAACAAGTCATAAAAGGATGTTAGGCATAATCAAAGGATCTTTGCTATAATGTCAATTTCCATGGCAACCAAGTGGGATTATTCCTTCTTGATAAAGATTGTGGTTAAAAGAGAATATGAAAAAGAGTATGAGTTCTCAAAAGCTGACTTTCTAGACTTGTCGCTCAATGACATTGAGGACATGTACTTACTCAAGGTCCAAGGCAGGACACGTCAGTTTTCGACGGATAATCAATTGAAGTACATCACCGTTCTCCTCATTTTCATCAGAAGCAAGATTATCCAAGAACGTGTTGAAGATCTACATCTTGGCATTAAAAGTTATCAAAATCAGCTCAATCTCACTAAACCATTTCTTCACTTCAACGAGGTCAACAAAGATCCACAATATAAACTCTTTAGCAAACCTAAATTCGGGTTCTTCTACAGAAGTTCCAATCTCCACAACTATTTTATGGCATTTGATGAGATTCACAAGTTCTGTGACGACACCCTCAAGACGGTTCGTGATGGCTTGGATTCTCGTTTGAAGGATATTAAACTGGGCAAAGGTCGAAGATGGAATGCTACTGAACAACTGGAAGTTTGAAGGTTTATTGGAAGGATCGAGAAGAGGTTAAAGCACCGGGATCAGATGCGGAGGCTAGAAAGCTATGTTGGAGGAAGACCTGGCTTTCCGATTATGACGTTTCAATGTCCAGAGTAATTGGTTAGTCTTGTGTAAATCTTTGGATTGATTGAATATTCTTGACTTGTATTTTGTGATTTTGATTATATATATACATGGTTTGTGCACATATAACAGTGTACAACCCGTTCTTGTAAAGAAATGACCCTGTGGTACGCTTCAATGCCAAAATCCTCATATAAGGAGCGAAAGCTTCTTACTTTTGAGTAGAATTAATCAAATTTTCTATGTTTTTCATAATTCTGCTAAAAAGAACAAGTATTCCCTCTCGTTATTTCAAAACCTCAAAAAGTTATTATCACTAATTGAGAAGGAGTATTTGCAAACAACTTTGTTCAAATAAAAAGTTCTTGTGGAAATCTTTCCAAGAAAACTCATAATGGTCATATTTTAAATCAATATTTCATCAAAAACAATATTAATATGCCATTTTTTAGGGGGAGAAAAATATATGTGATCAAAAATATGTTGTAAAGTAAATGGAATCTCGAAAGTGCTCAAACTCAGACTTAACCCATGAATTGACAAGCTTTGAAATGTCAGTAATCAAAAATACTTGTCTCTCAAGACTTGTCTTAGTAGAACGTACCAATTCGAGAAACTCTTGATAGACATGAACTTTGACGGGTTTAACATCCTTTCCAAGGAGTGTTCACATCTTCAAGATAGTTATTAGAGCTAGTTGTCATCTAAAAGCTGACAATTGAACTCTTTAACTATACAACGTAACCGTGTCTCGCGGGGAATTGTCTATCAGGAGTCGATCAATTCAAAAGTGCGAGCTATACCCTCACTGTGCAGATTTAAGTCAAAACTCACAAGCACATGTAGAGGGGGAGTATTTTTGAAAATACAAAACTCTCAAGATGTTAACAAAATATGTTTATAATCATAAACAATTTGAGAGATTTTCAAGCGAATGGTTTTATGGCAACATTGGAATAGTCATGGAGTTATAAGGTGACTAAGGTTAGGAATAAAACGTCCAATGATCCGCCAGAGCCAGAGGGATCTACCCAAGGACATCACCAATAGTTAGAATTAGAAGTCCTTAGGTATGATTGAAAAAATGAGAATATGAGAAACGGAGAAAGAAGGAGTTGAAGAATTAAAAATAAAAGTTAAAGAAAAGGGTGAAAAGAAATATCCCTCCACATGATTCAAGTTAGGGCAGAAACCAGGTTCAACTCATATGCTACTGGTTGTCAAAAGATGACACCGGTATTGAAGACAAAGTCGTCATGGACCCAGTGACGCACTGCACTAAACCTTCTAAGCCACTCAAGCTCTCTCAAAAGAGCTTGTTTCATTCTTACGGGGAACCCTACATAATCTATCGACCTCTCCTTACGAGATGTGTTGATATTGAAACAGGAGACACCGCTCCAGTCTCCGACTACTAAAACCAAAGCGCACTAATCGAGTCTAGAGCCACGAGACTCTTTAAAAGATCTCTTAGGAACACTTAATATTTCATCACTTGTTGTTCAACAATAATGACACAAGTGATATATTCTTGAGTCCTACGCAGATCTTAGCAATCTGCTAGAAAATTTATGAGAGGATTTACAATTGTGATCCTCAGTGATTAATGGAAATTCCTGCCAAGTTCAACATCAAACAGCCCTGACAGCAGGTCACTTCGATAATCCCTTGTGGGTTACGCTTAGTGTGGTTACTTGCTTTAAACGGTCTACAGTCATGGAGTGATGCTTCGATATAATTCAGCGATTCACCTGAATTGTTGATATACTTCGGTATATCTTGTTAGCCTTCTTGAAGGCCTCTAATTCATGAACAACCTTTGTAAGAATTAGAGATTTGTCTTCATACTATGTTGTTAATACTCTCGACATTCGAACTTGTAATTATTGGAAATCCTGCCAAGAAGATTCCTTTCATGAATCTAGTCCTGAAGACGTGGGTCATTACTTGAATTTATTCTATGTAATGATAATTATCCCTCAACGGGATTCGGACGGCTGATGTGCCCGACCAAGGTGAATGGAATCAAGACATTCATCAGTAAAACAATCATAGTGGTCAATTCTATAAGAAAAGTCCACCGTGATCGATTGGTATTTTAAAATAACATATTCATGCACGTACTGATGATTGTTCCTTGGAAGAAAGACCGCACCATCTCCACATGCTCATACCAACATCGTTTCTAAAGAAAGTTCTCACCAAAATCAAAGGCAACACAAAATTAAAGATGATTTTTCGTCAAAGTCAAAGAATCTACAAATTTTTAAGACTTGAGAACTACACAACATTGGAGAATTCAAAATCAAAAGAAGTATGAGCATGGTGGAAAAAGACGTGAAGCAGCATAACCACAGAAGTTGACGAATGGCGGACAACAATATATGATCACCACAACCACAAAGAACAAAGAACAAAAAAACACAAGACGTCAAGCTGATAAAGTCAAAGAATCTAAAGTATAACTACTCATAAGAAAGAAGAATGTTGGAAAGACGTCAAACAACCTAGATAACCAACCCTTAAGGGGAGATTGTTGGGATCAGGTGTAACTACTATAAAGTGTCGGTCATTAAGTTTGTAACAGGTTGCTTATTAGGCTTATATGTTTGTAATTAGAGCTAGGCTTATGTAGTAAGCCCATAGGCCTATGCAAAGGCCCAAACGTGTAAGGAATGGACTAGAATGTGTTGCCCTAGCTCCCTTGTCTATAAATACTCTTGTAACCCTCTTAGGAGGGTGTTGGTTCTTTTCATTTTATGCATAAACCTTTCTATTTATTGTGTGTGAAGAATCCGACCATCTCTTTCCCTTTCTCTCATCATTCTTACGTTTAACATACTTGTGTTATCATCTTATGATGACCTAACATCTATTAATCTAATTATATCAGATGTAGTAACTAAATATACAGTGACCAGTAAATATGTCATTAACAGATGTCTAGTCGTTGGGACTTCCAGTCAACCTAATATCAGTGTTAAGGGTGTTTTAGTTTAGCAGTTTCAAGTGTTCAGCAAAAACTGTTTAATTGCTTATTTTACACTTAAAATAAGCAAATTAGAGGGAGTCCAGAATTGTTTAAGTGATAATTTGCTTATTTTTAAGTGAAAATAAGCAAAAAGAGATAATTTTCTCTATTATTAACCTGTTATTTACTCTTACTTCAAATAAATGGTACTGTATGAAAATAAAGGTCACCAACTTTACCATTCCATGCAAATAACAGCCACTCAATTCTTGACCATGGACATTAGCAATTTCAAGTGGTCAACAATAAACCACTTATTTTCTTACTTAACTAAAATAAGCACTTCAAAATAAGCAAATCTCAAAAACCGTTTTAGTATCAATACTCAAAAATAGCTTTTAACAAGAGGAAAAAAAAGCCAACTAATATAATATTTTTACATTTTCATACAAATGCTCAAAATATAAAAGCAGTAGAAATAAGCACTTTCTGATTAAATCCGAAACTTTCTGAAAAATTGAAACAAAAGTGAAATACCCAAGGACAAAAAATGTAGTTAACTCATTTATTTTTTTATGTTTGCCTTTTTTTGTAAAAGACAAAACAAAGTCGCCCAAAATACATATGCATAGATCGCCAAAGAAAAGTACTAATAAAGTATTGTACACACCATTTGTCAACATTTTAAGATGAGCGACTAGTCACCCAAGTCCCACTAATTTTTTTTGCAAAGTCAAGTTTTTTTTTTTTTTTTTTAATTTAGAAAAGGTGGTTTCATTTCAAATTTGGGGAAAAAATATAAATAAATAAAAAAAAAAAAAAGAAAAAAAAAAAAGAGATAATTTTCTCTATTATTAACCTGTTATTTACTCTTACTTCAAATAAATGGTACTGTATGAAAATAAAGGTCACCTACTTTACCATTCCATGCAAATAACAGCCACTCAATTCTTGACCATGGATATTTAGACTGGCTATTTAACTCCCTTAAAATCACAATGCACATTACTCAAACACTATATTCTTAAAATCATACATACTCAGTTTAATCAGCATACTTTCATCATGGGGAAAGCAATCAGGATTCATGAATATGGTGGCCCTGAGGTAATCTGGTTTTCTTGCATGTTTTATAAAAGACGTGTTTATTATGGATTTAAAATAGTTAATGCATCTAATGTTAGTATGTTTATTTGGATTAATGTAATGTATTCAGGTGATAAAACTAGAGGATGTGGAAATAGGTGAACCAAAAAGTGGAGAAATAAAAGTGAAAAACTTAGCCATTGGGTTAAACTATTTAGATATTTATACGCGCAAAGGTTTAGTCGATCATGTTTCTCCACCACTTCCGTACACACCAGGTGTGTACGTGTATTTGATTATCTTTTCATATAACTGATTGAGATACTCTCGTGTTTCAAGTGAACTATGTATGACTTTTTGTCTAGGAAAGATATATCACGGATATCAAAAACTTGTTATGTGTGACAAGTTTTAGACATGACTTATGGTTGACAATCAAAATGAAGGTATGGAGGCAGCTAGCGTTGTAATAGCAGTTGGTCCTGGAGTCACTAGCTGCAAAGTTGGAGATATCGTGGCTTATGCTGGCTTCCCGGTGTGTGCATACGCTGAAGAACAAATACTTCCTGCAGAAAGAGTTGTACAAGTTCCGCCTTCTATTGATCCTATTGTAGCAGCTGCTGTTTCAAGGGTTTGACTGCTGAGGTTTTAGTTCGTCGCTGCTTTAAGGTTATCACAGGTATTCTTTTAGATTGGAATCATGGATCACAACGATCTAGGCTAAAACTGAATTATAGTACGTACATATTTGGTCAACATTGCCACTTCACTAGAATGACATCATGTGTGACCAAGTGGTTAATTTTGGATACAGGTTGAACCTGGGCATACAATCCTTTACCATGCAGCCGCAGGTGGAGTTGGATCGTTGGTTTGTCAATGGGCAAATGCGCTTGGAGCTACTGTTATCGGGACTGTTTCAACAAAAGCGAAGGCAGTTCAAGCAAAGGAAGATGGATGCCACCATGTCATCATCTACAAAGAAGAAAACTTTGTTGATCGTGTTAAGGAGATCACATCAGGAAAAGGAGTCGATGTTGCATATGATTCTATAGGGAAAGATACGTTCTTGGTAATACTTTATACCCTACTCTTCTAATATAATGTTTTAAATCCATTAATAGTTAAAAGGATATTATATAAACGAACGGTAATTTTTTTCTTTTTGAAGGGATCAATTGAGTGTGTAAAACCTCGTGGATATCTTGTTACGTTTGGGATGCCATCAGGGAAACCAGACCCTCTAGATTATTTTCAAATGACAGAAAAATCAATGTTCTTCACAGTTCCAGATTTTGTAATTTACACAGAAACACGAGAAGAACTACTTGAAGCTTCAGAAGAGTTATTCTCTACTATCGAAAAGGGTATTGTAAAAGTTCGTGTAAATCACAAGTACCCTTTGTCACAAGCGGCACAAGCCCATACAGACATGGAGAATCAGAAAACCACAGGTTCCGTGGTGTTGATACCTGATAACTAAAAACAATTGGTATAAGGTTGTTTAACTAGAATAATATAAAGAAGCTGCTGCAAAATCGATCTTTGCAACAAATTATAAAAGTTCAATTAATTACTGGTTACTAATGTAGTACTAAATCACCATTAATCACTGTAAAAATAATTACTTGTAACACGTAAAAATAAACCATTCTAAATTGCTACTGTGAACTTTTTAAGGATTCATGTTTTTTGAGATTTCCATTAATTAGTAGCCGCACTGTCTAAAGTTAGTCTCACCAGTCAACTTCACAAAAAAAAAAAAAAAAAAAAAACACTAATTTTGACCCATTTACCCACGTGACAGCAACAATTCTCCAGGTAAAACGAACATTTTTTTAGCTATTTTAACCAAGTTTCATTGACGTGGCAAGATATATGTACAAGTTTCATTGACCACTTAAAGGGGTGTTTGGCAAGCTGTAACAAAACAGCTTCACCATAACTTAAAGGGGTGTTTGGCATTACATAAACAAATTTCCAGTTTGACCCATCTTGCTTCAGAAAAACATGCAGTCCTAATACGGCTTACGTAGATCACAAAATAACAACATACTATTAATTTTAAAAGGGCAAAGATCAGCACAATTTCATTACAGAGAAAAGAAGACAACCAAAATATAAACTTTTTTGACTCGTTTACATTTGACCCATTTACAGTCATTCAAAATACATACCCATAAAGAAATGCAGCAACATGTCTTTCTCTTTAACCACAGGTATAATTCCACCAAAAGCACAACACATCAACATTATATCGTCTTTTCTTCACCCCATGAGTAGCATATGCCAAAAGAGCACTACAATTGTCCTTTTTTCGTTGCTAATCGTCAATCTACAAATACATATATAAATTAGAATTTAAAAGAAAAGTTACATATGCAAAGATAAAATTTTACCCCAAGAATACATTCTTTTTTGGCCACCCCGTGATGTTGTGACCCAGTCCATGACAATACGAACAAGTCTTCTTTTTACTCCCTTGTAGTTCTATGGGAGGTTTAATTCTTGTTGCAAATTTTGGTCATCCGTCTCTCCTAGGAAGAACAACAGGATCCCGAATAGATATTTGAGGCATCATGTCTACTTGAGAAACCCCAACACAATTATCCTCAGAAACATTCACATGCTCTTTTGCCTTTCTCCAACCCATTTGGTCTTCTAAGAATTTCACCAACATAGTGTTTAACCTCGTTATTTCAGAAGGGCAGTCCTTTGCTTGTTCGATTGCTTTGGTCGAGTTAGAATGCACACACCATAAAGTTAAGGCACTAACTTCGCTTTCATTTATTTCTTTGATTCCGATACTATCATTACCAGCCTTGCACCTCGAACTAAGTGTCCACCTAGGTAAAATATATTGATCAGGAAGGGTTTCAACATGCTTCTTTTTCATCACATATAGGATATGCTTGCATAATATCCCATATGTTTCAAACATAGCACAAGAACATGTGATATCCACCTTATTTAGTAAATTAAACTTGAGAGTCCTCCAATATTTTTTCTTGTAACCACCCGCATTTTTAGGTTACTTTTCATTTTCGAGAATTTACTATTCACTTTCACTATTCATCCCGTAAAATTTTTAATTCACATTCTCGTAAGATAAATTATTTTAGTAATAACCTGAGAGTTTGACCATCGTTAGATCATTTTCGCAAAAGTTATTAAGTAAACATCGTTTTAAAGTTTCGTTTTAGACGGTCCACCGTTTAAACATCACACACATAACGAAAATCAACCCTGACAATTTTCCTCGCATCAGATAAATTTTTAGATCACTCATGATTAATTTGAGAATTTTTAAGATTCATTATTTTTAATATTACCAAATAAGCCCAGCGCAGAACAAAACTAAACTTACGTTTTAAACAATTCTACTTACATCCAGACTTAACGATTCCTGCACTGTGTTTCTAATATGTTTTTGACACTTTTACATCTTTTGGAAAAGTCAAACATATTTCCCTCCTCCTTTGACCATAAAGGAATTAACCTTGTACGTTCTACATTTTTGCTTAAATCGAGTAACTTTTAAACTTCACAAATAACTGTAAAGTTATCCCGCGTATGACGAAAACCAAAGTTTGACATCTCATATCACTTTTAGACTAATTTTAGTCTACTCTAAATAAATTCACGGTCGTTTCCCTGAAATTTCGTTCTTTTCCGATAAACTGCGAATTACGCGTTTTTGACCCGTATTTCCAGCTTTAAGCAGTGTTTTTGCACCCAATGAGACTTATCACCCATTTTATATTTTTAGATGGAGTATAATGATGAGTCTCATCATTCCTACAAGTTTCGTATTTTTACGATACCCGGTTTTACGTTTTATGGCTTAACGAATTACGGTTGGCATTTAACGGAACCAAAACTTACTCTAAACTCAAGATAAGATCAAAAATAACCACCTAAGTCATATTATCATGTCTTGGCCGACTTAGGGGGGGGGGGAGTCATCATTTTGGTGGCATCATCCTAACCATGGTTCATTTAGATCTTTACAAGTGTCCTAACCTAACCATGGTTAATAATTAACCCAATATATGGTTAACCAAACTTACCCTCCTATAAATAGCAAGTGATATGCATCCTAAGAACCCTCACAATCTGTTTTGGGTCGTTCATATCACAAATCATACATATCTTCCATCATTTGATCCATAAACTCCAAGTTTATGCAAGGAAGTTCCAAAGATCAAGCTTCTACATCAAATCTCTAGCAAGTTTAAGTGATCTTCTTGAGTTTAAATCCACTCAAGTCAATTAGTACTTCATCACCAACTCTTCAAGTTTGCAAGGGTGCCAAGGTGTGGAAAGCTAGCTCAATCCAAAGTCTTAAGCGATCAATCAAAGTCCAATCCTTACTAAGTTACTCCTTTCTTATTGAAAGCCAAAAGTTGTAAGCAACTTATCACCACCATCATCTCATCTTTATTATTCATAATCTTAACTATTTCATGCTATATATATAGTTACTATGTTGATTCATGATGTACATATACTCAACCACTTGTTTTAATTCACATATTGTTATAAAGGTAACAAACTAGTAAACTAGTCATATTCTACACATGTGAGACCATTAAAAACAGTAACATAAGGACTTTCTAACTTACATAATATGGTAGACAAGATAAAAAGGTAAACATAGCAATTTGAATCACCCGAAACGGACAAACAAGTCAAAAGTTATAAGTAAAAGAAGTTAGCGAAACCTAAACGCCAAAACTACCATGTACAAGCTGTTTTCAGTTCTGTCTTTTTAAAAGTGGTACTTCTGGTCCGAATCATCAAAAAGTTAAAACACGAAAGTTGTCCGGAACGACGTTTTCCTTCCATATCAAAGAAGCTCGGGCCTTGAAAACGCATCAATAGGCCAAAATATTTCAAAAACAGAAACTGCCGTAAATATAGTCTCACAACTATACTTTTGTCACAACTAAAAGCAAACCAAGAGGCCTAATGGCCATAAGCCAAGACCACGGCTACGGCTAAGGTCAAGGTTGAGTCTCAAGACCATGGTAGTCAAGACCAAAGTCACGGCGAGGCCATGGCTAAAGCCTCAAGGCTTGTTTGCCCAAGACCGTTAACTAAGGTAATCATATTTATGAAACGACGAGAACTTGTAAGAACATGATAAACTTATTTATATAACAATCTTCACTCAAAACATATATTATATCTACTAATTGCTACAATAGTAGGGAGCTTCATGTGAGGGGTTTCATTTGAGTAAAACGTATCGACGAGTTCTTGGATTTACGATTTAAAGTGTCCTAGCTCCTCGAACGTTTACCGCATGACCTCTGAATTATGATGGCCCGAACAGTAGTATGATATCTATAAACTAAATACGTTTTCACAACTAGACCATTTCTATAAATGACATACACAAATACCATGTACTACATCATGATCAACATAGAGACATATATAGGATGGTTTATGTTTTCTTAAACATTGTTCCAAACCTAAGTCGCAACATCCTATTTTAGGTTGCTCGTAGAAGTTCTCACGGCATATCCATCATGCTCATTATACATTTGATATCATTTACTCTGAGGTGAGTTCATAGCCCCACTTTCTATTACTAAATTGTTTTACAAACCCTTGGGGGAGATACATGCTTTATTTTAAATCGAACACATTGCTTTCAAACTGTATGCTTATCTGAATGTATTACTTGCACTAAGTACCACTATTGCCAATATTAAGTCCCTATTATCATGAACCATTAATCACTTGCGAGTGAACGCGAATAATGTGGATAGATCTATCGGGAATGACAAATCCCGTTTGTGTTGACCGGGTAGGCAAACAAACGCACTCTATTTGAACATCTATAGGTTTATTGGCAAATTACCTATTAGGGCATCGGTTACTATTTTATGACAGCTGTTAACGTTTTCGGTATCATGAGCTTAGTGCAATAATATCTCTTTTGGTTTTCAAACCATTGGTGTGAATTTATAACTCACACTACAAACATTATGTGTTCAACTGATTTCCAAAACTCTATGAATTTCACACAACCTTTGTGTTGACAGTTTTAAGCATGTATTTCAGGTCCATAATGTCGGAAGTTGGCACGGAAGAGCAAGGATACTGAAGAAGGCTATAAATTTTATTATCATTCGAAAACCTATTTACTATATTTTGTAAACAATGGAACCAACTGGGACCTCATTTTTGTAAACTCTGATATTTATATAAATCGAATGATAAATCCTTTTTAAACGACTCCTTTAGAGATCGTTTTCTATTGTTATGACTGTTGTGCCATGAAGTAACACCCAGTTTGAATTCCGCTGCGTATCACGAAATTGGGGGTGTTACATTTCTCAACGTTAAATTGTCCAACACTATAAGTGTCGTGTTCTAGACTCTTGTTTAAAGTAACGTGAGTTAGATTGTTGGTTGCTTCTTTCCATTCCTTTTCGAATTTTTCAAAATCTTTCTAGTGTAACATTTACCTACAAATTCAGGGTACATGAAACACAATAAATAATAGAAAAAAGGGTTAATAACATAAACGCAATGAATATGAACAAGTTACCTGCTTTTGCTTCTATTGGATGCACTGACAAAAGAACTGCCCTCGAGTTCATAGTCATAAAGTCTTCATCTTCTTCTGCGGCTCTTCGAGAGTTGACAGCTTTATCATATTGAATTACGAATTCGTTCAACATGGTGTTAGTATTAATAAATCCATCAAAAAGGAATGAATACTCTCACTTCGTCCACTTGTTGTCATCCCAGCAAAAAACCCAATTTTCAAAAAGACCAAACCCAGTATTTGCGTTGGTCATACATCTCCATCATCCAATTACTACTTTCGAGGTTATACTTATCACGTATAACATCCCATTGGGTTTTAAATTCTTCTATCGTGTCACTTTTTACCCATTTTTTATAAGATTCATTGAAATCACTATAACGGGCTTTAAATGGTCGAAGATGTTCCAGTTGGTGTTTCTTAATGTGCCACGAACAATAACGATATCGAGTGTTTGGAAAAACTTTGTGGACTGCATTGAAAATTGCTTTATCTTGTTCCGTTATTATTGAAGCTGGATATTTGTCAAACATGCACACTAAGAATTGCTCAAATAACCATTCAAAAGTTTCTTCCTTTTCATTTTCTAGCAATGCGGCACCAATGAGTATGGACTGACCATGATGATTCACCCCCGACAAATGGTGCAAATGGAAACTTAAATTTGTTGATCAAATACGTAACATCAAACACAAGAACATCCCCAAATTTAATATATGCATCACGTGATCTTCCATCAACCCAAAATATATTTCTAGGAGACCCATCACTATTCAAATCGATCTTAAAATATTGGTTAATATCTACCGATGCCTTATCTTGAAAATGTTTAATGAGTCCATAAAACTCCTTACCTTTGTATTGTTTTCGTTGCTCGGATAAAATATCGGAACATTGTTTTGAGGTAACATCAGTGACATATGGAGGTTTCATTGCATTTACAGCTTTTTTGACATGACAAGGCCTCATCCCGGATCGGCCAAGTTCCAACATAAGAGATTTGCAGGCCATAGAACGATGAAACTTCCCATGAGAACGATGTTTCATTACTTTCGTAGGTGTTGTGCTCAAATCATGATTGTGTGTATCATCAAAAAAATCCACACACCATTTCCCAAGTTTTGTTATTGTAATTCGAAGTCGTGCTTCACAACCGGTCCTTAAATCTCTTTGACGTTTCTTAGTATCCACACTTGTACCAACATCCTTCACACTTTTGAAACCTTCTTTGTTGCATACGTACCACTTTCTATAAACCTCATTAGTCATCCTATTTTTATAATCCCATTGCTTACGTATACCAAATCCACGTGTAAAGCCATATTGATTATAAAATGTATATGCATCATCAGGCATATCAAACACCTTCCCAACAATATTGCCATCAATTTTTCCCTCTTCATCCCATCTATGACTTACATCAACATTATATGGTCTATCACTTCTGTTATCTTGTTCCGCATTGTTGATCAAATAACCATTTTCGTCGATATCATCAATTGACAGAGCGTTAGTAGGTTCATTTTCTGATGGATTATCATGTACCATTTTGCTATTAAAAAAGTCTCTATTAGCATGAAAGTTCATGATGGAAGTATATTACAGAAAACAACAGATAACAAAAGATGTTTTATAACACGAAGGAGATTACAAGAAGTTGCTGATAAAAATTAGATGAAGTTCTAATAGCAATCTTAAAGATGAGATACATACCCGAATCATGCAATCAAATAATGAAAGTGTTTAGAGCTATTTAGGGTTATATAATCCAGATTTTAGATAGCGTATTAGACTATCTTTATCAATAATCTATTACAACTCAATCTCTTGATAAAATATTATTTTCTCTTTTCTTCACCTACACAACCAATCTATATTTTTTCATCATTTATCAACAACCCAACCAATCTATACTAAACATTAAAAAAAAGCCACAAAGGCAGATTGTGGGTTGGTGAATCTTGGGTTGGCAAGTGATCTAGATTGCAATGAAGATTGTATACCAGATTATAAAAGTATTATATTTGTATGTATTTTTAATGGGTTGGGTCGTCAACCCTCCCAATAAACATAGTCTTAGAGCACTTGCAACGGTTAACGCCCGACCGGCGTTATTTGCCGTTAACCGGCGTTAACGAGGCAACGTTGCCCATTGCTTACGTATACCAAATCCACGTGTAAAGCCATATTGATTATAAAATGTATATGCATCATCAGGCATATCAAACACCTTCCCAACAATATTGCCATCAATTTTTCCCTCTTCATCCCATCTATGACTTACATCAACATTATATGGTCTATCACTTCTGTTATCTTGTTCCGCATTGTTGATCAAATAACCATTTTTGTCGATATCATCAATTGACAGAGCGTTAGTAGGTTCATTTTCTGATGGATTATCATGTACCATTTTGCTATTAAAAAAGTCTCTATTAGCATGAAAGTTCATGATGGAAGTATATTACAGAAAACAACAGATAACAAAAGATGTTTTATAACACGAAGGAGATTACAAGAAGTTGCTGATAAAAATTAGATGAAGTTCTAATAGCAATCTTAAAGATGAGATACATACCCGAATCATGCAATCAAATAATGAAAGTGTTTAGAGCTATTTAGGGTTATATAATCCAGATTTTAGATAGCGTATTAGACTATCTTTATCAATAATCTATTACAACTCAATCTCTTGATAAAATATTATTTTCTCTTTTCTTCACCTACACAACCAATACATACAACCAATCTATATTTTTTCATCATTTATCAACAACTCAACCAATCTATGCTAAACATTAAAAAAAATTAAAAAAAAAATAAATAAAAAGCCACAAAGGCAGATTGTGGGTTGGTGAATCTTGGGTTGGCAAGTGATCTAGATTGCAATGAAGATTGTATACCAGATTATAAAAGTATTATATTTGTATGTATTTTTAATGGGTTGGGTCGTCAACCCTCCCAATAAACATAGTCTTAGAGCACTTGCAACGGTTAACGCCCGACCGGCGTTATTTGCCGTTAACCGGCGTTAACGAGGCAACGTTGCCCCCCCCCCCCCACCCCAACGGGCGTTAACCGTGTTTAAAAAAAAATAATAAATAAATAAATAATAAAAAATAAATAAATTTCAAATTACCCCCCTCCCCTTCAACGGCTAGTTTTGTTTTGTTTTTTTTTTTTTTTTAAAAAAAACAACATTTTCTTACCACTATAAATACCCAACTAAAACAACATTTCTCAATCTTATACTTCCAATTACTAAAAAAAAATGTCGAGAGGCAACAACGATGATACATTCTTGAATCTTCTCGGTGGTGGGTGGAATACCTCAAGCCCGGGTTCATCTTCAAACCCCAACGTCTCTTTTCCCAACCCACTAGGCTTGTCGAGCCAAGAAATGTACCTACAACATCAACAATATCTGTATTGGCAACAAAGTCAACAAAGCACCTTAAACACCAACTTTCAAAATCTATAATTCTCACAACACTCACAACATTCACAAACTGAAACACATGATGTTCCTGAAACACCCACGTCTCCTCCAAAAAAATCCAAAGTTCGTGTTAAACGAAAGTCCAAAAAATCCAAAGACCCTGAGCCCGAACCAATCGATGATGATGAAGAAGAATTCGCTACTGGGCGTTGGCAACCAACAGATGAAGAATTACTTTCCAGGTGTTATGTAGTTGTTATGGAGGATCCGATAGTCGGGCGTGCACAACCTAAAGATACGTTTTGGTATCGGATCACAAATGAGTTCAATAGAATTAATTTTCAACGACGCAACAAGGATATGATGTCAAGCAAGTGGAAAACGTTGAACCACTGTTGCACAAAGTTCAACGGTTCTGTCAAACGTGCGCAACGGGAACAGAGAAGCGGGGAAAGTGAGATGGATGTCATGAAACGGGCGAAGCAAATGTATCGTGAGGAGCACAAATCAGCACCGTTTGCTCTCGATGAAGCTTGGGAGGTTTTGCGTAAGCATAAGAAATGGGACCCGCCGGATCCGGTTGATTTAACCGGCGATGTCCCAAGCCAAACAAACGAGGCTTTGTTTGGTCATGATGAACAACCACGCCCCATGGGAAAAAAACGTGCTTCCAAGAAAGCAAGATCCGAGAACACGACAAGTACTGGGGGAGCGAGCACCGGAGGAACAAGCTCGTCAAGTCATTTCACCGAAACTATGGCAAACGAGTATCGTATCAAACGTGAAACCGCCAAGCGTATCGGGCCCAACAAGTCAAAGATGAAACAATAACAAGGTTGGAAGAGATAAAATTTTTGATGGTTGACACTGAAGGCAAAGATCCAAATGTCGTGGCTTGGATCAATGACGAAAAAGACCGAATCATCAAAAAATATAACTTGCAACCTCGTCAGTAGATTGTATTCTCGTCATTTCCTTTATGTTGTAACGTTTAATTTTCAGTGTCTTTTTTTATTTCGTTGTAACTTTTTTTTTTTTAAATTTCGTATTGTAATATGTTTTCAAATTAATGATATGTTTTTTTAATAAATGAAGTGTTTGTTTTAGTTTAGGGGTTGAAATTAAAAATATCAAATGTTAAAATTTAACTTGGGATGTTATGATTGTGAGTGTTTTTTGGGTGAGTTAAGGTGAAATGTTAAAGCTGATGTGGCGTTGACCTGGCACGGTGTTAAAGTTTAACTTGTTATGATTGCTAGTGCTCTTAGGGTTTTTTTTTTTTTTTATGTTGGAGATGAATGGTGGAAGATGAGTGTGGTACGGTAGAAACGATTATTTTATTAAGTTCTATACCCAATCTTATATATATAATAGCCGCATATTCCCTTCCCCTAATCCCCTATACATTATATATATGCAATTCCCGAAACATGCACAAAGAAATATAAACACATAAAAATATAAAATGACTAATAGCAATGCTAACCAAAAGTATAAATACTAGTGTTACAATATATTTAGGATAAAACACAATATAAAACAGAATATTTATTAGTCAATTTTTTTTAATGTAATATTACAATCTCAATATATATCACACTTTTTATGACGAGATTTGAACCCACGGGCACATGATACCGCCAAGTTACAATCGAAATTGTCACCTCTACTATAATGGCATTATGTGTGACTAAACGGTTAATTTTGAATATAGGTTGGACCTGGGCATACAATCCTATACCATGCAGCTGCAGGAGGACTTGGCTCATTGGTGTGTCAATGGGCCACTATGTGATTATATACAAAGAATTGTATGAAAACTTTGTTGATCGGGTCATGGAGATAACATCAGGAAAATGAGTGGATGCAGCCTATGATTCTATTGGGAAAGACAGATTCTTGGTATTAGTTCATTATCTAATAATCTAATGACCATTATACTTATGTTTATTTAATGGTAGTTGAGAAAATGTGCAAACAAATGATCCGATCTTTTCTTATTGAAGGGTTCGATTGCGTGCTTAAAAGTTTGTGGATTCATTGTATTATTTGGGGCACCATCAGGCTTACCTGGCCCTTTAGAACGTAGCCTAGTTACAGAGAAATCGTTGTTCTTCACGTATCCATCTATGATGCTTTACACGGAATCATAAGAGGACTGACTTGCTGCTTCAGAAGAGCTATACTCAAATGTTGCAAAGGGAGAACTGCAAGTTCATGTGAATCACAAATATCCTTTGTCACAAGCAGTCCAAGCCCACAGAGACCTAAAAAAATGGGAAAACATCAGGTTCTATCGTGTTGATACCGGATAGCTAACTGATATTACCTAACGCCTATCCAATTCAACATAAGCCTTGTCGGGTTGTGTACGTTTATGTGTTGAGTTAATTAGTTCCTTGGTCATCTGTATTGTCTACTAATTAAGCACATTACTGTTGTTTTAATGTCGCTAGCATAGTACAGCCGCTATGCGACGGGTTAGCGAGAATATTACACGTAATAATGGTGATTAGAGTGAATAAAAGATGGTTTGTGTGTACTTTTTTTATTTTATAAAAACAAAATATATATTCGTGAAACTGAGAATATGTCCCAGTAGATCAGATCACTTTTCCTATGTTTTATGGGAGGTGATATTCACACCACATTTTTTTATTAATGCACCACAATCTGTGCATTACAGTTTGTACGGTACAAATTGCAATGCACAGATTGTGGTGCATTAATCAAAAAATGTGGTGTGAGTATCAATTCCCATGTTTTATTTTCAATAATCTTTTTTAACGACAATTTGAACATCTACATGAGTTGTTAAGCTCGATCAAACACCACCTTATTTGTTCTTGACACCAAACAACCACAAAAGCTAGCAATACGACGCCACATTCATCAGCCTCCTTGACACCATTACCAACCAAGACTATGGATGCCTCAAACCACCAAGTAGATCGTCAAATATTAACACAGCCAGTACAACACCGCCCACCAAGTTTTAATAAGCAAAAAAAAAAAGCCACGCACACAACGATTAAAAATTGACACAAAAATAAGATTATAAAGACAGGTATCACATATATTGTTTGTTGGTAAGATGTCAAAAGCACCCCGCAAAGGTTGTCAATTATCTGGCAGTATTGATTGTTATAATGGTTGGATCCATGTTGTTTTCCATTTTCCTAACAACTCAATTAGCAAGGGAGGAGTCTTCAATCATGCTAGAGTTTTGCAGTGCCATTTGTGTTGAAATATCCGCTCTCTCTTAAACTTATGCATTGGGGGATAATGCAAATGTGAATTTCCTTATATCATTTCTTGTGTGTGCTGCACTAAGAGTGATTCGAAGCCTGCAAGTTCATAAAACAATCTTGGATTTGGTATGAAACATGGACCAACGTAAGCAGGAAACACAGAAAAACTGTTTGTGAACGAAAATGAGACACGTACAAACGACCCAAAGTATATGTATATGTGTACCTTTTAAATTGCAGTATCTAAAAAAATAAAATAAAAATAGGATAGTATTTTACTAATATAGTTTGTGTGATCATATTCGATGCGATATTTATATATAAATCCTATAAAAAGGGACAAGAAACATCTGTGGGTCAACCCAGGCCCATAATTCGTTACCAGACCCGCCAACTTCCACACCTTTAAAGACCATGCCAAGAAGCAGAGGAACATGGAAGCAACAAACCTGCATAAATTAGCTGGGACCGTCGGGGGCCTGATTGCAGTTATATGAAAGCCACATTTCAGCATGTGCCTGTATCATGATAACCATTTAAAAAAAAAAAGCCTTGGATCTAAATAAAAGTACACAGAAATTTGAAAAGACAAAGAAAATTGCATCATGACACCAAAAATAAAAAGAAAAGAAAGAGACCGGCTAGCTTTGAGGGCTTGCTCTTCACTGCCTACTATGAGAGAAATAATGTGACTTGTGATCGGAATTCTGGTCATAGTGCGAAAGTCTTGCACCCGATTCCAAATAGCCTTTCTACGCCATGTCTCCTTCTTTGCCACGAACACAGCAGCTACGTATACAAACATGTTTGGCATACATTAGGAAGGTAGTTTATTTATGACTATAAGTAAGTTGAAATCTGGAATATTAGTATCAATTTTGACCCATTTACTTATGAATGGGTCCATTCAGGTAACCAGTCCAATGGGTCAAACTAGTAAAACTGTTCAAATTTCAGTGAGAGTGCAATTTTGATGCATTATGCCCTAAATATTACTAAAAGAAGACTATCAAAAGAATTACTTTTGCAATCATATTGACACACAAATTGCTTACAACTATTTTACAAGAAAATGGAAAAGAAAAGTGTTTACGGTCAACCCAACCAAACCAGTTTTCACGTGCACAAAAGTTACCCAATTTGACATGTTACCCAGCCTGGCAGCCCGTCCATTTTCCACCTCTAAGGACCATATACACAGCCCCAAGTTACACTGCTCTAAGTATACTAGTCTTCATGGATTGTTGAGCTCAAAGAAAATCAATGCATGCACAATGGGAATGATATCATATTTGGCCATTAAGATATAATGACTCTATCCCAAAAAGAGTCCATGCAACATATTTCTTTGCCGGTATCCTACTTTTTATTTGAACTCAAAGAGTGTTCTGATGCTGCAAGATGACCTTTTTCTCAACGGCTTAAAAAGACTCACGATAACTTGGACCTAATCAAGGGTATATGTTCAATAAGAATTATCATTAAACTCCTTACACACGTAAACTGGTTATTTTGAACAGAGGGAGTAGTGAGGTTGTGGTATTCTGCTAGCTAAGCATGGGACATGTTTAACTTTCAATGACCAAAAAAGTGTGCACGTAGCATGATGAGCCTTTCAAGGACTTTAAAAATTAAAGTAACTAAAATGTTGACGCATCAATATATGAGCACCAATTGTACTAAGCCAATATATATAAACTACCGTTTTGATCCATGCACATTGTGTTAAGAAAATGATAAACCCTCAACTGAATGCTGAAAATTACCATGTGCTGCAGCAATGATGGGTACCGGTGTGGAAGTTGAAAATATAAAAGCACGGCCCCTCGATTGTATAAGTTGTTTCCACCTTTTGCTGATCAGGTACTCATTCAAACATAAATATAAGTAGCAAAATCAAGAAAATACAAAATTCTTTACTCACAAGAAATTACTTCTCATAATTCAAAGATCAGCATAAACTTTTGATAACGTATATTAAGTTTAAAGGCTGGGGTATTCACAAGAAAAAACAGTAAACTGCTCAGGTTTGAAACACATAATTTTGGAAAATCTAAGATTATTAGATTAAAATAGCGTGTTAATATGCATCAATCCTTGTAAAAGATAAAAGAGATAAGCACCTGCAAGCGATAAAACCACCATGGCAACCTACAGCCTTACTAAGAGTGCCTATGCATATATCAACATCACTAGCACAACCGAACTCCTCAGGTACACCACCACCCATTTTGCCACAAACAAGTGTCCCATGAGCCTAGGGATCCATTAGAGATAAACTTTAGAAGCAATTTAACTATACCATAAAAGATCAACAAGGTATGAGTGTGTTAACGACTAACAATACAACATATAATAAAACTAGAGATGGCAAGATAGGCGAGTGGGGTAACGGATCGGGGGTTTTAGTGTGAGTTGAAACTGATCGGGTTGTCCCCTTGTCCATTTCTAGATTTCATTATAGAAATATAAATTGTTATAGAAATTTACATTAAATATATGATTACAATGATGCTCTAAACTTTTTAATTAAAGCGATTTAGGAGGTTGTATGCATTGAAAATACACTTAGCATGATTTTCGGCCTCTTTGACCCATCCCTTTTTTATTCAATCCCTTTTGATAAAAACATAACACAGATCGACCTGTTTATTAAATAATGGGTCAAATTTGCCACTTCTAGCATAAATACAATAGTTTTTCAACAATCTCATTGGTAAACTTACATCATCGACTACCAACAAAAAACCATGTTTCTTACGAAGCTTGGAAAGCTGGGTCATCGGTGCAAAGTCTCCATCCATACTAAATAAGCTGATAAAAGTCACAAAAATACATCCCCTTAATAGACCTATCATATAGACAGACGTAAGTCAATAGTTATGATTTAAACACCAAGATATTCATTAATGATGACAACCAATGCCTAAACCATGACTTTAGAAAAAGTATATCCGTTGAAACCGTCAAACAAATATGTAGACTTTACCTGTCTGTCACAACTACTTTTTTCTTCATCGTACAATTCGAGCTGCCATATATCAAATGCTACGCATAAGACATTATGTGAAGAATAATTAATCCTGAAGGTGGGAACTGACTCATACACAAGAAATATGAAACTTACAGTAATTCATTAAGGTGGGTCATGTCACAATGCCTATAAATAAAAACCTGCACACTTCCTTTTCGCTCTGCAAGCCGAATGCCATCTATTATCGATGCATGATTAAGAGCATCAGAAAATATTGCTACACCGTCTTTCAAAGGTGTTTCATTCACATCTAAAAGTGAACCAACATATCCCACTACTGTCATGAAGGCCATATTGGCTGAGAACCCCGTGGGACATAGAAGGCAATCCTGGAGTAACCGTAAATAAGAAATGTCAGCTTCCGTTAGTAATTATGGATATTAGATGTGGTAAGATGGGCGACTGGGTAACAGGCCAAACAGGGTTCAGGTTGAAACAGATCATTTTCCTATGTGTCAAACCCGCAAGGCCGCAAGTTTGACCCGCAATCAGTTTTTCTTCCATTTTTTAGAAAGAAAAATGTAGCTAATTAAAGTATTAATGATGATGATGAAATAAATTTTGTAGCAGTAAAAATAGAATCTTTGAATAAAACAATCAATCTTCTGCTTAACAAAGAGCGAGATAAGACCTCTTTACTCTTTAACTCTGCCAGACAGGATTCCAGTAGTCTGTGATAAATTGTATACCCGCATATTAGAGCTGAACCCCTTGGGCCCATCCCATGCTCTTGAACAGCCTTTTTACAGAAAGACAATGCACATTGTAATTATGAACAAGAAACAAATATATAAAATTAGGTACATCCGTACTAATAAAACGAGCAAACTGCAAACATCAAGTCAATCACCTTTGAGGCAGCCTTTGCAACTGATGGATGTGAACTTAGGCCTAAATAATCATTTCCAGAGAACAGAAGTAGCTTTTTGAATGGTTTAGGGCACAACTCCACTTCACTGCCCGGAACTTCATTGCTAAATGCAATGTCGTCACCTGTGAAAGTTGAAACTTTTGGTAAGTTAATATACAAATGATCAGCTAGTACGTTGAGATTCCACCTTTAACATATGTGAAGATAGCACAGAGTATGTGCCATAGGTTATTTCAATATTTCAGATGACGTACACGAAATGCTTCTAATAATCATGTTATAACCCAGAGTATCAATTACTATTTATCACCACAAAAATCATTAAAGGGGAAAAATGATCATGGATAATTTTTTAAGCCTAAAGAACGACTTAGGCTTCTGAACTCAATTATCAATACAATTCTAGGAGAAACAAGCTCCATACCTATGCATCAAGACTGGTAAACTGTGTTCACCAAAATCCTTAATCAGACACTGTAAATCAAAATGATTTTCTCCAATGTAGCATATGACATTGCTGGAGCAGATCGAGCAACTCGAAAGTATTCTTACAGGTTAGTGGGGTGTTGCAAACGTGTCAAAAGACAGCCAACGTAAAACAACCATACCTATCGATACATTTATAGTTACGAAGTCTACCTTGGTACCTAACATGCATAGAGAGCTCGCGACTAGCCAGACTTGACCTTTCTATTATGTTCCTGTCGCTTGAGTTTTTTTATTCATTTCAGTTTAATAAGTAAATAATGTGAAATCAACATTTCCTGACTTTCACGTCTTTATTAAAGAAAGTACTTATTAATCATAATTCATGGTTTTGAATTCAAAATTTTTGAGGTCAGCCGCCCTTACAATGACAAGTTTTATAACCATGAAGAATATAAATAATATTATCACTTTCCTCTCTAAAGCGTTTGTTTATACAAGATGTTCATCTTCCCTTCTGCATTCAAACATTTACCAAGCACGCCCAAGCATATAATACAGTTTGGCATTAGAATTCAATCACTGATCCAGCCTCAAAGAAAACCAAAAAGTTCCCATGATATTTCCAACACTTAAATTTTTACTTTAAAATTCAAGTGCAGCTAATAAAATATATTCCTTGGTTAAACTAACACCGAAATTAAACTAAAAACAAATTAGATCATCCTTTGCTTTCACTTTTTATCATTTTTCATTCTGAGTACTAATCTGATTATATCAAATGTAGTAACTAAATATACAGTGACCAGTAAATATGTAATTAACGGATGTCCAGTCGTTGGGAGTTGGGAGCAACTAAATACCTAACCGGTCATCCTAATATCAGTGTTAAGGGTGTTTGAGATTGCTTATCTTCTCTTTTCTAAGCACATTAGCAGTTTCAAGTGTTCAGCAAAAACTGCTTAACTGTTTATTTTACACTGAAAATAAGCACATTAGAAGGTGTCCGGAATTGCTTATTTAAGTGATTCTCTGCTTATTTCTATGAACATTAGCAGTTTCAAGTGTTCATCAATAAACCACTTATTTTCTTACTTAACTAAAATAAGCACTTCAAAATAAGCAAATCTCACAAACCCTTTTCTAATCAAAACTCAAATATAACTTTAAAAAAAAAAAAAAAAGAGTAGACAGCCAAATAACTTAATATTTTCACAGACATACAAATGCTCAAAATATAAAAGCCGTCGAAATAAGCATATTAGAGGGTGTCTTGAATTGCTTATATAGTGCTTATCTGCTTATTTCTAACCACATTACCATTTTCAACTACTTATTTCTAACCACATTACCATTTTCAGCAATAAACCACTGAAATAAGCACATTAGCATAGAAATGGTGAAAATTAATACCATCACTAGGAACATCATCCACCCATCTTTGAAAAGTAGAGTCAGCAATTTCCACTTCAACAGAAGCTCTATCCCATTGACGCATTTCATCAAACACTTGGTGTGCATTCTCAGTTTTTTCATTTGGGTAACAAATCGGTCTTAATGAGCGTAAGATTTTCATAGACTCGAGTTTTGTAAGAGCCTCATCGACCCATTTGTCCCATGATGACATTTTTGGTTTGTTAATTTTAAGAATGATTATTCATCAGACATTCATTGTATGTGTGTAGTTTTATAGCCTTGTTATTATCAAAGTGTTTGACTAATGAATGATTTGCTGTATATGAAAACAAGTTTGATTTTGACTTTCAACTTTAACTTTTATTATGACAAAATTTGTTTCTATGTCAAAAATAGCAAAAAAAATTTAAAAACAATTATTTCATGACATATACCACTTATTTGAAATTGTATCTCACAAATGTTTTCAATGATGCTTGAATCCATAACTTTTAAGTTTACGGGCAACTTACATATCACTAAACCAAATGTCTTGGTTTGTCAAAGATGCATAAACAAGTATTTGCATATGGGGACGGGATTTTATTGCGGCAAACGATTTTAGTAGGGATAGTGGATTAAGTGTTTGTGTAATATTTAAGTATACAACGTAAAATAATCAATATTTAATTGAAAAATGTTGTAACATATGATAAATCAACTAAAAAGATGTAACAAAGAACGTGTTTACGTATGGTATGTAAATCCGTTTAGAGTGATGGGATAGGAATGGTTTTGTTGTTTGGTTTCCCGTTTTGAACGGTAAGGAAATGATAAGATTGATAAAGATCAAGAAGCTCAGGTAACACTTAAAGAAGGACCATACTTTACTGTTGTGAAGCAGTATTTACTCAAGTGTGTGAAAACTTATAAGGTTATGTGTGTTGCTCTCCATTTATAGAGAGGCAAATAGGGTTTAGAGGTAAACTAGGATGATTAACGACTGCTAGAGAGCCAGGTGTTAGATCATCCAAGGAGCAGACAAGGAGGGACACGTGGACTATCCTCATTGGCTCATACAAAGTGGTACTTGTCGTGCGCCCCCACTGTTCAGTGTCATATGGTATATTTTAACTATTAGCGACAGTTGAGGAGCAGTAATATTGTATGCTCAGTATGGTCTGATGAGTTTTATTAGGTCCTGCGTGGCCTGGGATTTAAGTCGGGCCGCTATCAAGTGTTTTTTGATGGGCCTATGTAATGGGCTTGACTCAAGCGTGTATTTAGTGGGCTTGGGCCACTAATATTGATACGCTATCAAGTCTCACCAGTCTAGTATTACATCATGCACTGATGATATGATGATGTACTTTTTGTAACTGAGTCCCCCAGTCCGTGTTGCGCTACTAGGGTTCGTTCTCAGGCACTTTGTTTCCAGGCTATTGTCATTTTTATTTTATTTTTTATGATAACTAGATGCATGCTTTTTACCTCGGTCAGGGTTCTAAGCTGAGTTTAGAAAGATGGGTATTTAACGTTTGCATGTGGAAGTGTAGGAAAATCCCTTTGGGGTTTATTCGCTATCTTTAGGATTTGACGCGTCTCTTTTGTTTTTTCGACTGTAGACGACGTCATCTTGACATTTCTTGAGCGGTGTGTTTGACTTGTCCCTTCGACTCTACATGACGTATGGTATGTAAATCGGTTTAGAGAGATGGGATGTGAATGGTTTTGTTATTTGGTTTCCCATGTTGAATGGTAAGGACCCAATGAAATTGATGAAAACCAAGAAGCTAAGGTAACACTTAAACAAAGACCATAATTTACTGTTGTGAAGCAGTATTTGCTCAAGTGTGTGAAAACTTATGAAGTTATGTGTGTTGCCCTCTATTAATAGAGAGACGGATAAGGTTTAGAGGTAAACCCTTGTGGGATGATCAACGGCTGCTAGAGAGTCAGGTGTTGATCATCCGAAGAGCAGACAAGGAGGGACAGGTGGACTATCTTCTTTGGCTCGTACAAAGTGGTGTTTGTCATGCGTCCCCACTGTTCAGTGTCATATGGTACATCTTAACCGGTAGTAACAGTAAGGGAGCAGTAGTACCGTATGCTCAGTATCACCTGATGATTTTTTTCAGGCCTGTGTGGCCTGGGATTTAAATCGGGCCGCTATCAAGTGTTTGTTGATTGTTTTGGCAATGGGCTTGATTCGAGTATTTATTTAGTGGGCTTGGGCCACTAATATTTACGCTATCAAAACGTATAAAATATTATACTAAAAATGAAACATGATAACAATTAATCGAAGCAATCATCATCTTCTATAATATTTATTTTTCTTGTATTTTCTACAACTAATGTGTTATTTATATCACTAAAATGATAACTATATATAGTATGTATTAAATGTAACTGGTAAACTTTTTATTACTCCCTCCGTCTCATATTGACTGTCCACTTTGAATTTTCTAGGTCTTTCATTTCTAACTTTGACCATAAATATTTTTAATTGTGTTATATAATACTTGATGCAAAATATATGAATAGATTGAGTTTTAAATATATTTTTTATTGGTATAATTTTTATTAAATATTATATAACACAAATAAAAATATTTAATATCAAAGTTAAGAAAGAAAGACTTAAAAAGTCAAAACATGATAATTAATATGGGACGGAGGTAGTAACTGTTATAAGAAGTCAAACTTCTTTTGGTTGGAAATTTAAAACGGTATTTTAAATATAACATATTACTCATTTTTAAATTAAAAAAAAAAATGTTTTTGCTTTATAAATAGTATAGATAATGCTTGATTTTCTCGCAAGATGTCAAAGATTTAAAGCCCGTTAGGTGTGTTTATTTGGGAGCGGCTAAGGAAAGGGCGGAAACGATCCTAAGATTAACCTGGTGAGTCCCGTATATCTGAGTCAAAAAAGCTTGTACTCTCCGGATAACATGAACTGAGAAAAACCTCATCCCCTTTACCCATTTGTATGTCAAAGCTTTTAGTTTTTAGTTTTCGGTATAACAAGTAAGCTCAACACGCAATCTTATTTCAAACTCATAATCTATACGCCTCACAAAATCTCTCTTATACAGACGTTGCATGTGGACTTTGTTTTTAGAATCTTAAACCACGCCACTATCTTACACTTTTGATGATAGTATAATAGATATCGATGTGCAGTTTCTTACGTTATTTTAACTTTTAGCTTAGCAGTGAAGAGTTATTCAATGACTATTACACCTACCAATTGTTTTTCGCAAGGTTTTTCAAAAACATTGCCCTCGGCTGAATTTTAATCGAGACTATCTCGCAATGGTGTATTCGTTTAATATTCACCGGTATGGTCCCTTTATGTTGGTCCACCATCCACTCAGATTGCGCCGCTGTAACCCTTCTTTTGTTGCATTAACACCCGGAGTTGCGGATTCACTTCTTGGCTTAAGAGATTGGGTTTTTGTCTTTTGGCAAAGGTTTATGTCCTTGTAGCCGCAGTTACTGCATTCAGGAGGTTCTTTAACATAGTTGAACTAAATTCTAATGTATGAGCGTGACTGGTAAACGAAGCAAAGCCAGCAACATATTTACTGGTGCTAACCCTCAACTAAAGTCTTAGAACCCTCCTCGTTAAACCACATTTCTTGATGTGTTCTAAGCACATGCATTTTTATAAAAAATGATCAGTTGCCGCCATAGAAGAGCAATATGTTCAAATTGGTGGTTTGCTTATAATTTTGCTCTTATGCTCAATTATGGAAAGCTTACCATATTTTAAACAAAGTTAATCTCAGTCGATATAATTGAAATGGTGTGGTGTTTTGTAAGATATGGTGTGGTGTTTTATACTATGCCGCAAACCTAAAGTTTAAAAGAAAAAGGTCTTTGCTCACCTGCAACACCACAATTCCCAAACAGTCCCAAATAAATAGATAGAATTAAATAGAATAATTCAAACGAATTTACACACTAACGTGTCCATAGAACATTAGATACACTCCAGGAGTTCATTTAATTTGTGTTTGCAACTGACACCATATTTACGGTAATTAAAAAACTATAGCAGGAATAAGAAAATAAACCGAGATAACCATTTCACCTTTGCACGATTTCTTGGAGCGCAATTCTGAATACACCCTGAAGCAGAAGCAATACAATGTGATGGTCACACACTTGCAACAAAAGGGATGATCGAATGTGCAGTTTGGAATTGGACATGTAAAATTGAATAAGGGATAGGAGTAAATAGTTTTGGATATGTTTGAAGTTGTAAATTGTAATTATGAGATGATCTAAAGCTCGGGTTTTGTCAAATTTTAATTTACTTATAAAAAGGATAGATCAAAATATTTTCTTGTGAAAAAAAAAGTATAAACAGTTTGTAAAAGCTAAATAAAGTCTCGCCATTAGATTTAAAAATGGGGTAGGTAAATAATTTTATTTTACACGTGAACTAGTTATAAATCCCGTGCACGCACGGGGTTTTTTCTAAAATTTTGTTTATGTATTACTATTAATTAGAAAACAAACAACCTAAGATTAAAAATATTGAATCTCATGTATATTAAGGATCAAATAATCGTCTTTACAACTCTTAACTTTCAACAACACTTTCTATATATCGGTATATAAGAATCTAATCATTAAAAATCGTATGTTCATATAAAATATCGGTATATAAGAATCTAATCATTAAAAATCGTATGTTCATATAAAGATGTTTGGTTGTTGTCCTGTTGAATAATTAGCCAATATGTTCTCATACTGCATGCAATATTGCAATATTTAACACTAATTTTGTCCAGACGTAGCATGTTGGGCTTTCAATTATTATTGAGCCATGGGGTCATAATTAAAATAGTTATAATTAAGTAAGAAACATAAATTACATTTACCTGAAGTGAAGGCCATAACAATTTTCTCACAAAGATAGATGAAAAGTTTTAGTGTCTTATGTGTATGAATTAATCTCCTACTTATAGTGGCCTTTCTAAAAAAAAAAAAAAAATCTCCTACTTATAGTGAGGTTGTAGAGATCAACTCCTAATTAGATTAGGATTAGGATTATATTTAAACATGGACTCATATATATCTACCAAGTTTTAGGTTAATCTAATTAAAATAAATAAATAATAATTAAAAAAATATTGCTTAATAAGGAAATATTCTTTTTTCCGAAATACGAAAGTCCCCACTTGAGGTTTCTTTTATTATATAATAAAAGATATAAAGAATTGGTTATCCAAAACTGGTTATTAGCGCCTAAACAATAAAACAATCAGAGGCATAACATATTTATCCAAACATTCAAAAACTTATTATTGCGATTTCAGATAATCAACTCCAAAACGGAAATCCAAAAACTCTCGTAGTATTGATTAAAGAACAAAACATCACCTTTCAGGTAGTGCATGTGCAACCTCGGGGAGGGTTCCCCTTTGCTTTAGGTACTGGAGCTCCCAAGGTCAAAGTCCATGGTGTAGTCATATTCAATGGTTGGAATAACAGTAGCAACAAATTTTAAAAATAAGAAGAGGTACCTGCAACAGAATATGTTTTAATGTTTGATATTCATAACACGAAAGATATAAAACTTTATAAACAAATAAAGACAGCTATATAAATAAATATAGATGTGTGTTATCTAAACCGTAGTTCATAATTAAGTATCTAGATGGCTTTACAAACATTTCTCAATTTTAAATTAATATCTTAGAATAAAAAGATGCCTATTCTATAAGTACTTGAAGATGAAAGAAGACAATTACTTGTCGACTTCTGGTTCAAGTCCTCCAGCTATAAGGGGGTCGATTAGCTTCTTCATAACAGCTGCGTGTTTGCATGGATGTACAGAAGCATGTTTTCCAGGCAAGTGTGGATGGTCTTCAATAGTTACCTGAGGATGATGATAGTTCAGTGACATGATATACTTTTGCCATATCCAACTAGACTAGAAGCAAGCAACAATGGATTGATTAACTTTTTATAATGGGTCCAAGCAAGTGGTGTTCACCCAGAACACTGTTTGTTCAAAGACTTACTTTTTACATACAAATAGGAAGTTTCATGCATTAATAATGCACTTGCAACCCATTTGCCATGTTTTTCCGTGAACTAATGTTTTTACTATACACATTTGACCGGTTAGTGATGAAACACAACCTGAATTGATCCATTCATTAAGTAAACAAGCCAAAATTGCCACCTCTAATTAAAAGAATGAAAATGCTAAATGTAGCCCTAAGGGTTACATTTAACTTGTTAGGACATGCATAATTTTATTGTACCATAAAAAATAACCGCCAACCCCCAACCAACTAAATATACAACTAATAATGCATGCTTTTTCTCTTAACTTTAGCCCTTAGGGCTACGGATAGCAAATCCTTTAATAGAAAGATCTGAGATGCCAAAATAATATAGCCATCAAGAATGAACTACTTACTGTTTTGCGAGCATGATCTTGACTAACATCTTCAAGAACTAATTCTGGTTCAAGAAGCATTCTTGACTGTAATACAAAATCGGCAAAGGGTTGAATTTAGCAAATAGATTTGGCTCACAGATTTATATATTAATCTATTTAAACTCTTAAATAAATTCTGTAGAGCAGATATAAGACTAAAGATTACACATTCCTACTGTATCCATAAAAAAATAAATAAATAAATAAAATAAAAATGCTATATGATGTACAAGCAGTGGCAGCCACTAAGATCAGTGTTCAAGTGCGTTATTTTAGCTAAATGATGTTGAATATTTGAATCAAAACAATCCCTCTTTTTTTTCAGCCAAAAAAGAGTGCGCCTAATCTTTAACCAGCCATGCAAGTTTGACATACATCTTTTAGGATACAAGTATACAACCTACTCTAAAATTTCTCTCTATTTATCTTCTCTCACACTTCCAATTGCACTACTAATCCGGCCACTGCATTAAGCATAGCAACATTGAATAACCCGAGGCCTTCAGTTTTTCTACCAGTTCCTATCATGTGATGCAAAAGCAGAAATTACATGGTAAATGTGATTGATATTTCTAACCTCATCATAACCAGTAAGCCAAACACGAGGAGTTTGATAATATTTATCATACCTGGAAAAAGAGAAGAAAAAAAGGGACTGGAACATTACATCGTAAACAAGAAACCCAAAAGAAGATAAACAAATAAGACTTGGATGTTTATTAGTTTTCCTCTATAAAACAGAATGAGCAGAACTGAACTTACGTGATGCTGACATCATATGTTCGAGTTCTTAATATATGATCATCATCAGGCTCGTGGGCAACGAGATATGTGGTCTGAAGGGTTGCCTGGATATTGAATTAAGAGAAATTATCAGAGCTGTCCAGATGTAAACAAATTCTGTTATCTATATTCTCGTTTGTCACTTCTAAACTCCTAATAAATTTTAGTGAAGTTCTTGTAGTATTCACAATCGAGCCAATTTGTCTAAACTAACCAAGGTCAAATCCTAACTAAAAACCGAACAAAAATATAAGCACCGGAATTTAGTTTCTTACAGGATCTGACTCAATAAGGTTGTCAGATTCTTCAAACTCTTCCATGTCTGGGATGTCATCATCCTCCCCGGTACCAAAATATGAAGGAATCGACTGGATGGTGTTATTCTTGCTTATTTCTAGAGTTTCCATAGAAGGAACAATCTCCTCCTCGTCATTCTTGGTATCTGCACAGATAGTCGAACCAAGTTAAATAAACATAAAAAAATTCATACTCAAGATCTCTGAATGGTTACATACCTTTTGGCTGTCCATGAGTAGCCAACCAACCATCATTCTCTTCATCATCAAGCAATATCTCACCTCCAGCAGCTTCATATTCTTCTTGTATTGATGCAACTCTTCGCAAACAAGGAACTGCATGAAGTTCATAATCAGATGATTCAGATTACAGAAATATTACATGCAGCAATAATTATATGACTATAACAATCTTTCCTCTTCTATATGTATGATTTACACGAAATGTTAAGTCATAAAATCCCTCCAAAAATTTTGCAAGGTAACAGAACTATACTTGTAATTACATTAAAATATATAAAGAGTAATAGGTGGTCTTTATCTACAAAATTCATTTAAGCTTCGTTTTGTATAGTTAAGTAACCCTATTTTAGTTTGGAAGTTGGACAACTTATGTACGAGAATTCAATAAAAAATAACAGTAATATTTTACATTACAAAGATGTTATAAATTTGAATTCTGAAGGGGCCAATATATTACCATTTCTAGTAATCAAAAATTGTTTATCAGACGGCAAGTATGACTTCCTCTTGTTTGGATCACCTGATTCCCTAAAAAACGAAGATAAACAAACATGTAAGTAATTGCCCTCCCGTCTTCTAATGGGAGGCACATGATCATAATATTAGACCTTGCAAAAGGTATATATAAAGATACAGGGTGTAGATTATAATGTGTGTGACACATCCAGAATTGATTTTATAACAAAAGCTTTAGCTCATTCTTGATTTTCAACCAAGAGTAAAGCTACTTTAAAAAAACTTCTACAAATATAAATCATTTTCAGCCCTAAGAGAATACATATGAACGGAAATCTTGAATATAAACAGTAACGTGAATGTGTCAGACTGTCATCAGTGACAAACTATGTTTACAAAAATAATCAGCCGTGCCAACAAAATAGGAATCCAATGAGGTAGGTTGGTGTATGATTAGCGAGATATTACTGTAGGTGTGTGTTCATAGTAAAGTGAGATGGCAATTGGTATAATTACTTAAAAATGTTAAGGGTTTGGATATCATTCCAAAACCTAAGATTTAGTGTTTTCATCCAATATATCATTCAACTATATAACATAAAGAAAGAACAACCAAAACACCAGGTTGTCTTAGCCTTGTCTGAGAACAACCTATTGAGCAATGTCAGGTAGTATTGCCAACATTTTTCATATTTCACTAAAATGTTCTTCAAACAGAAAATAACATGCATTTAGAATTATACTAAAAGGAATTATAGTAGAATCCGAGGAACTTATAACAATGCTAGTTACAATTTATACTCAGTGACCAATATTCTTAAGATTCAATCGTTCATTCGAACTTAAATGCATACCCATAGACCCACTTCCCATAATGCATTATATGTAGGTATGTCGAGAGTCGAGACTAATAAAATTTCTTACTCTGTAAAATCCTTAGTTTTGGCAAAAGTTTTTGCATGTTATTTTTATTTGAAGAATGCATTTTCGGAGGGCATCCATGGTTTTAGCGAATTTTTGCAACACTCCTTAACATTGTTCAATAAATCAAATATACTAGTCACGTTCTCCAAGTGTAAGCCCAAACCAGGTTTTCTTTGTTTTGAATGGTATTACATATACAAATGATAAATCGACAAACAAACAAAACTCAATATTTGGAGATGACATCAATCCTACTACATACATGATACACCCCCCATAGATATTCCATATAAACATATGGATCACCATTCTAATCTTCCATCAAACGCAACATGTCGTGACTTATGCTAACTGTAAACTACTGTACTTCATTAGATTACTATTTCATTACTCCTACAAAATGCATAGCCATTCTAATAATTTAATCTAATATCAAATCCAGCCAATAGTATAGTGAGTCCTGACTGCCAACCATTAACCACCTTGCTTTAACTCTGAGGTGGTTACAAAATGCATTCTCGAAAAATGAACTTGAAATTACGCCTCCAGATTTTATGTGGAGCAAAAGCTACACAGCCCTACTTCAACTCTTTTTCCTAACATCTCTTTTGGTGAGTTCCTCAATCAGTGAAAATCAGATTCATGCTCCACATTTGAAAAGAGGTTATTTCAAAATTTTAACAGCATGATAAGTAAACTTGATATGCACAAGCTCACGAAAATAAGTGGAATTAGCAAAATTATTGGTTCGTAGTTTCATACAAGCAACAACCCGAAGGAAGAGATGCAACGAAAAACTAAGGCTTAACAGAATACGTTGTTCGCAGCAGAAGTAAGATAAAAAAAATAAAAATAAAAATCGGCAAGGTGAGAGAAGGATTAAAAACTCCGCAACAAGGAAGCGAGGATGAATCCGTATGACAAGAATGACCATTGCGAAAAATGGGATCAGTTTCCATAATTAACATTATCACAATAGTTCGAGCATTCACAACAACAACAATTCCCAATCCCGCCAGAGCAGGGTAACGGCCTAACGGGGATACTCGTTCTGAATCTTTGCGTGTACACAGTGGCGGAGCTTGAACGTCATGTTCGGGGGGGCCAAAACATTTCGAAAATTAATTGTAACATTCTTATATAAGTGACTCTCTTTATAGTCATATAGAAAACAAAAGTTAACACAGGTAAACTACCACAACTTATTACATAAAGTACTAAGTTACTAACTGTCAACGATTTTCTTGAACTCTTTGAAAGCTTCATATATACATTCATATCTACTCATTTTAGCAAGTTCCTTTTTAATTTTAATTGTGTTTGACTTTTCCTCATCAGCTTAGTTTTGTTACTTGTTACCAAATATTTAGGAGGCCAAAATGTAAAGTATACTATCTTGTCCATACAAATAGCTAGTTGTGAGCTAAAATTTAGGGGGGGCCAGCACCCCTTCTAGCCCCTTAAATCCTCCGCCATTGCGTGTACACGATAGCCTACCTAATGTAAGTTCTTACCAACTGTCCACCATTGTACAAAACTGGTTTCTTGCTCTTTTTAAAAAAGACGAAAACCTATCTTATGCACCGAAATTCTGGAATTCCTAATCTTCCAGCTCTAACAATTCATAACTTCTGACTAGTGGTATGTTTGGCAAAACTAGAAACAGTAACTGTTGGTATTGTGTTATAAAGTGTTTGCTAAATGCTTCTTCAGGTTACGTTTGGCGAAAATAACGGTTGCGGGAAGGTTAGAAACCGGTAGCTGATTGTTTTGACAAAGCGTATGGTAATATACTTACTAGAACTAGTGTTATGATTTGGAGCGTTTCAAAAACTACAAACGCTAAACTCTAGTCGATACTTACTAGTTGCTTGAAAACGCTCCTAAACACTAGCTGAACCGAAAAGTAGCTTATTAAACAAGATAAACGCTCGTTAGCTTCTAATTGAAAACGCTCTCAAATGCTCCTTGGCAAACATACCCTAAACTTAACTTGCCGCTACCGCTAACCGCTACAATAAACTTACGCGAAAATTAAATTATATACAATTCTAATCGGTCAATAGTACAATACAATCAAGCACACAATTCTAATCAATTTACGCGAAAAGGAATTAAGAAATTATACCAAGACCAAGTAGGGCACTTGGAGACGAGGTTATCGCCGGCGATAACGAAATCATTAACACTAAGAACACCTTTTTCTTTAAAAGCGGAAACAGTTCTAGGGTTTGTGATTCGTTCAACTGTGCCTTTGAATGCTTCGTGTATCCTTTGTGATAAAACCATCTTTTTTTTTAATTTGATTGAATTGATGAAATCTGATCGGAGTGAAATTTTGATTGATTTATTTTATAGGAGGGTTTGGAATTTTGGATTGGCGTGGAGGTGTCACTTTACGTTATTATTTCATTATGTGGTTTTTTAAGTTATCTATTTCTAAAAGTTTTTTTTTTTTAGTTACGGCTTTTGGCACAAGTGATTATTAAAGATTAGAACAAATTTCACCGTTTGTTCTTAAACTTATGTTGGATTTTATATGACATTTAAAAACGGGAATTATTGCTTTTTTAGTTCAGGATCTCGAAAATATTACGCCGCTAGTCCAATTTTCTAACAACTATTAGTTTCGTTCGTTATCTCGGTCCTCACGTGCAGGTCACACGAGGGCTTTTTGGTACTTATTTTTCAAACCGCTTAGTTTTGTCAGCTTATTGTTCACTTTGTACATGTCCGAACACATGTACACGGCTTTTACGTATCCCGATAAATTTTGTACATATCTTGATTGCATGCAAGCGTTTCCACAATCTTCCTACTTAATTATTTCCATCACTCCCTCTCTCTATTCAGCTTTAGTTATTTCTTCCACAAAAACTTAAGGAAAAAAATGGTGGCGTGTTGGTGTGAAAAAATCGTAGTACTTCACACATCATGGACAAATCGGAATCCAAGACGTAGGTTTTATGGTTGTCCAGATCCGGGATCTGAATGTGACTTTATTAACTGGCACGATCTACCAATGTGTGCAAGATCAGTTACTATCATTCCCGATCTTTTAAGGTCAATGAATGTTATCCAAGCTACACTAGAGGAAACAAGACTTGAAGCTGCTAAAATGAATAAATCATTTATTTTAAGTTAGGTTTTTTTTGTAATTGTCTTGTTTTTTTCAAGTGAAGTCGTATAAGTTAGCAATGGGGAAGAGACTAAGTGATAGGTTTTGATATTTTTTTTTAATCTAATGCAGTTGATCACCGGTGTAATTGTTTTGTGGTTATGAAATATTAGTTTAATGCTAGCATTGCTTCAGTTGTGATTGTTATTGTTTTATGTGTTGATAAAACGTTATTTTAGTTGTTGACTGTGATTTGAGTAAGCATAAGTAGTTGACCAGTATCTCAGTGGGTAAAGTTTGCATACTAAAACGCAACATAATGGAATATATTTAGCTTATTGACTTTGTTTTGGTTAAAAATTTGTAGTTGACCATACTAAACTGAAAAACATAGTTTTTTGCATACTAAAAACATAGTATTCTTATTGACTTTGTTTTGGTCATGTATCATGGTTTTGTTCACTTTGTCGTGACATGTTAGTAATGACAATTCACTCTTACCTTTATAAAATGTTCACCCAATATTGCCTTCGAAGATTGTTTTGACCTTAGCTCTAGTAGTGGAGATTTGTGTAACTGCCAAGCCTATGATATAATACTTGCTATTAGTGTGCATTGAGTGATCACCCCGAAATTGACACTTAGATTAGAAAGAGTATGAGTGTTTGTTTCCCATTTCGTGAGGTGTTCAACTTTGAAAATTCTAGCATAGAAAGTTTTTACATTCATATTTCCCGAGTAAAATTGGGAGACATCTTTTTAGAAATGATTATAATAAGGTCTACTTGGGCAAGTAGAGTTTAAGTGAGGGGATATTTAATGACATCAAATAATCTTGATTTTTAAGTGTCAATTTCTCCCTGTTATGCTAATTATTTGTATCGTTTATATGGATATATGCTCTGATTTCTTTATATTTCGTTTCCAGGTTATAAATAAGCATAGCAACTAAAGAGACGCGAAATTAGAAAAGAATTTACGAAGAGACACATTTTAGTATGCTGACTGAGAAGAGGTTACGACGTAGTTACACTCTCCACTTACGTCGTAACCATGAATTCAAACATAAAGACCAAGTCAACGTTAACAATGGATTACCGCGTAATTATCACATTGGGTTACACCGTAATATTATGATGACTTAGAGAATTCTTATGTCTAAGAAGGTTACGCCATAACCAATGTATGAGGTTACGGCGTAAAAAGGGAACATAACGTGACTTATTATATTGACGAGATTACGGCGTAACCAATGAATGAAGATTACGGCGTATATGAAAACCCTAGGTGGTTACGGCGTAACTACCCATTTTAGTTACGCCGTAAAGGACTATTTTTGGATAATTACACTAGTTACGGCGTAACCACAAAAGGTTACGCCGTAGCTATGTCGGGCCTATAAATACCAACTCTATTTTCAGCATTTTACACATCCTTTTCACCACAAAACACCAGAGAACGAAGTAGGGTTCCACAATGGAGATCTACAACAGCATACGGAGCCATTTCCAAGGAAGAAATCACACGATAACATCAAGAAGCTTTAGCGATTCTTGTTTTAATTACATTTACGATTCCATGTCTTTCACTTTCATGCAAAACATTGAATCTTGTGTTCTTATAATATGATCGGCTAAGCACCTCTAGTGCTAGCCTAGTTATGCTTCCTTTCATGTCTTGATTATGTTTTCATGCTTTTATTGTTGTTTCTAGTGTGTACAACATAGTTTTTCGATAGATTCTCTAGTTTCGGTAATTCTGAAGACCGGTTGTATCTCTTGCAATAGGAGAATTGACCATAGGACCTTGGTGTGATTGGTTGCGAGGATTGACAACCCTTGTGTGTGAATTGACAAGAGGATCACCCTCCGGGTTGGATGAACCTAAGAAGTTAGATGTGTGTCCTAAGTTCCGACCGGCCGAGCCACACAAAGAAATAATCTAGCATGTAGTGGCACTTAATGACTCAAACTAGTCTACCATACTTCCGCTTACTATAGAGGAGAGCGCCTTTGGTTCCGGAAAGGATTCTAGGGAGCTAGGCTAGGCGAATTGACCTTAGGAGTCTAGTGATACTTATGCCCCACTTGAAGCGATAGAAGGCTTATTAGAAAACATAGTCATAATTTGATAGGATGAATAATTAGGCTATCACACTTTCTCCCTACTCCATTCAAACCAATTTAATTTCCGCTTTTCATTTATGTTTATTAGTTTAATTAATCAATCAATCAAAACCCTCTTTAAAACGTGACATTAGACTTAAATTAGGATCCTAGCACATAGCTCTTGGGCCGACCTCGACTTTACCGAATACTACACACGACTGGGTACACTGCCCGTTAGTGCATAAGGTAGACCATAGGTAGACGAGACCATTATAAATATTAAAATCTTGTCAGAAATCTTGCATCAAGAGGTGTGACAGAAGATCTCTCAGGTTAAGCTTATAAAAACACACACAAGTGGGTTATGTTAATACTCCTCTCAAGCTGTTGGGGTATTAATGCTTAACTTGGCCAATAAGTAGCATAGAATGGACTAGAAACTGAGTGGGAAGGGTCTATAATCGTTTAGAATATGATTGAAAGCATAAAAACTAAGTTTGGAGGACTAGAAGGGTCCAACTGATCGGTTGCGGGGCCAGGCTGATCGACTGGATGATGAAATTGGCTTCAGCCGATCAGTCAAAGGCCAAAACCGATCGGTTGGAGGCACTTTGGTTGAAAATGATAAAAATGAAAGTTGTATCCCTTCCGATTCTCTTTCCGTGGCCGCGAAAGGGGGGGGTCAAACGGAGTTCGTATGCTAAAGATATGGTCAAACGGAGTTCGAACATACTCCACAAGACTTGCATTTGTAGAGAATTCTTTGTACATGGATAAATCTTCGTTTATTGATCGTTTTTTTCGTCTTTTTCTTTGTTTTCTTTGTCTTGGCTAACTACAAACAATAAAACATAACTTTGTGCATATAAGTACCATAAGTTCATAAAATTAACCAAATGACATGTACAAAAGCCATGATAATGCTCCTAAAACATGCACAATTTGAGCGTTATCAAATTTCACCACACTTAAACTTTGCTTGCCCTCAAGCAAATCTATAATTAAAGAAAATAAATCCACATAGTGTACAATAATGATTAGTCGACTAAATTGTAATTAAATATTTAAGTATTTAATATATTACATTGACTTTTATATGTAAGAGTATTATTATTAAATTTTTTAAGTTTTAAGCAAATGTGTTTTCTCTTTATATGTAGTATAATTGTTTTTTAAAAGTTTTTTATACAATTAGTCTTTGAAAATAAGTATGTTGGCTCGTTGGCAAGACTATTCTCGATCATGGTTTTCAATAGTTACAACACCACTTGTAAATCACATTTATGTAAGTTTCATATGTTACCTCATTGAATCACCCTGCTATGATAGTAAACGAGATTGGTGCCCGCCGCGTTGCGGCGGGGGGTGTTGCTCTAGGTTTGCAATACAATTTTGCACTCCAAATCCACACTTTATTCTTAAGTCTGACAAAATGAGTATATATCCTACAAACTGTATCTCAAATATATGTCCACGCAATACACAACGTTATATCACATGAGCGATTAATAACAATATGAAACATCAAAAGTTGAAGGATTTCAAAACTACATAAAGGATTAAGGGTTATTAGACACATATGTTACTAAACTTTGCAAATTTGTTCGCCTAAGTTACCAAAGTATTTTTTTTGTTCAAACGGGTTACTGAAGTATACGGGTATGCTATTGAAGTTACTTAACATAGGAAACTTGTTCATACCCATTACCCCACTTACTGGTAACCGGGAGCTTGGGTGTTATACTTATCCACGTCAGCATTTGTGGGCCCCCAATAGTCCATATCAGCCACATCTCTTTTTATTTATTTATAACCTAACCTAAACACAAAGTGCAAAAACAGGAAACTGATGTTTTATGCATTATGAAACTACATATGCTACAACTTAAGTGAAAAAATAGGAAACTGAAAGTATCAAAAGACCAATGCAGGAAACTGACATTCACTAGTTAAGATAATTACCATCATCTATAAAGTTAAGTTAACTTCCCACATATGCTAGATATACAAAAGGGCAAATACAGTTGGCTTGCCATTTTAAATGGCAGATATACAAAATGCATAACATTTGGCTTGGTTAAAAATGACAGATATACAAAAGTGCCTAACAAATGGCTTGCCATTTTAAAAGAACCTAAAACCTATTCAATAACCATAGCATCTGTCACACCCCCAAATTACCTGTTTTGCAGCGGAATGGAATTCCTGGGGGTTGACTGTCATAGCATCACAATCACAGTTATATTGAACGACCTAAAGTGCCGTTTGGAAAATACATCGCTTGATTTAATAAAACAATCAAAGTTTACAAGTATAGGTCCCAAATGAAAATTCAACATGTGCGGAAAATAAGTTTGGTACAAGTCAAACGATGTTATTAAAGTGTATAAATCACATGTGAGACGCGTCGTCATCGCGACTCTATGATATGTCCACATGCAAGCCATGAAGTGAATGCCTTAGTTACCTGAAAATACATTGCTAAAAGTGTCAACACAAAGGTTGAGTGAGTTCATAGAGTTGTTGAAAATGTTTAATACGACTACCACAAGTATAGGCCATGTATGACAATATGTCACAAAAATGATACAATTGCTTAAGCACATGACACCGAAGCTTGACTGATGTTCGCCCCAACAGAGTGTTTTGCCAAACAACTCAAATAATGATATTAAATGAAATGCATCCGTTTAACCAGTTGGAATCCACCAACCCGGATGGAGGAGTCACCCTCGATAGATTTATCCACTCACCCTTGCTTCTATGAAATTAACGGTTCATGTTATATAATGGGGACATTCAATTGGCATGAGGTAACTTAAGCAATGTAATGAATTTGATATACTTGGTATCGTAATAAAAAATGATGTGCAATGTATTCTCCCCGTAGGTTTGAAATAAAGTAAAAACTTGAATAAATCGGGGCTATGAAAACTCACCTGTTGCAATGATAATGATGATATAATGGCAATACTGAAATGAGGCGCAACCTCTGACCGTGACCTATTATGAATGATATGTTCTAATGTAAATCATGAAACAATGTCGTGCATGCAAATCCATATGTAATCTATACCACTTGTACTCTTTTGAAAATAGAATTTATCGTCGAAATATATGTTTATGACATCTCGTCATGTTATAAAATACTTTACAAGTACTTATGTTAAAATGATATCTTACAATAATCATTTAATGATTTATTATGAAATTATATCTTTTCGTCGTAAAATAATGTCATTGGAAATTTCATGAAAGTGACTAAACGGCCTTGAAAAGCTAGTCGTAAAATGGTGCACGTCGAGTGTTAGGAAACGAACTCAACGGTTTTGGGAAGCTTGTATCATTATCTCAAAGTTTTAGCATTTAAGTTTTCATCCTAGAGGTCTCGATCATGGAGAAAAATATAGGTTAAGTACGGTACTTGTGTCCAAAATATCGTTTAAGGGTGGTTTTCGGCAAAGTTTAAGTGGCCGTATTTTATTCGTTACAACTCCGCTTGACAAACGGTCGGACATTTTGGAAAATATGCTTGGCGAACTTACTTTTACTAGAAGACATCACTTTATAAAAAGCTCTACATCAATGTTAAAAACGACCTTCAACATGGTCACTTGTTGCCGTAATACTTGTCTAATAGAAATATAATAGTTTTTCTTATATAATAAAGTTACGGCAACTTTGTGTAAACGTGTATAATTTAATCGTTACAAGTCCGTTTTCTATGTTTTATATGTCCTTAGCTTCGTATCAAGTATACTAATATATTTTTTATAATTCGACACAATTTATAACGCCTAAGCCTCATTTTTGACTCGTACAAAGTAGACGTAACATGCTGAATTTTCTGAAATTTATAGTTTTCGTCGCCTAACTTGAAAAATTCATAACTTCTTCGTTATAGCTCCGTTTTAATCCGTTCAAGCGGCCACGTTTTCGTTTTAAAGTGTATTTTCTAAATATCTAGGCCAAAAAATTTTACCTACTGTCGAATTTTCCAGATTTCAAAAATATGGACAGACCCTTTAGAAAACTTGTCGAAATGAGTTTTTCTCGCGCCAAACCTATTCTAACCAATTCAAAACAACTCCAAAGCTATTATAATCCTACCATACACCTTCTTAGGGTGTCATGGGTTCCTAGACATCACCAAAAGTGATATGTTTCAAGGGATTCATTATAGGATAATTATATTACATAATAAGTAATAAAAACAACAAAAGTGGTATAAATTCATATGTAACATGCATGTTTCTTGCAAAAATGATGAAATAACAAAAATATGAATATGAAAGAGTTATGAAAATCATGAATTGCTTACTTGTATGATTGAGGAGTTTTGAGCAAAGTATACTTAACAATCTTGAGGTTTTTATTGCAAAACCTTAACTAGATTATTCCTATGACTTGATTAATACTTGAATCATAAAAATTGTGGATTTCCTCCATGTTTCTTGAGTTGGCCGGTCACAAGGATAGGAAGAGAGGAGAGTTGATTTTTATTTCACCATAAGAAAGTGTATGTATGTGTAATATTAGATATTATCTAGTGTGGAGAATATATTAAGTTAATATAAAAGCAAGATATTTGTCAAAGAGTGATGACAAGGGGGGGGGGGGTTATGTGGCCGGTTAAGGTGTGAATGGAGGGGGGTTTGGATGAGTTTTGGAATTAATTGTATATAATGTTGAGTATAATGTATATTTGTACATAAAAGTATTTATTAGTTGTAGTGTTAACTAAAAATAGATTTTAACGGGACAAAATAAAATGTATTGAAGTCATAAAAATTATAAAAATACATTCCTTACAAAAATTGAGTGAAATAATAATTATCGTGTAGTATTTACGGAAACGGTCGTAATTATATAAATATAACAATTTATATACAAAACAAATTTAAAACACTGGGTAAACTCATAATATTATTTTTATAATATTAATATGAGTATAAAAATATGTTGGGATAATTTTTGGAAGTATCAGATCAATTGTTCAAAATACTTAATTACGCGATAGCGTTTATTTAATATGAAATTGTACGTTTAATGAAAATGCAAAACCATGTATGAACTAATATGATGATAATAATGCTAATGTTATGTAGACTAAACCTAGTCTATATGAAATGTCCTTGATGATTGTTCATGAATACGCAGCTAAACCATTAAGGTTACGCGAATTTGATACTCGTAAACCTAGTTTACGATAAATGATGAAATAGTGAAACTTGAATAGTGTTTTTCTCCGGGGATGAATAGTGTTTCGTAAATAGTAAATTTTGAAATACGTTCTCAGAATATTACTTCGACTCCGAAAATGATGAATAGTAAAATTTTGAATAGTAACCTGGTGAATAGTAAATTCCCGAGATGAATAGTGAAATTTTCAAATTTTGTAAAATGACCTGAAATTACGAGTTGTCACATATCATCTGGTGTTAATCCTGGTCCAGGTGATGGTGGCATGTTAAAGATTATTTGCTTGATTCTTTCAGATTGCCTCTTGATCATTGGTGGTGCAGCAACAACCACTGGTTCAGGTTCAACAACTGGTTCTTGTGATGCCATCGGTTGTATGTTAGTGACTGGAATCTCATCAGGCATATGGTCAACACCCAACAAATCATCTGGAGTGCCTTCATATGGCCATGCAGGAACTGGTATACCTTGTAAATTCTGCATAGAAAGGAACATCAAATAACATAAGATACAATGCAAAAAGTATCAAATATTGAAATCAATATGTAAATGTATATTCACTTACTCCCAGCATTGCCTCTCCATCAATTGGATCCCATGAAACACCAAAACCAATTGGTTTAATACCACCAGGATACATGCTTGCTTTTGACCCATAACCTCTTCCTCTACTCCTAACTGCTTTACCATTGATTGACTTAAACACTCTACCCATTGTAGTTGCTTTACCACCCCTTGCATAACCACTTGCACCAGCAGCTGTTTTACCACCCCTTGCAGAACCACTTGCACCACCAGTCTTAACAACCCTTGCAGAACCACTAGCTTCCCCATCATCTTGCTTCTTTGTTGGACAACCCCTTACATTATGTCATTCTACTCCACATACTTTACAATGACAGATTTGACATTTTCTTCCCAACCTAGTTCTATTCCCATCATTTTCACTTGCATCCCTCTTTCTCTTATGGGGTGGTCTTCCAGGCATCTTTTTAACAATAAGAGGCAATGGTTTTTGATACTTTGTGGATGGCCATTGATCCATGCCATTCATTCCCTCAATGTAAGGAGTATATGTAGCCACAAACATTTGCTTACCATACCAATGTGAAATATAATCTTCTGGATTCTTATGAAGAAAAAAAAATTGCTGCACATCCATGTTCACATGGAATACCTGACAACTGCCAAGCCCTACAACTACAAGTGTTCAACCTTTCATCTACTCTAAACCCCTCATAACCATTTCTGACTTCAAACTTACTTTCACCACTTGGTATCACTTTCCAATTCCTACATTTACAAAATAACTAAATTAATTGTATATATCAATGATTAAAACAGTTATAAGTGTATGAACATACCTGTGCATATCTTTGATAATTTCAAACTTCTTCATGATGTTAGGACAAATACCATCATTCCATTTCACATGTTTTTCCCTCATCTTTTGCATTCTTTCCATAACCATCAACCTTATATCTTCAAGCATGTTAATTATCGGTTTCCTTCTTGCTTCCACTATTAGTGCATTGAAGCATTCACTAATTCCATTCTCAACAGCATCACATGCTTTATCAGTACTGAAGAAAGCCCTACTCCAGCTTTCTGGTTTCCTTTCCATCAAATGCTTGTGTGCTTCACTGCTAACATTCTTCATCTCTGTAACACCCCCAAATTTTGTTTAGCGGAAGCATACGTGTTATTTGGGAGCGTTACGGGATCGGTGAATCATAACACAAGTAATAAAGAACGGAATACACACTCCGTTTAATTTCATAAAATATTTTAAAACGTTATCTTACAACATTGTTTAGATAAATAGGCACATCCCATTAGTTTTAGTGGTCCCAATGTAAAAACATCATTTTTGTGTAAAAACACTTCTTTAATACTACTACGACCATACATCCGCTTCTTGCATTGCCTTCATGAACATAACTTAAACACCTGAGAAAATATGCTAAAAGCTGGTGAGTTCATAGGTTTAAGTTTAAATAGTAAGTTCGGACCATAAGCAAAGTCATATAATCATTACAACGAATATAATGATATATGGATGAAAGTCTATTACGTTAGCTCTAAGTTCATGCAACCGATACTACGACAGTTCCTGTATGCTAAAAGATGTCATACAATATAGGGGCCCATAGCGAGTGTTTTGTCCCTCTACACTCGGTTCCGACATGGTATACGTTTCGCCTTGGCCTAAGCATGGCCAACCGAACGGAGGAGTCACCCTCAATAGATCTATTTATAACATTCGCGTTTCCCAATGGGGAATTGATGGTTCATGAAAAAGGGCATTTTCTAGGGACATAAGGGCTTAGGCTAAACCACGTAATAGTAATCATGTGATAGTTTTGGTCCATAAAATGTTTTTCATATTTCTCACCCCAAAATGTATAAAACAGTTTATCAAGTAAAAGTGGGGCTATGAAACTCACCTTAGTAAAATGCAATCCAAAAGCGGGATTTAGTGTTTATTGTGAAACGGCACCGACACGCGACCTAGATAAGGAGGGCAATATTTAGTTCATTGTTGTAAGTATTCCTTACTTAAAATAGTTCAATGGTTTTTTATAATTGTGTTAATACTAAACGTAAGTTTGTAAAATTCGTTAAAATGGTTTTTACTAGTAAGTATACGAAGTATATATACTTTTCATATCGACATTAATATGGTTTTAAAATCCAAAGTTTGATTTAAAACAAATAATTAAAATGTTCCATTTGTAAGTATATAAACGTATATATACTTATTTAATTTGACACAAAATGATATTGTCAAAATCATTTATATATAATTGATTTATTTTCTAATTGTATTTAGAAATATTTAAGTTAAAGTTGAAAACTCTCAAATTTATTAGTTTACAAAAATGATTTAGTAGTCCTTGTTTATTTGTCAAAATTTGTTCTTAATACATATAGTTCTCAACTAGAGATTTTACTTGACATTCATATATGTCTACACATTGTCGTTAATCATTGTTATAGGCATTATCAAGTGTATCATGTTTTTGAAACCTTTGTTGTTTCATATATAAGTGTATAAACATTGTTCTTGTTTACATGTCGACTCGTGTATTATATATAACTTATGTAGTACATTCTATGTACGCGTAACATAATGCTCATACATTGTTAGATAATTATTTTACGATTCCATCTTTATTCCGTGAGCTAGTTTATATTACTCGAACGGACGCTAGGAAACTTGTGGGCTGTGGCCCGGTGTCATTTGTGGCGGTGTACACGAGTTGGGCTTAGGCCCGAAATGATGTGCATGTAATTATTAAATGTTGGTCCAATGTTAACTTAAGAAATGGGCCTGTGGAGTTGAGTTGGGCTGCGGCCCAAAGGTGGCTTAAGAAGGTTTTTGTACAGGTTGCTACTTGTGGCATCAAAATGTTTCATTTCACTTTTGATACTAACATTTTGGACTTGACGAAAAGAGGAAGTAACCAGGCGCCATTGTGGTAGCTCAAACGGACCTTAAGCAAGTTCTAAATGGGCATAATACAACAAGGAAAATAGTACACTTGTGTGGTTGTTTTGACGGGGAAAAACTCAACGTGTTCGGCTATGACTTCAAGATATAACTCGACTCTAGTATGAATTTGTCTTGTGATTTCGAGACTCATTTGACTATAGTTTAGACTCTACCAAAACACATTGTCTCGCTAGAGAGCATCTACGGGTTTATTGAGGGGTGTTATGTGTCTCGAAACGGGTTCATACCCAAACTGTATGTGAAGCATTAAGGAAGTAAATGAGGCTAGGTAAGGGTCGAGTACTACTCGACTTGGCTTTACCACATTATGCAAGTTTTCGAGCACCCAACACGACATCACTAGATTATTATACTAAGCAAATCCTCGAGTACTAAACAAGGTGACTAACATTAAATTTCTAGACCCAATACTAGGAACATACACATGATGCTTAAGTCCTACGAGATTTATAGTACTAACTTTCAATGATCTTGGGTTCGGATACTCGATAGAAAAACAAGGTCCAACGAAACAACACTTCACAGATTAGTAGGTGTCTAATTTGTTTTCGGTTTTAACTAGTGATACTCACGTTCCCACCAGGTTCACGACATCTATGCTACTCGAAATTTTTATAAAACTCAACTTTGTTTTTCTTTGATTCATAACTCGACAAGACTCAAGATCATCACAACAACCTCCAAAGACCCAACTTCTAATTCTTCTTGTTTCATACTCTTCGACACAAAACAAAAAGAAACCAACAAGTACAAGACCAAATTCAATTTCAACACTCCTTTAGACTACTTAGCTAATAATCTAACTTTTAAAACTTAACTCTTGTTTTCTTTGTTTCTTGTGTTCGACAGACTCAACACAAGAGGACCCAACAACAACCAAATTTTTCATGAGCTTTTTATTATTCACCAACAAACATAAGATATCATATCACTAAGTCTCAAAATCAAATGACCATATTCATTATCTATTCGAATGGAAATTTTAACAAGACAAAGTTTAGAAATTTTCTTACAACAATTCGATGACTATGAATCCGAAGACCAACCCAAGAGTTTATCACCTCCACAAAACCCAATAGATCTAGAGCAAAACCCAATTGATGTTCTTCACTCCTTGAAGTTTCTTTATCTTTTTGTGGTGGGATATGGAGTGTGACACTCTTGAGGGTCTCGGCCAAATAAAAAGGAAACACAAGTGGAGTTTTTGGCTAAACTTTCTCATCTTGAAATTTGGTTTGAAGCCAAATATAGATAACTTCCAAAACCAAAAGAATCTTGGTCATAAGCTCAAGATAGATTGGTGGAAAGATTTGTTTCTCTCTTGTGGTTTATCTTGATCTTCCTTGGATTCCATTGAAGAGTAGCGGCGCATCAAGAGGGATTTGGGAAGCAAAACTTACATGGATTTGGGTATGAGAGAGATGGATATGTTGGATGATTATGTTGGGTTATCTTCTTTTAGAGAGATTCGGCCTAGGTGGGATCGCAGGGGCTAGAGGAAGGAGATGGAGATATGATATCTTTCTATCTCTGCTTTTGAATGTGTGTTTTGTCGTGTGTGGAAGAGAAGGACAAAGAGGGTACACCAAGGTTTTATAAATTCTTCTCTTGTAAAAGCATTATATGTATACAATTAAAAGTAAAATAAAGTAATGTAATATGTAATGTATACTTTTAATTTATTTGTGTAAGTACGTGTATTATTTTACTTAGGCACTTGTAGTATATTGCATTTACTTATGAAATAATTGTGTTTGGGTTTTATAAGGGTTGTTGCTTAAGTGATAGTGCGTCTATTATTTTGTGTCCTGCGAAGTCATATTGTGACCAAAGTTTCATTGTTTGATAACTTTTCCTTCGTAGTATTTTATTGTTACGCGTCTGAAATATTTTTATCTTTGTAATATTCCATGTCGCGGACATTTGTTATTTGTTTTATCTAGTCCTTATCATAGTGTCGGTACGCGTGCAGTGTCGGTCACTGGGGAAAACGAGATAACCTCTCGTCTTACAATTTAAATCATAAGACCAAAATGAAATATTCATAAAATGATATGAATGCAAGAGTGGTGAAATCTTTATTGTATGCGAGTTATCTACTCAAATGATCAGACAAAGCTTATGCATGCTTAATGAATTTGGCTTAGTAATAATAAATTACTAATCATCAGTTAAATTTTGTGAAAATTTACCGTGTGTCACATCCTCCCCGCCTTGGAAGAGAAAACCGTCCTCGGTTTTCAGTTAGGATTACTTGGTGAAGTAGAGAAAAGGTGTGGGTATTTGCGCTTGAATTGGTCTTCACGCTCCCACGTGTACTCGGGACCTCTTTGATAGTTCCAACGGACTTTGACGATCGGAATGCGGCTTTGCTTAAGCCGTATGATTTCTCTATCCATAATTTCAATGGGTTCCTCGACAAAATTCAATCTTTCGTCAACTTGGATTTCTTCCAAAGGAATAGCAAGAGTTTCGTCGGAAAGACATTTCTTCAAGTTGCACACGTGGAACACGTTGTGCACAGAGCTGAGTTCTGGTGGTAATTCAAGTCGGTATGCTACCGGTCCGATTCTCGCGAGAATTTTGAATGGTCCAATGTAACGAGGATTTAACTTTCCACGTTTTCTGAAACGGATTACGCCCTTCCATGGCGCAACTTTAAGCATAACTTTATCTCCCACTTGAAACTCAAGTGGTTTCCTCCTTTTATCCGCGTAGCTCTTTTGACGGTCACGAGCTGCTTGCAGTCGGCTTTTGATTTGTACAATCTTCTCGGTAGTTTCTTGGATTAACTCCGGACCAGTAAGTTGACTTTCTCCAACTTCGGCCCAACACACAGGTGATCTACACTTCCGACCATAGAGTGCTTCATATGGTGCGGCTTTGATGCTTGTGTGATAGCTGTTATTGTAAGAAAACTCGGCTAATGGCAAGTGCTTATCCCAACCATTTCCAAAGTCTATCACACATGCTCTTAGCATATCCTCCAGTGTTTGGATTGTTCTTTCGCTTTGTCCGTCAGTTTGAGGATGGTAAGCGGTGCTCATGTCGAGGTTAGACCCTAAAGCATCTTGAAGTGATTTCCAGAAGTTTGAGGTGAAACGGCTATCCCTGTCGAAATGATGGAAATTGGTACACCATGGCGTGCGATGATTTCCTTCAGGTATAGTTGTGCAAGTTTTTCCATTCCATCACTTTCTTTCATCGGCAGGAAATGTGCTGACTTGGTAAGACGGTCAACTATTACCCAAATGGTGTCGTAACCCTTAGAGGTTTTAGGTAACTTAGTGATAAAGTCCATTGTTATACGTTCCCATTTCCACTCGGGGATTTCGGGTTGTACTAGTAGACCTGAGGGTCTCTGATGCTCAGCTTTAACCTTTGAACAGGTTAAACACCGGCTGACATATGTTGCAATGTCGGCTTTCATGTTTGGCCACCAGTATAATTTCTTCAGATCAAGGTACATCTTGTCGGATCCTGGGTGGATGGAGTATTTAGACTTGTGGGATTCGTGCATAATAATGTCGCGAATTCCTCCGTAGAGTGGTATCCAACTTCGCTCTTTGAAACACAAAATTCCATCCGACCTTTTTACGAATCCATTTTCACTTTCTGGCATTCCGTAAAGGTTCTCATTCGGACGATTTTCCTCTTTGAGTGCTTCTGATTGTGCCTCCAAAATCTTGGATGGAAGAGGTGAACTAATCGTCATACCCAAGGATCTGACTCTAAGAGGTTTTGGTCGCTCTTTTCTACTCAGAGCATCAGCAACTACATTCGCTTTACCCGGATGCTAACGAATCTCGCAGTCGTAATCACTGAGTAATTCCAACCATCGGCGCTGTCTCATGTTCAGTTCTTTCCGATCCAAAATGTGTTGTAGACTTTTGTGATCGGTGTATACGACACACTTCGTGCCATACAAGTAGTGCCTCCAAATTCTGAGTGCGAACACAACTGATCCTAACTCCAAGTCGTGCGTTGTGTAGTTTTTCTCATGGGTTTTTAGCTGGCGAGAGGCATATGCTATCACCTTCTCTCTTTGCATGAACACCGCTCCTAGCCCTTTGTGTGAGGCGTCGCAATAAACAACAAAATCTTCACAACCTTCCGGTAAGGCCAAGATAGGTGCACTACACAACTTTTCTTTAAGGAGTTGAAAAGCTTCTTCTTCTTTTTCTCCCCAGTCAAACTTGGTGTTTTTCTGGGTTAACTTGGTTAAAGATTTGGCAATCTTTGAGAAACCTTCAATAAATCTTCTGTAGTATCCAGCGAGTCCTAAGAATTGGCGTATTTCAGTAGGAGTTGTGGGTGTCGCCCAATCCTTTATTGACTCGATCTTAGCGGGATCTACATGAATACCCTGACTGTCGATTACATGACCTAGAAATTGTACAGTCGGTATCCAGAATTCACACTTTGAGAACTTCGCATACAGTTCTTCTTTCTTCAACAATTCCAAGATCAATCTAAGATGTTCTTCGTGTTCTTTCACACTCTTGGAATAAATTAGGATATCGTCAATGAATACGATCACAAATTTATCCAAGTAGGGTTTACACACTCGGTTCATGAGGTCCATGAACACAGCTGGTGCGTTGGTTAACCCAAAAGGCATGACTTGGAACTCGTAATGTCCATAACGAGTTTTGAAGGCGGTTTTGGGAATGTCTTCTTCCCGAACTCTTAGCTGATGGTATCCGGACCTTAAGTCGATTTTTGAATAAACGCTTGAACCTTGAAGTTGATCGAATAAGTCATCGATTCTCGGTAGTGGGTAGCGGTTCTTAATGGTTAGTTTATTCAACTCACGGTAGTCGATGCACATTCTGAAAGTTCCGTCCTTCTTTTTGACGAATAAGACTGGTGCTCCCCATGGTGACGAGCTTGGTCTAATGAACCCTTTTTCTGCAAGCTCTGACAGCTGGTTTGACAACTCCTGGAGTTCCGTTGGAGCTAATCGATAAGGTGCTCTTGCCACTGTGCGGCACCGTGCACTAGATCGATCGAAATTCAACCTGTCGGGTCGGCGGGAGTCCTGGCAAATCTTCAGGAAAGACTTCAGGAAATTCCTTTACTATTGGCACGTCTTCCAGATGTTTTTCTTCCTTTTCTTTTTCGTCTTTTCCAGTGACTTGTGCTAGGAAGACGTGGCATCCTTCCTCGATACACCTTAACACCTTGGTACAGGAAATGACATGCAGTCTTGGAACGCTTCTTCTGTCACTTCTGTCCCCTTCTATTGTTAGGACTTCATCTCCATAGGGAAATTGGACTAGTTTCTCGTCACAAATGATGGTAGCATGATATTTTGCTAACCAATCCATTCCGACGATGACATCGAAACTACCCAATGCTACTGGTATCAAGTCGATATTGAATGGGTGGTTTAATAGGTTAAGGGTGCAACCTCTTATGATGGTATCTACCCTTTCTACGTTACCGTTAGCTAGTTCCACGTTGTATGCATTCCCTAATGCAGTTGGGGCAATATCGAGTAGTGGACTAAATGTATTAGAAACAAAACTCCTATCGGCTCCCGTATCAAACAATATGGATGCATAACGGTTATTTATAAGGAACGTACCCGTCACAACATTCGGGTCTTCCTGAGCTTCCACTTTGGTTACGGCATAGACTCTCCCACGAGCTCCTTCGCCATTTCCCTAATTACTCGTCTGTCCAACATTTCCTTGAATCCTGCCATTCCCATGGCTTCCTGGATTTCCTCGGTTTCCTTGGTTTCCTCCATGGCCTTGGTTTCTGGTCTTTCGGCATTCATTCTTATAATGCCCTTTCTCGCCACAACCAAATCAAGTTATATTAGCTTTTGGGTCTTGAGCTGGAGCTGTTTGAACCGTCGCCAATGATTTGGACCTGCAGTTCCTGGTTAAGTGTCCGATTTTCTGACAGTTACGGCACTTGACTGTACACTGCCCCTTGTGATGCAGTGTGCATTGATTACACAATGGTGCAGTCCCTGAGTACGGTTTCCTTTCCCCAATACCCGCTGCATAAGCTCTAGCAACATTTTGCCTCTTGCTTTGATTGTTGCTGTTGTTTCTACTGTTGTTGCCACGGTATTCATTGTTGTTGTAGCCTTGAGAATGGTCGTCCCATTTCCTCTTATTGTCAACCACTTTGTCCATGGAATCCTCAATCACTTGGTCCATGAGTTTGTTGGCTACTTCGATAGTTTCATGAAGATCAGCAGCCTTAGAAGTGGTGACATTGCCCTTGATAGGTTGGGGCAGTCCTCCGATATATCTCTCTAACAATCGGGTCTCAGTGGGAACCATTTCAGGACACAATAAAGCTAGTTCTTGAAATCGCGATTATAAGCGACCATATTGGTGCCTTGAACCTTGAGGTTCCAAAACTCATGCTCGAGCTTCTTAATCTCATTACGAGGACAGTACTTTCGAAGTACCATTTCCTTGAAGTTCTCCCATGGCATGGCATAGGCAACATCGAAACTAACAGATTTCAGAAAATTGTTCCACCAGGTTAAGGCAAAGATCCGTGAAAGTGAATGATGCATACTTAACCTTAGACTCTTCTTCACATTGCGATTCGAACACAGTCTCGAGCTTTTCGATCCATCTAGTCAGACCGACAGCTCCTTCGGTTCCACTAAAACCTCCAGTCATGGTTTTACGAAAGTCTTGATAAGTACAAGTGCGGCTGTGAGTGGGTGGTCTCGAAGTTCCAGCATTAGTAGATGAGTGATTTGCTGCAGCTAAAGCGGCGTTCACTCGCTCATTGACTAGTTGGTCAATCATGGCTTGATTCATGATAGGTTGGATTGGAGTAGCCCTAGCAGGAGTAGTGGCTTCAGCAGTCTGGTCGTATGTGACTCTGTTTGGAATAGCAGCGTTTGCAGCTTGGTTGCGAGTAACCCTCGCTGGAATAGGAGCATTGGAAGCTCCACCAGGGTTGGTACGTTTCGATCTTCGTTTTGGCGGCATTTCTGCAGTAAGAAAGGTAATGAGATACATAACCTTTTAAACAAGGTGAGTGCCAAGTAATAGTGTAAATATTGTAGATAGATCATATGAGCAATCTATAAAACAAAGGACAATTGGATAGGAAATAAGTTTGACATAGATAGAACTTCGGTTACAAGGTTTCTAAAGTACATGATGAGATACTAGCTGGAATACAACCGAAATACAACGGAAATACAACGGAGATACAACGGAAATACAACTGAAGTACAAGAGTGATAACTAACACTAACTGTTATAAATCCAGTTTAGTGTGATACATCATGAAATCATAACTAAGGATGTCCACGCTCGGTACGGAGTCGCTCAATGGTAGCAATCAACTCTCGCTGCGTATCCTCCAAACTCGCGATACGTCTCATCTGAGATGCTAACATAGACTCTAAACCAGTAGTCCTCTGCCACTCCTCTCTGGCAGTATCTCTAGCCATCCACTGGACGCGCTCTAGCTCTTCTAGTCGTCCGTGCATCCGGGCTTGACCTCGCCCAAAGCTCGTGTCCTGCTATCCAACTCTCTAACATCCTCGACCTGAGTCTCAACCCTAAAACCCAGTCGAATCCGCTCGTGTCTCTCGAGCTCCATGCTCTCGAACAATACATCAGTAACTCGGTCCAAACCCTCAACACGCTGCTCGCAAGCTTGCAAGCGTGTTGGATCGACTCTCTCTAGCGATCAGATGGACTCCTAGCAGAGTCTCATGAGAGTCCAGCTGAATAAATATCCTCTCAGTGAGGGTCAGATCACCATCTGGAGATCCTGATAGGTCTGGCTCGGACTGTGCCTCAACCGGTGCAGCTTCCTCAATGGTCTCAAGCTGTCTAGTGGCGCGCTCAAGGCACTCCATGTCTGCTGCAGAAGGTATGAATGAAGGTGATGATGGACTATAGCTCGGACTGGCGATGTGTGGTGCAGAACTGATCACACAATCAATATCTCTCCAAGTAATCTCATTACTTTCCTCCTGGATACGGAGGAAAGCAGCTCTCTGTCCCAATCCAAATGGTGCATCAATGTCCATGTCATCGCTCAATCTCTGAGCCATCCTGGAGCTTTGTCCTAGCTCCTGAATACTATGGACAATCTCCAGACCTAGTATATCCATATCTGCTGCTGTGCTAACATGTCCAGGGACACTCTCAGTAGGCATAGGCTCTGGTAGTTCCTCCTCAGGATCCTCTTCCGGATCTTCTTCCGGGTCTTCATCTGAGTAGGAATCAGTAGATCTCCGGAGTCTCTGATGAGGTGGGGACTCAGTAGATGATGGTGTCAGTGACTCTGAAGTAGTAGAAGGACCCATGTAAGCAGCACGGGTCATCTGAGAAGCTAGTGCATGCACAAATGAATACCTCTCGATATCCGGCACTCTCACAATCATGCGGGGGTTTTGCCTGCGCGTCAACAAAGCTGATGGAGTGGTGGTAAGGGTAGGTATAGATGGAGTAGGTGTAATAACTGGCTGAGCTGCTAATGTGGCCTGAATATACGGATCAGTGGCTAAGTGTGCAAGCTGACGGGTGGTAGGTGAGTGAGCTAGTAGGATATCCTCCTGAACATCGTGAGTGAAGGCTGGTGAAGGCATAGTCTGTGACAAGACGGTGCATACGTGTAAGTATGTGGAAAAATATGCTCATAATGAATATGAAGTAGTGCATAAGTAAATAGGAAATAAAGCATGTAATCCTATTAAATGAATCTTAAGTAAAATGGCAAGTAAGGCAAGCGGCAGTCGGCGGTCGTAGTATGATGTTTTTGGTGAAAAGTAGTTATAGTTTAGGGTTTATATGTACCTAGTTCTCTATAACCTTGGCTCTGATGCCAATCTGTAACACCCCCAAATTTTGTTTAGCGGAAGCATACGTGTTATTTGGGAGCGTTACGGGATCGGTGAATCATAACACAAGTAATAAAGAACGGAATACACACTCCGTTTAATTTCATAAAATATTTTAAAACGTTATCTTACAACATTGTTTAAATAAATGGGCACATCCCATTAGTTTTAGTTGTCCCAATGTAAAAACATCATTTTTGTGTAAAAACACTTCTTTAATACTACTACGACCATACATCCGCTTCTTGCATTGCCTTCATGAACATAACTTAAACACCTGAGAAAATATGCTAAAAGCTGGTGAGTTCATAGGTTTAAGTTTAAATAGTAAGTTCGGACCATAAGCAAAGTCATATAATCATTACAACGAATATAATGATATATGGATGAAAGTCTATTACGTTAGCTCTAAGTTCATGCAACCGATACTACGACAGTTCCTGTATGCTAAAAGATGTCATACAATATAGGGGCCCATAGCGAGTGTTTTGTCCCTCTACACTCGGTTCCGACATGGTATACGTTTCGCCTTGGCCTAAGCATGGCCAACCGAACGGAGGAGTCACCCTCAATAGATCTATTTATAACATTCGCGTTTCCCAATGGGGAATTGACGGTTCATGAAAAAAGGCATTTTCTAGGGACATAAGGGCTTAGGCTAAACCACGTAATAGTAATCATGTGATAGTTTTGGTCCATAAAATGTTTTTCATATTTCTCACCCCAAAATGTATAAAACAGTTTATCAAGTAAAAGTGGGGCTATGAAACTCACCTTAGTAAAATGCAATCCAAAAGCGGGATTTAGTGTTTGTTGTGAAACGGCACCGACACGCGACCTAGATAAGGAGGGCAATATTTAGTTCATTGTTGTAAGTATTCCTTACTTAAAATAGTTCAATGGTTTTTATAATTGTGTTAATACTAAACGTAAGTTTGTAAAATTCGTTAAAATGGTTTTTACTAGTAAGTATACGAAGTATATATACTTTTCATATCGACATTAATATGGTTTTAAAATCCAAAGTTTGATTTAAAACAAATAATTAAAATGTTCCATTTGTAAGTATATAAACGTATATATACTTATTTAAGTTGACACAAAATGATATTGTCAAAATCATTTATATATAATTGATTTATTTTCTAATTGTATTTAGAAATATTTAAGTTAAAGTTGAAAACTCTCAAATTTATTAGTTTACAAAAATGATTTAGTAGTCCTTGTTTATTTGTCAAAATTTGTTCTTAATACATATAGTTCTCAACTAGAGATTTTACTTGACATTCATATATGTCTACACATTGTCGTTAATCATTGTTATAGGCATTATCAAGTGTATCATGTTTTTGAAACCTTTGTTGTTTCATATATAAGTGTATAAACATTGTTCTTGTTTACATGTCGACTCGTGTATTATATATAACTTATGTAGTACATTCTATGTACGCGTAACATAATGCTCATACATTGTTAGATAATTATTTTACGATTCCATCTTTATTCCGTGAGCTAGTTTATATTACTCGAACGGACGCTAGGAAACTTGTGGGCTGTGGCCCGGTGTCATTTGTGGCGGTGTACACGAGTTGGGCTTAGGCCCGAAATGATGTGCATGTAATTATTAAATGTTGGTCCAATGTTAACTTAAGAAATGGGCCTGTGGAGTTGAGTTGGGCTGCGGCCCAAAGGTGGCTTAAGAAGGTTTTTGTACAAGTTGCTACTTGTGGCATCAAAATGTTTCATTTCACTTTTGATACTAACATTTTGGACTTGACGAAAAGAGGAAGTAACCAGGCGCCATTGTGGTAGCTCAAACGGACCTTAAGCAAGTTCTAAATGGGCATAATACAACAAGGAAAATAGTACACTTGTGTGGTTGTTTTGACGGGGAAAAACTCAACGTGTTCGGCTATGACTTCAAGATATAACTCGACTCTAGTATGAATTTGTCTTGTGATTTCGAGACTCATTTGACTATAGTTTAGACTCTACCAAAACACATTGTCTCGCTAGAGAGCATCTACGGGTTTATTGAGGGGTGTTATGTGTCTCGAAACGGGTTCATACCCAAACTGTATGTGAAGCATTAAGGAAGTAAATGAGGCTAGGTAAGGGTCGAGTACTACTCGACTTGGCTTTACCACATTATGCAAGTTTTCGAGCACCCAACACGACATCACTAGATTATTATACTAAGCAAATCCTCGAGTACTAAACAAGGTGACTAACATTAAATTTCTAGACCCAATACTAGGAACATACACATGATGCTTAAGTCCTACGAGATTTATAGTACTAACTTTCAATGATCTTGGGTTCGGATACTCGATAGAAAAACAAGGTCCAACGAAACAACACTTCACAGATTAGTAGGTGTCTAATTTGTTTTCGGTTTTAACTAGTGATACTCACGTTCCCACCAGGTTCACGACATCTATGCTATTCGAAATTTTTATACAACTCAACTTTGTTTTTCTTTGATTCATAACTCGACAAGACTCAAGATCATCACAACAACCTCCAAAGACCCAACTTCTAATTCTTCTTGTTTCATACTCTTCGACACAAAACAAAAAGAAACCAACAAGTACAAGACCAAATTCAATTTCAACACTCCTTTAGACTACTTAGCTAATAATCTAACTTTTAAAACTTAACTCTTGTTTTCTTTGTTTCTTGTGTTCGACAGACTCAACACAAGAGGACCCAACAACAACCAAATTTTTCATGAGCTTTTTATTATTCACCAACAAACATAAGATATCATATCACTAAGTCTCAAAATCAAATGACCATATTCATTATCTATTCGAATGGAAATTTTAACAAGACAAAGTTTAGAAATTTTCTTACAACAATTCGATGACTATGAATCCGAAGACCAACCCAAGAGTTTATCACCTCCACAAAACCCAATAGATCTAGAGCAAAACCCAATTGATGTTCTTCACTCCTTGAAGTTTCTTTATCTTTTTGTGGTGGGATATGGAGTGTGACACTCTTGAGGGTCTCGGCCAAATAAAAAGGAAACACAAGTGGAGTTTTTGGCTAAACTTTCTCATCTTGAAATTTGGTTTGAAGCCAAATATAGATAACTTCCAAAACCAAAAGAATCTTGGTCATAAGCTCAAGATAGATTGGTGGAAAGATTTGTTTCTCTCTTGTGGTTTATCTTGATCTTCCTTGGATTCCATTGAAGAGTAGCGGCGCATCAAGAGGGATTTGGGAAGCAAAACTTACATGGATTTGGGTATGAGAGAGATGGATATGTTGGATGATTATGTTGGGTTATCTTCTTTTAGAGAGATTCGGCCTAGGTGGGATCGCAGGGGCTAGAGGAAGGAGATGGAGATATGATATCTTTCTATCTCTGCTTTTGAATGTGTGTTTTGTCGTGTGTGGAAGAGAAGGACAAAGAGGGCACACCAAGGTTTTATAAATTCTTCTCTTGTAAAAGCATTATATGTATACAATTAAAAGTAAAATAAAGTAATGTAATATGTAATGTATACTTTTAATTTATTTGTGTAAGTACGTGTATTATTTTACTTAGGCACTTGTAGTATATTGCATTTACTTATGAAATAATTGTGTTTGGGTTTTATAAGGGTTGTTGCTTAAGTGATAGTGCGTCTATTATTTTGTGTCCTGCGAAGTCATATTGTGACCAAAGTTTCATTGTTTGATAACTTTTCCTTCTTAGTATTTTATTGTTACGCGTCTGAAATATTTTTATCTTTGTAATATTCCATGTCGCGGACATTTGTTATTTGTTTTATCTAGTCCTTATCATAGTGTCGGTACGCGTGCAGTGTCGGTCACTGGGGAAAACGAGATAACCTCTCGTCTTACAATTTAAATCATAAGACCAAAATGAAATATTCATAAAATGATATGAATGCAAGAGTGGTGAAATCTTTATTGTATGCGAGTTATCTACTCAAATGATCAGACAAAGCTTATGCATGCTTAATGAATTAGGCTTAGTAATAATAAATTACTAATCATCAGTTAAATTTTAGTGAAAATTTACCGTGTGTCACATCCTCCCCGCCTTGGAAGAGAAAACCGTCCTCGGTTTTCAGTTAGGATTACTTGGTGAAGTAGAGAAAAGGTGTGGGTATTTGCGCTTGAATTGGTCTTCACGCTCCCACGTGTACTCGGGACCTCTTTGAGAGTTCCAACGGACTTTGACGATCGGAATGCGGCTTTGCTTAAGCCGTTTGATTTCTCTATCCATAATTTCAATGGGTTCCTCGACAAAATTCAATCTTTCGTCAACTTGGATTTCTTCCAAAGGAATAGCAAGAGTTTCGTCGGAAAGACATTTCTTCAAGTTGCACACGTGGAACACGTTGTGCACAGAGCTGAGTTCTGGTGGTAATTCAAGTCGGTATGCTACCGGTCCGATTCTCGCGAGAATTTTGAATGGTCCAATGTAACGAGGATTTAACTTTCCACGTTTTCCGAAACGGATTACGCCCTTCCATGGCGCAACTTTAAGCATAACTTTATCTCCCACTTGAAACTCAAGTGGTTTCCTCCTTTTATCCGCGTAGCTCTTTTGACGGTCACGAGCTGCTTGCAGTCGGCTTTTGATTTGTACAATCTTCTCGGTAGTTTCTTGGATTAACTCCGGACCAGTAAGTTGACTTTCTCCAACTTCGGCCCAACACACAGGTGATCTACACTTCCGACCATAGAGTGCTTCATATGGTGCGGCTTTGATGCTTGTGTGATAGCTGTTATTGTAAGAAAACTCGGCTAATGGCAAGTGCTTATCCCAGCCATTTCCAAAGTCTATCACACATGCTCTTAGCATATCCTCCAGTGTTTGGATTGTTCTTTCGCTTTGTCCGTCAGTTTGAGGATGGTAAGCGGTGCTCATGTCGAGGTTAGACCCTAAAGCATCTTGAAGTGATTTCCAGTAGTTTGAGGTGAAACGGCTATCCCTGTCTGAAATGATGGAAATTGGTACACCATGGCGTGCGATGATTTCCTTCAGGTATAGTTGTGCAAGTTTTTCCATTCCATCACTTTCTTTCATCGGCAGGAAATGTGCTGACTTGGTAAGACGGTCAACTATTACCCAAATGGTGTCGTAACCCTTAGAGGTTTTAGGTAACTTAGTGATAAAGTCCATTGTTATACGTTCCCATTTCCACTCGGGGATTTCGGGTTGTACTAGTAGACCTGATGGTCTCTGATGCTCAGCTTTAACCTTTGAACAGGTTAAACACCGGCTGACATATGTTGCAATTTCGGCTTTCATGTTTGGCCACCAGTATAATTTCTTCAGATCAAGGTACATCTTGTCGGATCCTGGGTGGATGGAGTATTTAGACTTGTGGGATTCGTGCATAATAATGTCGTGAATTCCTCCGTAGAGTGGTATCCAACTTCGCTCTTTGAAACACAAAATTCCATCCGACCTTTTTACGAATCCATTTTCACTTTCTGGCATTCCGTAAAGGTTCTCATTCGGACGATTTTCCTCTTTGAGTGCTTCTGATTGTGCCTCCAAAATCTTGGATGGAAGAGGTGAACTAATCGTCATACCCAAGGATCTGACTCTAAGAGGTTTTGGTCGCTCTTTTCTACTCAGAGCATCAGCAACTACATTCGCTTTACCCGGATGGTAACGAATCTCGCAGTCGTAATCACTGAGTAATTCCAACCATCGGCGTTGTCTCATGTTCAGTTCTTTCTGATCCAAAATGTGTTGTAGACTTTTGTGATCGGTGTATACGACACACTTCGTGCCATACAAGTAGTGCCTCCAAATTCTGAGTGCGAACACAACTGATCCTAACTCCAAGTCGTGCGTTGTGTAGTTTTCTCATGGGTTTTTAGCTGGCGAGAGGCATATGCTATCACCTTCTCTCTTTGCATTAACATCGCTCCTAGCCCTTTGTGTGAGGCGTCGCAATAAACAACAAAATCTTCACAACCTTCCGGTAAGGCCAAGATAGGTGCACTACACAACTTTTCTTTAAGGAGTTGAAAAGCTTCTTCTTCTTTTTCTCCCCAGTCAAACTTGGTGTTTTTCTGGGTTAACTTGGTTAAAGATTTGGCAATCTTTGAGAAACCTTCAATAAATCTTTTGTAGTATCCAGCGAGTCCTAAGAATTGGCGTATTTCAGTAGGAGTTGTGGCGTATTTCAATAAATCTTCTGTATGCGAGTTATCTACTCAAATGATCAGACAAAGCTTATGCATGCTTAATGAATTAGGCTTAGTAATAATAAATTACTAATCATCAGTTAAATTTTAGTGAAAATTTACCGTGTGTCACAATCTCAGTCATTACTTTTTCAAATTTGGCTGGGTAAGTTGCCGTAGCTGCTTTCCAAAATAGGTTCCTATACAAAACACCATTATACTTCTTTCTGAAGTTGGCATAAGTTGCCTTGCACATTGTCTCTGTTCTGCTAAAGGCATTATTTCTTTAGCAGCTTCTATGAGTCCCTGAAATAAACAAGTCATCAATCATCAATCAAGTCATCAATCAAGGCTGAACTAAAATGATAGTAAATAAATAAAAAAAGGTACCTTATGTTGATCTGAAATGATAGTAAGACCTGCACCATCATCTATACCCAAATCATCAATCAAGCATTTCATAAACCAACTCCATTTTTCCTTGTTCTCAACACTGACAACTGCCCATGTAATCGGATAGATTTGATTATTTCCATCCCTTCCTACAGCTGACAGTAATTCTCCTTTACATATTGTTTTTAGAAAACATCCATCAAAACCTATGACCCTCCTACACCCTTGTAACCATCCTTCTTTCACACCTTTAAAGCAGACATAAAAGGTCTTGAAGTAATTTTTTCCATCAGGCATATGGTCAACACCCAACTTACAAGAACTTCCAGGATTAGAGTTAATAATCTCTGAGGCATATGACCATAAAATTCCATAATGATCCTCTAAGCATGTCTGATATTGGTTTAAAGCTTTAACCTTTCCTCTCCTAGCTTGACTAAGATTGACTTTGCATTTGTATTTTTTCAATATTAATTCCACAATTTCCCTTATCTTTATATTAGGATTAATCATGATCTTTTTTGCATAATTCCTGGCAATCCAATTACTTGTAATCAAAGTTCCATACTCATATGTCCAAGAACATGCATGCTTATCAACCAGTGTTTTGATTTGAAAAGAATTTTCCTTTGACATCCAAGATGCCCATAGTCTAAATGGACATTTCCTTTCTAGTTCATCTCTACAACATTTAGCATGTAGTTTTCTAGGGTTATTAACTTCATAGTATAGCTTATATCCATTTGCTAAAGCATAAAAGGTCAAATCTCTTTTCAGTTGTTCTGGACTTTCATACCTTTCACCTATCAATGGTTTCATCAAGTTCCATTTTATAGAAGGATCATGTATTGGATATTGATCACCACCATATCCTGATCTTCTATACTTTTGTCAACATCTTTATCAACAAATTCATCCCTATCCAACCCATTGTATATCCTAGTCAAAAAGTTTTCATCAAACATTTTTTTTGCTTTCTGCCTAGGTTTAGGGGCTGCCCTTTCAGTCCTAATACCAAATATCTCTTCCTCGCCATCAAACAAATGATCAATAGAAGCTGTATCACTCTCTTCTTCTGAACTATAACAATCATAAACATTATAGTCATCATCCTCTAGTTCATTATCACTACCATCTTTTTGACTAGTTGACTCATTTAACTCAAACACAGAACTTGACAAATAAATGTCCAAAACATAGCCATTTTGTTTACCACATTCAACACATTCATTTAATTCAGCATCACACTTTAAATACTTTAAGCCACTATCCAAATCTTTACCAGGAAGCAGATAAAATATACTTTTAACCTCACCTAAAAACTCACCTCCTATGAATCTAACAAAGGCAGCAAAGTTCATAGAAGAGAGATCAACATTTTCAACTTTTGAAAGGATTTCAAAGTCATAAGAAAGAGGGTCTGTTACAAACGAACCACCACGATGAAAGTTTATCACAAAACAAGAAGATTGAGGTGATGATGATGCCATCTGTAACAATATCAAACAAGAAAAAGGTTAAATCGAAAGGATCAATAATTTGTACATAAGAACCCTAATTTTTAAATCAAAATAATCCCTAATTTTAAAAACAGAAACAAAGATTATTTAACATAAAAAAAAGGATGATTGGACATGAGATTACCTTCTTGCGAAGATGAAAACTTGATTTGGATAGCAAATTAAAAGATTTGGTGGATCAAGATTTAGTAACTGAGTGTGTGCGTGAAACTAAGAGAAGCACATGATATGGAATTTAGGTTTGTGATTATTTTATATTGGGATTAATACTATATTATAAAAATCATTAATAAAATAAATAAATCCATTTTAGGTGCCAGCGTGGATAAACCGACTATAACAGGTTAAAAAAATGTTACATCCCTTGTTTGCTCGGTAAAGAAGGTCTAGTAACCCGTTTGAAAAAAAAAATACTTTGGTAACTTAAGCGAACAAATTTGCAAAGTTTAGTAACCTATCTGTCTAATAAGGCTTTCTTCAACATGCATGAAAATATTTCAAAACTCTTTTTTTTCATATGAAGAATTCCTCAACAGCTGGGTCCCCCTGCAAGTTCAAAAAAAAAAAAAAAAAAGAAAAAAGAAAAAAAGAAAATAAAAAGATATACGGCTGTGTTAGCTGTTGTTGCAACGGAAAATCATGATCTAGTATCGAAAAGTATATCACTCTGGTTTTTGCTTGTTTCAACCTGAAGGATGTATCTCAGTTTTTAGCGACGTGAGATCGAGTTTCCAGGCAATATAAATCCCACTCTTTCCTATCATGAAATTGGCTGTCATGTTGCATGCTGCATTTCTTTTGTAGGATATCAAATGCGGCATTGACGTATGTTGCAATCCAAATTTGTAGAGCTATACCCAAACTTGTAAAACAAAGTCTTCTAATCATACATGATCCCTTTCTAATTAAAATGTCTAAAACAATGTGGCACATTAATAGATTCTCCATTTGAAAGAGCTCGTAAAGTATTTGCAGCTGCTTAGTTACATGAAATCAACAGACATCTACGACATATATATTTGAGGGATGTAGAAATATCGTTTACCTTTAAAAAAAAGCACGTTATCCATAGGTTTCAACTTGAGCTCCCACGACTCCGTCTGTATTTAACAAATATGAGAAAGCTTAATTTACGTACATATGCCAATAATTTTTGACTCTTTATTACTAAAAAAATAAAGACAAAGTATCTCATACCTGGCCGCCTGGTAAACTCTTCAGAAAGGTGGGTAGCAAGTAGAGCCGTTGGATCAGAATTATCTCTAATGACAATCATAGTTTGCGTTCCTTAAGCTGTGCTCTATCTCAATTGCACCAGCCACTCTTACACCGCGTTTGCCTATTGTAGATATGAAGCTCCACCGTTCAAATCCTGAATAAAACAATGCTATTGCGTCAAACATCAGGTTCAAAAAGAGTAAGTGATACAAAAAGATTCAAAAGTGTATAGAAATCCGTCGATGAAATTTCACCTATCCTTTGAAAACTACAAATTGTTTCGTACGCTCACGTCACCTTCCCGTTTAGACTGTATCAAAAACCTCAAACCTCAATATTTTATAAAACGTGTTTATATAGATTGCAAATGAAATTTTCGAAAGGAAAAGCCTACTTATTTAGGTCTGTATTTCCCTTACTGTGTAAATGAAGTTCATGTAGGAACTCCAAATAGATCATATTTTAGAGGCCATACCAAAAAAACATCCAAAACTTTAAAGCTCACATCGACGTCAAAATGACATGACAGGTCTCGGTTTTTGAACCGTAAACCCAGAATGTCATATGTAAACCCTAACAGGGCGTATCAGCCTACCAACAGCGGGATGTCACACCGATATGTAAATAACTAAACCTAATTGTAGTCGTATATGTTGGTTAAGATACCTGTAGCTGATTGTTGTATGCGCTTATTCGTCTGACGCAAGTAACCGGACCGATTCTGCACCGACTCATTTATACCTGCGGGAGATACCTTTAATATTTGTTTGCGATCTTTGCCCCAGAAGTTAAAGGCAACATCATATCCGGAAGTAGCAAATGTGCCATAAACCTGAACAAAAACAATGTACGGTTAAGTTGTTAAGGGCTTGGTCTTTTGAACATTCAAATATGTTGATTATACCTAATCATTATACTTAGTAGGAGAAACTCATGTTGATCCTAGAGGAAACTTTAATGACAATTTATCATTCAAAGGTGTCATCTTTGACTTCCTTGGATATGAATTTTGCCATTTATTTGGACCTCATATCCTGAAAGGTGAATAAACAGAATATTGTTAGTCCAGAAGTGCACGTGTCACAAATTAATTTATGCAATCTATAGATTACAGCGTAACATAATATAGAGGTAAGAAGAATATACGGACTGCAGCGAACCTGTAGTCCTTTACAGCGCCGCGCGAATTTCTTAAACCTGCACATGTTATAAGATGTGAAAATATCAGTTCGATGCTTAATTTGGGCCATAAAAGTAGAATATTATTAGTTCTAACAATATGGCTTAAGCGACTACTTTTAGAAGTTTTTCACGATGCCAGAAATTTTTAGTAACTGTTCTTTTGGCCACATTCCAACCAAATAAAATGAAAGGTGCCCTAATACCAGAAGAGCAACCTTTTTGGATGAAATGAAACGACGCTAACCCAAAAATATTTAAGAGGATGAAATGAAACGACGCTAACCAAAAAATGTTTAACAGGCCGAGCAGATTTTTAATGGACAACGACATCCCAAGAGATATTGATATTTGGTGACAACAATTTTCGAATATTATATACGACCGTCCATCAAGAAATGTTATATATAGATAATTTTTAAGTAAACATATACCGAGACCAAAAAATATTAGCATATATTCATATACCTGAGCATCCCGACGGATAACCGAATATAGAGTAGCAGGAAAGCAGTTGCGCGTGTCCTTGTATATGTGTGGTTGACATAAAAAAACATGTCCTTTTTTCAGGTTCTCATGAAATTGTAGTTTCATGTTCAAAGCAACATTTAACACATTATATACGTCTAGGTCATCTAATACCTCAGTTTAGGTGCCAAGCGATTATCTTGCCTTCCCATGCTTAAGGCACATAACTTCAGTCAGTTTAGGTCCCACAAACATCACCTGCTTATAGGTTACAAAGATTTACCTTAAAAGTTATTAAACTTTGCTCCCTGTTGGTCCCTCTTTTATTAAAATTAACACAAAGTAGTCTGTTTATTAGGAAATACCTGACAATTGGTTAAACTCCATTTCATAGCCCACACGGCCAACAACACAATGACTCCTGTAACGACTCAAATGGGTGGAGAGAAATTATCGATCGCTTATGAATTTTTGTGAACCTTTATGTGACAACACATTGTTTGTAAAAGCAAGCCAGATACATGCACCAAAGAAACATCATAGTGTATAAAACATGTGCAAGAAGCTACCATCATACAAGAGGTTGAGGGAAACGATCAAATAAAGAGACTACACTCACACAGATGTATGTGAATCAGAAGCTTTCAGATTGTGAACGTTGCGGTTCTTCTTCCTCTGAATGCTCTTGATCCATGTCAAAAAATATGTACCGTGAACATTGCGGTTTTCCTTCCTCCCAATGCTCTTGATCCACATCAATGTATGATTTTGATGTCCTGCTCTTTTATTCTCAGGGCTTCACCTTCTCTATCAAGGTATAAAAACAACAAAGCAGATGTCAAGTACGATATCGTTGACCACAATAACATCAATAGATTCAGCACAACAACAATTAAAAAGATTCATTTGTATACACCTTACACAAATCTATTCAGTCAAAAATTACTAAGTCACAATCGCAAAGTTTCTGATTCACATAAGCATAAAACAGATACACATCATTCACGACATTAACTTCAGCAAAATTTTACTTTATAGTGCTAAATCATAATCAGAAAGCCTAAATTTGACGTGTTTTTGCTGTATTTGAATCTCTTATGTTAAATACAACCTTCCTTTAGTAATTTAGTTAACAAACACAAACATAAAAAAAGGCAATTTCAAAAAGTTAAAAAAAAAAAAAAATCCTTATAGTGTCATACCTGTAACCTATTTGTGATCTTCAGCACCCTATTAATTACCTTACGAATCCGAAGCACCCCAGTATGTATTTGTGTCTCCTCGTCTCAGATACCTTTAAAGACATTATTAATTTCTATAACTAAACCACACCAAAAAAAACTTAAAAACCCTCAATATGTGAAAAAGAGACACTAATTTTCAATGTTTTATTAATGTAAAATTAGGTTAGTACTTACCTTGTATTTTTGGAGCTGAAGCTGAGACAAAAAGCAGTGCAAGGCTGGCCGGATTTTACATTAATCAAACATTGAAAATTAGTACTAATCGGAAAACCCAATTGTTCACCAGAAAAGTTGTGTGTGTAGGTGAGGTGTTTTCTTTTGGTTTATCTTATCGATATAACGGATTGACAGAATCGGAGGGTTGTGGGAGATTTGATGAATCTGCTATGCAAATGATAGACACATGGATTACAGGTGTTTATGGAAAAAGGGGAGATAGAGTCGGTAACCGAATGAAAGTCGGCACACGTTATCAGATTTTGAATCTCAGATGGGCTGAAAGGAACCCAAATATGGCCACAAGAAAGACGGCCCAACAAAAACCCACACACAAACGAAAACGGTTTGCCTCATGCTTTTTTTTTTATTATCTGGGCACATTTCCATAGGACCCCACCAAATGAATATATATACAATGCCACAAATCTATCTCGATAAGCACTCTATGTTGATTTATTCTCGATTACGTCTGCCTCACTAGAAAACAAACGGCAAGATAAACCTATAGAGATTACAAGAAATGATAAGTGAAATAAAGGGAAAACTTTGCATGGGTTAAACTACTTTGCAAGAGTGAAGTAAATAACCTTGATTTTTCTCGTGCAAAACAAATCGCCCATATTTATACTTATCTAAAATGTAAACATAGTTTGTTACTGATAGCATCAAATAGCATATATATATATATATATATATATATATATATATATATATATATATAGATATATATATATATAGTATTAATTTCCCCTAGTTATGCACGTAATTGATATAGTTTCACGTGAATATATACTCTTATTATCTTATATTTCATTTTAGGGTATAAACGAGCATTGGAACAGACAAACGCGAATTTGGAAAGAAGATGTAAAAAATCACAATTGGAATTGATGGACAGAAGTAAGTTACAACGTAAGCAGAACGTTCAACTTACGCCGTAACTATGGATGTCACATGAAGACTAAAGTCAACACAACACAAAGTTACGGCATAACTCCATCGACTAGGTTACGCCGTAGATATCCAAAGACTTAGCCAAATTCAGTGACCAAGAAGGTTGCGCCGTAACCATCACAATTGGGTTACAATGTAGATATGAGCAAAAAATGACTACGAGAGTTTTGCGACGTAACTCCATCATGGAGGTTACGCCGTAACTATTATTAATATATGAGGACATCTAGTTAAAAAGGACTTACGGCGTGACCCTTTACTTAAGGTTACGCCGTAAGTTAGTTGAGGCTATAAATACAAGCCATAATTCAACATTCTCAGTATCATTCTCACCACCACACCACAAGTGACGAATTATGGCTCAATCAAGGACGATTTCCAGTAGTTCTCTAAGGGTGGTGGCAGTGGGTTAGGCATGCCATTCGGCATGCACCATACCGAGCAACGTATGTTTTGCCTCCATTTCGGTTTGGATCGGCATGAACTAATGGAACACCAAATCGGCAAACATCACCGAATCGACATGGGCCATATTCGAACGTTAGATAGCATTTAATGTGTAAAATATATCCGTTTGAGGCATAAAAAAAAATTTAATCCCTTTTTTTTCTCCCTTTTTAAATTCAATACATCTCTTATTTTTTTCAAACAATATCATTTGTATTTCACAACAAAATGTATTCATCTTCATCTTCTTCATCCGATGAAGAGTTAGATTTTTTATCCGACTCTTCATCCGACATATTTTCTACCGGTTCTACCATAGAAACCTATTTAGCCGCGTGCGATAGCATTGAAGACACGGCTAGCTCTACCCGAAGATATGTTACCCGTTATCGTGAAAAAGCGCTAGAAACTCTAATGAATGACTATTTTGTAGAAGAAAACCCAAAGTTTCCCTCTGATGTTTTTCGTGAAAGATTTCGTATGGATAAAAGTTTGTTTCTAAAAATTGTATGTGATATTGAAGCGAATTTCGAATGGTTTCAAGAGGGTGTAGACGCTAGGGGGAAAAAAGTTTCACGGCGTTGCAAAAATGTACATCGGCTATTCGTCAACTCGGTACGGGTGGACCTCCGGATAGATACGATGATTACTTAAACATGGCACGAAGAACATCAGGTTATTATTATTTTTATATAATTCGGTATTATTTATTTTATATAATTCGTATTTTAAATTTTTTATAATTTGGTATTATTATTTTTATATAATTCGTATTTTAAATTTTTATATAATTCGGTATTATTATTTTTATATAATTCGTATTTTAAATTTTTACATAATTCGGTATTATTATTTTTATATAAATCGGTATTTTATATTTTAAATAATTCGGTATTATTATTTTTATATAAATCCGTATTTTAAATTTTTATATAATTCGGTATTATTATTGTTATATAATTCGTTATTTTTATTATTTTTGTATACTTTGTAGGTGAATGCCTTGATCATTTTTGTGAAACGGTAATCCAATTATATAGGCAAGAGTTCTTACGTAGGCCAACAACCCACGACGTTGCACGCTTATACGAGGCACATGAAGAGGAACATCACATTCCTGGAATGCTTGGTAGCATTGATTGTACACATTTCGTTTGACGAAATTGCCCTAGGTATTTGAAGCAAAGCAAAATGGATTATTCTCAGTCATCCTCTCCGGGCTATGACCGTCGCAAAGATTCGAAAAATAGTTCATACGTGTGTTATATTACACAATATGATTCTAAAAGACGACGGCGTGGCAATATCACCGGTTCATATAATGGATCCGCCGGTCACGCCAGTTTATGACCCGAATGTACTACCGGAGTTACAAGATGAAAATATCCATCACCGTCTCCGTTTTGATCTTACGGAGTATGTGGACGCTCAAGACTTACCATACCTTGATGACTAGTATTTTTATTTAATAAGTACTATGTAATTTTCTTTTAAGTCTTATGTAATTCTCTTTTAAGTATTAATAAAATATTATATTTTTATTAAATTGTTTAATAAAATTATTAGAAAAAAAAAAAAAAAAAAAAGTAATGAATTAGGCATGGTTGCCACTAAAAATCTATTGTTAGGTATGAGATTGGTATGAGGTGAGATGGAGGGATATTATTGGTGGGTGATTAGGCATGAAAAAAATGAGTTGGCATGGTTGCCACCACCCTAAGGCTTTTCAAGGGATAATCCATACCATTTCATTCATAGTTTTAGCTTCGTATCAAGTATTTGTATCGAATCCAATGTCTTCTATTTTAAACATTGTATTTGTTGCACTTATTAATATGAGAGGCTAAGCACTTTATGTGTTAGCCTAGTTATGTTTATTAATGCTTTGATTCTTGTTCCTTGTTTGTTTATCGCTTTATTTAGATATCTTTCTAGCCTATCATTGATCCCCGCGTTTTACTACTAATGAAGCTAGTGTAGTACCTCATTTATTAGTTAGTACATGATCATTAGAAAAATAGCTTATAGGGTTGCTTGAGGTGTGACCGTCATCCTTGCGTAGGACTTGACCATAGAACTACCTCCCTAGATGATTTACTTAAGAAGTGCGGGAAAACCCTACGTGGACCAAACGAGGTTTAGTGATAAAAACACTAAGATAAGTCTAGAAGATACTTGGTGCTTTATGACTACGAACTAGACTTTGACCACCATGACCATTGGGGTTAGGCTTAACAGCTATAGGTAGGTCACAATGACCATTTGTGCGTAATGACTTAGAACCACTACATAAGGCGAGAGTAGACATTGCACATAGGAACTAGATCATTGCAAGATAAAGTAGTACTAGGCTGGCACATTCTTCTCCCATTAATTGTTTCTACATTTCATTTCCAGTTATTAATTAGTATAATTAAACCAATAAATCAAAACCATTATTGTGACAATAGACTTAAATTAGACTCCGTCTTTAGCTTTTGGGACAACCTCGGTTTTACCAATTTCTAGACCCGTTAGTGCACACGTAGATCATAGGTAAACGAGACTTTATAAATTTAAAACGTGATTTAGAAATTAAGCATCAGTTACATATTATATATATAGAGCATTATATGAACCTCACAAAAATATCGCACACTATTCTAAAGTGAACTAAGTAGAGAATTCTATACATATGGGTATCATTTTCATACAATTCAATAACTTTACTACTCATTCCTAATGGATCAGTCGAAGCACGTTGACTAATAAGATTTTTCGAATTGCAGGATCGACATCTAAAACTTGACAAGACGTAACATTCACCTCACATATCATTCTTGAAGGTTCTCTCAAACCTTCATGATGTACGCGGGACATCTAGAAATTTCTGGCCGAACACATCAAAATCCCATTTCCCATACATCACACTTACATAAAAAAAGCTACAAAACATTAAAACATAAGGATAATCGTCTAAAAGTAATTGAACTTTACCATTATTCTTTAACTGTGTATCAAAAAAAAAAAAAAATTCCGATTAAACATATAAATTTTTAAATATCTGACTCTAAAAAATAACTCTTCATTTAAATGGATAAAACTTTATCTGTAACAAAACACACATATATCATTGATATAAAACATATAGTTTGATACTCCTCTTCCATCCTAAATTAGATATTCACTTTTTCATATTTTACAAAGTTTAAGTCTGCCACCTCAACGGCAAGTCATCAGGTTTCTAATAACATACCAACATTTAAAATACCCTTCCAGCAAACAACCCAATACCATGTTATTGGTACCACAAAATACCCATTCACTCACAATAAAAAAATAAAAAAGTAATAAAAATAGGACGAATGGCGCTAATGATTGCACTTACATAGTGTACCAATAACACACGAATAATATGATACACAGTGCAGTACAACGTGTTGTTCGTCCATTGTTGATACCTATGACAGGCGAATAATTTACCAGACCGAACTCTCTAAAAAAAGTGAGTTCTTACAATATTGACAACCAAAAAGGACTTGTCTTTTGGGAGTGTGCACAAAATTTTTAAACAAACATCACTAACACTCCGTTATTCGCATATAATGGTTGGGCCGAGAAAGGAAAAGTAAATAAGTAATAACCCAGGCATTAGAAGCGGCCCATAAAAAGCCCAATGAAATGGCATATATGTTGATGCTATATCTAAACCCTAATAATCACAACACCCTTCAGCCGTTCAGCTCAGAGACACCATCAACAACAGCAGCAGCAATGGGTATGTCTCCTTTTCATATACTTCTTATATGTAAATATACCCATTTGTTGTTTTTTGGTAAAGTCTTTTTTATTCTAGATTTATATCTGTATATGAATATTTGAATGTACTTATGTTTGTTTTCTTGGGTGGTTTAAGGTTTGATGAAATGTTGTGTTCAGTTTATATGTGTGTGTGCATATTTGCTAGGTAATAATTAGTGATTCTATTGATTCATTTATATCTGAATAGTAGTAATTGTTAATAAGTGATTTAGTTATGTTTATGAAATATTGGTTAATTTTATTTAGGTGATTTAAGGTTAGTAATGACTTTATGAATATTTGAATGGTACTTATGTTGAGTTTGTAAAAAGTATGTTCGAGTTTATATGTGTGTATGAGTTTTTGAAAGGCAATAATAAGTGATTCTATTGATTTAGTTATATTTTTACTTTGTTGGTTATTTTGTAGGTGGTTTAAGGTTTGTACTGAATATATCTGTATATCTATTGATTGAAATGTGGTTGACTTAGATTTCTGATGTGTTGTGTTTGTGTAAGAAACTATGCTGAGTTTTGATTAGTATTATTTTGGGGTTTTTTCTACTATTCTAGTTATTTTTTAAATGTCGGTTTTTATTATCTCGGGTGATTTATAATTTGAAATGTTGATTGATGAAATGTTATGTGTGTGAAACTTGAAAATATATAAAGGGTGCTGAATGATTTGACATTTTCAGTCGCTTTATTGAAATGCTGTTTATTTTTGTTGATTAATGACATGTAATTTAATAAAAATAAAACAGTATGTTTTATTTATATCCGTTTACATTGTTTTTGGAATGCTAGTTTTTTTTTTATTGTGGTTGATTTAAGGTTTGTAATGTTTTTAATGTAATGTTGTTGTACTTTTGTGTTTGAATAGGTGCTTACACGTACGTGAGTGAGCTATGGAGGAAGAAACAGTCAGATGTGATGAGGTTTATGCAGAGGGTTAGGTGTTGGGAGTATCGTCAGCTTCCTTCCATTGTCAGGGTTACTCATCCTACTCGTCCTGATAAGGCGCGTCGTATGGGATACAAAGCCAAGCAGGTAGCATTTTATGACAATGTATTGCTGTAAAAGCTACTTAGTTGTTTAAATGTAGTGATTAAATAGACAACAGTTTTCATGGTTTGTTTGAATATATATTTATTTTTAAAACTGATTGCTTAATTTTTTATGTTTTAGTAAATGACTTTTTATTGATTTGTAAATTGTGATGTGTTTCGTTGTGCAAGTTCACTTGGAACAGTTTTGCGGCTATCTGTAAACATTTAGTTGTGAAAGGTTTGGTTAAAAGTGTTATGGTTATCCTGTTTGATATAGAAGGTCTTATTCAGTTATCAATTATGATAAGAGATGGATTAGATTTCTATTTGTTGTATAGCTTGATTTAATATGAACAAACGACTTTGTGGGCCTTTTAAAAACTTTAACGTGTATTGTTGCTTGTAAAGATGTTCTCTATGATTTCCTATCTGAATAGCTGGAGGTTACTTTTCATTTCAACTGTCTTAAACTTTGTATAACTTGGCACATAATTTGGAACACACTTTCATCGATTTAAGCATGTTTGGTTATCAAAATGCGTATCACGTTGTTTGGTTATTCTGGTTTATACGATTTTGTATACATGTCTTCTAAAAGTGTGCGTTGCTTATACAAGGTGAAATTTTGATTCCATTTAAACGTTTGTAGGGTTATGTGATCTACCGTGTCCGTGTGAGGCGTGGTGGCAGGAAGAGGCCAGTGCCCAAGGGTATTGTGTATGGAAAACCAACAAACCAGGGAGTCACCCAATTGAAATTCCAGCGTAGCAAGAGATCTGTTGCTGAGGAACGTGCTGGCAGGAAATTGGGTGGTCTCAAGGTTCTTAACTCTTACTGGCTTAACGAGGTATGACACTTGTATTATATTTTCTTATCTAGTTTCCTTGAAGTTGGTCAATGCAGTGTTAAGATATGCAACACCTTAGAAAAGGTCAAACTTGTCTTGGTCGGGCTCAGATTTTCACGAAAATAATGCAGTTTAGTTTTTTCTACTGAAGTACAATAATAAATTTGAGCATTGAAAGAATTGAATTAGCTACAATGGCTGGGTAAAAGTCTCAAGTATTTTGCGTTTTCTAAATTTGTTTTCATACTATTAATTTAGTATATAAATTTTGGGTGTCTTGTTTTTATTTATGTCTATTACTTTAGTTATACCAAAACGACAAAACCTAATATTTTTGAAATGCAGGACTCGACCTACAAGTACTTTGAGGTCATCTTGGTGGATCCTGCTCATGCTGCTATCCGTAACGATCCCCGCATCAACTGGATCTGCAACCCTGTGCACAAACACAGAGAGCTTCGTGGACTCACATCTGCTGGTAAGAAATACAGAGGTCTCCGTGGCAAGGGACACTTGAACCACAAGCAACGACCATCAAGAAGGGCAACATGGAAAAGAAACAACACTCTATCTCTCCGTCGTTACCGTTGATTACTTCAAGTATTGTTATATGTTGGTCCTTGCTGTTTCTATCTTAGTTTTAAAGTTCTGTTTTGGGGATATTAAACATTGCTGTTTGAGTATTCAGATGTTTTTGGTACTTAATGGTCAGAACCAAGCTTTGGGAGTTTCATTTGAGGTTTTGAATGCTTTGATATCATATATGCCTGCAATGTTGCTAGTAGTTTTTGTCTGGTGATTCTAGTCTGAACATGTTCTGACTACAATAACAGTACGTTTGAGTCTAATCTCGGTGATTTTCATCTGTTCCAATTGTGAAAACGAGTAATTTACCCATTGATTGGCATTGTTGAGCTATGAATCTGATAGGTCTTGAAAATGTGTTTTGCGTAGCTATTTTTTTCTTATGATCTTTTAGCTGGCGGTTATAGAAGTATATTTTGTCGCGTTAGCTTCTACGTTTTGACTTGTTTTTATGAAACCAGGATTGAAAAGATGTGATAGTTTTTGTTGTCAACAAACAAAAACTGTCTATATGGTTTATATATGTCTTGCAGGCGGGAACGTTTAGTTTTTGTAAGATTGTAAAACACTGACAGCTAACATACATAATTGTACCCAAACACAGCTAACATACCTGATGATTGAAAAAAAAGATCATGGTTTAGTCGTTTAGATGATAGAGTTACGTTTACATCATTCTATTTCTGCCGTGAGGACTGTCTTGAGAACCCCCCAAGGATGGCCTCCTTGAATCTTGCTCGCGAAGAGACACTTGGGTATTTTGTAAGCACGGCAGCAGTCTTGCACCATGGTGGAAGTTAGGTCGTTAGGGAATTAACAAATTTCTGTGCTTGATGCATTATGCAGCTTGGTGAATAGACTAGAGAGCTATCATAATCTAACTGAACTGCCATAACAATTGATGATAAATTGATTATGACTAAACGAGTTCATCCGAAATGGTGGTTGTTTGCTGCTGGCTTTTAAATCACAACACGAAAGACAGTGATCATTAAAAGTTGATAGTAATGGTTTCTCCAACACCTCACGAGGCTGTGGTTGGATGTTAATATGATTGCTTGCCATTTGAACATTGCCTATTTGGATTCTCAGTTGGCTTGGATCAAATGCACCGGTCTCCATGGTTAGAGGTGCTGAGCCACAAGCAACGTCCATCTAGAACAACACTATCTCTTTACTGTTGATAACTTCAAGAATTGTTGTATAACTACTTTCTGTTAAATTTGGTCTAGAACTGAGTTACATGTTTGTCAACTGAGATAGATAAATATATTGACGCCGCTATGCATTACTGTGTTGTGTTACCCCGATATACACCCAAAGTGCCGTCTCTTGGTATAAGTTTATGGCTCACTGGTCTGGTTACCTGACCATCACAACGAGCGTGTATGAGTCTGTGTTTGGTGGTCTTGATCGCGTCAAACTCTGACATTTATTGACTTAAATCTTGTTTTGTTTTTGACCTTGAAGTGACACATGATTAAGACCTTAAGTCGAGGTGTTCAGATGGTTCTTGAAAATGTGGACCGTCTTAGGTACAAACAGTTATACATAGTAGTTTCTTTGGCATTTGACAAGTAGTTTTTACAATATATGAGTTGAAATTAACACCTCTACCGGTAGATATACAATGCATTGAGAGATGAATGAAATGAGATGCTTGACTCGTTGGTGTAGGTTCAAAATCTAGACGACAAAAATGTATCAAATATAAGCCTATCAAAAATCTTGATGCTTTATGCAACTTTGTGACTTAAGAACTATCCGTATAACCAATCTGCCTGAACCAGCATAAGTGGAGGATGTCATGAATGCATTGCGTGATGATATGACTAAATGGAAGTTCATCCAAAATCGTAGTTGTGGCTGTTTGACCTTGGTGCATAGTGTACAACATGGAAGACGATGGTTGTTGACGACGGTGATTTCCCCAGCACCAGATGTAGCAATGGTTGAATGTTGGTATCATTGCTTGTCATTTCGACTAGCATATTAGGATCTTCAATTTGCTTGGATCAGATGTGCTCGCAAACTTCTTTCTTTTTCCTGTATCATGCGGAACTTGAAATCATAAAAATTAGTAAAGAATGTGTTAATTGATCTAAACATTTTGTGTTATACAAACAATAGAGCTCATAAAATTTGTCGATTTAATTGCTCACCTTTAGCGACTCAACGTTACTCATCCATGTTTGCAGCTCTTCCAAACATTCTTTTTCTTGTTTGGCAATAATTGAAAGCTCGGTTAACATATAACACGACTTCTCAGCCTGATTCAAAAAGCCACGTTACTCGTTTAATCCTAAAATGCGACGTGATAAAGTTGTACTTAATCTAATAATTTACCTGATCAGATAGCTTTGTAATCGTGGATTCCATATTTTCCAAGAGTGTCGTGACAGTGTTCATCTCATCACGAACAGTTAGAACATCTCCCTACGTAATGTTAATTTGAATTGTGCTTAGTAGTAACTAAAGTATTACACATTATGAACAAAATCTTATATTCAATTACGTTAAAACGTGTGATAAATGTTAATAGAGTAATAACGATACCTTTGAATCATGGACTAATGGAACATTGAGTGCTGCCACTGATAATTTCCTTACCACTCGACCAACTGCTTCAAAGTTTTTAGCCTCCATCCGTGACCATTTATCGAGTAAGAATACTTGCGAGTTCAGAATATGATACAACTTGATGTCATTTTCGAGCTTTTGTACTTCCATTCGCTTTGCCACATTCGAATTTCTTAGAGCGAGTATCTTGAGCCATGTGTTGAACGCCTTCTTCTGAAAGAACATAACTATAAGTCAAGATATTGCAAATAGTAACTATTTAAATCTGCATTCCATCACCTATATGTATGGAACTTACGACACAAACCTATATGAAAACTAGCTTACAACTAAAAGACTTAGCTAAAAGTGTAAATAATACTATCTTTTAACCATGCCGTAGTTTTAACAAGTAATCTCAAACATCTCTTTAGTTATTTACCTCTGCCAATGTTTTAACGGTGGACATGGCGGACTCAGCTCGAGCATTTGCAAACCGCCATTGTAACAACCGGTTATTCATCAACTTATAACAATGTCTATCCGCTTCCTCTGATGCTGCCACTGCTTTTTTCTTGCTAAAGTACTTCAACACCCCACTAATTCCACCTGTGCCACGCTCACCACCAGCCTTGACACCAGGATTAGGGCTAGGACTAGCTGGCGGCAGTGTTGGCCCTGGGGATGGATAAGGCGCAACTCTCCCTGGGGACAAAGCCCATGCAGAAGGAGAAGTTGGTTTTCGTCGTGGCAATGACATAACCCTGCCACTAACATCTTGTCCCATTTTCTTCTTACTGGTGGGACTAGTAAGCCTAGTGTTGATGCTCATAGGAATCATGAAATTCTTAGCTTCCGCTTCGTTGTAGCTTCTTGTTTTTGTGATGGATGTGGACCTAGATTTAGTAACTTTGTTTGAAGTGGAAAGTGGAGATGTGTTTTGATGTTCGCTATTGCTTCGAACCAAACGTGGTAAAGGTTGTTTCGCAGTCACTGATGAAGACTTACGATTGCCAGAACAACGAAGATGATCCATTTCTAAATGGTTTGTTGTGTGGTTACTTGGAAATTTGTTGAGCTAATTGTCTTGCAAAAACAAGTTGTGCTATTTATTTTGTGTTCAAGTGGTTTATGGTTGCATGGAAGTCAACCTTTGACTTAATTTGGCTATATGTTATATGTTGAGGGCACGTTTAGTATATAAGTATTGTGGCCAACCGTTGACTTAGCACGCAGTGTTGAGAGACTTGAGTTGAGGGCATGTAGCCTTTGTTCATACAAAAGAGACCATATAAAATTTCATTTTTTATTTGCCAAAATTTGTCACTATTTATTCTAAGTAGTCTTGTTAACGATAAAGCAGTAAACAATTATAGAATTCATTCTTTCCATTCTCAAATTTACATCAAGTGGTAATGATGATATATTCTGAACAATACGAACCCGATCCAAGAAGCACAGAGCTAGAACCAAAAGGGGCAAAGCGGGTGGCTTCATAATAGGGGCAAAAGCGAGTTTTAAACGAGAACGGGATAAACGGACTCATGTTATACAAATTGCTTTAGAAAATACCCAAAATGATGAAATAATTTTCTTAGACGTAACACATCATTTATATTTAAAAAATTAAATGTATTATATCTATAAGTTTTTCTCTAACAATAATTTTAATGTTTTTTCAATTGAGAAAAAATATGTATCCATTAATACTTATTTAACTTTTAAATGGGCCAACTCTTTTATAAATTAGCCTCATTATTTTTTTATTATTTTTTTTATCACAAATTGACACCTCTAGATATAATGACTCAAAAATAAATATGAAAGAGAGTAAAAATTCTATGTTCACTATTGTTAACTTTAATTTTACAAATAGTCATCAGCTCTAATACGTAAAAGAAAGCTTCCAAAGTGAGAAATTACCCTTTCAGTAAATGAAAGAGTATTAAAAGTTGTATGTTTTTTATGATTAAAGTCTTTTTCGTTCTTTTGTAAAATCCTAACCGTAACCCTTTGGACTAGTTCTCATATTAAACAATTTATTTGTAACACTCAACATAAACTTCTTATTTGCAAGTTTTAAGAATGTGCCTGTGAGAATGGATGATAATTTACATCATTTAAACACTTAGGTTTAGAACTTACGTTATTGTTGTGTGCACCAAATTAACCTAACGTTATTGATTGTTGGTTTCTTTTATTCAAGAGTGTTTCCAGTTGGGTGTAGATAATCAATGAGTATCGGATATCACTTGAAATCGTGTTATCATTTTTCAATAGAAATTATTTGACCCTATGACTTGGTTACACGAATATCTCTATGGGATAAGACCAAGTAGTGTTCTTGTTTTAGGCACAAATAAAGAACCTGTTTGCTTTCAAGTGTTTATGTTTCGTGTGTCTTTCCATGGAGATGTGTATCCTATTTATAGGATAATTTTTACTCTTTAATCAATGGAATTATGAGAATTAATCGGCCAATTAATCTCTTCATAATATTCATCCATTATAGCCATAGTGGTTACAAGACCATGTTAATGTGGTCTTAATTACAAAATTGTAATTGCCCAGCAGTACTAACTTATGCCCAACAGTACTAATATAAGCCCAACAGTAGTAACTTAAGCCTAGCAGTACTAACTTATGCCCAACAGTACTAACTGTGCATTGGCAGTAGAAACATTACTACTAGCAGTAGTAACATTGCTACTAGCAGTAGTAACTACTTAACTACTATAAGAGTCAGGGTAATTAGGGACTTAATGAGTGTACACTCCGTACCTCCAAACCCATTTACAAGTATGATCATATCCTCCAATTGAACTAAATTTCCAACAATCCTCCCCAATTTAGTACAATTCTTTTTGCATGAAAATAAACATAAAGCAAAACATGTGCATAAATGAAAATATCTTGAAGATTGAATTCCCATCTTAGTACATTACACACTCAAATACTCGAGAATCAGGGTATTCTAAAAATTGAACCCATCAACCCATTTGAATACCTGAAGATAACATACACACAAGCTTTCAAACACTTAAACGCTCCTGACACTAAATAAGCCATGTGTCGATATCCAATTCATAAATAGTGTAAGAGCCAAAATCCAAAGCTCCCTGAAGCGGCAACACTTCAACATTTACATAGGTGGTTCCTCTTTATTCATGCTCCTGCTTAGCACTTTTTCAAAGAAATTAACTATTAAGAAGTAAAGACTTCATCCTCCTTTTCAGCAGGTTCTGAGCACAACCTTGGGATGATTGTAAAACATGTGCTTCAGTCCACTAAATGTTCAGCTTTTCCACATTGACTTAGCTCCCAAGTTTCCTCAGGAGGGAGTTGGGTGTCTTAGCATTCAGTGACTAAGTTGGACTTTAAACCCATCCCTTTAGCAGACTTTAAAACCAAGTCTATAGCCAAAACCTTCGTCAAGTGATCAGCTAAATTTTGTTGAGATCTAATAAACTCTATAGATACCACCCCATTCATGATAAGCTCACGAATCATGTTATGCCTGACACCTAAGTGTCTAGACTTCCCATTGTACATCTGGCAATAAGCCTTAGCCAATGTAGCAGCACTATCACAACGGATTGATATAGATGCTATAGGTTTAGGCCACAATGGAATCTCAAGAAGCAAGTTTTTCAACCATTCAGCTTCTTTACCAGCAGCTGCTAAAGCCACAAATTCAGATTCCATTGTTGAACTGGTGATGCAAGTTTGCTTCTTGTATGCCCAAGAAATTGCACCTCCACCAAGTAGGAATACCCAGCCACTGGTAGATGAATTGTCTTTAGTGTTACCGATCCAACTTGCATCAGTGTATCCTTCTAATACTGAAGGATAACCAATATATAAGAGACTATAATCCATAGTCTTCTTCAGATACTTCAGTACTCTCTAAACTGCTTGCCGGTGATGAGCACTAGAATTACTAGTATATAGCAAAAGCAATATCAGGTCTGGTACAAGTCATGGCATACATTAGGCAGCCAATCACCCTAGAATACTCAAGTTGAGATACAACCTTACCTGTATTAGGCATTAGCTTCTCATGTGTATCCATAGGAGTACTCACTATAGTACAATCAAAGTAATTAAATTTCCTCAACACTTTCTCAATATAATGAGATTGTGAGATAGAAATTCCTTTACTTTCATGTTTAATCCTTATACCAAGGATAACATCAGAATCCCCCATGTCCTTCATGGAGAACCTTGATTACAAAAATTCCTTTGTTAGGTCAACCTGATTTTGGCCAGTGCCAAAGATCAGCATGTCATCAACATATGGGCTGATAACACTCAGATTGTGCATGTTTCTAGTAGCATTATGTGTACTTTTATATCTGTTATTTGGTTATATTTGCGTGATTTTAGTACTTAATCGTATCTAGAGATGTTTGTCTAGTGTTTTTAACCAAGTGCATGTGGAAATATGGCTAATCAAGAGCAGTAAAGCTAAATCTCACCCTTTAGTGATTGAAGAACCAAGTTCTACAAGGCATATCTCAACGGATTGAGTTGGCATTTGGTCGGAATTAATGTTTTTGCCATACGAACGGATCGCGGTGTGTTAATATTATCGGTTGGTCACCGACCTGTCAAATCTTCATCACTAAGCTTCCCCTTTGCATCAAAAGGATTCTATCTAGCTTCTCATCCTTGGAGGCCAAGTTAAGCATTTAACACCCTCCTAATTGTGAGCATATGAGACACACCACAATTACAAATCTCTCTACTCATCAAACCAAGCCTTAAACTCTTAAAATTCGTCCTTAGAAATCCAGGGAAGTTTGGAGTTCCAGAAGTTCCACCTTTGGAGGCCAAAACACCAAGAAGTTCACCACGATCCTTTGGGAAACATCACTTCATCATTTGTAACCTTATTAGCATTGTAAGACTTTTAATCATGTTTTCTAATGATCAAAGTTATGAGTTTATGTTCATGTTTTCTATGAGTGGCTAGTTTCTTTATACACTTGCTTAAATGATGTTGATTATCATATGATTAGTTAGTGATTGTGTTAACATGTTTTAATTCAATTTCAAGTTGATTCTAAGATCAATTGTGCTAAAGTTTCATAGTGAAATTTGTTAATCAAGTTTGGCTAATTGATAAGTAATCGTTGGGGTAGAAATTATTCAACTAGTCATAATCATTTTGTCTATGGATGATTGTTTTACCCATTATTCTTGATTATACAAAGGAACTAAGGTGTGGTTGTAATTGAAACGCTTTTTGATTATCAAATTGGATTGGGTGGAAACATCTAAATGGGATTAGTTGTTGAGAATCAATTGTAGCCTTTTGTCTATGAGCGGTTACCTTTTGTATTGACCATTTCTTAAGCAATTTGATGAACATGAAAGTAGACCTTGAATTGATCACTTAAAGCTTGATGAACTAAAATCTTGTTTAACTTGTAAGAACAATAGATTAGTCTACCAACTAATTATCACAACCAACATGTTAAGAGGTTAACACAATCACATTAATCTATGATATGAAACTATTTTAAGCAAGTGTAGTCATCTTCATTATATCTATTTGCTTTGTTATATGTTTTGGAAAGGCTCCGTTAATTCAAACTTGTGCTTAGATTCACTCAAATCCTGCGAGCGATCCCGACTTCATACTTGCATGTCATCAACATATGGGCAAATGATGACTCCTTTACCAAATTCATCAAATTTGCTATATACACATTTGTCAGATTGGTTTAGTAAATAACCATTAGACAAAACCACTTCATCAAAATTTTGATGCCATTGCTTAGGAGCCTGCTTTAGTCCATACAGAGACTTAATCAGTTTACACACCTTGTTTTCATTGCCAGGCGTGATGAAGCCCTGAGGTTGGTTCATATAAACTTCCTCTTCTAATTCACCATTCAAGAAAGCTGTTTTCACATCCATCTGATAAATAATCAGATTTTGAATAGATGTCAAAGCAATCAGCAGTCTTATGCACCTGATACGAGCCACAGGGGCATAAGTATCAAAATAGTCTATTCCTGACTGTTGTTTAAAGCCCTGAATGACTAGTCTAGCCTTGAACTTTTCAATAGTTCCATATACCTTCATTTTCTTTTTGAAAATCCATTTGCAACCCAAAGGTTTGCAACCAGGTGGTAGATCAACCAACACCCAAGTGTTTTTGCCCATGATGGAATCCATCTCATCATTGATTTGCTTCTTTCCAGAAAGCAATATCCTGGGACTTTATTGCTTCTTCAAATGTCTTGGGATCATCCTCAACAATGAAGCAATAAGAGTATTTGTCAGATACCTCATCCCTTGTTCCTTCAATTAAGTATAATTGAAACTCAGGTCCAAATGACTTTGTATTCCTGGCCCTTTTGCTCTTTCTAAGCCCAGGTTCAGGTTGTTGAATTACAACCTCATCAAGGACCACTAATAGCTCTTCATCAGGGACCTATGATACACCAATGTCTTCAGTTCCATTTGGAATCCTCTGACTTGGTCTAAGGACTGATGAGAATCTATTCTCATCAAAGATTGCATCCCTTGATTCAATTATGGAGTTAATTGAAACAGATTCATTAGGCTCAATAACATAAAACCTATATGCCTTGGAATGCTCAACATATCCACAAAGATGCATTCAATGCCTCTTTCATCCAAAGTTTTCTGCTTTGGATCAGGGAGTCTTACAACAGCCCTACAACCCCAAACCTTGAGATAGTTCAGGTTGGGTTTCCTTTTAGTCCAGAGTTCATAAGGGGTAACCTTGTTCCTTTTTGTTGAGAACCCTATTTAATAAATAGCAAGTTGTTAACATAGCTTCACCCAAGAACCTTTGACTCAGTCCTGAATAGGACAACATACAATTAACCATCTCTTTCAGTACCCTGTTTTTCCTTTCATAAATACCATTTTGCTGAGGAGTATAGGGAGCAGTCGTTTCATAGATTATACCAACTGACTGAAAATACAGAGTATCCATGTACTCACCTCTCGTATCAGTCCTTAACTTTTTGATAAAGGACCCTTGTTGCAATTCAAATTCACTTTTAAACACTTTAAATTTATCTAATGTTTCATCCTTAGTATGTAACATATAGACATAAAAAAACCTAAAAGCATTATCAATAAATGTCACAAAGTACTTCTTATTCCCCAAAGAGGAAGAAGCATGTAAATCACATAGGTCACTATGCACCAGTTCCAAAACTTTAGTTTCACGTTTTACACTTTGAAAAGGTTTCTTAGTTATTTTGGTCATCATGCAAGTCTTACACTTCTCAGTATCCATATCAAAGGATGGAATTAACCCATCCTTAGACATATCTCGCATTCTTTTAAAGTGTACATGGCCAAGTCTAGCATGCCATAGGGTTAAATCATTAAGTTTAGAGGTTAACATAAAGGCTGAATTAACAATATTATTAACAATATTAAGCCTGAACATTTGATTACACAAATAGCTAAAACCAATAAACACATCATGTTTAGAAAAAACAAACTTATCAGATTCAATAACTTGTTTGTAACCACAATTATTCAAAATACGACTATAAACCAAATTCTTTCTAATATTTGGAACATGTAAAACATTAAGCAAAAAAACAACTTTTCCAGAATTAAGTCTTTAATCCACACATCATTTTCCATGCACGAGAGCTATTGACTCATTTCCCATATGAAGAATAGAGCCATCATTCAGTGACTCATAGGTCTTGAACCAACTTCTATCTTTACACACATGGATTGTTGCTCCAGAGTCAACCCATCATGCAACATCATCATCCTGCATAAAGTATACCTCAGATATATATGTAACATAATAAATTTGAAAAGACTTATTAAACACTGTCTGACCTTTCAGAGGGTTGGTCGAACCAGTCCCTGAACTACTTGTGCCTGATCCATTGAATTTATTGCCAATTTTAACACCCTTACAATCCTTCCTGAAGTGTCCAGGTTTCCCACACTTCCAACAAGTTGCTTTTGGCTTCTTGTTAAGTTCAAATTTGGTGTTATCCCGATGCTTACGTTTGCCCTTGTTGTCATTGTACCTGATGGAGTTGTTATGCTCCACCATATTGAAAACTGATGGACCAGTAGCATTGCTACTTTTTGGCTTGTCATTATCACATTGCCTGAGTGAATCCTCAATGTGCAGATGACTGCCCAACTCAACAAGAGTTAACTCTTCCTTCTTATGTTTCAAGGTATGCTTGAAATCTTTCTAAGAATGAGAAAGTTTATCAATGACACAAGAGACTGAAATAGCCTAATCCATGTGCATTTTGTGTTGTGTGAATCGACCAAGTATACTAAGAAGCTCATTGTATTGTTCCATGACAGGTCTAGAATTGTAACACCCCCAAATCTCGGTACAGAGGAAGACTTAATCAAGTTTTCGGGCCGTTACGACTAGATTGGTATCTCACACAAGTATAGCAAACAAGATAGTCATTTAACATTCAAAACCAATCCCAAATTTAAATATTCAAAACATTAGTCCCAAAATGTAAATATTAGGCCCAAACATGATTTAATAAAATAGGTCCCCATAAATTATCAGAGTCAAATATGATCCTTGAACCATGCCTCCTTGCCAAGCTTCCACTGAACACGTACTCCAAACATCACTTAAATACCTGAGAAAAACATGCTAAAAGGTCACTACATTTGGTGAGTTCATAGGTTTAAGTTCAATAAAAACATAGTGGATATGTAGGAGTTGATTTGCTATGCAAGACTTAAGATAGATATACATCGATCACAAACCATATCATATCCAATATCACAATCCATATCACATCCAATGATCTAGCGGGCTCGTGACTCTATTCGACCTTTATGTCGTAGCAAAGTGTAGAACAATTGCTAACCCCGGACTAGGTCGAGGTAGAAGTCTACTCTTAGCTAGGCAACAGTTATAGCAATAAGGATTGCTACCCTAGTCTAAGGCAACGACTACCACACATCTATCTAAACAGTCAAGCACATAAGCAGATCCAAATATTTTTAAAGGTCCAAAAACAGTAGCATGATTCTCACCCCAATTTAGTTAAAAAGGTAGATAAAAATGGGGCTATGAAACTCACCTCAAGCAAGAAACGCACAATTAAGCACTAGCAGAAGATAACAGGTAATCACGGCTCAACAACTATCGACTCGGCACAACCTATTAATGTAAACTAATTTTAATATATGTTTCCCAAAATCAACGTTATCTACTCCAATGTATTTCATTTCGTTATTTCCAAAAATGTCTCGTTTCACCATTTAGTCCTAGTGTTTGGTATCCTCATGTGGGTGTATCGACTCAATATGATGCCATGAATGCACTCAAACAACCAATATGTGACTCAATGCAACACAATGAGACATTTAAGCGATAAGCTCCATAGTCAAATAAGTTTCGGAATAAATAGTAAAACTTATCGAATTCGTCAACTCGATAAACTCAATTATATATTCGTGTCGCTTATTATCCCATAAACCGGTCTCATCCTAAAGAGTCATAAGGATAATTCACCCATTAATAAGGTTACCCAACGTACCTAGCGGGCTCTTATTAGATTCGTCAACCTAATAAGTCCGTTACCCACGTGGATCAACACTATTAATGTTAGGTTATCCGTAACCCATGCACACAACGTAAGTAAATAAGTACTTGAAAATAGTATTAAATGCCCATAATTGGCATATTTCAATAATCGTGCACTCGAAACATTAATTACTCATTTATTATAAAACATTTCCATTTTTAGTCGTTAGTTTCTATTTAAAATAGTAAATAACAAGATAAGTCTTGTTATCGATATTTTTGGTATAAAAGCCTTTTTATTATTAATGTTTCATAGTTTATTAGCACTTTCATATATACTTTTCGTCAAATTCCAATATTAGTTACATATCGTTATTCGTTTCGAGTTCACAAGCACGAGTCATGACTTCTCGGCTTTTAATCAATCAATAGTCCAAATTATACTAAAGTCCATGTTACGGCGTTGTCGGGGTCAACTATTGACTAAAAAGTCAAAGTAACACCGACGTTGCTCAACGTTGACAATATATATATATATATATAGAATCTAGATCAAATAAGATCAAACTTAAAGTTGTTAAAATGAGATCGTACTAAAATTTGACAAGAGATACTCTCTTTACAATAAAAATAATTTTTTTTACTACAACTAAAATTGTTAAAGTTTCGATAGATTTCTTTTCAAATTGAAACCTAGGTGATACACTTTGATTAGAAGTTTAATGTGTAATGTGTATCAGGTGTATCACTAATCCAAACTCATGTATCATTTGATTATTAGTTACTAAAATGTTAATTTGTATTAAAATATTATTTTTTGTGTATGATTGCTAAAATTCTTATTTATAAATGTTTTAGTGGGTTTTAGATTTGATCTTATTTTTACAACTTTAAGTTTGATCTCACATTAACTCTCCTATATATATATATATATATATATATATATATATATATATATATATATATATATATATATATATATATCAAGTCCAATTAAAAGTCATAATAGCGCAATTCAATCCCAAATCAACTCAAATCAATATCGCCAACCAATCAACCAACCAAATATACCCAAAACCAATGTTATGACCCTAATGGTCATGACACGGTCACGGTTAAGACCACGTGAACCAAGCAAGCTCTAGAAGCTTTTGGCTCCCGCGTCTCATCCAAACACCAACAACATCAACCCACAAGCTACCACGACAACTTCGACTGGACATGTCGATATGGGTCTCATCACCCACACGACCCTATCGTGGGTCTTGGTGATAAATGCGCCCAAACACACATTCAAACACTTCCCAAATCAATACCACAACATCCAAACACAACCAATCAACCTCCAATCATCAACCAAACATCAAACCCATCAACTATTCCTAATCAAAAACATGAAACTAGACCTAAAATGCAAAAACCCAAAAATATGATACACCACATGATACCAAATCACTAGCTACATGTTTATTTAAGTGTTAATTAGATTTAATCCCATGTTTAAACCAAAACCCCTAAATTTTAATTATGGTCGAACCATAATAAGACCAATTCGTGGCTTATCAAAGCTTAAACAAGCTTGACCCACGTTTCATTTACCTTTTTACAACCCGATCTACAAGTTTTAATGAAAACCCTAGAATCACGAATCTTAATTTCAAGATTTGGAGGTGTTAATGTAGGCTTTTGTGAGAGTTTTATATATGGATGGAAAGAGGAATGAGAGATCTATCTAATGGTGGTGGAGGTGTAATGTCACTTTCCGAGGAATGTGGCGAAAAATGGCTGGAAGTGGGCGGTTGGTGGTGGTGGTTAGGGTTAGGGTTTTTAATTATTGGAAGAGAGAGAGAGAGTAGAGAGAGAAAAGTGTGTTTGTGTGTGTTTTTAGTGAGAGAAAGGGGAAGTAAAAGTGAGGGTGAGTGGGTTTATATATTTTTGGCTAGGGACTAAATAATAAAAGAGAGGGAGGGAGGGGAGGCTAGATGGAAAAGGAGAGGCCGGGGCCGTCATTTTTTGTAAACTATCCCGTTTACCCATTCCCGAGCTCATATATTGTCCTACTAGTGTCCCACGACGTTCATTCGACTTTCTATTATCGTTATTTATGTTTTTCCGCGAGTTTTGACTATTTATTTGTCAATTTTCGAGTTACGGTCTAAAAGTTACGTTATTTCTCGTTTTAGGCTTTTATAGTGCCGAATCTAATAGTGCCTATAAAAAAGAGTTAAAACTCACACGATAACTCATCCAATACTAAAATAAATCATAAAAAAAATAGACGATATAAAATCAAGTCATGGTCGATAAAAATAGTGTTAAAGGTAAAACTCGGTTTAGTTTAACGTAATGTGGTTACCTAAAATAGACTCCCTAAATTGCCAGTTGTCACAACCTTCCAGCCTCAGAAGAAACCCGTCCCGGGTTTCACTCCGAGTTGCTTGATGTCATGAAAAGTTTAGGATACTTCCTACGGAAAACGTCCTCACGTTCCCAAGTGAACTCCGGTCCATGTCGGGAGTTCCAACGAACTTTGACAATCGGAATACGGCTATGCTTCAGCCGTTTAATCTCACGATCCATGATCTCAATCGGTTCCTCAACGAAATTCAATTTCTCATCGATACGGATATCTCTTAAGGGCACAACTATGTTTTCCTTCGAAAGACATTTCTTAAGATTACTAACATGGAAGACATTGTGTACACTGCTCAATTCCGATGGTAGCTCAAGGCGGTAAGCTACTGGTCCGATTCTTTCCAGGATTGGAAAGGGACCAGTATATCGGGGATTGAGTTTTCCATGTTTTCCAAAACTAATTACTCCTTTCCAAGGAGAAACCTTTAACATAACACGATCTCCAACCTGAAATCCTAAAGGTTTACGTCTCCTATCGACATAACTCTTTTGTCTATCTCGAGCAGTTTGCAAATGGTTACGAATCTAAACTATCTTCTCAGTGGCTTCTAGGACAATTTCAGGACTGGTAAGTTGACTCTCGCCAACTTCAGCCCAACAAACAGGAGAACGACATTTTCGGCCATACAGTGCTTCAAATGGAGCGGCCTTAATGCTAGAATGATAACTATTGTTGTAAGAGAATTCGGCCAAAGGGAGATGTCTCTCCCAGCCTTATCCTCTAAAGTCTGAATGGTTCTCTCGCTTTGACCATCAGTTTGAGGGTGATAAGCAGTGCTCATATCCAAGTTTGTTACTAACGCTGACTGCAAGGATCTCCAAAAGTGGGATGTAAAACGGCTATCTCAGTCGGAAATAATAGATATCGGTACTCCATGGCGCGATACTATCTCCTTAAGGTACAGTCAGGCGAGCTTGTCGAGACTATCGACCTCACTAATGGCTAAAAAGTGAGCAGACTTAGTCAAACGATCTACGATTACCCAGATAGCGTCATTGCCGCTAGTTGTTCATGGTAATTTGGTGATAAAGTCCATGGTGATTCGCTCCCATTTCCATTCTAGGAGTTCGGGTTGAACTAAGAGTCCTGAGGGTTTCTGGTGTTCGGTCTTTACCTTAGAACAAGTCAAGCACCAAGCTGACATACTTGAGCTATGTCGGCTTTCATGTTAGGCCACCAGTAGAGTTTCTTAAGGTCCTGATACATCTTATCGGCTTCGGGATGAATAGAGTATTTTGATTTATGCGACTCGTGCATAATCAACTCACGGATTCCACCATGAAATGGTATCCAACTTCTGTCTTTGAAGCATAAGGTTCGTCGGGCAGCTTCAAGAAGTCGTTTTCACTTTCTACAATTCCATGAAGATTCTCGTAAGGACGGTTCTCTTCCGTCAATGCGCGCTTGGGCAGCTAAGATTTGGGATGGTAGAGAAACAATGGTCATTCCTAGGGATCGAGGAGTAATGGTGGAATGTTCTCCTTACGACTAAGTGCATCAGCCATAACATTAGGCTTACCAGGATGATAACGAATCTCACAGTCATAATCACTAAGCAGTTCTAACCAACGACGTTGTCTCATATTCAGTTCCTTCTGATCTAAGATATGCTTCAAGCTCTTATGGTCGGTAAATACTACACACTTGGTTCCATATAGATAATGTCTCCAGATTCTAAGATCAAACACTACAACACCTAACTCAAGGTCATGGGTGGTGTAGTTTTTCTCATGCTTCTTAAGTTGTCGGGATGCATAAGTAATCACCTTCTCCCGTTGCATCAAAACAGCACCTAAGCCTTTATGCGAAGCATCGCGTATATCTGACGAAGTCTTAAGCTTCCCGAGGAAAAGCTAGGATGGCGCACTATATAACTTCTCCTTGAGAAGTTGGAATGCTTCTTTTCCTTTTCTCCCCATTCATACTGCGTCCTTACGTATGGGTTTGGTCGGCTGACTTAGCTATCTTGGAGAATCCCTCAATGAACCTTCGATAATAGCACGCTAAACCTAGAAGCTGGCGGACTTGGCCGGGTTCTTAGGGGCGCCCATTCCCTAATGGCCTCAATCTTAGCTGGGTCAACATGTACACCTCGACTATCTATCACGTGACCTAAGAATATGCGGACGGTTACCAAAATTTACACTTAGAGAACTTGGCATACGACTTCTCCTCTCAACAATTCTAAAATGAGCCTCAAATGCTCTTCGTGCTCTTCTCTACTCTTGGAGTATATCAAGATGTCGTCTATGAATACTATCACAAACTTATCCGGATATAGGTGACATACTCGGTTCATGAGATCCATGAAAACATTTGGCGTTGGTCAAACCAAATGACATCACTTGGAATTCATAGTGCCCATAACGAGTCCTAAACGCCGTCTTAGGGATGTCCTCCTCTCGAACTCTAAGCTGGTGATAACCAGATCATAAGTCGATCTTGGAAAAGATACTAGCTCATTGAAGTTGGTCGAATATGTCATCTATTCTAGGTAACGGATATCGATTCTTCACCGTCAACTTATTCAATTCCCTATAGTCGATACACATTCGAAACGATCCATCCTTCTTTTTCACAAACAACACTGGTGCTCCCCATGGTGACGAACTTGGTCGAATGAATCCCTTCTCTGACAACTCTGCCAACTGTTTAGACAATTCCTCCAATTCTCTTGGAGCAAGTCGATAAGGTGCCGGGACTACGAGTGCAGCACGGGTATCAACTCTATTTGGAATTCCACTTGTCGGACCGGTGGAATCCACTGCGAATCGTCGGGAAACACATCCGGAAACTCTCTAATGCGGGTACATCATTAAGGTGTCTTTCACTCTTCTCCTCGCTTTTCTTTTTAGAAATTCGAGCCAAGAAAAGACAACCTCCTCTATCGATGTACTTTTGGGCCTTAACACAGAGATGATGCTCAGCGGGAAGGACTTCCACGGTGGCTCCGATCTCCTTGTATGCTCGAGAACCTTTTAGCCATATGGTACCGCGCGATCTTCTCATCGCAGATGATGTGTGCACCGTTCTTCGATAACCAATCCATTCCGATTATGATGTCAAAACTTCCCAAGGTAGCGGCAATAGGTCTATGCTAAGCGGGTGGTCTAGGAAACTTAAGGTACAACCTCGGACTCACGGTATCTATCTTCTCCTATTTCCATTAGCTAATTCCACATCGTAACTAAACCCTAGAGGTGTTTGGGAGATTCCTAGTAATGGCATAAAATGGGTGGATCTGAAACTCATATCGCACCGATTATCAAATAGTATGGAAGCATAGCGATTATTGAGAAGAGCGTGCAGTAACTACGTTAGGGTCCTCACCGATTTCCTTCCCAATAGCATACACCTTATTTGTTCCCATGTCTCTTTGCTGATTCCTAGCACTCAGATTTCCCTGGTTCTCCACAACCTCATGCTTCACAGGGTTTAAGCCATTACTTCCCACACCTCGGTTAACAAATCCTCCTCCATTACCGGGATTTCCTCTCATCCACGACTCTCGGCACTCATTCTTGTAGTGCCCTTTCTTTCCACATCCAAAGCGGTGATAGGTGGCCTTCAGTCCGCCCCTGCTGCGGTTTGAGCTGCAGCAAGTGGTCGGGACCTGATCTTTGGCCAAGTGTCCTACCTTAGAGCACTTCCTACATACAATTGGGCACGGTCCATGGTGGTGTCGGCTGCGACCACACATGGGTATACTACCTTCATAACCCTTCTTCTCTCCATTTCCTATGGCGAACACCACGGCGTCTCATGCGTTTGTTGGCATTCCCTTTGCAACTTCATTCCTCTTCCTCTTATCACTCCTATCACTCTTACCCTTGTCTCCTACTTCTAGCACATAAGAGTCCATCAAGGCTGAGCCCACATAATTGCCTCATGCAAATTAGCGGCCAGCGGCGATGACATTATTCGAGTAGCTAAAGGCAATCCATCAGTATACCTCTCAATCTTAAGGGCAGCGGTCACGAACCATATCGGGGCAAAGCAACGAAAACTCTTGGAAACGACGATTGTAAGTCGTCATGTCAGTACCCTTAACCTTATGGTTCTAGAACTCAATTTCTAACTTCTTAACTTCATTCCTAGGACAGTAAGTCTTAATCAAAGAGAACCTTAAAGCGGGTCCAAGTCATACTATAAGCTACATCACTTCCTACGGACTCTGTGATAATTGTTCCACAGTCAATGCCGTCCTTGAAAGTAAATGTTGCATACTTAACCTTACAATCCTCATCACGAGTTGCTAACGGTAACACAGATCGGTTTTCTCCAACCACCTAGTTAGGTAAACTACTCCATCGGTTTCTCGAACTTCGATGGGACCCGCAATGGAACTCTTTGTAGGTACAACCTCGAGTTGATTTAGCATTGGGGTTCCACCGGAGGTGTTAGAGATTTGACTCAGCTAGCGGTTCGGCTGACACGCATTTTGCGTCACAAGCTGTCAATGTGGGTTGGGTTCACGAGGTTGAGGGTTTTGTGGAACAAGACCATTCTCAGCGATGCGTTCTGTCGGGTTCCCTACGTTGGGTTATCGGTGTTGAGGTTCTCAACAGGGTGGAGTGGTCGAGGTGGACGGCGACCTCGACGGACAGGGGCAACCGCAACAGCAGGAGCTGCTCGGTTGTTCCTAGGCGGGTTTCGTCTTGGTGCCATCATTTTGAAGGCAATAATAACAGTTTCATAAGTTCACAATTCACGCTCTAAAGATAGAGTTGGGTTCCAAGGATCACCAAATAACGCTCGAATACATAATCAAGGTCAACAAGGATAACGCTATACCAAAACAAAACAATCAGAGACCGAATCTTAACTAAAGGATGCATGTTCCAATAACCATAACTCATAGGTTTCAAGGTGGAATACATGAAAGGATACGGAGAAATCAAAAACGATCCTAACAACGATAATAATAAGACAACTAGGACAGATCTACATCTCGAACCAAGTACTACTCAGTTTCAGGATGGTACAAAGCCATGAATCTAAAACTATCTAGCCACGACTACGGGCACTCCTAAATGATCTCCAAACATCGTCCATCACTCTCCATAGTGACAAAATCCCCAAACGCTGAGAGTTGCAATCTTTCCTAAGATTCACGACCTCCTCCTCCAACTCATCGACCTTACGCCGAAGCGCTTGGTCTGCCTCCTGGGCTATCAAACACTCTGCGTGCCGGTCTCCTACCTGCTCATAAAGTCCCGACAGACCCTCTCTCAAGGCCATCGACTTCTTCTCCATCTTAGTCAAATCTATCCTCAAATCCTCTACACAAGTCCTCGTCACTCCTTCTAATCGATCTGACATCCTACTAAGGCTAATATTCTGGGATATAATCCTCTCCCGGATCAGACCCGTACCTCCATACTCCTCGAGCTCTGAAGCAATCTCTGATGGTATCTCAGATCCTAATGGGCTACCTATCTCAAGTGAATGTGGAAGTGAATCGAAATCAAAAGGTGCCGGGAGAATCAGGGCTCGGGAAAGAGAGAGCACTGGTCTGGAGAATGTGAGGACTCTCTGCAATGGAAGAGTACCCCCTTCTGGGATATCCTCATCATCCTCCTCCTGAGGATCCTCATACTCATCTACATACTGCTCCTCAATCTCATACTCCTCCTCGCCCTCATCCTCAGGGGGAGAGTCCATGAGTCGGAGTCTCACGTGCGGGTAAATCCGAGGTGGTACAGTAGGGGATCTAGGTCTTCTAAGACATGGTGATGCTGGTGGTGATGAAAGAAGAGAGTGGGCTGCTAAGCGGATTGGTGATGATGGTGGTCGCCTGAACATGCGAGGCGTGCTATGAGCAAGTCTAAGTGCGGGCTGCGTGCTAAGACTGATGTAAAGTGAGTTGCCTAAATGAGCTAGGGCGTCGATGATGATGGTGAACTAGAGTGACGGGTAATCACATAGGGATCACCCTGCGCAACAGTCATGTGAGTCAATCTTTGGGGAACTAGCGTGGCAAGGACATCCTCAGACACATCAAAAGCTAGTGAAGGCATATGCGTGACAATGGCATAGGGTAGGTATAAGTGTTTGAAAACAACTAGTTTTAATAAGCGCATCAACTCAACCAAAACATGTATCACATAGTGAAAGCTTTAAAATAGAGGTACCGCATTACTCAAAATATGCCTTTAAATAAAACATGTTAGTTCTGTTCTATCACATAATCCCATAATCATAACAATCAAGCTCAAATCAAATCAGTAATATCTCGATAATCTCCAAAACATAACATCTCATAAGTCAAATCGCAGTTCATACCATAATCAAATAAGAAGCTTCGGCTTGGCAAGCGGGCGTGCGTCGGTCGATGATCAATTTTCTTAAAAACTGGTTATAGTTTAGGGTTTATTAAATACCTAGTTCTCTATAACCTTGAGCTCTGACACCAATCTGTAACACCCCCAAATCTCGGTACAACGGAAGACTTAATCAAGTTTTCAGGGCGTTACGACTAGATTGGTATCTCACACAAGTATAGCAAACAAGATAGTCATTTAACATTCAAAGCCGATCCCAAATTTAAATATTCAAAACATTAGTCCCAAAATGTAAATATTAGGCCCAAACATGATTTAATAAAATAGGTCCCCATAAATTATCAGAGTCAAATATGATCCTTGAAGCATGCCTCCTTGCCAAGCTTCCACCGAACACGTACTCCAAACATCACTTAAATACCTGAGAAAGCATGCTAAAAGGTCAAGACTAACTGGGTGAGTTCATAGGTTTAAGTTCAATAAAAACATAGTGGATCTGTAGGAGTTGATTTGCTATGCGAGACTTAAGATAGATATACATCGATCACAAACCATATCATATCCAATATCACAATCCATATCACATCCAATGACCACAACGGGCCCAGTGACTCTAGTCCATACGTGTCAGCAAAGTCTAGAACAATTGCTAACCCCGGACTAGGTCGAGGTAGAAGTCACTCTTAGCTAGGCAACACTTATAGCAATAAGGATTGCTACCCTAGTCTAAGGCAACGACTACCACGCATCTATCTAAACAGTCAAGCACATAAGCAAATCCAAATAGTTTTAAAGGTCCAAAAACAGTAGCATGATTCTCACCCCAATTTAGTTAAAAACGTAGATAAAAATGGGGCTATGAAACTCACCTCAAGCAAGCAACGCACAATTAAACATTAGCAGAAGATAATAGGTAATCACGACTCAGCAACTATCGACTCAGCACAACCTATTAATGTAAACCAATTTTAATATATGTTTACCAAAATCAACGTTATCTACCCCAATGTATTTCATTTCGTTATTTCCAAAAATGTCTTGTTTCACCGTTTAGTCCTAGTGTTTGGTATCCTCATGTGGGTGTATCGACTCAATATGATGTCATGAATGCACTCAAACAACCAATATGTGACTCAATGCAACACGATGAGACATCTAAGCGATAAGCTCCATAGTCAAATAAGTTTCGAAATAAATAGTAAAACTTATCGAATTCGTCAACTCGATAAACTCAATTATTTATTCGTTCGCTTATTATCCCATAAACTGGTCGCATCCTGTTAGATATAGGATTTCATACAAACATATAGACATAAATCATAGAAGCATATGGAGTGTTTAGAGAGAGAATGAGAGATGTTCTAGTGAGAGAAACACATAGAAGGTTGGATTCCAAATGAACATCCAACCCTCTCCCTTGTGGGGAGAGGGCTATTTATACATAGAAGCACGCCCTCCTTCGGGCTGTGGATCAGGCATACAATGGGTAAAGACCCGTCCTTCCTCCACTGTGTTGCACTAGACTAAACTACGCTAATAACTAACTAACAAATAACGTAATAAACGATATGTCTACGAGCTAACTTAAGCTAGATTATATTTGGGGTGACCGATGCTTCACTATAGAATTTCCAATTACTAACAATCTCCCCCTAAGGGAGGTCACCCCATGATTTACATTTCGCATCCTAGCATTCTAATTATTCTTCAGTCTTGAGCTCGTAGACTTCACTTCATCAAAATATTCAATCTTTATGCATTCATGCCGATTTCATCATAGTTCAACTACTTTCTACATTTAGTGGAGGTTATAGGGCTGATCCACATTTTGAAGACCTTCGAGGTTTATTTGAGATCATCAGCCACAGTTAAACTCAGCATCACCCATTGTTGTGTTACCCGCATATGATGTTGTGACAAATGGACCGACATGCTCACATTCTGGATCATGATGTCTTCTCATCAGAGTAGCGGAAGCTTTAGTTGATTCATGATATTTGCAGCAGCGTAGCCGAAGCATGGAGTGAGAATATCAGAGTCATTGATGCACTAATCATGATTTCTTTTGAAATGAATGTGTTGTGTGAGCATGCGGCTATGGATTGACCTCTCTATTACGTCAGTGCAAGCGTTGGGTGTACACATATAATCGACTAGCAATAAAGCGCCGCGAAAGTGTCTTTGATCACTTTCGTTGAATTGAGGTACACGGCCCACGATTCCCTGTTGATCAGTACAAGTCTTGCTGTGATCGGGTATAATTTAGAAGAACCTCCTTGGCGAGGTTTTGGCGGCTCTAGTTGTTCTCAAGCGGAGCGTCTCAAAGAAGACAACGAGTGAGTGAATCAGCGAATTTGAGATTCGATTGATAAAGGGATTTGAAAAACAACGTGTCTTGCTCAAAATACGGTGTTTTTGCAATACAATGAAGGTTTTAAGGAAAATCAATTATCAATCATAAACACCTTTTATTTTTGAAATATTAATACATAGTCGATGTGTTAGAGAAAAGAGTTTTAAACACAACGACCGGTTTTCAAAGGTATCCGATCAATCCATAACTTGAACGGGATTGATCCATAATTTTAGATAAGCCCCATTGTTTTACATTCGGTTGTCACATGGTTGATCTATTGGATAGATCTCACATGCCACATACTAAAAGCTTGTTTGATATTGGCTCTAGAAGGCTTTCCATCTTCATTGTGCATTTGTTTGCATATCACTTTCAGATGTTACGCTTATACCACAAGGATAATGCGTGGGACTCTTAAAATATATTCTCTCTTTTCCATTGTGTGAAGCGAGAGAGTCTTCATTGATTGTGTCTTTAATGAGATTTATTGATGATCTCGTGGCTCTAGACTCAATTGTGCATATTTGGTTCCTATGCCGGAGACTAGGGAGAGGGTCTCCTTCTTCAATATCAACCATCTCTAAGAGAAAGTTGATAGATAATGTAGGTTCCCTCTGAGAATGAAACAAGTCCTTTTAAGAGGAACTTGAGTAGCTTGGGAAGATGTAGTGCAGTCGCGTCCTTTGGGTCCATGACGTCTTGTCTTCAATACCGGTGTTACCAGGTAACAACCAGGTAGCATATGAATTGAACCACTGTTTCGACCTAAGGTTGAAATAATCGAGGCTATTTCTTTTCACCCTTTTCACATTCATTTCTTTTTCATTCTTCAACCCCTTCAGTGCTTACGAGACTTCATTACTAGAACCTTGTTGGGTTTATTCCAGTTCTAGCTCTATCTCAGTCCGTACTCTTCCCATATCTCACTTTTCTCTCTCTCTTTTTTTTTTCATCATACCTAAGGACTCTACACTATCTAGTGGATTGTCCCTGGGTAGATCCCTCCGGCTCTGGCGGGATCGTGGGAACGAATACCTAGCCTAACCATCCTTATATCACCATACATAAAGTAAATTTGATCGGTCTTTTTGGTATTGTTCATCAGCCATTAGAACCAATTGAAAACCATTTGAAAATCAATCAAGGTACTTGTGATATATTATCAAAGCATTTCGTACCTGAATCGTTTTTGATATTTTAGAAAACGGCTCCCCCTCAACATGTGCATCATATGTTTGAAATCATTTTGGCACATGGAGGCAAGAGGAAAAATTCACTTCTTTGATAAATATTTTCTAAAAATATCGACATCACTTTCCCGATCAAAATCAGTGTTTCACATACATTTAAAGATATTTTTGGGAAAGAATGTGGTTTTCAAAAATTTGCTCCCCCTCAATATGTGCATCTGATTTTGAGATTGTTTTGCACAAGGAAGGAAGAGTTCTTAGAAGCACTTTCACGATCATATAGCCATACGAAAACCATTAGAAAATCAATCAAGGTACTTTATGTTAAAACATGGAAATCTTTGTACCTTGAAAGTTTAATTTCTTTTTGAAATGCCCCCCCCTCAATATATGCTTCGAGATTCGAAAAGAGTTTAGCACATATTAGAGAGCAGTATGCAATTTGAGACAAAAATGGTCACCTTTTATCATATTTCATATTTATATCACATTTTCTCCCCCGATCAAAAATTTCAAATCCTTTGAGATTTTGGATCTCAAGTGATTTAAATATGTAAGAAACAAAACTTGTTGGAGAAAAATGTGTTAGGTTTTATTTGATCTGAAGTGGACTACTCCAAAGTTCCCTTTTTGACACAAAGGGAACAACAATCCATAACCTACCTCTATAATATACATAGTAGTTATAATTGTTCATAGTACCTTCACCACATTACATAGATCATTATACATAACAAGACTATTGCAGAAAGATGTCTTCATTCAGTTCTTTGCAGTAGCTTGTGTGATGATCCACGTATTCTGCCACCCCTAAAACTTTCAAGGCTTCGGAAGGTCTTTCTTGTCTTAAGTCTTCGTCTGATCGCAGCAACGAACTCTTCACACCTCTTCAAATCTTGTTCAGACCAGAACTTGGTTTTGTTCCACGGCTTCAAGTCAATTCTGATTTCCTTCACCCTTGAGTCCAATTCTTCTTCTACCATCTTGAGTGTACCATCACTGAATTTGTATAGCTCTTACGGTCTCATTAACATTCTTGACCCGTATCACGTCAGTAAGAGGGGCTGCTCTAGGGTGTCAATTACTATATAGTCGTGATGAAATTCATGTCCTTTGGCTTCCCATTGAGGTCTTGTAAGATTGACCGATGCGGTAGCTTTCCACGCCAAGTTGAAAATCACCAACTCTTTGTTGAATGACTAAGCCCCTAATCCAAAGATTGACAGCCATGAGAGCCTTCTTTTCACGAATAGGTAAATGGTCAAGATGTCCTTGGAGGTTCAGAAGATAGAGATCTTCAAAGTCATTTGGCATCAAATGTTTGAAGTCGTTTTCTTCTATAATATAATCTTTCAAGTCTGATCTTCAAAAAACAATCTTCTTCAGGTAATCATAGCCATAGATTGAGAAGATCTCTAAACTGACAACACTTAGAATGCGCGGCTTGGATCGAGCGACTCTGCGACTCTTTTTGACTCCATGTGTCTATCAATGTATTGTTTCTTT
>OU343220.1:69508925-69544788 GCA_910596185.1 Chrysanthemum makinoi | reverse complement strand
CATTGGGTCACATATTGATCATATTGGACAATATTATCGTTGCCCATATTAGCAATATCTGAGTCACTGGTTTCCTGCGATTGAACTTTATCATGTATCTTTTGCTAATCAACATTATCATATAGTTTTAATACCTCTAAGATGATTGATTCTTTGGATGGACCAGCTTGCTGTGGTGAGGGGACCTTTGGAGAGACCATTAGAGAAATGCTAGCCATGAAAAATTGTATTCATGTGCATAGGTTCATCATCAACGTTAGAGTCGTATGCATCACAGTCGGCGACTTGAAAGGCATTCTGATGATTATGACCTATCTCCTGATTGGTGCTCATCCACTATGCATCATATGTCTTGGCATTGCCCTCAGCAAGAAACAACAGCTCCTCTTCATCCAACACAGCTTCATTATCCTGAGCTTGCACAAGTAACATCTTGTCTCTGAAGTACTCTGCATTTTGTGGGCGTTTTGGAGATGTGCAGTTTCTAGCTATATGTCCATCACCACCACAGTTGTAGCACTTCGGGGGGCTTTGCTTGTCCTTGATTCCCATTCCTTCCCCTATTCTGATTTATCACATATCCTCTACCAACTCAGCCTCTTCCGTTCATATGCCTTTCTTGAACTGGTTGCACCATAACCTTCCATCTCTGAAATTTGCTTGATTGTGTGAATTAGACGCTGTTCTGAGGTTATTGTTGGTGTGTGGGAGAGAGTTCATGTTTTGACTAACCATGAGAGACAGTTGATTGATGAATTTTTCCATGAGTGTGTTTGAGTCGGGAGGCTTATAGGCTGGATCAGGGATGAGTTTGTAATTACCATTACCCATGGGTATGACTTGAGAAGCTTTGGTGGTAATTCCAACATTGGTGTAAAAAGTTGTAGAGTCATTTGACGAACTAGTTTCTCCCTGCTTAGATTTGAGCTGTTCAAGAATCCTTCGTTCAAACATAGCATGTCTCTCATTCGAAGAAGGAAGGCTACAGTTGCTCATAGTTGGTGTTCTTAAATCCTTTAGTTAGCTTCACAGAGGTGACAAACTTGTGCCATTCGGAGATCATGTTGTTCACAAAATTTGAGTTCAGTTGAATATTTGGCATAGTCATTTTGATATTCCTCATATCATTCACAAGCTTGTGAAATCTCACATAATATTCATAGATACTCTCTTCTGGTTTCATCTTGAAGTGCTCAAATTCATCATACAGCTATGATTCTCTGTCTTCCTTAGTTAATTCAGAACCCGAGAGAAGCATCTTGACATTATCCCAAACCCTTGGCTTATGTTGTGATTGATAAGCTTGATATTGTTTTTGGAAGACCACGAAGTAATGTTTGAAGCCCGAATCGCCATCGAATCTCTTTTCTCCTTTCACAGAGCTCATCATCGTCTTTGGTCGTCCAATCCAAAGATCATGGTTCCATCTACAGCAGTATCAATTATGTCTCTTGTAGTCTCAATCGATAAGTCCTTCATCAATGGATTTGAGAATGTTGACCCCATTTTCCTTTCCAAAACAGTAATCTGATTCTTGAGCCCAAGAGTCATAGTCAATTCTGTCAAGCATGGGGGACGAATGTCCGAACCAGCTGCTTGAAGTCCTCACTATAGTAGAGATGATTGTTGGCAAGTTGGTAGACATGTTTACAGATTTCACGGGATTTTATAACTCTATGATTAAACCGGGAAATAGATTCTTTCACGGGATTTTACTAAATCAAGAGAAAACCGTATTAGAAAGAAAAATCAACCAAGTCGCTATAATCCTTGAACCAAGTCGCTAAGTAGCAACTCGCTAAACCTCAAGTCGCTAAGCCCATTTTGCTATGACCCAAGTCGCTGGACACAAATCGCTAAAGCACCAAATCGCTAAACAGTCAAGTCGCTAAAGAGCAACTCGCTAAGTATCCAAGTCGCTAATGTCAAGTCGCTGAGAACAATAAGTACAAGTCGCTAGAGATAATGAAAGCAAGTCGCTAACCCCACCAAGTCGCTAGCCGTAGTGGAGAATCCACTAACTTGTATTGTTTTTCGGCTTGTCTCAATAGACAAGTCGCTAAGCTCAAGTCGCTACGACTAACACTACAACTCGCTAGAAATTACTGAAGCAAGTCGCTACGAAGAAATTCACAACGAGACTCAAGTCGCTACCTTGAAAAACTTCAAAAACACACTTTTCAATACAAAACAAGCCAAACCACAGTGATTCAAGCTTTCCAAATCAAAAACCAAGCACTTACAATGATTCTAAACACTAAAGTACACTCAAAATTCAAACTTTAACACAAGAAACGATCCAAATGATGCAAAAACCACTAAACTATTTCAACCTCAAAAACCATCTAAAACCACTAGAAATCCAAGGATATGTAATAGAGATGATCAAACCATGGCTCTTGATACCATTTGTAACATATTGGATTTCACAAACACATCAAACCATGATCACAAGAGGCGTACACAATGATGTTTTAGAGAGAGAAATAGTTAGAGGTTTGGGAACTTAGAGAGAGAAAGTGAAAATCTTATTATGAGCTCCAACTCTCTACCTTGGGAGGTAGAGAGTATTTATAGTCTTACACAAATTGCCACCTACGGGCTGTGGATCAGGCATACAGTGGGTAAAGACCCGTCCGTCCTCCACGGTGTTACTTAACTAAATACTACTTAACTTTAAATAACTACGACTACGAGCTTTCTAACGATTACATATACTTGAGGTGACCGACACTTTAATAACTGGATTTACTAAATCCTAACAGGGATTGTTATTCATCATATCTGAATGAATTAGTGAAGTGGCTGGTTTTGACAAAACTATATTCTCATCAACTTGGGAGGCAAGCTTAGATTTAGAGGATTTAAATCTTTCTGTCTTAAGTGTATTTGGCTGCCTAATTACAACTCGTACTGTATTGTTAAGTGTAATTGGCTTCCCCAAGTTCGATGGTTTTGTAAACTTAGTGTTCACACTATTTACAATGGTTTTCCTAAGCTCATTTTTAAGGCAACAATGGTGAAGCTTTTATCCTGAATTTGGGCTTTGAGGGCATCAATGTCTGCCAACAAGGAGTTAGTTTGATCTAACAGCTTAGAATTGTTCTTTAATAAGTTCTTCCTCAAGGACTCATTTTCCCTTAATAGCTTGGTCACACATAAAGCTAATTCATCATTCCTAGATTTAATCGGATCACTCACCTCATAGTTAAGATTGTTCATCCCTTTATAATATTTCTTATGCAGATCTGAGAGTTGAATTTTCAGATTACATATGGTTGAGTCTTTGTCCTAAATCTGGGTTTTTAACTGGTTAAGTTCAAAAAATTCACGAAATTCTGGGAATTCCGGATTTATGCAAGGTTTTGTAGCAAGAAAACTTTCTTCTTTTTGTTGTATTGCAATTTCTAAGGAAATGCAGTGTTTTTCGAGAATTGGGTATTTGTTAGAAAGTTCATTAAACACCCATTTTTCTACCATTTCATTTGTTTTAAAAATTCTAGACTCAGTCTCAACCAGGGAACATTCATCCGAATCATGTTCAGGCTTAAGATCAGTTTGTTTAGATAGACTAGCAGATGCATAATGTTGAATCGTTAAGGGTACCTCATTAGATGACAACAGTTCAATCACTGGTCTTACATGTGTATCCACATCAGGAGTTACCGAACAGCTGGTTACTTTATTCTTTGTTGCATCTGATATTCTGCATTCAGCAACACCCGTCCTTTCAACTGAAATATTACCCGATGTTTCACCACTATCTCCTAATTGTACTTGACACTCATTCACGAAATCATCCTTTTGAGCAGCTTCCTCAATGTACTTTTTCACATTATCCATTAGTCGGATAAATGTATCGATGAACTCCTGAATTTCCATTCCAGTATGTTTCTTGAAAGAAATTCCAGTTGAGTGTTGATCGAAGTCTGCGGAATATTCCCCATTGATAAATGGCTGGAATTGGTTGTGGATTACCTGAAGTGCAGCATTGGAATCATCTTTTAGTGCCTTCTTTTTGGTAAGTTGAAGCTTCAATAATTCTAAGTTCGTCAGCAAGGTCCTCGTCAATGTAGGTAAGTCCTGACGGAAAAGAGCATTGCATGTTCCATCCACAATTGTAGATAAGAGCTGTAAGAGATGAGAGTGCAGTAGTTGATATGGCTCAAGGCTGTATTCCATTAGCAAGGCATTTTGCAGCATAAGCTGGTGTAATTTCTTGGGATTTGACTCAGAGTACAAGGTGTTTTGATCATCATTGATTGTATCTGTTAAGGTTAGGCTTTCTGAGTAGTACGTACTTTATTTTCAGTCCACTGAGTCATATAGTTTGAGCACATTGGAAATTAATGGATCAGTGGTATAATCCATGAGTGTCAGAATTTACGGGATTTTATTATTCTTTGATTAAACTGGGAAATTGATTCTTTCACGGGATTTTACTAAACCAAAAGAACAACCGTAAAAGTGTAGTACGAAGAAGTGACAAGTCTCAATAGACAAGTAGCTAAACAGTCAACTCGCTGAAAAGACAAGTCGCTTAAAGAAACAACTCGCTTAAAACCCAAGTCGCATAAAGAGTCAACTCGCTAAATAGCCAAGTCGCATACAGAGACAACTCGCTTAACAACCAAGTCGCATAAACCAACTCGCTGCCAATACTACTCGCTTAATAGCTAAGTCGCTTTAGAACTCAAGTCGCTTAAAGAATCAACTCGCTTAATAGCCAAGTCGCATAAACCAACTCGCTTCCAATAACAAAGCAACTCGCTTCCTAGAAACGTAATACCGTGGCTCAACTCGCTTTGTACAATATTCAAAAACAACCACTTTATCAATAAAAAACAACCCAACCATGATGATTCAAGCCTTCCAATTCAAAACCTAAGCACATATGATGATCCTAAACACAAAAGTACAATCAAAATTCAAACTTTAACACTAGAAATTGACCAAATGAATCAAACTCTTCTAAACACTTATAACCCCAAAAACCTTATGAAATCCACCAAAACAAAGAGCATGAAAGATGAGTGATCAAACCATGGCTCTGATACCAATTGTTAGATATAGGATTTCATACAAACATATAGAATTAAATCATAGAAGCATATGGAGTGTTTAAAGAGAGAATGAGAGATGTTCTAGTAAGAGAAACACATAGAAGGTTAGATTCCAAATGAACATCCAACCCTCTCTCTTGTGGGGAGAGGGCTATTTATACATAGAAGCACGCCCTCCTTCGGGCTGTGGATCAGGCATACAATGGGTAAAGACCCGTCCTTCCTCCACGGTATTGCACTAGACTAAACTACGCTAATAACTAACTAACAAATAACGTAATAAATGATATATCTACGAGCTAACTTAAGCTAGATTATATTTGGGGTGACCGATGCTTCACTATAGAATTTCCAATTCCTAACACATCCTAAAGAGTCATAAAGATAATTCACCCATTAATAAGGTTACCCAACGTACCTAGCGGGCTCTTATTAGATTCGTCAACCTAATAAGTCCGTTACCCACGTGGATCAACACTATTAATGTTAGGTTATCCGTAACCCATGCACACAACGTAAGTAAATAAGTACTTGAAAATAGTATTAAATGCCCATAATTGGCATATTTCGATAATCGTGCACTCGAAACATTAATTACTTATTTGTTATAAAACATTTCCATTTTTAGTCGTTAGTTTCTATTTAAAATAGTAAATAACAAGATAAGTCTTGTTATAGATATTTTTGGTATAAAAGCCTTTTTATTATTAATGTTTCATAGTTTATTAGCACTTTCATATATACTTTTCGTCAAATTCCAATATTAGTTACATATCGTTATTCGTTTCGAGTTCACAAGCACGAGTCATGACTTCTCGGCTTTTAATCAATCAATAGTCCAAATTATACTAAAGTCCATGTTACGGCGTTGTCGGGGTCAACTATTGACTAAAAAGTCAAAGTAACACCGACGTTGCTCAAAGTTGACAATATATATATATATATATATATATATATATATATATATATATATATATATATATATATATATATATATATATATATATATATATATATATATATATATATATATATATCAAGTCCAAATTTAAAAGTCATAATAGCGCAATTCAATCCCAAATAAACTCAAATCAATCTCGCCAACCAATCAACCAACCAAATATACCCGAAACCAATGTTATGAACTTAATGGTCATGACACGGTCACGGTTAAGACCATGTGAACCAAACAAGCTCTAGAAGCTTTTCGGCTCCACGCGTCTCATCCAAACACCAACAACATCAACCCACAAGCTACCACGACAACTCGACCTGGACCCATGGTCGATATGGGTCTCATACACCATCACCCACGACCCTATCGTGGGTCTTGGTGGTCGTACGCCCCAAACACACATTCAAACACTTCCCAAATCAATACCACAACATCCAAACACAACCAATCAACCTCCAATCATCAACCAAACATCAAACCCATCAACTATTCCTAATCAAAAACATGAAACTAGACCTAAAATGCAAAAACCCAAAAATATGATACACCACATGATACCAAATCACTAGCTACATGTTTATTTAAGTGTTAATTAGATTTAATCCCATGTTTAAACCAAAACCCCTAAATTTTAATTATGGTCGAACCATAATAAGACCAATTCGTGGATTATCAAAGCTTAAACAAGCTTGACCCACGTTTCATTTACCTTTTTACAACCCAATCTACAAGTTTTAATGAAAACCCTAGAATCACGAATCTTAATTTCAAGATTTGGAGGTGTTAATGTAGGCTTTTGTGAGAGTTTTATATATGGATGGAAAGAGGAAGGAGAGATCTATCTAATGGTGGTGGAGGTGTAATGTCACTCGCCGGAATGTGGCCGAAGAATGACTGGAAGTGGGCGGTTGGTGGTGGTGGTTAGGGTTAGGGTTTTTAATTATTGGAAGAGAGTAGAGAGAGAAATGTGTGTTTGTGTGTGTTTTTAGTGAGAGAAAGGGGAAGTAAAAGTGAGGGTGAGTGGGTTTATATATTTTTGGCTAGGGACTAAATAATAAAAGAGAGGGAGGGGAGGGGGGAGCCGGCTAGAGGGAAAAAGGAGAGGCCGGGGCCGTCATTTTTTGTAAACTATCCCGTTTACCCATTCCCGAGCTCATATATTGTCCTACTAGTGTCCCACGACATTCATTCGACTTTCTATTATCGTTATTTATGTTTTTCCGCGAGTTTTGACTATTTATTTGTCAATTTTCGAGTTACGGTTGTAAAGTTACGTTATTTCTCGTTTTAGGCTTTTATAGTGCCGAATCGAATAGTGCCTATAAAAAAGAGTTAAAACTCACACGATAACTCATCCAATACTAAAATAAATCATAAAAACCAATAGACGATATAAAATCAAGTCATGGTCGATAAAAATAGTGTTAAAGGCAAAACTCGGTTTAGTTTAACGTAATGCGGTTACCTAAAATAGACTCCCTAAATTGCCAGTTGTCACAAGAATCGACCATTTTTGTAATTTGTAAAACTACTCGCAAGGAACTTCTTGCTAGAGGCATCCTCGGCCATATACTTGGCCTTCAAAGAATCCCATAGTTCCTTAGCATATTCCACATTTTGATAAATGTCAAACAAAGGATCAGACATACCATTGAGGATTAAACCTCTGAAAATGTAGTCATCATTCTCCCACTTGCTCCTTTTCCTAATATCCTCTACAGTTGCATCATCCCCATCCTCAGGAATAGGAGTGCTCAGGACATACAACACATTCATGCTTGATAACAAGAAGTGCATCTTCTTTTGCCAGCTTCTGAAATCCACCCCTCCAAACTTATCCAGTTTGGAGAAGTTAGCAGCCATTTGCCTTATAGCAGCAACCATTGATTATCACTACGAGTTTCTATTGATTGTTGGTTTCTTTTATTCAATAGTGTTCCCAGTTGGGTGTAGATAATCAATGAGTATCGGATATCACTTGAAATCGTGCTACACTTTCCAATAGAAACTATTCGACCCTATGCCTGGGTTACATGAATATCTCTATGGGATAAGACCAAGTGGTGTTCTTGTTTTAGGCACAAGTCAAAAACCTGTTTGCTTTCAAGTATTTATGTTTCGTGTGTCTCTCCATGCAGATATGTATCCTATTTATAAGATAATTTTTACTCTTTAGTCAATGAAATTATGAGAATTAATCGGCCAATTAATCTCCTCATAATGTTCTTCCATTATAGCCATTGTGGTTACAAGACCAGGTTAATGTGGTCTTAATTACAAAATTGTAACTGCCCAGCAGTACTAACTTATGCCCAGCAGTACTAACATAAGCCCAACAATACTAACTTAAGCCTAGTAGTACTAACTTATGCCCAACAATACTACTAGTAGTAGTAACTACTTAACCACTATAAGAGTCAGGGTAATCAGAGACTTAATGGGCGTACACTCCGTACCTCCAAACCCATTTCCAAGTATGATCATATCCTCCAATTGAACTAAATTTCCAACATTGATCAGAACTAATATGTGTGGAGATTTTTTAACGATATTTCATTTATAACGTTATAACAAGAAACCAGAGACAAAAAATTAATTTGGAGAGACAGATAGTATGTATGCGTATGATATCTCTCAAAATGTTTTGAGTTGATCAACCTATAAAAGGCATTTAACAAGATGAAAAGGTGAAGAGAGAGTATGGTCGTTGAGAAAAATCAACATTTTGCTACATATCAACAGGAAAAGCGATTTTGTAAGAAGTACTTCGTCTAAAAGTTGAACATTCCTTAATGATACTAATCGAACAATGGATGACTTTTCATTTAGACTTGTTCCGCTATTTATTGTGTTTGTTGAAACTAGCGATTAGCATTAGCAGTTAGCAGTAAGCAGTTTAATTTATAAAAGTGTTTGGTAGAGTAGTTGTTTATGTAATTTTAATGTATAAAATGACGTAACGCTAAATGCTAAATGCTGATTCAAAGATCATAAAGAATAGCGTTTTTATAATTTTATAAATGCTATCTGCTTTCTTCCAAACGAGTTTTTTAATAATAATGCTAAATGCTACGTTAATTACTCTAAAATGCTTTTAAACGTTGTTTACCAAACATACCCTAACTGACTACTTCATCAAAAGACAATCTTTGTAAAAGCCCATTTACGAGAATCATTTAGAGGGTGTTTGGGATTACTTATTGAAAATAGATTATTCGTTTTGAAAACGGATAATCAGATAATCAATTGTTGCAAAACGTGATTTTGAAGTACAGTGTTTGGATTTGATTATGATGTTTGATATCGCAATAATCAAATAATCAGTTTTTTTAGTGTTCGGCAAATTTGATTATTTTTTTACTTAATGCATAAAGTTACCAAAATAAACATTTGCATGTGTCATATGAAAATTAAATCAAAGGGATATAAAGGTATTTTATTGTGGGCCACTTGAGAAATAAATGAAAGTCAACAATGTACCAAAAGTGTGTTTTGTAAAACCAGCTAGCACCTCACTTTTCCAAAACTGCGTTTTGGTCCCTCCAAAACGCAAATAATCATTTTTCCAACTTTTTAGCCAAACACTTAAAACCGATTATTTGCGTTTGCAAAACGCAATAAGCAGATAATCAATTTCATATCGCAATCCCAAACACCCCCTTAAAGTTGAATATTAAAGAAAAACGGATCCCATTTCAACATAATGCAAAAGAGATCATACTTATATCTATCAATCTATGTTTACGTAACTTATAATCTGAATTTGATTTTCAAGAGTTCAAATAAAATTAAATCAAACCTTTTTTATTACAACATTCAAACTCGTAACTCTAACTCACCAATAAAACAACTTAATAATCAAAATAAACTTAATTGCAAAGCTCCAGACACATAACTAAATTGATTATGGAGAATATATCTTTTCTATAATGTTTTTTCCGAAACGGGTGGACACTTTTTATAGGCGAGAACTTCCGCACAATGCCATTGAGATAGTCATATAAACTAGTCGTCAATGCATTAGTGCTCATCAAATATATTCAAATAACTGAGTGGTAAGGTGATCCAAAGTATTAGAAGAAGACATATTTCAAACATCATTGGTTAAATTTCCTGTGACAATTAGGTAGAAGAGAAGTGATTGGCATGCCTAAAAGACATGCCTGATTTCATGCCTAACAAATAGATCAAAACACATGGCATAATCAAAGGTCATTATCAAGAGAGAGAAAATACATCATCCACTTGTCATATTTTGTATGGATTAGTCTTATTATTAGGCATACAAATTAGTCACCTATACCATTTTCCTTAGGTAGAAATCCAAAAACAACCATTATATGGATTAGTCTGCATACATAAAAGTTAAAAAGCTTGAGTCCAAAGTAATTTAAAAATGATCTATCATCCATTTACCTGCATCAACATTCTATCACTAGGCATGGCAATTTAGGTTGGGTTCGGGTTGACGAGTAAAAAATCTTTGACATGAACATGAACTATTTAAGTAATTGGGTCAGGTTTTCCGACCCTAATCTGTTCACGCCTAACCTGTGCACGACCCATTTAACCTAGTTATCTAAATGAGTTTACGAGTTAAACATGCTAATTAGGTTGGCATGTCAATGAATTATAAAATCTATTACTGATATTTTAAAAAATTAATAAATATTGTAAATTAATATGAGCTTATGGGTTTTATGTCTATTCATCTAATCTTTAGAAACAATTTAGGGTTTAGACTATTAGCCTTATAAACACATCCACTTGTAACCTCTTGGTAATTCATTAATCAATAACAGTTATCTCTTCTCCTATATCTTTTACTTGTTCATTATTTTCACAATACGTTATCAGCACGAGGTTTGCTCCAAATACAAAAAGGTAAAGAATTATAATTCGTGTATTTATTACCATTGTGTTATATTTATGTCTTGGTTTTGTTCATTGCACCGGCAAGTAACATAAACAAAGAATATCTTTGTTGTTATAGTTTTCAATTTTTCACATGCGTGTTACATACAAAATCGTCACAATTTTTTTTCTAAAATTATTCGGGTAACAGTGACAATACTTTTTTAAACATTAATTAAGTTGTACACAATAATTATTGTGCATATAAATAGATAAGATGGTCCCGTGAGGCCGTGGTCATTATATTATCTTTGTTTTCATTGTTGAATAATGGATGACTTATGTCTTCACTGTTAATTAGTCTCTATTATAAATATTAGAACAATAAATGTTTTATAGTGATTACATAAAGAGAATTATGTTTTTTTATTATCATTTTTATGTTATTATCTTAAACTCTATTATAGTTAACACGAACACTAAATGTTCTATTGTCACTACAAAAGAGATAACCAAAATAACACAATCTCATGTTGTTGTTCAAAGAAAAATATAATTAGAACATCAAGTTCTAATATGATTTTTTTATAAAGATCAATATCATAACCTCATGTTATGAAGTAAAAAATAATAAAAATAAAAAATTAGAACCTCATGTTCTAATATGATTTTTTCATAAGTATCAATATCATAACCTCTTGTTATGATGTAAAAATAATAATAATAATAAAAAGAATAAAATTTAGAACCTTGTATTCTAATATGATTTAAATAATAGAATCACTAGCATAATTTTATGTTATGTTTGAAAAAAAAATACATGATTCTCTCAAGAGAATAAAAAATAACATCATTTATGTTATTGTTATATATTTGTTATAGCCTCATGTTTTATTGTTGTTAAATTTTTTTTACTTGTAGCATATATATATATATAAATATATATATATATATATATATATATAAACGATGTTTATGATATTTGAAAAAAATGACATTTGTTAAATAATATACTTGTTTTTTTTTATGTAGTTATAATATCAAATTCAAAGCTTTCAAATATTGATTTTGTTGTTTTTGACATTTCTGGAAAAGACTATCTCCCTTGGACTCTTGATGCTGAGATCCATTTAACTGTAAAAGATTTGGGAGAAACAATCAAAACTGGAAATACGGCCTCTGCACAAGAGCGTTCCAAAGCTATGATATTCCTCCGTCATCATCTTCATGAGGACCTTAAAAAGGAATATTTAACGGTGAAAGACCCGTTAAAAGTATGGCAAAGTTTAAAAAATAGATTTGATCATCAAAAGCAAGTCATTCTTCCAAAAGCTCGCTATGATTGGATGCACCTCAGGTTGCAAGATTTTAAAAGTGTAAGCGAGTACAATTCCGCAATGTTTAGTATCACATCAAAACTAACGTTGTGCGGTGAAAAAAATTACTGATGAAGACATGCTAGAGAAAACTTTATGTACTTTCCATGCTTTAAATATGCTTTTACAGCAACAATATAGAGAACGTGGTTTCAAAAAATACCATGAACTAATATATGTTCTCCTTGTTGCTGAACAAAATAATGAGATTTTGATGAAAAATCATCAAGCACGCCCCACTGGTTCCACTGCGTTGCCTGAAATGAATGCAACATCAAAAGTGTGGGGATGTGGTCGTGAACGCGGTAACAACCGCGGTAATGAACAAGGCCGAGGCCGTGGACGTGGATGTGGACGTGGTCGAAATAATGTTTGGCACCGTGATGGTTACAATCCCAAGACATATGATTTTAAGAAAAAAATGATAAAGGCAAAAAGATGCAACATCAAGCTCCTAAGAATTCTGGAAATGCTTGCCACAGGTGTGGCATGAACACTCATTGTAACACCCCCAAAGTACCGCAGCGGAAGACTGTGTCAATGGGGTGCTACTTCATAATACAAAGTACAAGGTATAGAAAACGACCTCTAAATGAGACGTTTTGAAAAGTTACCATTTGATTAATAAGAACAGAGTTACAACATAAGCTCTGAAGTACAATACATAAGTGTTTTTAAAACATATCGAATGGTAATAATAAAAGCAAAAGTCTTCAAAATATGCCAAGTGACTCTATGCTCCATGCAACAGCTATCATCTTATAGACCTGAGATAAACATGCTAAAAAGTGTCAACACAAAGGTTGGTGAGTTCATAGAGTCGTTTAACATGTAAAGCCTTTAAAGAATGTTCACACAACAAAGGCATTGTAAATCCACTCAGTTCCAAGTTCCGCCCATACAAAACTTGCAACCTGTGGTGTTTACAACCCACTACTAAAATATAGTACATTTTATAGTTAAGCACACATACAGACATAATAGTTCAGATTATTGCACTTAATGTTGCTCCGTCTATATTGGGAGACTTATCATCGACTTATCATGTGAACGAGGATTGCTCGTCTATATTGGGAGACTTATCATCGTCTTAAGTATAACACAATCAAGTATAACGCAATCAAGTATAACGCAATCAAGTATAATGCAATCAAGTATAACGCAATCAAGTATAATGCAATCAAGTATAATGCTTTGAGTATTTATAAAAAAAGTATAAAGCAAATGTTTGAGCATGTATCTCCCCCAAAGAGTTTGTAAAACAATTAAGCGAGTAAAAGTGGGGCTACGAACTCACCTTAAAAATGATATCACAACGTTTAATCCGAGTCGATGGATAAGCCTGAAAGTCTCTACGTATAACCTAGAATATGATGTCAACTCTTAGGTTCGGTATAATGCCTAAGAAAACATGAACGAGCTTATATATGCCATTATATTGATCACGGCGTAGTATTTGTATGTTTGTTTATAGAAATGGTTTTAGTTTGTATATCTCGTACTTACCGCTTGGGCCATCATAATTCGAGGTCATGCAAAAACCTTCGAGGAGCTAGGACACTTTAATTGTGAAATCCAAAAACTCGTCAATCCGTTTACCCAAATGAACCCCTCACATGAAGTTCCCTAGTGTTGTAGTGCTCAATACGTAAAACATGTATTTTGATTATATGATATAGTAAGAGTTTATAAATACGATAAATAAACTAACAAAGTTTATAAGTATTTAAATAAGTTTGAGTTATATATATACTTACCTTAAAATAGAATGCTTGAGTATTATGGAAAATAAAATATTAACGGAGCTTCGACGTAGAATTTGCAATCTTCGAAAACCCCACGGCTATTAGAAGATTATAACAACGCCTTCTTGAGAACCCGAAGAAGAAAAGAAGATTATAACGCCGTCTTTTTGGAGACTTGAAGATATTTGAAGATTATAACGACTCTTTCTTGAAAACTTCCAAGAACGAAGATCAAACGCTAGTTTTCTTCAAGAACACATGAATGTTCTTACAAGATCTATAAGAAATGCCTTAGGGTTTAGTACTTTAGATGTTAATAAGGGGTGGTGCAAGAATAAATGAAGGTTTTAGTTTGGTATTTATAGGCTAGAGATTATGGTTAACTACATATTGGGTTAAAAACTAACCATGGTTAAATTTACACATGTAAATGATCTAAAGGAAGCATGCTTAGGATTTTGACACCAAGGTGATGACTCCCCTCCCTAATTTCGTTCATGATAAGATAGGATGACTTTGGTGGATAGTTTTGGTATTATCTTGGTTACGGAGTGAGTTTTGGTTCCGTTAAATGCTAACTGAAGCCATAAAACGTAAAACCGGGTATCGTAAAAATATGAAACTTGCAGGAATGATGAAACTCATAATTATACTCCATCTAAAAATATAAAATGGTTGATAAGTCCTATTGGGTTCAAAAACGCTGCTTAAAGCTGGAAATATGGGTCAAAAACGCGTAATTCGCAGTTTATCAGAAAAGAACGAAATTTCAGGGAAATGACCGTGAATTTATTTAGAGTAGACTAAAATTAGTCTAAAAGTGATATGAGATGTCAAACTTTGGTTTTCGTCGTACGCGGGATAACTTAACAGTTATTCGTGAAGTTTAAAAATTACGCGATTTAAGAAAAAGGTAGAACGTACAAGGTTAATTTCTTTATGGTCAAAGGAGGAGGGAAATATGTTTGAATTTTACAAAAATGTAAAAGTTTCTAAAAATCTTAGGAAATACAGTGCAGGAATCGTTAAGTCTGGATGTAAGTAGAATTGTTTAAAACGTAAGTTTAGTTTCGTACTGCGCTGGGCTTATTTGGTAACATAAAAATAAATCTTAAAAATTCTCAAATTCATCATGAGTGATCTAAAAATTTATCTGATGCGGGAAAAATTGTCAGAGTTGATTTTCTTTATGCGCGTGATGTTTAAACGGCGGACCGTCCAAAACGAAACTTTAAAACGATGTTTTCTTAATAACTTTTGCGAAAATGATCTAACGATTGTCGAACTCTCAGGTCATTACTAAAATAATTTATCTTACGATAATGTGAAATAAAAATTTCCGGAGTGAATAGTAAAAAGTGAATAGTAACTTTGAATAGTAAAAATGAATAGTGACCCGAAAATGCGAATTGTTACAGTCTCTACCCCTTAAAAGGAACTTCGTCCCGAAGTTCTGTTGATGTTCACTACTTACAGTGTGCATATTCTAAGGGATTACGTCAAAGCTTAAGTATATGGGTTTCTTATCTACTTAGGTACGTTCTTGTGACTATCGCGACTATTGCCCGTTCTAAAGACATACTCTCTTATGGCTAGGTTTGATGAGAAAAACTTTCCCATTCTCGAGCAAAACCCTCAAAAGACTTTTAGGTAACCGATTTTTACTTAATCCCACAACTCATCAAACAAGAACTGTCATACGATTAGGCTAAATCGGTTTAAGTAACAACTTGTTTCTAGCTTGATCTTTGCAACTCATCAAACAAGAACTGTCACTCAGATCAAACTGGAAACAAGTGGTTTGAAGAAAATCTTTTGAAAATTTGGCTCGATTACGGAATTGCTTACACATATGAGCCTACAACTCCCTTCATCGCATGATTCTTCCTGTATTAGACATAGGTGATCAGGCTATGTATAATTTAGGAGTAACTATGCAATGCTTGGACTAATCGACTCATATGATGTTTGGTGTTTCATTCAGTTCATAGAAATCTCTCTTAGGTGCTAAAATTACGAAAAAGTCTAAAGTGTGCAAGGCGATAGGGATGAAGGTAACGTACATAGTAGTTATAGTCTAGGCTCTAAATGCAACCTAGTTCTCTATAACCAATGCTATGATACCAATCTGTAACACCCCCAAAGTACCGCAGCGGAAGACTGTGTCAATGGGGTGCTACTTCATAATACAAAGTACAAGGTATAGAAAACGACCTCTAAATGAGACGTTTTGAAAAGTTACCATTTGATTAATAAGAACAGAGTTACAACATAAGCTCTGAAGTACAATACATAAGTGTTTTTAAAACATATCGAATGGTAATAATAAAAGCAAAAGTCTTCAAAATATGCCAAGTGACTCTATGCTCCATGCAACAGCTATCATCTTATAGACCTGAGATAAACATGCTAAAAAGTGTCAACACAAAGGTTGGTGAGTTCATAGAGTCGTTTAACATGTAAAGCCTTTAAAGAATGTTCACACAAAGAAAGGCATTGTAAATCCACTCAGTGCCAAGTTCCGCCCATACAAAACTTGCAACCTGTGTGTTTACAACCCACTGCTAAAATATAGTACATTTTATAGTTAAGCACACATACGCAACATAATAGTTCGATTATTGCACTTAATGTTGCTCCGTCTATATTGGGAGACTTTCATGCGAACGAGGGGACTGCTCCGTGTATGTTGGGAGACTTATCATCGACTTATCATGCGAACGAGGGATCGCCCGTCTATATTGGGAGACTTATCATCGACTTATCATGTGAACGAGGGATCGCCCGTCTATATTGGGAGACTTATCATCGTCTTAAGTATAACACAATCAAGTATAACGTAATCAAGTATAACGCAATCAAGTATAATGCAATCAAGTATAACGCAATCAAGTATAATGCAATCAAGTATAATGCTTTGAGTATTTATAAAAAGTATAAAGCAAATGTTTGAGCATGTATCTCCCCCAAATAGTTTGTAAAACAATTAAGCGAGTAAAAGTGGGGCTACGAACTCACCTTAAAAATGATATCACAACGTTAACGAGTCGATGGATAAGCCCGGAAGTCTCTACGTATAACCTAGAATATGATGTCAACTCTTAGGTTCGGTATAATGCCTAAGAAAACATGAACGAGCTTATATATGCCATTATATTGATCACGGCGTAGTATTTGTATGTTTGTTTATGGAAATGGTTTTAGTTTGTATATCTCGTACTACCGTTCGGGCCATCATAATTCAGAGGTCATGCAGTAAACCTTCGAGGAGCTAGGACACTTTAATTCGTAAATCCAAAGAACTCACGATCCGTTTACCCAAATGACCCCTCACATGAAGTTCCCTAGTGTTGTAGTGCTCAATACGTAAAACATGTATTTTGATTATATGATATAGTAAGAGTTTATAAATACTATAAATAAACTAACAAAGTTTATAAGTATTTAAATAAGTTTGAGTTATATATATACTTACCTTAAAATAGAATGCTTGAGTATTATGGAAAATAAAATATTAACGGAGCTTCGACGTAGAATTTGCAATCTTCGAAAACCCCACGGCTATTAGAAGATTATAACAACGCCTTCTTGAGAACCCGAAGAAGAAAAGAAGATTATAACGCCGTCTTTTTGGAGACTTGAAGATATTTGAAGATTATAACGACTCTTTCTTGAAAACTTCCAAGAACGAAGATCAAACGCTAGTTTTCTTCAAGAACACATGAATGTTCTTACAAGATCTATAAGAAATGCCTTAGGGTTTAGGACTTTAGATGTTAATAAGGGGTGGTGCAAGAATAAATGAAGGTTTTAGTTTGGTATTTATAGGCTAGAGATTATGGTTAGCTACATATTGGGTTAAAAACTAACCATGGTTAAATTTACACATGTAAATGATCTAAAGGAAGCATGCTTAGGATTTTGACACCAAGGTGATGACTCCCCTCCCTAATTTCGTTCATGATAAGATAGGATGACTTTGGTGGATAGTTTTGGTATTATCTTGGTTACGGAGTGAGTTTTGGTTCCGTTAAATGCTAACTGAAGCCATAAAACGTAAAACCGGGTATCGTAAAAATATGAAACTTGCAGGAATGATGAAACTCATCATTATACTCCATCTAAAAATATAAAATGGTTGATAAGTCCTATTGGGTTCAAAAACGCTGCTTAAAGCTGGAAATATGGGTAAAAAACGCGTAATTCGCAGTTTATCATAAAAGAACGAAATTTCAGGGAAATGACCGTGAATTTATTTAGAGTAGACTAAAATTAGTCTAAAAGTGATATGAGATGTCAAACTTTGGTTTTCGTCCTACGCGGGATAACTTAACAGTTATTCGTGAAGTTTAAAAATTACGCGATTTAAGAAAAAGGTAGAACGTATAAGGTTAATTTCTTTATGGTCAAAGGATGAGGGAAATATGTTTGACTTTTACAAAAATGTAAAAGTTTCTAAAAATCTTAGGAAATACAAAGTGGCAGGAATCGTTAAGTCCGGATGTAAGTAGAATTGTTTAAACGTAAGTTTAGTTTCGTAGCGCTCTGGCTTATTTGGTAACATAAAAATAAATCTTAAAAATTCTCAAATTCATCATGAGTGATCTAAAAATTTATCTGATGCGGGAAAAATTGTCAGAGTTGATTTTCGTTATGCGCGTGATGTTTAAACGGTGGACCGTCCAAAACGAAACTTTAAAACGATGTTTTTTTAATAACTTTTGCGAAAATGATCTAACGATTGTCGAACTCTCAGGTCATTACTAAAATAATTTATCTTACGATAATGTGAAATAAAAATTTCCGGAGTGAATAGTAAAAAGTGAATAGTAACGGTGAATAGTAAAAATGAATAGTGACCCAAAAATGCGAATTGTTACACTCATTGGGCGAAACTGTGTCGTACCTCCAAACACTTTGTTGAGCTTTATCAAGCATCACTCAAAAAGAAAGGAAAAGAGGTCGGAACAAATTTCATTGACAATTTCAATGATGACAATGAAACAAATTTCATTGATAATTTCAATGATTATGAGCTAAATGCTAATGTGCACTTCGACTCCTCAGATTTCTTTGATGATGATGTTGTTGCTTCATTTTCCAATGATAGAAATAATAACTAGCTATCTAGTTGCATTTTTATTTTTCCGCAATAAGTGTTTAAGCTAAAATTTTGTGTTGAATAAGCTAGGTTTGTTCTAGTATTGTTACTCATGTTTTGAATTTTAAATTAATGAAGTATTTTTTTTTCCTTAAAGTATTATTTTACTTTGAAATGCTAATTTATTTTTTATTTTTATGTTCAAGGATATAAAAAGCATTTTAGAAAACGGTGAAGACGAGTGTCTAGTAGATAGTGGAACAACAAATACCATTTTGAAAAACAGAAAATACTTTTATGAATTTTATATAGCAAATGCGAATATCAACATAATTTGTGGTACTAGCAACTTGATAGAAGGCTCTGGCAAAGCCTGCATTTTGTTACCTAAAGGTATAATATTGAGTATCTCCAGGAGAAATCTACTAAGTTTTAAAGATATAAGACGCAATGGTTATCATCTTGAAACCATTACTGAAAATAATATTGAGTATCTCCAAATTACATCCATTAAAAATGGACAAAAGTCCATAATGGAAAGAATGAAAGGTATGTCTTCTGGATTGTATGTTACATACATAAATTAGACAGAAATAAATATGGTTTCTACTCGAAAAGGTGTAGATCCTAAAATATTTACCCTTTGGCATGATCGATTGGGTCATCCGGGTGATATAATGATGAGGAGAATAATTGAGAGCTCAAATAGGCATCCACTAAAGGACCTTAAGATCCTTTTATCAAAATATTTATCATGTGGAGCATGCTCTCTTGGAAAAATGATAACTAGGCCCTCAATCAATAAGATTGAAAATGAATCTCCGTTGTTTTTGGAAAGAATTCAATAAGACATTTGTGGGCCAATTACTCCTCCATGTGGACCATTTCGATACTTTATGGTATTAATTGATGCATCATCCCGATGGTCCCATGTCTGTCTATTAGCATCAAGAAATGTTGCTTTTGCGAGGCTATTAGCCCAAATAATTCAATTAAGAGCACATTTCCCAGATTATCAAATCAAAAAGATCATACTTGATAATGCAGGAGAATTTACATCTCAATCATTTAATGATTTTTGTATGTCAATTCGGATTATGGTTGAGCATCTGTAGCACATGTGCATACACAAAATGGTCTAGCTGAATCTTTGATAAAAAGATTACAACTAATTTCTAAATCACTACTTATGAAATCAAAATTGCCATCCTCTGCATGGGGAAATGCTATCTTACATGCTGCTGCTCTTATTAGATTAAGACCAAGCGCATCTCACAAGTATTCTCCACTCCAACTGGTCTCTGGAAGAGAACCAAGTTTGTATCATCTTAAAATATTTGGTTGTGGTGTCTATGTCCCAATTGCACCACCACAACGTACAAAGATGGGACCTCAAAGAAGATTGGGAATTTATGTTGGTTTTAATTCTCCATCAATCATAAAATACTTGGAACCATTAACTGTAGATGTTTTTACAGCACGTTTTGCTGATTGCCAGTTTGATGAAACAATGTTCCCAATCTTAGGAGGAGAAAATAAAAAGTTGGAGAAACAAGATGTAACTTGAAATGAATCACAAATATCTTTTCTTGACCCTCGGAGTGGTCAATGTGAATTGGAGGTTCAAAAGCTCATTCACTTGAAAAGAATAGCAAATGAATTGCCTGATGCATTTACATATACAAAAAGAGTTACAAAATCATATATTTCAGCTTTTAATGCGCCTTCTCGAATTGATATTCCTGAAACTCTAAATGAGTCAAATGTACGCAGAAAGCGTGGAAGACCAATGGGTTCTAAGGATACAAATCCACGAAAAAGGAAAAAGCATAATACAACTGGCAAAGTCCAAGAAGTTGTTATCAACAAAAACCCAAAAGAGATTAATGATAACACAAAAAATGTGGATAAATCTCTTGAAGATGACCATGTACCAAATGACTATGAGATCTCAATAAACTTTGTACAAAATAGAATCGAAATGAAACATGTGTTGATGAAATCTTTGCATATGCTATAGCAAGTGAAATAATAAATGATGAAGTTTAAGTGCCAAAATCTATTGGAGAATGTCGACAAAGAAAAGATTGGCAAAAATGGCAAGATGCCATTCAAGCTGAACTAAATTCACTTGAAAAGCGCCAAGTTTTTGGCTCTGTGACATTAACCCTAAATAATGTGAAGCCGGTAGGCTATAAATGGGTATTTGCGATAAAAAGAAACATGAAAATTGAAATTGTGAGATACAAAGCAAGACTTATAGCACAAGGTTTCTCACAAATACCCGGGGTAGATTATGAGGAAACGTATTCACCTATTTTGGATGCAAAAACTCTCAGATTTTTAATCAGTCTTGCAAATATGGAAAGGCTTCAAATGCGCCTTATGGACGTTGTCACAGCTTACCTGTATGGATCACTTGATAGTGATATTTACATGAAAATCGCCGAAGGATTAAAAATGTCGGAAGCTTGTGGATCTAAACCCCGTTAAATGTTCTCAATCAACTAAAATGATCTTTATACGGATTAAAACAATCAGGACAAATGTGGTATAATCGCCTGAGTGAATATCTTTCAAAAGAAGGATATAAAAGTAATCAAATAAGTTCGTGTGTTTTTATTAAAAGAACAAAGGCAGGTTTCACAATCATTGTAGTGTATGCTGATGATTTAAATATCATTGGAACTCTTGATGAGATTGAACATACTGCAAATATATTAAAGAACGAATTTGAAATGAAAGACCTTGGTGTGACTAAATTTTGTATCGGCTTGCAAATTGAGCATTTATCAAATGGAATAGATGTCCATCAATCAAACTATACAGAAAAAATATTGAAACGATTCAATATGGATAAAGCTCATCCACTAAGCTCACCAATGGTCGGTTCGCTTGACCGAGAACTTGATCCATTTCGCCCGAAAGTACACGATGAGAACATTCTTGGTCCTGAAATACCATATCTAAGTGCAATCGGGGCTTTGATGTACCTTGTTAGTAATACACGCCCATATATTCCTTTTTCATTCAACTTACTAGCAAGATATAGTTCTGAGTCAACATGCCGACATTGGAATGGAATCAAACACATTTTTCGTTATCTTTGTGGTACCCGTGATATGGGATTATTTTACCAAAAGAATTCGAAATCAAACTTGGTTTGATATGATGATGTTGGTTACTTGTCTGATCCATATAAGGCACGATCCCAAACAGGGTATGTTTTCACATATAGAGACACTGCAATTTTTTGGAGGTTGACAAAGCAATCTTTAACTGCAACATCATCAAATCATGCTGAACTTATTGCACTTTATGAATCTGGTCGAGAGTGCGCTTGGTTAATATCGATGATTCAAAACATCCAAGAAGAATGTGGGATCGAGTCTATAAAAGGAAATCCAACCATGTTATGTGAAGACAACGCAACATGTATAGCTCAAATCAAGGAAGGGTATATCAAAGGAGATAAAACAAAACACATTTCTTTGAAGTTTTTCTTTACATATGATCTACAAAAGGATGGAGTTATTGATGTTTGTCAAATTCGATCAAGTAACAATTTGGCAGATTTATTCACAAAATCTTTGCCAACAAAAGTTTTTGAGCAATTGGTTCGGAAGATCGGCCTTCGACGCTTAAAAGATACTCATTAATGTAACACCCCCAAATCTTGGTACAGCGGAAGACTTAATCAAGTTTTTGGGGCGTTACTTTTGGATTGGTATCGCACACAAGTATAGCAAAAAGATAGTCATTTAATATTCAAAACCAATCCCAAATTTAAGTATTCAAAACATTTAATCCAAAATATAAATATTAGGCCCAAAACATGATTTATTAAGATAGGTCCCCATAGTTTATCAGAGTCGGAAAATGATCCTTGAACCCCGCCTTCTTGCCAAGCTTCCACAATCAAGTAATCCAAACATCTCTCAATTACCTGAGAAATCATGCTAAAAGGTCAGCTTACGCTGGTGAGTTCATAGGTTTAAGTTCAACAAAATCATAGTGGACCTATAAGAGTTGATTTGCTATGCAAGACCTAAGATAGGTAAATACCGTTCACACATGATCCTACCCGGATCTCCAATCAAATCCCACATCCAGGGATTACTCGGGCCCCTGCGACTCTAGTCCAGCACTGTTGTGGCAAAATCTAGAACAATTGCCAACCCCGAACTAGGTCAATGTAGAAGTCTATTCTTAGCTAGGCACAGTTAAACCTAGACTAAGGCAACAACTACCGCACATCTATCTTTACAGTCAAGCACATAAGCAAATCCAAATAGTTTTCACGGTCCAAAAACAGTAGCATGATTCTCACCCTAAAATAGTTCAAAACGTAGTCAAAACGTAGATAAAAGTGGGGCTATGAAACTCACCTCAAGCAATCAACGCACAAATAAACACTAGCAGAAGATAACGGTATCACAGCACAGCAACTATCAACTCGGCACAACCTATTAATGTAGACCAAACTTAATATATATATTCCACGAAATCAACTTTATAAACCCCAATGTATTCCCTTTCTTTATTTCCAAAAACGTCTCGTTTCACCATTTAATCCTAGTGTTTGGTATTCCTTGTGTGGGTGTATCGACTCAATATGATGCCATGAATGCACTCAAACAACCAATATATACTCAATGCGACACAATGAGACCTCTAAACGATAAGCTCCATAGTTCAATAAGTTTCGAAATAAACAGTAGACCTTATCGAATTCGTCAACTCGATAAACTCATTTATTTATTCGTGTCGCTTATTATCCCATAAATCAATCGTATCCTTAAAGAGTCATAAGGATAAGTCACCCATTAATAGGGTTACCCAACGTACCTAGCGGGCTCTTATTAGATTCGTCAACCTAATAAGTCTGCTACCCACGTAGATCAACACCATTAATGCTAGGTTATCCGTAACCCATGCACACAACGTATGCAATTAAATACTTAAACCAATATTAAATGTCTACAATTGACATTTACTGATAAACGTGTACTCGAAACATTAATTCCTTATTTATTGCAAAACATTTCCAATTTAGTCGTTAGTTTCCGTTTAAAAATAGTAAATAACAAGATAAGACTTGTTATCGACATTTTTGGTACAAAAGCACATTTATTATTCCCATTTCATAGTTTATTAGCATTTTCATATATATATATATATATATATATATATATATATATATATATATATATATATATATATATATATATATATATATATATCGTCAAATTCCATTATTAATCTCATATCGTTATTCGTTTCGAGTCCACAAGTACGAGTCATAACTTCTCGGCTTTTAATCAATCAATAGTCCAAATTATACGAAAGTCCATGTTACGGCTTTGTCGGAGTCAACTATTGACTAAAAAGTCAAAGTAACGCTGACGTAGCTCAAAGTTGACAATTATATATATCAAGTCCAAATTAAAAGTCATAATATCGCAATTCAATCCCAAACCAACTCAAAACAATCCCGCCAACCAATCAATCAACCAAATGTACCCGAAACCAATGTTATGTCCCTAATGGTCATGACACGGTCGCGGTCTAGACCACGTGAACCAAACAAGCTCTAGAAGCTTTTCGGCTCCACGCGTCTCATCCGAACCTCAACAATACCAATCAACAAGTTACCAAATCGACCCGACTCGGACCCATGACCCAAGTAGGCCACGTACGTGCCTCTTGTGGCTCATACACCTCACCAAACCAATCCAAACACTACCAAATCAATTCCACCACACTCAAATCCAATCATTCAAGCTCCAAACACTAACCAAACACAAAACCTATCATCTATCTTAACCAATAATATGCAACTAAACCCTAAATGCACAAACCCATCAAATTAATACACCACACACTTACCAAACACTAATTACTTGTTTATTTAATCACTAATTAGCTTTAATTTCATGTTCCACCCAAAAGCCCCAAAAATTATAATTAGGTCGAAACCCTAATTATCAATTCGTAGGTTTTTATTGCCCAATCAAGCTCAAAACATGTTCCATTTACCTTATCTAATCACCAATTGCAAAAGCCCTTTGAAACCCTAAAAGTACGAATCTTGATTCAAAGATTTGAAGGTGTTATGGAGGTCCAAATGGGGCGTGTTATATATGGTTGGAAAGAGGAGAAAGAGAGCTTCAAGATGGTGGTGGAGGTGAGTGGTCACTCGTCGGCGTGTGGCCGGAAATGGCCGGAACAGTGGCCGGAATTCAAAGGGGGAGGCTAGGGTTTGCTTTAGAGAGAGAGTAGAGAGAGAAATATATTAGTGTGTGTGTGTGTTTTAGATAGAGAAACAAATGAGGTGAAATGAGGATATTGATGGGTATTTATACTAGGCCACTAGGGACCTCAAAAATAATTATTTGGGAGGAGAGGGGGCGCCGGTCTCAAGAGAGAGGGGAGGGTCGGAGTTGTAATTTTTCGTAGCTATCCTGTTTACCCATTCCCGAGCTCATAAATTGTCCCCCGAGTGTCCCACAACGTTTATTCAACTTTCCAACATCGTTATTTACGTTTTTCCACGAGTTTTGACTATTTATTCGTCAATTTTCGAGTTACGGTCTAAAAGTTACAATATTTCTCGTTTTAGGCTTTTCTAGTGCCGAATCGAATAGTGCCTACCAAATAGAGTTAAAACTCATACGATAACTCATTTAATAATGAAATAAATCATAAAAACCAATAGACGATATAAAATCAAGTCACGGTTTATAAAAATAATGTTAAAGGCAAGGCTCGGTTCAGTTTAACGTAATGCGGTTACCTAAAATAGACTCCCTAAATTTTCCAGTTGTCACAGCCAGCCTCCCAGCCTCAGAAGAAACCCGTCCCGGGTTTCACTCCGAGTTTCTTGGTGTCATAAACAGTTTAGGATACTTCCTACGGAAAACATCCTCACGTTCCCAAGTGAACTCCGGTCCATGCCGGGAGTTCCAACGAACTTTAACAATCGGAATACGGCTATTATTCAGCCTTTTAATCTCACGGTCCATAATCTCAATCGGTTCCTCAACAAAATTCAATTTCTCATCAACACGAATATCTCTTAAAGGCACCACTATGTTTTCCTCCGAAAGACATTTCTTAAGATTACTAACATTAAAGACATTGTGTACACTGCTCAGTTCCGATGGTAGCTCCAGACGGTATGCTACCGGTCCGATTCTTTCCAGGATTGGAAAGGGACCAATATATCGGGGATTGAGTTTTCCACGTTTCCCAAAACGAACCACTCCTTTCCAAGGAGAAACTTTCAACATAACACGATCTCCAACCTGAAATTCTAAAGGTTTACGTCTCTTATCGGCATAACTCTTTTGTCTATCACGAGCGGTTTGCAACCGATTACGAATCTGAACTATCTTCTCAGTGGTTTCTAGAACAAGTTCGGGACCTGTAAGTTGACTCTCGCCAACTTCAGCCCAACAAACAGAAGAACGACATTTTCGGCCATACAGTGCCTCAAATGGGGCGGCCATAATGCTAGAGTGATAACTATTGTTGTAAGAGAATTCGGCCAAAGGGAGGTGTCTCTCCCAGCCTTTTCCGAAATCAATAACACATGCTCTAAGCATGTCCTCTAAAGTCTGAATAGTTCTCTCGCTTTGACCATCAGTCTGTGGATGGTAAGCAGTACTCATATCCAAATTCATTCCTAACGCTGTCTGTAACGACTTCCAAAAGTGGGATGTAAAATGACTATCCCTATCGGAAATGATAGATATCGATACTCCATGACGCGATACTACCTCCTTAAGATACAATCAAGCAAGCTTATCAAGACTACCAGTTTCACTAATAGCTAAGAAGTGAGCAGACTTAGTTAAACGATCAACGATTACCCAGATAGCGTCATTGCCGCTAACTGTTCTCGGTAATTTAGTGATAAAGTCCATGGTTATTCGCTCCCATTTCCATTCCGGGAGTTCGGGTTGAACTAAAATTCCTGATGGTTTCTGATGTTCGGCCTTAACTTTAGAACAAGTCAGGCACCTACTGACATACTGAGCAATATCGGCCTTCATATTAGGCCACCAATACAGTTTCTTAAGATCCTGATGCATCTTATCGGCTCCAGGATGAATAGAGTATTTTGATTTATGTGACTCGTGCATAATCAACTCACGGATTCCACCATGAAATGGTATCCAGCTTTTGTCTTTGAAGCATAATGTTCCATCGGAACGCTTCAAGAAGCCGTTTTCACTTTCTACCATTCCATGAAGATTCTCATAAGAACGGTTCTCTTCCGTTAATGCCTCTGCTTGGGCGGCTAAAATTTGAGATGGTAAGGGCGAAACAATGGTCATTCCTAATGATCTAACAAGTAGGGGTGGAATGTCCTCCTTACGACTAAGTGCATCAGCCACGACATTAGCCTTACCAGGATGATAACGAATCTCACAATCATAATCACTAAGCAGTTCCAACCAACGACGTTGTCTCATATTCAGTTCCTCCTGGTCTAAGATATGCTTCAAGCTCTTATGGTCGGTAAATACTACACACTTGGTTCCATACAGATAATGTCTCCAAATCCTAAGAGTAAACACTACAGCACCTAACTCAAGGTCATAGGTGGTGTAGTTTTTCTCATGCTTCTTAAGTTGTCGGGATGCATAAGCAATCACCTTCTCACGTTGCATCAAAACAACACCTAAGCCTTTATGCGAAGCGTCGCAGTACACGACAAAGTCTTCGCTTCCTTCAGGCAAAACTAGGATGGGCGCACTACACAACTTCTCCTTTAGAAGTTGGAATGCTTCTTCTTCCTTTTCTCCCCATTCATACTTAACATCCTTCTGAGTTAGTCTGGTCAGCGACTTAGCTATCTTGGAAAATCCCTCAATGAATCTCCTATAATATCCTGCTAACCCTAGAAACTGTCGGATTTCTGATGGGTTCTTAGGAGCTGCCCATTCCTTAATGGCCTTAATCTTAGCTGGGTCAACATGAACACCTCGACTATCTATCACATGACCTAAGAATTGCACGGACGGAATCTAAAATTCACACTTAGAGAATTTGGCATACAGCTTCTCTTCTCTCAATAATCCTAAAATGAGCCTCAAATGCTCTTTGTGCTCCTCACTACTCTTAGAGTATATCAAGATGTCGTCTATGAATACTATCACAAACTTATCCAGGTATGGCTTACACACTCGGTTCATAAGATCCATGAAAACCGCTGGCGCGTTGGTCAAACCAAACGACATCACTTGAAATTCATAGTGTCCATAACGAGTTCTAAACGCAGTCTTAGGGATATCCTCCTATCGAACTCTAAGATGGTGATAACCATATCGTAAATCGATCTTAGAAAAGACACTAGCTCCTTGGAGTTGGTCGAATAGATCATCTATTCTAGGTAACGGATATCGGTTCTTCACTGTCAACTTATTCAACTCCATATAATCTATACACATCCGAAACGATCCATCCTTCTTCTTCACAAACAACACTGGTGCTCCCCACGGTGACGAACTTGGTCGAATGAATCCCTTCTCTGACAATTCTGCCAACTGTTTAGACAGTTCCTCCAATTCTCTTGGAGCAAGTCGATAAGGTGCCCGGGCTACGGGTGCCGCACCGGGTATCAACTCTATTTGGAATTCCACTTGTCGGACAGGTGGAATCCCTGGCAGATCATCGGGAAACACATCTGGAAATTCTCTAACAACGGGTACATCGTTAAGGTGTCTTTCACTCGTCTCCTCACTTTTCTTTTCAGAAATTTGAGCCAAGGAAAGACAACCTCCTCTATCGATGTACTTCTGGGCCTTAATACAAGAGATGATGCTCAACCGGGAAGGGCTTCCACAGTCGCTCCGATCTCCTTGTATGCTCAGAACTTTTCCGCCATACGGTAAACGCACAATCTTCTCATCACAGATGATGTGTGCACCGTTCTTCGACAACCAATCCATTCCGATAATGTAACATATTGGATTTCACATACACATCATAACACAAACATATTTGGGCGTATAGATGATTTTAGAGAGAGAAAGTGGGATATTCTAGAAAGAGAAACTCATGTAAGGTTAGATTACCAAAGAACATCCAACCCTCTACCTTGCAAGGTAGAGGGTATTTATAGGTTACAAACTAAACGACCTCCTGACGGCCTGTGGATCAGGTATACAATGGGTAAAGACCCGTCCTTCCTCCACGGTGTTACTCTAGATAAAAACTAAGCTAATCACTTACTTAATAACTAACATAATATACGATATGTCTACGAGCTAACTCAAGCTAGATTATACCTGGGGTGACCGATGCTTTACATTAGAATTTCCAATTCCTAACAATCTCCCCCTAAGGGAGGTCACCCCATGAATTACATTGTGAATCCTAGCATTCTAATAAATCTTCAGTCTTGAGCTCGCAGACTTTTCTTCATCAAAGTATTCAAACTATGTGCTTCTGTGGTGATTTCATCATTGTTCAACTACAATGTATGTTTCGTGGAGGTTGTTGAGCTGATCCACCTTGATGACCTTTTGAGCATTACTAGAGATCATCAGCCACTGCAAATCTCAGCATCACCCATTGTTGTGTTGCCAGCATATGATGTTGTGACATTTGGACCGACATGCTCACATTTTGGATCATGATTTCTTCTTATCAGAGTAGCGGAAGCTTTTGTTGATTCATGATATTGGCAGCAGCATAGCAGAAGCATGGAGTGAAAATATCGGAGTCATTGATGCACTAATCATGATTTCTTTAGATATGAATGTGTTGTGTGAGCATGCGGCTATGGATTGACTGCTTCATTCTGATCAGCTACAAACGTCGGGGTGTACCTGCATAAGACAGTTAGCAATAAAGCTCACGAAAGTGTCTTTGTTCACTTTCGATGAATTGAGGTACACGGCCCATGGTTCCCTGTCGATCAGTACAAGTACTGCCTGTGATCAGGTGTCACACCCTCGCCGGAGGCGGAAACACGAGGTGTAACGGAAGGGAACATAAGCACAAGATAATAGAACATACCAACATTAATATTAAAAAGAAATAATACTCCATTTCAATACTAGTTTAGCCGTCATCGGCAAATATATTACAAAGTTTAGTTCCCAAAATATTGCGTTCTATTACATAATGATTTGTAGTGACAATTGAAAACTTCATTATGCAAGACTTGGTAGAAAAAGCTTACTAACGATCACCTGAAATGCATGAGAGAAAAACGGGTCAACTATGAAAATAGTTGGTGAGTAAACACGTTTAGCAAAGTAAGAAAACTCGTAATAAATAATCAAAGATTTCGGTCAACGAAAATGGTCCACAAAGCAAAGGCATTGTGTATCCACTCAGTTCCAAATTCCGCCCATACAAAACTTGCAACCTGTGTGTACACAACCCATTGCACAAAAATATAGTGCGTCAAGTAGTCAAGTGTAAGTGGTCATAATAGTTCACAATATAGTACCAAGTATATAATAATTCAGGGATGCTCCTAACATGGGACACTTTGCGCTGCTCCAACAAGGGAGACTCCTTTGTCACTCGACCACCTAGACGAGATTTATTGAGACCGCTCCACCAATAAGGCGAGACTTCTTTGTCACTCGACCATCTAGACGAGATTTATTGAGACCGCTCCACCAATAAGGCGAGACTTCTTTGTCACTCGACCATCTAGACGAGATTTATTGAGACCGCTCCACCAATAAGGCGAGACTTCTTTGTCACTCGACCATCTAGACGAGATTTATTGAGACCGCTCCACCAATAAGGCGAGACTTTATAGTGATGCTCCGAACATGGGAGACTTTGGGACAAGGTCATAACACGTACGGTTCAATAAGTTCAAATAAGTCATAAATTCGTAATTAAGTTCAAGGATTTGATTCAAGTTCAAAAGTTCAAGCCAAAATAGTTCACAAGTTCTAGTCAAAAGAGTTCACAAAGTAAGAATCAATTTAATTCAAGTATGTTTCATGCATTCAGCCCCAAAATATAGTAAAACGGTAAAAAGGGGATGTGATTACTCACTAGCATAAACTGTTCAATAAGTTCATAAAACATAGATAGTTTAGTTCAAGTATAAATCATGCATTCCACCCCAAAACAATTTAAAGCATTTAAAAAGGGGAGTCTGTGAATACTCACTTGATGAATAGATGCGACGACAAAAGTGGTTACACCGAAATGTAGCGGGAATCTCGTACTGAAATTTGGGTGATAAAAATAATTATCGTATAATTTTTAAGAAAACGTCGTAATAATTAAACTTTAACGATTAATATACCAAATAAATTTAGAACACTAGGTAAACTCAAAATATAGTTTTTATAAGCCAAATGTAAGTTTAAAAATATTTCGGGATCATTTTTGAAAGTAACGGATTAAATATTTAAAATAATAGCTCACGCGATCACGTTTATTAAATATAAAAATTTACGCGATTAAAGTGAAATGAAATGCCATGAATGAACTAATATGATGCATTTTTAATTTAAGAAATGACCGGAATTTGAGAATTGTGACATCAGGTATAATTCCGAGGAATTTCCTTGACAAGGTTTCGCAGCTGCTCAAGTTGTTCTCAAACCGGAACGCCTCAAAGAAGACAACACGGAGTGAGTGAACCAGCGAAATGAGATTCACTGATTGATGAAAAGAGATTTGAAAAACTGTAACCACCGGTAAATTTCACCTCGTATTAAACTAATATAATATTCTAACGAAAGAATACTTATGCATTTTCTACGTCCAAATTTTTTTTAAGAAACAATATTCTTTTATTTGATCACAAAAACTAGCCAATGTGATGAACTCACATCTTTAATAAATATAAACATCTTTATATGTAAAACTATAAAGGTATTCAACTTTTATTTACGACTTTACGTTATTTCGTTAACATACTTATTAAACTTTCGAACTAAACGTTAGCCATTTATTAGAGTTTTCACGAAGCCCTAATTTATTTTAGCTATGATTTTACACAACTAAAACATAATTCCTAAAGTATAACATTTTATATCTAGAGTACAAGTCATTAAAGCACGGAACCTAGCTATACTTTAATTCCGTTACAAGCCCTAATATACAACTCTATGATTTTATGTACACGATATATTTTCAAAATATTAATGTACATGTCTTTCAAGAATATGTACAAGTCCTTAATGCATAGAGTTTAATGTTTACATAAAATCACATTATAAACCTCAATGTACCTACCTTAACGCACATGATACAAAACCTATATTACACAAGCCCTTAAAATTGAATTTCCTAAATTTTCAAACCTAATGTACAACTCTCTAATGCTTGTGGTACAAGTATCCTATGCATAAAGGTTACTTATTTAATATACATAAGCTACAATTCATTATAAATCTTAATGTACTTAATTCCAAACACATTGTACAAATCTTTCAAAGCACAAGTCTTAAATATATATTTCATTTTTAGTAAAGTACAATAAAACAATGCAAAGGTATACACCATAGTGCACTAAACTTAAGTCTTTATTTTTATTAATTACATGTATATTGACCTAAACTAGTTTTTACCTAAAATAAATTAACTACTTAACTAAGTACTTTTACCATTTCTACAATAGGTACAAACTAAAAAGCCTTAAGTACTACCCACTAAAGCCTACGCCCCCCCATTTACCCTAGTTAACATTGAACTAATCTAGTTACTACTTAGTCACTTGGTGTTACTTGTTTAAACCCTAGCCACAAACTATTTACTTGCATATAAAAGTTACACAACACCCTTTTTACCTTAAAGACTTACCAAGGTCAAACATTAGGGGCATAGTTCATGGTTGTAATACATGCCACCCCACGCCATCTTTAAGTTTCACCACATGCAATCTTGTTAACTCCTATGCACACCTCATCATGTCCCATTGATTTCACTTACACCATTCAAGTGTAATTGAACACATCACAATGTCTCTTGTCTTGTGAGACAAGGTGATGTAGCACTTGGGAAACCATGCATGCATTGCCTATAAATAACGCCCATATACACCTTCCACTTGAGTCCCATGCAAGCACACACAAGATACCATATCACCCATATATCCTACGCCCCATATAACCACTTATATAGTCACAAACATTCTGAAAATTTATCTTAAGAAGTGAAGGAAAAAGGGTAAACAAAAGCTTAAGGAAAAGTGAAGTACTTGAGGAAAATAGCAGCTCTAGGGAGGATTTTTCTTGTGGTTAAGCATCATATTAATTGTAAGTACACTCACACTCTTTTCTTTAGTCATTTTAAACATCCAATAAAACATATAAATAACTATAAACTTGTGTCATGTGGAAAAACAAGGTCAAAAATGTTTTTATAAATTTCTGTAATCTTTCTGTAAGTGTTGCGCTCCATAGACAAACACCTACTTGGAATGCGTTTTACTTAAATGTTAGAACATGTTAGGAGTCTATTTAACAAGCAAAATAAACATCTAATCTAGTTACCAACACCCTATAGGTTTATACTAAATAAAATGCAAGTTTTATATTTCTCCTACTGAAAATTTCGCCAAAACAGGCCTTACCCCCCAACTTGCCCCGCAATTATCTACTTGGTATTAGAAGTATTAAGGTCAGCCAAAGTACCGTTGTAAAGCCCACCTGGGATACTACAAAACGCCACCATAACCCGGTTAAAAAGCCTAGTCGATATCTTTAAAAACAGCCATCATTTTGGGCAAAAGTCATAAACACAAAAAAAGTCTTTTACAACAAATATATGGGAAAACATGGGATTATTGATAAATTTGGTTAGGAACTGTATTAAAAACATTACAAATGGGTAAAAAAATATTTCACAAGGTCGCATGCAAAAGATAGAGTTTAAAACTGAAATTTTCATAAAACACGTCGTGGCCAAGTGGCCATATTCGTGGACTTGTATCTTTCTAACCAAAGATGACTAGGACATGAGGCTTATACCATTTAGAAGGGCTTACAGCCTAGTGTTTAAAGGGTCAAATGCTATGTAGGAACACTAGCTTGCCCCGTGTAAAATCTGCCCTCTTTTAGCCCCGTTATCGCCCAAAAACAACAAAAAGCACATAACCCCCCTACTTTGTAAAATCATTGCGACCAAACCGTAAGAGCTTAAGACCTCTAGTTTGAACCATTAGAAAGACCACCAGAAAAACTCTTGAAAGGATCAAGAACGTAGTAAAAATCTATTAAGGCCTCGCTTTTATCCACCCGTACTTTTAGGCCAAAAACTAGTAAATTTCTCTTATAAAATCTTAAGCATAAAAATTGTAATTTTTGTAAAATAAAGTTCCTTTGGACTAAAAATGTAATTTCTGTGAAGTTAGTCATATAAGGGCTGATTTTGTCAATAACCCATAGTTGAGGGTTTAAAGTGTCATTTTTGAAAGTACAAGGGTAAAAACTGTAAATAGTTAAAATTGTAAATTATAATATTTTGGAAACATAAATTATTTAACAACTTTGGTTTTAATAAAAACTTATTATTAATCATTTGAGTCATAACAATAAGTATGATAAGCATATTTAATTTTTGTAGAGACTTCATGTTATCTACAGAACATTTCCGTCGCATAAACTTGAATAAGGATACTAAATACATGATATACTAAATCAGGTCGAGAGTCGGAGCAGTTTGTTCATATTATCTAATTTGTTTTCCATCCAGACTACAATAACACTGAGGTGAGTTCATAGTCCCACTTTTACATATTTGTTTTCTAAACTCGTGGGGAGATACATGCTACAAAAACCGAACACAAGTATTTTTCTGTATGCTATCCTGAATGATATTGCCTAAGTTACCTACTGATGCCACTGAAAGTCCCTCATATCATGAACCATTAATCACTTGCGAGTGAACGCGAATATCGTGAATAGATCTATTGGCAGTTGACGCCCCATTTGTGTTAGCCGGATAGGTAACCAAATGCACGTTATTTGAGAATACTAGGAGAATGGCAAACTCCTACCAGAGGGCATTGTTGCTCACATCATCATTATGATGTTTGTAACTCACGTCATTATTATGACGCCGTACTGTTAAGGTTTGCGTGTCATGAGACTTAGGGCAATATACTGTACTGCAATATTACTGATTTTACTACTGCTTATCTTGTGTTCAACTGATTATTATACAAACACTATGGATTCACTCAACCTTTGTGTTGACTTTTTAGCATGTTTATCTCAGGTTCATAATTTACGAGGATGGCATGGAAGGGCACGGATACTCAAGAAGGCTATATTATCATTCGATAACTTATTTAATAAACTGTAAAACCACTGGGACCTCATTTTGTAAACTCTGATATTTATATAAATCGAATGATAAATCTTTTAAAATGATACAATTAGAGTTCGTTTTCTGTTATTGTAATTGTTGAGCCATGAAGTAACACCCAGTTTGAATTCCGCTGCGTATCACGAAATTGGGGGTGTTACAAAAACAATTGTGTATTGCTCAATAGAAATTGTTTTTGCAATACAACGAATGTTTTAATGATAATCAATTATCAATCATAAACACCTTTTATTTTGAGAAATAAGTACACAGTCGATGTGCTAAAGAAAAGAGTTTTTAAGCACAATGACCGGTTTTTCAAAGGTATCCGTCAATCCATAACCTGAACCAGGATTGATTCAAAAGATTGAATCGCTCCATTGTTTCTGTTCAGTTGTCACATGGTTGGTCTATTGTATAGATCTCACATGCCACCTACCAGGAGCTTGTTTGATGTTGGCTCC
>OU343220.1:69422625-69508825 GCA_910596185.1 Chrysanthemum makinoi | reverse complement strand
TTTGATTATTCAAGTTGTTCATTTTTAAGAGATTTAATCAAGATATCTATATGATTTAAGGGAGGTTGATTGCAAAAGTTGTTAAAATACTAGCTACTGTACCGAATAACTAGTGAATAAATTGAGTTGTTGATTAGGGGTGGCTCGGCACCAGCTAGTCACCTACTAAGCTCATACTCTGATTTGACTCTTTATATACGTCATAGTTAAAGGTTTTTATACGAAACTAATAGTTCTAGTTATACGTATCATTCATTAATAATCAATTTTTGAAGTAATTGTAACAAAACTAGTTTCCATTATTTAAAGGGAAAATTGCCAACAAAAGTAGCATGAAATACCAAATTTGCCAATATGAAGTATCCAATACTTTCTAAGCTCACCAAAAGAACCATGAAATCCACATTATAACCAAAAAAAAAACATTTTTTGTCAGAACTGAACATTTTGCAAACAAAATTGAACTTTATTGCTCATCAAAAGAGCTATGAAATCCAAGTTCGAACAAAAAGATACTTTTTAAAAAAAAATAATGGTAAGTTCATATCCTTCTGATCAACACAAAAGTAGTATATACCCCACATGAGCATATGATTAAACAGTTCCTTTTGTGCAATTGCCATATACGAATGTGATTTTACAAGTAATTATTAAAACCAACAGAATACAAACCTACAACCAGTCTTAATAAACTCCTTCAACGTAGTGGCCCTGTCCGTACTCTTGGCTCTACATCCAAACGCAATACATAACGCCGTAAGGATCGCACTCTTTCCACCTACCATACATAACCAAAAAAAACACATAACTAAACTTCCGAAAAAAAAGAGCAATATACAAAGACAATTACGTACTGCCGTTTTGTCCGGTGATGAAATTGACATGATCAGCGAGATTAATTTCCATATGACTATGACACATGAAATTCTCTACTCGGATTTTGCTGATTATGCCTGCTGATAAACCCCTACTAGGGTTTGACATCTTACTTTTTTCTAGGGTTTGTAAATTACTCATTTGTGTTTGTGTCATTGGAAACAAGATTGATTTATGTTGGAGATTTGGGGGAAGAATTGGCGGGAATGTAGTGTTTATGTGTGTGATTTATTGGGAAGGGTGTGTACTGATTTTGATTGGTCAATTCAAGGCAGTAAAAGTAAAAGTACAATAGGAGTTTTTTTTAAAACTTTTAACTATTGGAATACGAATACAAAACCAAATACTGGAGCTTATATATACTCGTTCAATGAGGGTGTTCATCGTTCATTTAACTTTTAACCATCGTTCATTAAACTTTTAACCATTGTCTCTTTGTTTTCTTATCGCAGGCAAATTTATCTTTGTTGATGATCTCATTTTATGACGACATCAACATCATCTTTTTATCGTAACATAACACACCCATATATACTCTTTCATGTCACACCCGTAACATGTTTTTAAATGGGTATGACCATGGAGATGAAGTTTAACCGGGTCTAAATGTGTTTGACTAAAGATAAATGCTCGTTTGTGTAAGTGCAGAAATAAGTGCGGACACATTTCAGGATCAATACGGCGTACTGGAATATTGGAATACGACGTATAGAAAATGAGCCTAGATACGGCGTATCCAGGATAACGAATACGGAGTATCAGTGGGTCGGCATGGATACATCGTATCCATGAAGATCAATACGGCGTATCGGCCCTAACGAATAGAAAGACTATTATACCCTTTTTGCTGAGTCACCACTTGGATAGATATATCTTAACTCTGGATAATTCCACATTTATCAAGTGTGTGTTATGGTGTGACGACCCAAGAAAGAAAAGAGAAGAAAGAGGAGAAGCATGAAGTGATTATTGTAAAGGGTTAAGGGTTACAATTCAATGGAATAATCCATAGCAATGATTGTTGCATGGTGCTATAAGGAAGGTGATGATGATTATGGATGCTTGGTAACTTAGCTTGGATGCTAAGGTAAGTGATTATGATCAATATGTGTTCTCATATTATGTGTTAATGAAATGAGATTGAAGGATTAAATCCTTGGATTAGTAAGCATGGAGTAATAGGAGGCTTACCTAGTGAGATTACACTAGTGTTAGCTTATGATTATGGAATGATTAAGGTATGACTTATGATTTCTATGTGTTTAAGGTTATTATGGTTTTATGTGTTTGAATGGTTTTAAGTGTTCATGATGCTTATATGTGAATTAAAGTATTAACATGTTTAATCGGGTTACTTACTAAGCAAAAGCTTACCGTTATAGATGATAATGTTTTGTAGGTTCCCGCGAGGAAGATAAAGGCTTGGTTGATGCTTAAGGTTTCGAAGTACGAACTGGAGGATAATGGTTAAGTTCTAGAGCTTAATACTAGCTACCAAGCTCAAATCAAAGTTGGACCCCCGATTGTCATAGGTCATCGTAAAGGATTTTTTTAAGAGTCAAAGTTTATGTTATGTGTAGTCAAGTAATTATGTGTCTAATTGTATGTTACGAATAAGGTTTAAGGTGTTATTGTAATGGATGAAAGGGGTGTTTGGATTAGAGTCCAATTGTACCCATTTTGGGGTCAAACGGGTCAATTGCCATGTGACAAGTTATGGTATGATTGTTTTAGTTGGAATGGTAAATGAATGGTGTTAGTACAGGTTATGGTTTTGGAAAGGAGTCAAAATGGTTTGAGTTTAAGTGTGGGTTTGGTGCAGGGTTTCTGCACTGTTCTGTAACAGGTGTTCAATACGTCATATCCAAGTCTTGGATACGGCGTATCAAAGCTGAGGTATCTAGTATTCCTTTGGGAATAAAAGTATCAAGTTAGTAGGAAATCAAGTATTGCTCTATCATATCATAAGTGTTGTCAATTGTATAATTTTGTAGGAAATGTTTTAAAGGTTTCCGAGTATACATTCTTGTAAGCATTTTAAATTGGTTAAAATGTTATGGCTTTATGTCGTTTATGTGAAAACGTAGAGGGGGGGGTGAATACGTTACCGTTTAAAATCGTTAGATCTTTTGTACCAAATCACTTATGAAGCTTGTTATTATATGAAAGTATCAATTATTGTTTATGACTAATATAAAGCATAGTAAACCAAGTTGTCACACAAGCATCATCATCAAACCACATCATAAGCAATTATAAAAGTAAAGAGATAAAGAAAGGAAAGTGCAAACCGACACGAGGATTTATAGTGGTTCGGTCACGGATCTCCTCTCCGCCCTACTCCACTCCCCGAGTACCCAACTCGAGTGTTACTTCACTAAATCAACAAGCTCCCTTCTCGGCGGAGAAAACCTTACAATCGTCGCTTACACTTTTTCGGTACAAAGCTAAATACCGGGTTCTAGTTCGAGGTAGAACCAACCTAACATCGCCTATACAATATTTCCGACACTAAGCTAGATGTCGAGTTCTTTTCAAGGGTACAACCACTCCCATTATGTTTTATGGCCCAACATAACAAACCTTGTGTTTTATGGTACAAACACATAAACCATCTAATCTAGTTTGGTGAAAGTGTTGTGATGATGCAATGATATTTACAATGATGATCCATGACATAAATGTCTAATGGATATGAATGACTAATCTAAATGATCTTCTTAAATAAAAAGTCTTCAATCAATGAGGATATCAAGAGATCTTGAATCTTCATATGTTGATATGCTTTGGTGAATGAGGATGGCTAGATCTCTAAACTTTCCTTGGTTGATCAAAATGTAAAATATGCTTACAACAAAGATGAATGTTAGAAGCATTATGATCATGTGATGGTGAGGGTGATTGATGTATGCTACTACATGTTTATCTATAGATCTAAGTGATGAAAAAATGTTAGAGAATATATGTTGGAAGGATGAAGATATGAAAACCATGGGATGGTATTTATAACAAAAGTGGTAATCAAAAATATAATAATTTATTAGATTTGATATCTTAGAATATCTTCCAAAATCTTTCCAAAATCTTTTAAAGATTTAGATGACACTATGCATGAGGTAATAAAAGTGTTTCCTTTTTTATGAAAAATACATTTAAACAAATGTATATACTTATTAAAAAGGTAAGTTACTTGTAAATAAAATGTAAGTAACCTTTTGTAAAATAAAATATCTAGTTGAGTGCTTGTCAAAATAAAATATATTTTTTCAAGTGTAAGTAAACTTTAGTACTTGTATGAATATTATAGTTAGTTTACTTGTACAAATAAAAGTATATATTTGTTAGACATTTTACAAAAGATGTATTTGTATAAATTACTTGTGAATGCAAAATGTAAAATGAGGTTCGAAATAGAATGGTTAACCTATTAAAATACTTAGTGACTCTAAACGTATTTTAAACATTCTAAATGATTTGTTAATGGGTTTGATCATAATGCCACATAACAAACATGTACGAACCTGTGTTGTAACATCTGAGGACTTGAGACATAGAGAGGTGTTGAATGTATGTTGAGACAAATGTAATTACAAGTAACTTGTACATTTTACGTTATGTATTACAAGTTACATGTTTGTCATCAATCAAAACAAGCGAGACTGTATAGATTAAATATCGTAATATTTGCACTAACAATCTCCCCTATTGACAAAGATATGTAAATAATAGAAAGTAAAATGTACAAGTTACTTGTATCCTTACTACCTTTACATTACCTTCTCCGTTTACACTCTTCTCCCTCTTTTGTCGAAACAAAAGGCGTGTCCTGGAGTTTAACTTAATTTCTCCCCAAAAGGCGAGCTTGCATCATCCTAGTGAAGTTAAATCGTCCACTTCAATCCGTCCCTTGTTTGGTAGCGGATCCATGGATCAAATAAAGAGGCTTAACCTACATCAAGGTTAGTTTTATGCAACAAAAATTATGAGAAATATATGAAAAGAAAATGCATAGCAATATGAGCCTATTTTCTCCACTTTTTATCGAAGCACAAATGCTTGTTGAAAAGTGAGAATGATGCTAAATGCGTGCATGCTCCCCTTGAGTTGCTCCCCTTGTTTGAGCGTCGGGGTATGATTAAAAATCTACAAAACAAATATTAGTGCAAAACTATATTCGTCATTGGACAAGTAAGTGATATACAACAAAGTGTGTATAAGATGCATTCAAAAATTCTTGATGAAAGCTCCCTCTTGCTCTAGGTCGTTAAGATGAACCTTCAAAATAAATATTAGTATAATAGAAGCTTTGTCTTTAGACAAATATGTCATATACAACCAAGTGTATAGACGATGCTATATGAGTGCTTAAAGGATATTCCTCCTTGCTCGAGGGTGTAAAGAAGCACCTAAAATAAGAAAAATAATTGATGCAAACTTCATCCTTAGATGAGTAAGTTATATACAATCTAGTGTATATGATGATGAACCTACAATGAAAAATATTAGTGCAATATATTTCATCTTTTTGACAAAGAAAAATAAGATGTATATATGTGATATATATAAATGATATAATCAAATATCTCATGAAGTGTAGTCTCCTAATTACAATCATAAGAAAAGTGAGAATATAATATGATAAAAGTCTACAAAATGGTTCCTAGAAAGAAGATATGAAGTGAAGTTGGAATATAAAGAGTTAAAGCTAGTGGTGCTAGTGTTGGTGTCAGTTTACTAGTAGGATTCATGTGGTGATAAATTGGTAGATGACTCATGATTTATAATGACAAGGTTTCGCTAATCCATGGTGGTGATGATTAGTGAAAGATGTGATGGAAGGTGGTGGTGATTAGGTAGGAAGCTATTAAGGAGTTAGAAACTCGTATGTATAGCAAATATAAAAATATGGACTCATGCAATCCTTTCGTAATGTCAAGTGACCAAGACGAAGAGGAAAGAAAATATGAATAGACATGAAGATAACTTCGTTCATTGATTGATACGAAAAAATGATCTATTATAGGTGACAATGGGAGAGATAGTATTAACATGGTTTTGACCGACATGGATGAGTATGACATTGAAAAAAAAAAGTGAAGACAATATATGGAAATAACTAATAATAATGAGTACCTATATGAGGATGAGAATGACATCATATGAGTGAGAGTTGGATAGACCAACGTGTTGAGAAGGTGTTGGGAATGGCGGTTTTGATTAATATATCATTTGCACTGACAATGACATGCATGACATGTGTCAAGCGAGAAAAAGGATAAGACCTTATGATGGTGTTCTAGATAGTGAAGTTGTAAGGTGCTAGTTTAAGGAAAATCCTAGATTTGTTGATTGTGGAGATGAAGAAGTTTGTAAAACACATGATGCGTTTTCACTTGATGAGGTATTGGTGCAAACTTGTGATATAAGGTTAAAAAGGTTGAACTAGTTGTGGTTTTAGTGAACGGTTTTAGCTAAGTGGTGTTTACCTATGTGTTGGTATTTTAGAGTCTAAGAGACATAAATTTTGACAAAAGACAATTATGTGAATGGATTTCTCTCCCCTTAATTGGTGGACATCCAACATAATGTGTAATGTATCAAATAAGGAATGACAACAAAGTGTTTAGGAGGTTATTGGGTTAACAAAGAGATGAGCTTAGTGATATTTTTCCGGATGATGGTTAGCATACAATGAACTTCATCCTTAAAGTCACGTACCTCTTCTCGATTAATACGAGATGATCGTATGATGAGGCATGTGGTTTCCTAATAGGAAGTGAAGAGGATTAGAGTATTGTTATAACTAAATAATGATGGAGTTGATTTTTGGAAAGCGGAAGCAAAAATGAGATTTGGAAAGAGGTCGGTTGAAAGACAAAATGCAAAACCAACCCTCTAGAACTTAATTCTATATGCTTTTAAACTATATGCAAGTGTAGGGGTCCCATAAAGCATAGTACTAATCTACGTAGCAATAAAGGGGATTATGCAAAATGAGCATATAAAAGTTAGAACCAATTGAGATAACAAATAATTTGTTATCAACCTACAAAACAAATTTGTTAGTGACAAAAGATGTTAACATGATAGAAATCAAATGATAACATATTATATAAGCAAAAACAACACATTGCACTTAAGTAGACAAGAAATCACCATACAAGATAGCATCAAGACAATCATATTATGCAAGAATACAACTTTATTCAAGACATTTCATTTTGAGATTGTTTTGTCGTTAGACTTAGACGCTTAAGCATACTTGGCTTATAAATTAACACAACAATCTATGTGATTAATTTGTAAGATAAAAAGGCTTCTAAAAGTTTGTCATACCAAAAGCACTTTGACATATTATATGTGCACACGTAGCAAACAAATAGTGTGACAAGAAGAAAAAGAAACAAGATGAAAGATTCATGCAAGCCATGTTTAAGACATAACAATTTTGAGCATGTATCATTTGGATCGTACTACACATAGATATAATGAATGCCAACTAATAGCTTTCAAACACAAACTTATCATATCAGAATTTTCACGTATCAAAATGACATATTATGATTTCATAAGTAACATGTTAATCATGCTAAAACTAATTCAAAAGTAAGTATCATGCAAATAAAGTTTAGGTTTAAACGTTTAGTAGCATGAAACAAGAATACAAGCATTATAAAGATAAACGGTACTAAGGTTTACACATTTGACTTGTTATCAAACACTAAGATAATGTCAAATCAACTTATCATATTAAACAAGAACTTGTAATCAACACACGTAAGTGCAATGCAAGTGGTTTTACTAAGCTTTACACATTTGACTAGTTATCAAACACTAAGATAATTTCAAATCAACTTATCATATCAAACAAGAACATGTAATCAACACATGTAAGTGCAATGCAAGTGGTTTTGAAAGAAAAGTCATATATACTACTTGTTTGATTAGTATTCCTAAAGCGAGGCAAACTATCAATGTTTTAACACTTACTTTAGGCAAGTATAGGAAACAGATTTTTCAAGTTGGAGAATGAATATGAGACTATTACTAGCGGTGCTCAATTAAGGCTAAACACGACCATTTTTTACGGGTGATTCCACATACCCAACTTCTCTCCAGGAAGCAATTCAACCGTTAGGTCAAATTGAGTTTCTAGTGCAATAGGTTCTCCAGTAGTCATTCTCATGTTAGAAAGATGGGAATTCCTACTTTTGCCTATTAAAGTGTATAAAAGATGATAGTTTACCAATACTTGGCTTAATGTGACTTAACTAATATGCAATATAACTAAGGTGATGAAGATGTCATGTTATACACATGAATTTTATATGTTTTAATCTTGTATTTAGAATCTAAGGTTGTAAGATCTAATGAATGACATCTTTTGTGTTGAGTTGAAATGTATACTATCTAAGACTAGGGAATGGAATATGTTAAATTAAGAACGTTCTCAAGAAAGCTCCTTTTATTTAACAAGAATCTAAATAAGGTTACCAACTTCAATAGATCATGTGTATGTTCTAGAGATGTGTAGTTTTAACCTTGGATGTGCACAAGGTTTGAGCAAGGTTAGGTTATGATGTATGCTTGAAAGGAAATGGATACAAATAGTATCTTTCAACAGATGAGATTATCGAATGGGATTATCATGCTTATGAAAATAAGTATGACAAGATGAATTGGATACGCTAGTTCATAGAACTTGTAGATGTTCGTTTCAAGATCATTTAGCCAATGAGGTGTAATGAAATCTCTTGTAACACAACCATTTATGTCGCAAGGAGAGAATGATGCATAGGATATACAATATCCTTTTAACAAGATGAATACCTAACGCATGATTTCTTAGGCATAATGTTTTCAAAACATCATGTTTTCCTAAATGAAGATATGAAGCCAAAGTGTTTGAATCGGATAGTCCCATCTAAATAAACTTGGTCTCAAGATTATATTCACTAGATGATGACAAGAGAAATTCACTCGAGTTTCTTATGTATACTCCTCAAGAGTCATTGTTGCTTGGGGTGTATGATGTTGGCTTTGAGATTGCATTTTAACATATGTTGTTAAAATGTTGATTTGAGGTTTAACAAAATTTATGCAGAAGTTTAACAACAAAGTATTACTAATACTTTGATAATTTGTGAAGGTAGTACTACTTATACCTAGTGGAAATTGACAACAATTACCAAGAGCACCATGCTTATTTGATAGTTGAGATTCTAGCCATAATGAATTATCTAAGTCCTTATATGTAGGAAAGGATGTTTGAGTTTGTTCAAACATGCATTTGATTCAGTACAAGTGTTGGACACAAGGGCTTTTTGAGCAATACACTCAATGAATTCAAATGATGGTAAGGATGGTGGATTGGTTGATCTAGGTGGTAGGTCTTCTAGTGTGTCTAAATAAGGATGTGGTGATGAAGGGGTTTGTTGTGCTATGGGAATACTTAGGTTGATTATTTGTCCATAGATGTTGAACACAAAGTAGGATACTAATTCATATGGTTCATTGGTTGCTACAACTAGTGGGTGAAGTGCTTGAAGTTTTGGTTATGTCTATGAAGCTTAGGGGCTAAGGTATAGGTTCACCTTGAAAGGGCACCTTTGATTTAAAGGATGCTCTTGGAAGTTCATGAGCAATACGCTTAATGGTGCCAAAAGATGGAAGAGGGATAGTAGGTGTCAAAGAGGTATAAGTGGCACAGTGGGTTGTTTGTTTTGGATAAGTGTTTCAACATGTGTTGTTAAAATACTTGGGTGTTGATTTTGTTCGGATATGACTTTTAATGACTATAATAAGTCGCATATACTTGAATATTTAGGATGAAATACTTAAGTTGTCAATCCTAATTTGTTGAGATTATAAAGCTTAGATTGAACTTCAAGGATAACAAGACTTGATAGTATGTCTTTAACATGCGTGTGAGTTATGACTCGATGTAAATACTTATCGTCTTGAAGGATGACACATTATTTTCATGTTAACCAAGTGAGGCAATACATGTAGATACAAAACAATATCTATAGTCATATGATAGACTTGTGTATGATATCTTTGCAAATAATGAGTCCGGATTTGTTAGTCTCGGTAAGTCATCTAAGTCATCATAAACGGGTGAGGAGATGTTGGTGGTGTTTGCACAAAGTACAAGTTTTGGAGACTTTGGTTGTGAAGGTGTTTTGGATGGTTGTGAAGTAGTCATAATGATGGGTGATTTTGGTGGTGGAGTTGGAGTACTTAAGTTTAGAAAGTTCACATCTTGAATGGGTGATGAGATGTTGAGAGGTAATGAGTCGAAGGATGAAGAGTTCAAGTTAATGTAGCAACAAGATCGAATGCTAATCCTAGTGGTTTTATTTGAGGTTGAGGATTTAGTCATTTTGACTTTGTTTTGAGAAATGCTAAGCTTAAGGAAAAGTAACGTGTAAGGTGTGAAAATGACCATCTTGAATGTGTCGATTTATGGAGCTAAGGATTCAGGAGAGATGTTTTATTTGATGTTTAATCCATACAAAGATGGTAGTTTCTAATGAGATGGAAGTGTCTAAGATCATGTCAAACATCCTAAGTTAATCCATTAAGGATGTGTTGAGTGAAATATGAAAGATATGCATTAACAAGTATCCTAGAAACGAGATTTGGTAAATTAGATTGGAGTTTAGTAAAATTCAACAACTTACCTGTAGGATCCACGGCACCATTTCTTTACACAAGCGGAACCCTTAAATTGGTGTAGCTTGGTCCTCTGTGCAGGTATGGTACCAAAATGCATAACAGAGGGTACCAACATTTTGGTGCCGTCTGATCCGTGGACACCGAAAGTTCACAGACCCATTTTTAGGTGTGGGGAGTTTCCGAAACACGAAATTTTGCTTAAAACATGTAACATTAATTACTTCTAGTTAGGAAAAGTCGATAACACATATACAAACATAGTGGAGCATAGACTTTGACCAAGGCTAACGATTTTCACATAAAAGTGAAAATGGGTAAAATTTGATAACACACTTGTGCTATCCTCCTGCATAAACCGGTTAGCATACAACATTGTTTTAAGTCATATTATCATCCTACAAAGTAAAACCAAATAAATTACATCATACAACATTGTTTTTGTCCTTGTACCAAACACTCTCTTAAAACCTCCATTTTCAAAGTACTTGACTAATTTACTTAGTACTCATTGCTAAGCGAGTCATGACATTTCATAAGTTATGTGAGATGTTAGTATAACCTATGCAAAGGAAGTGATCTAAGTCTATAAGTGATGGTAAAACAATTTTCTAACTAAGTGCACAAAATCTAGCAAATGTCCTATTGTGCATAAACAAGAAATCGTCAAACAAGCGAATAAATAACATGGCAAGATTGACACTTTTAATATGCAAACAAACAAGTGTAAACAACAATTTGAAAATAAGCAAGCAACATATATGCAAACAACATAAACAAGTGGTCATTTAGCATAGCATAACAAGAAAAACACTTTTCGTCATTTATCATTTAAATGTGATGATGTTACCAAGCTTGATTAGTTTTCTTTAAACATATTACATAATTATTTAGTTTCAAAATAAATTATATCAATGTTCTAAGAATACCATCTTAAATTGCTTGACTCAAAAATTTAAGCTTTTATGTTAAAGCGAAACTTAATATCTTGTACATACTCATAGTATTTGGTCTATTTCACTTATTTAAATTTAGACTCAGGCCATGAGAGTATTTTTAAATGAAAGTAGACTCAATTCCCTTTAAAATGATAGGTGGTTCGACTCCTAAGGACTTACGGTTAATAAGTTATGAATTTTTTAAGTTGGCAAAAAAAGCTAGCGTCACTTTATGCGGACCAAGGAACCAAAAGTTTACAAGGAAGGAGCTCTTTTGGTTCCATGATCCATTAGTCTTCACGAGAAAGTTGAAAAATATACTTACTCATGGCGAAAAAGTGTAGGACTTACTAGATTTGATAGAAAAATATAATACACATATTTTGTTTATTATTTTTACTAATGTGACTTATCTAAACATTTAACAACAAAATTTCTAAGTATAATTAGCAAAACATTTTTCATATTATATTTCGCTTCAATGGTAATTTGATACATGGATCGTGCTCCATTTTAAAACCATTTGTTTTGAAAATAAGAGCTCTGAGCTGGTACCAATTGTGAAAGCGTAGGGGGTGAATCGTTACCGTTTAAAATCGTTAGATCTTTTGTATCAAATCACATATGAAGCTTGTTATTATATGAAAGTATCAATTATTGTTTATGACTAATATAAAGCATAGTAAACCAAGTTGTCACACAAGCATCATCATCAAACCACATCATAAGCAATTATAAAAGTAAAGAGATAAAGAAAGGAAAGTGCAAACCGACACGAGGATTTATAGTGGTTCGGTCACGGATCTCCTCTCCGCCCTACTCCACTCCCGAGTACCCAACTCGAGAGTTACTTCACTAAATCAACAAGCTCCTTCTCGGAGGAAAACCTTACAATCGTTAAACACACTTTCCGGTACAAAGCTAAATATCGGGTTCTAGTTCGAGATAGAACCAACCTAACATCGCCTATACAATATTTCCGACACTAAGCTAGATGTCGAGTTCTTTTCAAGGGTACAACCACTCCCACTATGTTTTATGGCCCAACATAACAAACCTTGTGTTTTATGGTACAAACACATAAACCATCTAATCTAGTTTGGTGAAAGTGTTGTGATGATGCAATGATATTTACAATGATGATCCATGACATAAATGTCTAATGGATATGAATGACTAATCTAAATGATCTTCTTAAATAAGAAGTCTTCAATCAATGAGGATATCAAGAGATCTTGAATCTTCATATGTTGATATGCTTTGGTGAATGGGGATGGCTAGATCTCTAAACTTTCCTTGGTTGATCAAAATGTAAAATATGCTTACAACAAAGATGAATGTTAGAAGCATTATGATCATGTGATGGTGAGGGTGATTGATGTATGCTACTACATGTTTATCTATAGATCTAAGTGATGAAAGAATGTTAGAGAGAATATATGTTGGAAGGGATGAAGATATGAGAAAACCATGGGATGGTATTTATAACCAAAAGTGGTAATAAAATATATAATAATTTATTAGATTTGATATCTTAGAATATCTTCCAAAATCTTTTAAAGATTTAGATGACACTATGCATGAGGTAATAAAGGAGTGTTTTCCTTTTTATGAAAAATACATTTAAACAAATGTATATACTTATTAAAAAGGTAAGTTACTTGTAAATAAAATGTAAGTAACCTTTTGTAAAATAAAATATCTAGTTGAGTGCTTGTCAAAATAAAATATATTTTGTCAAGTGTAAGTAAACTTTAGTACTTGTATGAATATTATAGTTAGTTTACTTGTACAAATAAAAGTATATATTTGTTAGACATTTTACAAAAGATGTATTTGTATAAAATACTTGTGAATGCAAAATGTAAAATGAGGTTCGAAATAGAATGGTTAACCTATTAAAATACTTAGTGACTCTAAACGTATTTTAAACATTCTAAATGATTTGTTAATGGTTTGATCATAATGCCACATAACAAACATATCACGAACTTTTTGTTGTAACATACGATGACTTGAGACATCGAGAGGTGTTGAATGTATGTTGAGACAAATGTAATTACAAGTAACTTGTACATTTTACGTTATGTATTACAAGTTACATGTTTGTCATCAATCAAAACAAACGAGACTGTATAGATTAAATATCGTAATATTTGCACTAACAGTTTATATAAGTGTTAAAGTGTGTCCGTTATAGTCAAAGCGTTTCCGCATAAAAAGTTTTTAAAATTTTAGTCAAATCGGCCCGCGGTAACAACTTAGTATGAGCCGGTTTTAAGTGAATTAGGTTGCCACTTTATGTTGCCTAAACTTAGGCCAGTCATATATGCGTTGGACGTAAGTGTAAGTAATCTTGAAAAGGTAATTGCTAAAGTTATAATATGGATTGTGTGAGTGGACTAGATGTATCTAATTTTAAGATCATTTGTGCACCTCGTTAGTGTCGGTGATCGTTACGAACTATGTGAATGATAGGTTCATTGAATCTAAAAGATGTCTAAGTTTATGTGAATGCGTATTATAGTAATGATAGCAAGAAGTGAATAGATACAATGAGTTATATGATGGCTTATAGAAAAGCATGATTAGAAAATGGTTTTGACTAGAAGTTATTAGTAGAAATGTAATGAATATGTATGACTTTTTTATGGTATTAATGACCAACATATGGTCTCATTAGTATGTTGTGTCTAGTGATTGACCATTAATGTGGTATTAGAGATTGGTTATGGTAAGTAAAGTATTTAATGTAAAAGCATGAAATGCAGTAATGATAAGCGAGTCATAGTAAAATGTGATGAATGCAAAATATTAAAATTTGACGCATAGTTTGTCATGTGTCGAAGGATATAAAAAAAAGGGAAAATGACGAAATAGGCCATGGCATACGATCATATCACTTTACGGGCGACTTTTAATATAATTTGAAAATGGACCAAGGGCAACCCATTTGTTATTGAGCAACTCATCATAATTGTGACCGTGTCCGTATGTGTAATGTATTATTTTTGGGCAACCAAAAGTTGACGGGCAACCGTATTTTTTAAAAAGGTTTTTGTCTTTTTACACTAGAAAAATTGGCATGTGTTTAAATCAAAAATACATTCCTCCCAAATCAATCAGATTACTCTACCCCAATCCCAAATCTCACACGCTCATCTCTCCCAAATCTTTGAACCATAGCGATAACTCTGATTTGTATGATTTCCAACAAGTTTATAAATCAATCACTAAAACTAACATCATTATGAGGTGATGATATAATGGCTTCTGCTACACTAGCGAATCTTTTAACCCCGAATCGATCACATTTATTAGTGGTTTCGGTTGTGCATAGCCACCATCGGCAGAAGCGGCCTTCACCACATTCAAACAAAATGTTGAGGCACACTTAGTATATTTTTATTGGCTACTTAATTGAATGAAACTTGTAAAATGATGGTTTGTTCCTTTTAGATTGAAGCTCATGTTGGTGGAGTAAGCGATCTGCATTCTCACATCCCAACAAGCGGCTCTGCGTGATAACTTGTAAGGGACGATAAGACCATTAAGGTTTGTTTCTGTGTAACATACTTATGCTCAAGTTAAACTCGACAATCTATGATTATGCTAATCAAGATATCCTTTATAGGTCTAGGATGCAATACCCTCTTCGTCCCGTGAGTTGTTTGTCCTTTCTTGTAATGTTTAATTTCATCTACCTAAACTTGTCACCTCATTGTAATTTTATTCTCCGCAGGTGAAAAGGAGTGTTCATACTACCATGAAAAGCAGGCGAGTGTAAATTTAGAGTGATGTTCTAAATTAATGTGACTGTAATTAATTTGAAATGTAGATCCCTAATTTAGCGAGAATATTTTTGGTTGGGTTTCATGAGGAAAGGGAGTTTGCGTTATATGTTTCATCGATTTCTAGTGAACTTAATATCGGTCGGTGATTAATTTAAATTTTGGTTAGGATTAAGATATGTAAGCTCCATGGGTTGTTGATAATTAACTAGTGCATTGTTGTTTTTAGATATTTGAGAAGACAAACCTCATGGCTCTACCGGTGGTCTTATTACTTTAAAGATCTCTTATGGAGGATAACCCGTAAAACATTTTTGGTAACTTCTATGAGAATTTCTCAATTTTTATACTTATTATGTTTGTGACTTACTCATATTATATTATGTTTTGTTGATGCAAATGCATATTTTTTGTTAAACTGCGATGTGTGTTGCAGCTTTCCTCTACCTCAAATGCTTGGTTAGCTACCATCTCTTATAGTCTATTTTTTATATGATAATATTATGCTACATGGTTTGTTTAAAACGCTTTAATTGGTGTTTTCTCTTATAGATGCCCATAGAAGTTATGGCAGGATGGGGACACTGTTAGTTATAAAGGTAAGATTTTGCTTTAAATCTTCTACTATGTTCTTGGATATAAAAAGACAAAGAAATTTATGATTAAATTAATCGCTTTAATACTTTTGAGCGTAAGTTTCTCGAGTCTCGCTAGCGAAGTTATCTAAGAAAGGGACCAAAACATCATCATCTCGCAGACGTTTGATTTCAAAGTGCTAATCGATATTTGCTATTTTATGTGGTCAAGTGTGGATAAATATGAATTCCAAATCCATCATTTAAGTTTAGAGGTGGCCAAATTATTATCCGGCCGGGTTATGGTTTAAAATGGGCCTTGTATGGGATGACCGCTAACACTTTTGTCCGTAATTATTATCTTTCTTAATCTAGTTAGTAGTTCATCGTGTCGATAATTGTGCGAAACATATATTAGTTTATAAATTCTCAATCTTTTGGAGAAAATGATGTTGGAGGTTTTAAGCAGTTAAAAGTAATTTTTGCTATTTTTCGGGTCACTTTTTCAAGATTATTGTTGAAATAATTTTGGTTTTGACAAATTAATCGCCACCAATTTTTAGTAAATGGGTTGAAGTTGCTCTCCGTATCTCGTAAACCGCATGCTAAATGCTCTGTTGGCTTTATTCTGCAATGGTGACTACATTTATATTCTCTTATATTCTCTTTTCACAGAAATACGCACGTACCGCAATGAGTCGTACATGAAGGACTATCTACTCTATGGCCACATGTTAGTAAATCCGGAGGAAAGAATGGTACATCTTTTAGCTCGGACCTATCTTACTAATGTTCGAGTCACCTTATAACATGCTATGCCGCTCCGTCCAGCGAGGAGAAGTGCAAGATGGAGTCATTTTCTTGGAGACGTTAAGCGATGATGGTTCGCCAGAAGAAACTTATTTTATCCGGCCGTAGATTTTCTCTCTCAATTCTTTACAACATTGCTACGCCCGACATCATAGCCTTTTGGTGCCACAGTAGTGTTGGAGAGGTAGTTCATCAAGTTATTTTGCTATAATCAATCATGGCTATTTCAAAACATTTACTTATTTTGAGGCTGATTTTTTTTTTCTTCTAAATACTTCAAACGGGAACAAGTAAAATGGGGCTGAAGTTTTTATACAAATAGTTTTAAACATCTGTTACACTCAGGATACCTTCAAAGCTCCCTTAGTAGAGTTTTCTTTTTAAAAATGTTCTTAATAAACAGCGTATATACTTACACAATTTAAATTATTTTGAATGGACTAAAGTGTTTAAGCGTCGACTTAACACGGCCATCCTGCTTGACCGCTACTACAACCTTAACCCTTGTGGTCAACTTGGACTCATATTGCACTACCCAACCCGACCATCATGCCACCTCTATTTTCTTAGCCTTCATTTTACCATTTATTGTGACAGCTTTTTCATCTTCATATATATAATGTACTTTTTAAATATATCCAAATTTTGATCAACCTAAAAAGGACAAAGATATGAAGTTTATCTTGAGCTCGCATATTATGTCCATATGGCGTGGTAAGTTCATGAAAATTGTTGATTTACTTGTTCTATATCTCATTCTATGATTTGTCTTGCAACTCTCTCTTTAGTAGTTACATTGTCCTCTATGTATCCAAGTTAATGTGTATTGACTTCTTTATTGACATCTTGGCAAATTTGAAAGTTTTATCTTTGCTCAAAGGCTTGGGAAGCCAAGTTTTGCTTGTTAAAGAAAGGATTCTTTGTTGAAAGATTTGTTAGAAAGACAATAAATCCCAAAGATTGAATTAACTTTAATACTTTTTGAGCGTGTTTCTTGATATAAAAAGACACAAATGATGTTTTGGTGAATTAGTTCCGATCCGCCATTACTAGGAACTTTTGCATTACACGAGAAACAGAGACTTTTGTAAGAATATCTTTTACAATTGAAGTTACTCGAGTTCTAGTAGCTTGTCTAGTTCATCGTATCTTTTGCCTTTTCTTATTATCTTATCTTGTCGCTATACATCTTTGGGATTGCGGTGTAAGTGATTTAATAAACTGCGGTGTTTACATATTCACGCCGAAATATTTGGCGCTATTCGGGATATACATACGCAAAACCGTGAAGACAGAGGTCACTTATCGCGTCCGATTGGTCGCGAAACGTCAAGCTAAATCACAAGCTAGCCACTTGTGAATGGCTAACCGTAATAAACTTAAAACCGCCGAAAACCAATACAATGAAGATCGAGAATATAGTGAATTCTCGTCGCTATGTCCCACGGAGACTTAATGGTGTATCAAAACTAATTCAGATGATAGAATGATCACTAAGGATAGTGATCAAGCGATTTTGATGGATAATTATACCTAAAGAAAAAGTTTATAAATTACAAATGACTTAAATACAAATTAAAGAAAATTAAAAGCTAAAATATATTAAATAAACGCTATCACTATTTTTACAATGATGTTTTTCTTGATTTATAAAACAAAATGACTTAAATAAACTATTTTAACTAAAACGTAAACTTAAATTCTCTAAAAGCGGACTTAAAATGAAGACGACGTTAAGTATAAAATGACGCGAAAGAAGCAAAAACGTAAATTTTAAGAAATAAAAGTCCTACAAGTGTAAAAACAATTTTATTACGTACTATATGATAAAAGAAAATTTTAGAAAAAGATTTATATTTTTTAGACTTTTATATTTTTTATTATGAATTAAATACGGTTTTACACTAATTAAATGTTTAAAAATACTAAAACATTTAGGAAAATTACGAAATTTTGCAGGAAAATACTTAAACTAAATCTAATCCTAGGAAAAATACAAAGACGGAAAAGTCAGAAGAATAAGCGAGTTGATAAGCAAAAACACCTTATTTAGCTTTAAAAGTAGAAACGTATATATGAGATTAAATGGTGCAAGTTATGACATTCAAAGACCCAGGTAAGAGCTATGGCATACTGTACTATCCTATCACTCTCCCAAGGGGGGGAGGTCTCCGTTCGGGCCCCGCCTCCCCACCCTTTTGCTATTTTTTTTTCGATTTTTCTTTTTGAAACTTGTTAAGCTAACTAAGATAAGCACTTTTATAATTAGAGCTTTTTATTGAAAAACACTAATAAGCTCCGGTTTGAGCTTATTTTTACCAACAGTGAACAAAATTAAGATAAGCTCAAAGAATTAGCCAAGTGGCTTAATAAGTTAAAAATAAGCACAAGGTGAACTGGAAATAAGCTAGACACTAGTAATAAGCTAATTTATCAATTGAATAAGCACAATAACTTGGAAATAAGCACTTAAAAACTCCAAATAAGCCTAAAGTAAAGCATTTGCCTGGGGGCATTTTGAGAAAAGGGTAGTCAAAAGAAGCTAAAGAATAAGGAGTCTATAAGCTAATTATATATAAGCTAGTATTTTTCTAATTTAGTTGAGCATCTAAATATTAATTTCCCAAAAGTTTGAAGAGCTAAAACTTAATATTGAGCACACACTAAAATTTAAAGTTTATTCAAAAGCGACATTGAAAAATTTTAACTTTTAATTTACACTAAGATGTTGACTTATATGAACTTTGATCACCTCTAATTAATCGGATATGTTGTTATAGGATAAATAGAAGTTGTATCAAGCTACTCTAACATTTTCCTAACACAAATCAAGCTTTTGATTTGCAAAGCTCAACGATAAGCAAATTAAGGCACAGTTACATATGAATTTGACTTTGGCTATTCTAGGGTGCAATCTACTTACTAAAGCAACTCTATTTTACCTAAATAAGACTAAAGCAACTATTTTTAACCATCGAACTAACCTACAACACAGCCTAGCACCCAATGCCAAACACTAGTTATGAAGGCTATATGAAACTAATGCATACCAAAGCTCAAATCGAACTACAATAATCCTCAACTCAGATCCAACCGATCAAATTCAATCTTACGAGAAGCAAACTAACATTTCACAAAAGTAACATTATGCGGTCATACGATTAGACCAACTCAGAATAAAATGCAAATGAAAGTTAAAACTAAAACAAATCAATCTTCATTCATATAAGCACAAATTGATGGAACTAAGCTGAATTAAATTCAAACAATAGCGATAACAATCTATTCTCTTGACCAATATTAAAATCTAAATGAGCACTTACAAGAATCAAGCTTAAGCTATACTAGCTGAAACCATTCTCAATAACCAATACCCATCCTTCTTTTCAAAACAATCTCAAATACACCCTATTGATGATCTAGTCGATTTCCATCCCAATCTAGCTCTTTGACTTTGGTTGACTGAATATGAGCTTGAGTGAATAACAAGTGAAACAAATGTAAACCTTAAATAAGCTACAAGGAAGCTTAACAAGGCTCATCAAAAAAGACAAAGCTTATTAAAAGCTTGGCTTTTATTTTCTTTGAAATTTACTTGAACAAAAAATATATAAGAAAAACATGAAAATTGATAGAACTTGAAATTAATAACTGAACAAGGTTGCAATACAATGGATTAACTTAGTTTAATACAAGAAGCTTGAGATTACACTTTTTAGAAACTATTTAAGACATAGAAAAATAAAACGACATACATGAAAAACTAAAACTAAAACTACTACTCTCTCTTGCTATCTCTTGCTTCCTCTTTTATAGCAAATGGCTTGCCACTTGTTTTAGAGCATATCCACCACTTTTCTTGGCCATTGGATCGGTTGAAGCATTATTGGCGTTTGATGTATTTTTAGTAAAAGTGTTTTTAGCAGTTGGAGAGGTTGAGTGCAAAGAGAAGGGAAGTATTTAATGTTTCTTGTCTGTTTGGTGAGGTGTAGGGGACAAGGATGGATTATGTTGATGTGGAGGATGGAAGGTTGAGTGTTGCAGAGATGGGTGGGTGAAGGAGATAAGATTTGGAGGGAAAAGGTGGATTGACCGGTTTTAATATTATGAAGGGGGTCAAAAACGGGGTCACAATGGTTTGGCAGGGGTCATATGGTTTTGATAGGGTCCAAGGGTTGAAAGGGTTTTAAAACACAAGGACTTATGTTGTAAATTCTCAAAACACAAGGACCTAAGTGCGCCATTTTGCAAAGTTGTTCCAAGGGACTAAAAGTGACAAGCTCCAATAGTACAAGGACTAAACTTGACATTTTCAATTTCAAGGACCATTTTTGCTAATTTTTAAACTTGAAGGACCAATTTTGTAATTTCTCAAAACTTTTGATATTTTTCACCAAAGGACTAATTTTGACAAGTTATGATTTTAAAAGGACCTTTGGTGATTTTTCTTTGAAATGAAGTGCTCAGGGACTATTTAGACAACTTTTGAAACTTGGGGACCGAAACGCCAAATATGCAAACTTTGCTCATTTTTCATCTGATTTTAAACATTTTGCATCTGAAACATATAAAATGCAATTTTGAGATATTTTCGGTATTTTGATGCATTTCTGAGTGTTTTCAGATGATTTTGCAGTTTAGATTGTACAAAAATGATGAGTATTTAGACACTCATCACGTACTCACTGTTCTTTTAGTATGAGTGCAAGACATACAAGTAATAAATATTATAGCTCAAAAAGTATTTGAGGGTCAAAATTTAGTGAGAAAAATAATAAGTACCATATGTGAGCTATGACTTGGCTTAGAATAACATCACATTTTGTTGCTAGATCACATAAAAATGTGACGCTTCTAACATAGAATCGAGTGTCGAAACATAAGCGTTTCAGTTAACACGTTCATCGCAAATTTTCATAGCAAGGCCACTTACGTTAACAAACATTAGATAGACGTCTCAAAATGTACCAAGAGACGTGTTCTTTAACTAAAGATCCGAGATGGCGAGACCATCTAGCCGTCCGTCAAAAGCCCGCAATTAAGTGCGTATGAAACCCCCACATAAGAAAGGTGGGCCTTCAAAATTGGAACATGGATTCATTTTATGCGAATTGCAGTAAGTTTATCAAATAATATGACATATTCTTCTTTTGTTCTGTGAAAGTTACAACATTTTCTTTTCTGGGAAATAAATTGAGCTCAAATTACTAAGGGGTGTTTGGATTTGCATTTTGAAATGATTATTATATTAAAGACAATAATGAACTGTTGAAAATGTGTTTGGATGTCCTTCTTGTTGTTGCCGTTATTAAAAAAGCTGTTTTGTTTATCTAAACATAAACCATCGACTATTGTTAATTCTTGTTGCCATTATATGATATCGGTTCCAAAATGCCAATCAAACACTAGCAATGGTAACTAGCGAACTAGCAGTGGTTTCGAGAAAGCGTAGCAGGTTACCAAAATATACTAGCGAAACGTCAACCTAGCATGGTAAGAAAACGCTAGCGATGGAAAAGAGATAACTAGCAATGGAAAGAACATGCTAGCAGTGGTATCAAGTCATGATAGCAGTGGTCGAGTAAAGAAAGCGGTGGTAACCGAAGATAAAGTAGCGATGGTCGAGTAAAGCGGTGGTTAGCGAATCGTAGCTTGAACGAGTGGAATATGACTCGAAGGAATGTCAAGACCCAGTAGTCGAGTCACCCTTTGTGCGGTAGTGTCGATGTTGAAACTTTGTGATACTTGAATTATATCATACGCTTTATTTGTTATTTCATTTCATTTACTTTCTTTATGCAGATTCCACTTGGTGTTACAGAAGATCGACTAATTGGATCTGTTGATGTTGAGGAGTCTGTCAAGACCGGGACCACTGTATTCCAGCCAGGCCTTCTGGCTGAAGCACATAGAGGAGTTCTTTATGTTGATGAAATCAACTTCTTTGGATGAGGGTATAAGTAACTTGCTCCTTAATGTGTTGTGGATGGTGTTAATATTGTTGAAAGGGAAGGAATCAGCTTTCGTCACCCATGCAAGCCACTATTAATTGCTACTTATAATCCAGAAGAGGGTGTTGTACGTGAACATTTACTAGACCGTATTGCAATCAATTTAAGGTAGACTTCTTATACTTATTTACAATAAGAGAGTACATAATCTACTCACACATAATTATAATTCTCATCATTCGTAATTTTTCATATATTAGTATGGTGTAATACAAAATTTCGTTATGTAGAGGTGCTTTTTCCTTCCTATGTTTCAACCAATGCAATTTTGTTCCGCAGTGCAGATCTTCCAATGAGTTTTGAGGATCGTGTTTCTGCTGTAGAGATCGCAACACAGTTTCAAGAACAGAGTAATGAGGTTTTTAAAATGATGGAGGAAGGGACAGACTCGGCGAAGACTCAGGTAATTATGTGACTGACCACATGTGCTTGTTCAAGAGTTCTTTTTTCTCGATAGTTTTAGCCAAATCAAGCTGAAAATGGCAACCTTCCTTATTTCATGATAGACGGCCAACAGAAAATATAGGAGCGATTAAACACTCTCTAAATTCTGTTCACGTTTTTCTGTCGGAGGTTTCATTATTTCTTTGTTTTGCTGTTTCACGTCATGTAGCATCCGAACCATCACAAACACATCTTATCTGATATTTTGACTAAACATGGACCACTATTGTTCAGTAAAGGTTGCAAAATGGGTTGGTCGGGCAGGTTGGGTACGACTTCTTTGATATGGGCTGAAACAGGTTCAAATTTCTTTTACACTTTTATAGATCGTGAAGACTGCAGAGTAAATATCTTTTACACTTTTATAGATAATTAGCATGTTAAATATGATAATATGAATAGTTTTAATTCAGTGTCCTATTATGATAAACTTGTTTAGGAGTTGTGCATTAAGAATTCACTTGGGGCAGCTTTCGATCCGTTCCCTTTACAACTATTTACAAAATTTTACCCGTTTAACCTGTTGGAGATATAACAGTTCCCGAACCCCATTCGTAAGTAAATAGGTTTCTATTCCCACTCTATATCCATGTCATGACTAGGCTTTTAGGGGTTGCATGTCCTTATTTGCACAACATGTTAGTAAAAACATTCTGCCTGCTATTTCATACATATTATTTTGGCAAGGGAATATTTAAAGGATGTAACTATTAGCAGAGAGCAACTGAAGTACATTGTCTTGGAAGCTCTCCGTGGTGGTTGCCAGGTTAACCTCGAAACTCTTGCATAAAGTATACAATGAGTAGTGTTTGTAGCTAGGGATAGTCCTAATGCAGGATGAGTCGCAGAAAATATATACAAAAGAAAACATTCTAGTTAATCTAGTCTGCTCCTGAACGTCACAAGTAAAATTAATCTTCAACCTTCGAGGATTTTACAGGGACACCGGGCGGAACTGTATGCTGCACGTGTTGCCAAAAGTTTGGCTGCTCTGGAAGGTCGTGAAAAGGTCAATGTGGACGACCTGAAGAAAGCCGTAAGTATCTTATTTTGACTCTTTTCCTGGGAATTGTCTTTTGCAAGTCTTTCTCAACACAAGATGCTTTCTGCATATTTTAAATGGCATGCTATTAAGAAGTACTTGGAGATTATGTTAATACTCTGTTCACATGTGTTGCTTTAGTTAATGTTATGGTTAACTGGAATTTTTCTCAGGCCGTCAGGGTTGGAATGAACGCAGAGAAGAGCGGAGACGTTGGACGTATAATGATTGTAGCAATAACTGATGGTAGAGCAAATATTTCACTTCAAAGATCCAATGATCCTGAATTGCCTGCAGACACACCCAAGCCTTCTTCTCAAGAGCTGAAGGTAAGTTGCTTCTCAAAACATGGATCATTTGTTCAGTTAGCCTTAAATGAGATCCACAAAATAATTTTTTGTTAAATTTGAAGGATGAGATACTCGAAGTGGCTGGTAAAATTTACAAAGCAGGCATGTCTCTCCTCGTCATTGACACAGAAAATAAGTTTGTTTCAACTGGTTTTGCCAAAGAGATTGCTCGAGTTGCCCAAGGTATGATCCCCGAGCCACCAAATTGTTGTTTGTCGGTTCTCTCTTTTGATTAATATTCATGTTACTATTTTCACAGGAAAATACTATTACCTGCCTAATGCTTCAGATGCTGTTATTTCTGCTGCAACAAAGGATGCTTTATCAACTTTGAAGAACTCTTGAGTCGCAATAACATATCCAAACTGTAACACTTGTTGTACACGTAGATGTTCTTCCAAAAGTGACACACAAAATGGATGCATTGTCGCATCACAATATTTTTTGAGATATTTTCATATTCTAACTTGCGAACATGTATATCCAAATGCAAAACAATTTGGTGTTCAAGATTATATAAAATTTTTGGGGAACTCGATCGTATTTAATTGGTGCCTTATCGTTAATCAATCAAAATGCAATTGTATCTGATATTTACCAACATCAATTAAGGCTTCCGGTCTCTAAACCTAAGAATACACAAACTTGTCTGTTGTTTAGCAAAGACTCGGGCAGCACAGATAACTTCTTAAATCTCAAACCAGCCACATTGTTAATTAAACGCATGTTCACAGTGGGCTTGATAGTGTGGACTCATGAGGTGACAATTTTTACCTATTCACATACAAATGAGTTGATTGCGTCATGTATTATATCTAACAATGACTGAAGCTAAAAAAACATAGATTAAATGGTTCAAGTGAGTGTATCGGTAAGACATCCCACATGGGTTGATTTCAGTTAAGTATTATCTCTCACGGGTCAAATGATTTAAGCTAAAAACATAGGTCAACTGGGTCGAGTGGGTGTATCGATCAGACATCCTACATGAAGTCAAATGTATATAATCTTGCAATTACTTATTTAATTAAAAAAAAAGTTTGTAAGCAACTAGTTGTGTCATCATATTCAACAGATAAATTTTCAGAACGAGAAGAGCAAAGTGCGTGTGATGCCTGCAAACCCATCCACATGACCGTTTCTAGATTCCTAATTTGTAAGCCGATCATGAGATCAAGATGCACACTTACATCCTGATGAGGCTACAAAATGCCCCAAATATGTTTACGAGACAACTTTAATTGCTTCACCAGCAGAAAATTGCACCTTCACTGCCCCCACCTCCAATTATGATCATATTTCTCAGCTGCCTTTGAGGTGATGTTTAAGATTGCTTATTATACCATTAGCAGAAGCACATTAGCAGCTGACAAATAAAAAGTCCAGGAAAATAGTGTGTGAAATAATTGGATTTGGTTATTTTATGTGTTTATCTTAATGGTTTTTATCTTAACACAAGCTTAAGGAATTAACTTCATCCCAAAATAAGCACATAAACACCCAACCTGCTTATTAAAAACAGCTTACTCTACCTCCAATCAGCAGATGAGCAGTTAAACTACGTAATCCCAAACACCCTCTGAATCCAATCATATACACTAATCATGCACATAAACAAACAAAATCAGAAACAAACCCTAACATATTCCGTAACAATAACTAATTCAAATTCAAACTTGACAGGTAAATGCTTAAGCTAAATCAGATAACCTGAAAAACTGAGGCCAAATGGGTCGTCTATCAGATTGAAAGACATCACATAATTAACATGTCAAGTATACATTAACTTCAAAACGAGAACAAAAAACTGCCTGCAGCCTGCAATAATGGCTCATTTAAACTTGTAGCCCAACCTGCAAGTTCTTGGATTCCTAATTCCCAAGCCGAAAAAGGAGATCATCCGCAAAACTTACCCAAATGAAGAAGCTACAAAATGCTCCCTATATAATTACAACAAAAAAAATCAATTGCCTCAACAACAGAAAATTGCACATTCAGACTCCAATTCAGCTCATGTTTCCTATTTTTCCCTTTCACGCAATCATTACTTATACAAACCATAATCAACATATAACATACAAAACAAATTAACAAGAAGCCCCAAAACTCAGAGATAACACAACCATTGTTTCAAATTAAAGTTAACATTACAATGGTAACTCCATACACTCATAACATCACAATAACCAAACACTAAGCATTAATCCAACAAACAATAACAAAATTCATTTACTTCAAATTTTTAGCAGTAAAACCATATTTATCCTGAAGAAACAATAGCAAAATTCATTTATTTTTATCTGATGTCTGCCAAGGACCTGATCAGCAGAAACACAAACTGATGTGTTATTTACCAAGACCGGGGAAGTTCTTAAATCTCAAAAGAGTCAAAATGTAGATGTATTAATGTTTAAAATGCACTCACTATGTGTTTAATCTCAGACCAAGAACTAAATCAGCAGAAACATGCCCGTTTTGGTACATGTTTATATTCTAACTTGCAGTATATATCCAAAATGCAATATAGTTGGAGGTTTTTAATTATAATTTCAGCTCAATCATATGAAAGTGGCTCCTAATCATTAATGAATCACAATACAAGCTTGCATGATGTTTGCCAAGTACTGAATCAGCAAGTACAGATATCGAGTTCCTAAACCATTGACAACGCAAACAAATCTGTTGTTTACCAGTCTTGATCAGCAGATATAAGTTCTTATATCTCAAACCAATTAACTTGTACATTTGATTAATGTCCACAATCAATTTGAAATAGGTTTATCCTGGAAGTGACAATTTCGACATGTATTAACATACAAATAGGTTGACTTGGGTTATATTTTATCAGTTAGCTGGTCAATCAAAAAAATAACTGAAAGACAGAAGGTACAAATGCACTGTTGGACTGTTTTGCAATCATACTTAACAAGTTAATTATCAACACATTACAAAACTCTTCTGGTTTGACCCATTGTCCAACCTATTGCCCTGCCCCTTACACGATCCTCAGTTCATATATCGTTAGATACCTAATTCCTAAACTGGACAATGCAAACTTATCTGATGACAAAGACACATAATGCTACCCATATTATCACAAGATTACATCAATTGCTTCATCAACTAGAAAATTGCACCTCCATACAGGATTCCATATTTAGCTTTGAACTTGAGGCTTATAAGCACTTCAAAATAAGCAAATCCTCATGTGCTTATTTCCTCACAAAATAAGCCAATAAGCCGCTCAAAAGTGCCGATCTCTTCTTTTAAAAACGTAATAAGCCAATTACCACATAGCATATGCAATCCCAAACACCCTCTAAACAGAATCTTACTTGGTCTATGTTTGGCAAAACTAGTGTAGCCGCAAGAAGTAGCTAGCTATTTGTTTTATAAAATCTAAAATTACGTCACCAAATGGCCTAATGGTAAGGCAACTAACATCCGCAAATGCAAGGGTGGCCGGGGAAAGGGTCGGAAACGGTCACGGGGATACCTCTCACATACATTTATAATGAAGCAACCTAAACCTCATCCGTTTATAATGAAGCAAAAGCTAAAAGTTCTTCCCAAACAGGCATCATATTCTAAACACACCCTAACAATCTAACAATCCAAACACGACCTTACTATCATGAGCATAAACAAATTATAGAAAGAAAAAAAATAACATTATAATATAAAACTTCATCCAATATTCATAACAACGATACAATAAGAACCCTAAACATTCATAAATTCATTTAAACCCCTACCCAAGGATAAAAAGACCGCGGCAAGCAATAACAGATACGTAACGCGCCATAAAATTTCATAACATTACAATATCAAATCCATACATTCATAAAACATCCCAATAACCAAACACTAAACAGTAATCCATCAAACAAAACAATTTATTTAAGATCCTTAGCAGTAACACCATATTTCTCCTGAAGCTTATTCAACTCATATTCCTTTTTCCTCTGATCAAATTTCTTACTCATCTTAGCCTGCTGATAATACAAAACAATCAAATACCTATTAGCAACATTAAACCCACTCAAATGATCAACTGCAGTCTTCGCATCGTATATATCTTCATAAACCACAAAAGCAGTTCCACGTGTGTCTTTGTTTGTTCTGATACGTATTTGTCTAATGGCTCCGTATTTGCCGAAGATGTCGTACATCTCTTCCGATGTTATGTTGAATGGTAAGTTGCGCGTAGATGACGGGTTGACTTCTGGGGTACCCATATAAAATAGCTTTGTACTCTTAACAGACGGTAAGAGGAAAATAAATTTTACCAGTAAACACAAAATTAAGCGTCAAATCCATAATCTGCAACAGTCCAATGAAAATAAATCATTAAAACTACTGCACCATGTATTACTAAACTGAAAAAAAGAAAACACAAACTATATTAACGCAAGAAAACCAAGTCATTCTCGTTCCGCTGCTACGATTCGGGTTACCACCGCTTTCTTTACTCGACCACTGCTATCATGACTTGATACAACTGCTAGCATGTTCTTTCCATTGCTAGTTATCTCTTTTCCACTGCTAGCGTTTTCTTACCACTATGTAAACTTTTTGGACATAATGTGTTTCGGATCAACAAGACCAGACCCACATAAAAAATACATGTTTTGACCCGAACCCATTTTGCTTACTCTGTACGAAAATTTTAACGCTCCTATTAGCTTATTTTTCAAGATAAAAGAAGCAAGGCATACCAAACTTATCTTCTGGTGACAAGCATTTCTCTTCTATGGCTTTCCTCAATCTAGCTGTGAGTGCACTATCATACTTGACCCTATAAAAAACAGTGTGCCCAACGTTGACTTTAACCCACGGTTTTTCAGCAACTTCTTGATTAAGCTCCGATAAATCTAACTTTCCTACTTTTGTTTCTAATAGAAAGTTTTTGCGGTTACTGTAATTGCCCACTGACAAAGTTATGGGGACAATCCATTGACCTTCACCTTGGAGGCCCAGCAACATAAACCGAGTCTGCAAAGTTAAAATCGATGGAATCGATTTCACCGACGACGGTTAGGATGAAGACGGTGCCGGAATCAGGGTTTCGGTGGTGGTGGATTTGGATCGACTGTTTGTGTTGTGTGTTCTATTAATAGGATTTGAGATAGTTAGTGCTGCCAATAAAAAATGGGAAAATGATCCCTGCTGCAAACTGCAGGGATCATATCTGCTGTTTGTATTTATAGCAGAGGATGGTTTATGTATAATTCAAGATCTTCAAGGATGAAAACTGTAAATATTATAAAAAATGTTCCTTGCTGCAGAGAAGGAAGCTGCTGCAGCAGCAGGGATGTTACTCCCATAAAAAATATATAAGCTTCCCAAAGTACAAATGTAAAATGACAAAATTATCCTTGTGTATAAATACAAGTTGCCCAAAAATATAAAGTTGCCCAAAAAACAATACAAGTTGCCCAAAAAATAATACCTTACAATACATAACATATACTTTCAAAATACGTATTTGTGTCATAAGTTGTCGGACACATGGCAGCCTCTGGTTGAGTCGAAAATAATTTGGCAACACTCTATTTTCGAATGTCAAGAGTGCGTGGTCCATAAAGTGATATGGCTCAGGGCGCGCGGTATATTTGACTAATTTTCCCTAAAAAAACTATGAATGCATAAGGCATGATAAAGGTTTAAAGAATGAAGTAGAACGATGTAGCTTGAGTGCTAATAGTTAAAATGAAACAAGTATATGATGATAGTGCCATGAAACTATTATGGCTGGCCTTGCTGATAGTTGGTAGGGCTTCCCTTTACTTCCTGAAATTATTTGTTGTGGAGAAAGTATGTACATTTTCATTTAATTTAAAATTAGAAACTTATTTGCTGATATTTATCTTTTGCCTCTCTTGTTGTAGGAATGGCCTTCCGAAACTTTGTTGTAGCTGGAGGTGCAAAAGAAGTGATTTTCATCCCGAAAGAAGCCAAAGATGTGAGTTATGGCGTTGGTTCCCCGTCTGTTTCTGTGAACAACAATGATGTTGATGCCCAAAGGATTAAGTCTATTTCCTCTGCACAGCCTTCCAAAGAAAAGACCCTGAGGAAACCACCCAGCTTGTTAAGGCTCATATCTTTCATTTAATCCACAAGATCAAGGGTGGTATGAGAGACCCCACATATTTTGGAATCAATCTATTATTCTAAAACTAAAATGAAAAACAAACAATGTATTTATTGTTAATTCCTCTAATCCCATTCTAATTACTATAAACAAACGGGCCCTAAGTATTATAGTCAGCCCTAATCTTCAAAATTAGGTAACACCATATTTAAGTAGAAATGCATCGACATGTACAAGTAAGACACTCCAAAGATGAATCTGACGAGGATCTTGTATATGAAGATGATATAGTGGATCTCGAAACGATGGGGAAATAAGAAACAAGAACTTAGAAGTTTATTCCAAATAAAAATAGTAGGCTTAAGGCTTTAAATATTTGAAAAACTTCTCTCTTTTGGTCTCTTTCTCTATCAAAAATGAAGATTTTGAGATAATTATATTTTTATTTAATCATTGTTTTCATATTAGACACTATCTATACTACTTTATAGAGGCTTTAGGACTTTCTAAATGACGAAGTCTTAAAAATTTTAAGACCAAAATTATTTCTTTAGTAGGAAATTAATAAGCCATTAGTCAATCTTATTCACCATATAGCTTTCATGACAATTTTCATAAAAAAATAAAATAAAATAACAGCCCTTCATACACTTTGTCGACTTGTAATAGCCCAAACCTCAATCGTATATAAGCCAACCTAAAAACTCAAACACCAATACGAAACACACTCTCTCTTCTTTTTCCGAGCGCTGATAAAAAAAACACACACATAAGTAGATAAATCTACTCTCATCTTGGTGTTTCGTTACCTACAATAGAAAGAAATAAGTTTTGCTTCTCGGATTATAGCAAGCAAAAACCATTAGTTTTAGGTAATGTCTAACCAATGCCCTAAGGGCATTGGTTAAGATTTGTCTTCTTGTGGTTTTTAATTACATAAATGGTCCTTGTAGTTGACACAAAATTGCATATCTGGACAGGGACCCACATAAATAGTTATTAAAAACCACAAAAAGACAAATCTTAACTAATGCCCTTAGGGCATTGGTTAAACATTCTCTTAGAGCGGAAGGTGTCATAACAAGCCTCACCATCTTCATCAGTGCCACCTCAGCGCCACATCAGCATCCCACTTCTCCACAACTAACCACAACAACCCCCCCCCCCTCACTCATAACAAACCTCAACCTTTTCATTTGAGGCCCACCACTACCACTTTATTTTTTTTATTCAATTTTCCAAATAAACTAAATTCATTTCATTCAAAATAAAAATACAATACATAACTTAATAATAAGAAGAGAAAAAAAAACAACACTTACTAATAAAAACTATACGATAAGAAAAAAAACGACACCTGGGTAAAAGAAAATACAACACATACTAATAATACGAAACCTTGTCATCTCTTTGGTGATATTTCTTGATTAGACGTTCCTGCCTCTTGCGGATTATTTACGCTTTTCTGGTCGAGGATTCAAATTAGGATCTATCATCGAGAAAATCCATCTCAATCTTCTCTTGGAGAGCTTTCCTTCTCCATACAAGCCTCGTAACAAGCCCTTTGGCGTCGGCTTTTTGAGCATATATTTGGATATATGTCGAAAAAGTACTCGATTGACTTCCACGAAGCTTCGCAGGCTCGACGTTGAAGTCGACTTCCTTTCTTCGCGGCTCGTTTGCCTCCATCTCTTCGAGGACGAGCTTCGTCTGTCGGCCGAATATATCCTCGAGACATGTAATGTCAATGGGATCTTCGGCATCCCACTTGGGATAATTTTTCAAAACCTCCCAACATTTTTCATACATAAACTCTGTTAGTGCAAATATTACGATATTTAATCTATACAGTCTCGTTTGTTTTGATTGATGACAAACATGTAACTTGTAATACATAACGTAAAATGTACAAGTTACTTGTAATTACATTTGTCTCAACATACATTCAACACCTCTCGATGTCTCAAGTCCTCGTATGTTACAACACAGGTTCGTACATGTTTGTTATGTGGCATTATGATCAAACCCATTAACAAATCATTTAGAATGTTTAAAATACATTTAGAGTCACTAAGTATTTTAATAGGTTAACCATTCTATTTCGAACCTCATTTTACATTTTGCATTCACAAGTATTTCAAAAGGTAACTAGACATTTTATTAACTAGTTACATAATACATTTTACAAGTTTACCTTGATAAACCTTTTAATCTAAAAATGGAAATACATGTTACATCATGTCATGCATCATCTTTGAAATCCTTGGAAGATCACTTGAATATTTTGGTTAGATTGACACTCAATATATCAAATGTGATCTTAGTAAGATTTGGTAATATCTTGGAAAGATTTGAAGAAAGATTTTTTTAGATTTTATGTCAGGCACCCACGGCACCAAAATGCATAAAGGGCGGAACCCTTTATTTGGTACCGTGGTCCGTGGACGCTCCTGTCCCCTTTTGCCTATAAATAGAAGCCCATTGTTTTCTCATTTCTTCACCACTTGAAAACACATCTTCTCCACCTTCTTGCATACATTTAGATCAATCATTAACAATGTAGTAACATACATTAAACACCCTAATGATCATGATCATAATGCTTCTAACATTCATCTTTGTTGTAAGCATACTCTACATTGATCAACCAAGGAAAGCTTGGAGATCTAGCCATCCCCACTCACCACAAGTTGAAGATCTATCACAACAAGTTTAGGGAACTTGTGATCTTCATCATGAAGGCTTCCTATCAATGGAAGTTCATTTAGAAGTAGTTATTCATATCCATTAGACATTTGTGTCATGGATCATTAGTGTAAACATCATTGCATCATAACAACACTTTCACCAAACTAGATTAGATGGTTTATGTGTTTGTGCCATAAAACACAAGGTTTGTTATGTTGGGCCATAAAACATATTGGGAGTGGTTGTACCCTTGTAAAAGAACTCGACATCTAGCTTAGTGTCGGAAATATTGTATAGGCGACGTTAGGTTGGTTCTACCTCGAACTAGAACCCGGTATTTAGCTTTGTACCGGAAAAAGTGTAGCGGCGATTGTAAGGTTTTCTCCGCCGAGAAGGGAGCTTGTTGATTTAGTGAAGTAACTCTCGAGTTGGGTACTCGGGGAGTGGAGTAGAGCGGAAAGGAGATCCGTGACCGAACCACTATAAATCATCGTGTTCGGTTTGCACTTTCCTTTCTTTATCTCTTTACTTTTATAGTTGCACTATACTATTGCTTGTGATGTGGTTTGATGTTAATGCTTGTGTGACAACATGGTTTACTATGCTTTACATTAGCCACAAACAATAATTGGAACTTTCATATTATAACAAGCTTCATAAGCGATTTGATACTAAAGATCTAAAGTTTTTAAGCGGTAACGTATTCACCCCCTCTACGTTTCCACAATTGGTATCAGAGCCACGTGGCTCTTATTTTCAAAACAAATGGTTTTAAAATAGAGTACGATCCATGTATCAAATTACCATTGAAGCGAAAAATAATATGAAAAATGTTTTGCTTGTTATACTTAGAAATTTTGTTGTTAAATGTAACTTTGTATACAAGCTTGAAGGTTTTCTTGAAAAATAAAATAAAAGTTTGTTGAAAGAACTAGTAAGTATTGTATTGTGTGCTTATAGAAAATTTACGAAGAAATATGATTTTAAAGGAGTGTTTGGGATAACTATAAATCTAGTTGAAAAATCACCTCTGTAAATGTTTAAGATAAGTTACATAAGTAGATATGTTGTTAAATATGTGTATTATATGTTTACTATGAAATCTAGTAAGTCACACACGTTTTCTCTATGTCAAATACTAGTTTTGGTGAATCTGTCTCAGAGGACCACGGCACCAAATCTTATAAAGGGCGGATCCCTTTATTTGGTTCCGTGGAATCCGTCTGTACAGTATGCAGTTTTTTTGGGCAACTTCAAAAAATCATAACTAATTAACCGTAAGTCCGTACGAGTCGAGCCACCTATCATTTTAAAGGGAATTGAGTCTACTTTCACTTAAAAATACTTTCATGGCCTGAGTCTAATTTTAAATAAGTAAAATAGACCAAATACTACAGTATGTCTAAAATATTAAGTTTCGCTTTAACATAAAAACTCAAATTTTTGAATCAAACAATTTAAGTTGGTATTCTTAGAACTTTGATACAACTTCTTTTGAAACTAATTAATTTGGTAATATGTTTAAAGGAAACTAATCAAGCTTGGTATACATCGTCATATTTAAACGCTAAATGAAGAAAAGTGTTTTCTTTATATGCTATGCTAAATGACCACTTGTTTATGTTGTTTGCATATATGTTGCTTGCTTATTTTCAAATTGTTGTTTACACTTGTTTGTTTGCATAATATAAGTGTCAATCTTGCCATGTTATTTATTCGCTTGTTTGACGATTTCTTGTTTATGCACAATAGGACTTTGCTAGATTTTGTGCACTAAGTTGGAAAATTGTTTTACCATCGCTTGTAGAATTAGATCAATTTCTTTGCATAGGTTATACTAAAATCTCGCATAACTTATGAAATGTCATAACTCACTTATCAATGAGTACTAACTAAATTAGTCAAGTACTTTGAAAATAGGAAGTTTTAAGAGAGTGTTTGGTACAAGGACAAAAACAATGTTGTATGATGTCATTTATGTGTTCTTGCCTCGTAGGATGATAAACTAACTTAAAACATTGATGTATGCTAACCGGTTCATGCAGGGGATAGCACACGGGTGTTATCAAATTTTACCCATTTTCACTTATATGTGAAAATCGTTAGCCCTTGTTCAAAATCAATGCTCCATTATGTTTGTGTATGTGTTATTGACTGTTCCTAACTAGAAATAGTTAATGCCATATGTTTTAAGAAAAATTCGGGTTTCGAAAAAGTCCCGACACCTAAAAATGGGTCTGTAAAGATTTCGGTCTCCACGGACCAGGCGGCACCATAATTTGGTTCCGTGCATTGTAAAGAAATGGTGTCGTGGATCCTACAGGTAAGTTGTTGAATTTTACTAAATTCCGCAATCTAATTTACCAAATTTCGTTTCTAGGATAGTTGTTAATGCATATCTTTCATACCTCACTCAACACATCCTCAATGGATTAACTTAGGATGTTTGACATGATCTTAGACACTTCCATCTCATTAGAAACTACCATCTTTGTATAGATTAACATCCGTGAATCCTTAGTTCCATAAATCAACACATTCAGGATGGTCATTTTCACACCTTATTTACTTTTCCTCAAGCTTGGCATTTCTTAAAGCAAAGTCAAAATGACTAAATCCTCAACCTCAAATAAGCCACTTAAGAAAACCACTAGGATTAGCATTCGATCTTGTTGCTTCATTAACTTGAACTCTTCATCCTCGACTCATTACATTACCTCTCAACATCTCATCACCCATTCAAGATGTGAACTTTCTAAACTTAAGTACTCAAACTCCACCACCAAAATCACCCACCATTATGACTACTTCACAACCATCCAAAACACCTTCACTACCAAAGTCTCCAAAACTTGTACTTTGTGCAAACACCACCAACATCTCCTCACCCGTTTGCGGATGACTTAGATGACTTACCGAGACTAACAAATCTGGACTCATTATTTGCAAAGATATCATACACAAGTCTATCATATGACTATAGATATTGTTTTGTATCTACATGTATTGCCTCACTTGGTTAACATGAAAATAATGTGTCATCCTTCAAGACGATAAGTATTTACATAGAGTCATAACTCACACGTATGTTAAAGACATACTATCAAGTCTTGTTATCCTTGAGTTCAATCTAAGCTTTATAATCTCAACAAATTAGGATTGACAACTTAAGTATTTCATCGAAAATATTCAAGTATATGCGACTTACGATTGTAGTCATTAAAAGTCATATCCGAAAATCAACACCCAAGTATTTTAACAACACATGTTGAAACACTTATCCAAAACAAACAACCCATTGTGCCACTTATCCCTCTTTGACACCTACTATCCCTCTTCCATCTTTTGGCACCATTAAGCATATTGCTCATGAACTTCCAAGAGCATCCTTTAAATCAAAGGTGCCCTTTCAAGGTGAACCTATACCTCAGCCCCTAAGCTTCATAGACATAACCAAAACTTCAAGCACTTCACCCACTAGTTGTAGCAACCAATGAACCATAAGAATTAGTATCCATTACTTTTGTGTTCAACATCTATGGACAAATAATCAACCTAAGTACTCCCATAGCACAACAAACCCCTACATCACCACATCCTTATTTAGACACACTAGAAGACCTACCACCTAGATCAACCAATCCACCATCCTTACCATCATTTGAATTCGTTGAGTGTATTGCTCAAAAGCCCTTGTGTCCAACACTTGTATTGAATCAAATGCACGTTTGAACAAACTCAACCATCCTTTCCCACATATAAGGACTTAGATAATTCATTATGGCTAGAACCTCAACTATCAAATAAGCATGGTGCTCTTGGTAATTGTTGTCAATTTCCACTAGGTATAAGTAGTACTACCTTCACAAATTATCAAAGTATTAGTAATACTTTGTCGTTAAACTTCTGCATATATTTAGTTAAACCTCAAATAAACATTTTAACAACATATGTTAAAATGCAATCTCAAAGCCAACATCATACACCCCAAGCAACAATGACTCTTGAGGAGTATACATAAGAAACTCGAGTGAATTCATCTTGTCATCATCTAGTGAATATAATCTTGAGACCAAGTTTATTTAGATGGGACTATCCGATTCAAACACTTTGGCTTCATATCTTCATTTAGGAAAACATGATGTTTTGAAGAACATTATGACTAAGATTCATGCGTTAAGCTTTCATCTTGTTAAAAGGATATTGTATATCCTATGCATCACTCTTGCGACATAAATGGTTGTGTTACAAGAGATTTCATTACACCTCATTGGCTAAATGATCTTGAAACAAACATCTACAAGTTCTATGAACTAGCATATCCAATTCATCTTGTCATACTTATTTTCATAAGCATGATAACTTTATCCCATGGGATAATCTCATTTGTTGAAAGATACTATTTGTATCTATTTCCTTTCAAGCGTACATCATAACCTAACCTTGCTCAAACCGAGTGCACATCCAAGGTTAAAACTACACATCTTTAGAGCATACACAATATCTATTGAAGTTGGTAACCTTATTTAGATTCTTGTTAAATAAAAAGGAGCTTTCTTGAGAACGTTCTTAGTTTAACATATTCCATTCTCTAGTCTTAGATGATCAATTCACATTTAAAGTACACACTTCAACTCAACATAAAAGATGTCATCCATTAGATCATACAATTAGCTGTGTAATTTGAACAACTTTAGATTCTAAACACAAGATTCAAAAACATTGTTTATCAAACACACCATTGTTAAAATTCATGTGTATAACATGACGTCTTCATCACCTTAGTTATATTGCATATTAGTTAAGTCACATTAAGCCAAGTATTGGTAAGCTATCATCTTTTATGCACTTTAATAGGCAAAAGTAGGAGTTCCCATCTTTCTAACATGAGAATGACTATTGGAGAACCTATTGCACTAGAAACTCAATTTGACCTAACGGTTGAATTGCTTCTGAAGAAGTTGGGTATGTGGAATCACCCGAAAAATGGTCGTGTTTAGCCTTAATTGAGCACCGCTAGTAATAGTCTCATATTCATTCTCCAACTTGAAAAATCTGTTTTCCTATACTTGCCTAAAGTAAGTGTTAAAACATTGATAGTTTGCCTCGCCTTAGGAATACTAATCAAACAAGTAGTATATATGACTTTTCTTTTAAAACCACTTGCATTGCACTTACATGTGTTGATTACATGTTCTTGTTTGATCCGATAAGTTGATTTGACATTATCTTAGTGTTTGATAACTAGTCAAATGTGTAAACCTTAGTGCGGTTTTATCTTCATAATGCTTGTATTCTTGTTTCATGCTACTAAACGTTTAAACCTAAACTTTATTTGCATGATGCTTACTTTTGAATTATTTTTAGCATGATTAACATGTTACTTATGAACTCATAATATGGCATTCTGATACGTGATAATTTTGATATGATATATTTGTGTTTGAAAGCTATTAGTTGGCATTCATTACATCGATGTGTAACGCATCCAAATGATACATGCTCTTGTTTAAAATGATCAATTATCTTGACATTTTCTTGGTGTTTGATACCTACTTGATTAATTGTCAAATGTGTAAACCTAGAAAGTTTTGTCTTTGTGATGCTTTATGCCACTTAATGTTAAGCGTAAACATGATTTGCATGATATCTAAGGTTGAAGAAATTTTTGTCATCTATATAATGTTTCACATGACTAATGTGAACTCATAATATGTCATTGATGTATCCATGTTTGAAAGCTATTGTCTTTTGTTGACATTCCTTAAATCTATGCACAAGATGGTCTAAATGATACATGCTCCAAATTGTTATGTCTTAAACATGGCTTGCATGAATCTTTCATCTTGTTTCTTTTGCTTCTTGTCACACTATTTGTTTGCTACGTGTGCACATATAATCTGTCAAAGTGCTTTTGGTATGACAAACTTTTAGAAGCCTTTTTATCTTACAAATTAATCACATAGATTATTGTATATCCAAGTATGCTTAAGTGTCTACGTCTAACGACAAAACAATCTCATAATGAAATGTCTTGAATAAAGTCGTATTCTTGCATAATATGATTGTTTTGATGCTATCTTGTGTGGTGATTTCTTGTCTACTAAGTGCATTTGAATTCTATCATTTTAACATCTTTTGTCACTAACAAATTTGTATTGTAGGTTGATAACAAATTAGTTGTTATCTCACTTGGTTTTAACTTTTATATGCTCATTTTGCATAATCCCTTTTATTGCTACATAGATTAGTACTATGCTTTATGGGACCCCTACACTTGCATAAAGTTTAAAAGCATATAGAATTAAGTTCTAGAGGGTTGGCTTTGCATTTTTGTCTTTCAACCGACCTCTTTCCAAATCTCATTTTGCTTCCGCTTTCCAAAAATCATCTACATCATTATTTAGTTATAACAATACTCTGATCCTCTTCACTTCCTATTAGGAAACCACATGCCTCATCATACGATCATCTCATATTAATCGAGAAGAAGTACGTGACTTTAAGGATGAAGCTCATTGTATGCTAACCATCATCCATAAAAAACATCACTAAGCTCATCTCTTTCGTTAACCCGAATAACCTCCTAAACACTTTGTTGTCATTCTTTATTTGATATATTACACATTATGTTGGATGTCCACCAATAAAGGGGAGAGAAATCCATTCACATAATTGTATTTTGTCAAACTTTATGTCTCTTACACTATAAAATACCAACACATAGGTAAATACCACTTAGCTAAAACCGGTTCACGAAACCACAACTAGTTCAAACTTTTAACCTTATATCACAATTTTTCACCAATACCTCATCAAGTGAAAAACACATCATGTGTTTTACAAACTTCTTCATCTCCACAATCAACGAATCTAGGATTTTCCTTAACCTAGCACCTTACAACTTCACTATCTAGAACACCATCATAGGATCTTATCCTTTTCTCGCGACATATATCATGCATGTCATTGTCGGTGCAAACGATATATTAATCAAAACGACCATTTCCAACACGTTGGTCCATCCAACTCTCACTTATATGATGTCATTCTCATCCTCATATAGGTACTCATTATTATTATTAGTATTTTCCATATTGTCTTCACTTCTTTTCAAAGTGATAATCATCCATGTCGGTCAAAACCATGCTAATACTACCTTTCCCATTGTCACCTAGAATAGGTCATTTTATAATTCGTGTCAATCAATGAACGAATTTATCTTCATGTTATCACTTTTATATATTCTTAGATAGAACACATTATTGATTACTCTTGGGTTGAAGCATATGAGAACTTGCTCAAAACAATAGGTTGTTAGCATCAATAAATCATTCAAATCATAACCCTTATGCATCATTGAAATGCAATGTCCATTCATATTTTTTTCTCTTAGCTTTGGTCACTTGACATGACGAAAGGATTGCATGAGTCCATATTTTTATATTTGCTATACATACGAGTTTCTAACTCCTTAATAGCTTCCTACCTAATCACCACCACCTTCCATCACCACTTTCACTAATCATCACCACCATGGATTAGCGAAAACTTACTTTTGTAAATCTCAAGTCATCTACCATCACCACATGAATCCTACTAGTAAACCGACACCAACACTAGCACCACTAGTGGCACACCCGTGGGAGACTTCATATCTTCTTTCTAGGAACTATTTTGTAGGTTTTATCATATTATATTCTCACTTTTCTTATGATTGTAATTAGGAGACTACACTTCATGAGATCTTTGATTATATCATTTATCACATATATACATCTTATTTTTCTTTGTGAAAAAGATGAAATATATTGCACTAATGTTTTTCATTGTAGGTTCATCATCATATACACTCGATTGTATATAATTTACTCATCTAAGGATAAAGTTTGCATCAATTATTTTTCTTATTTTAGGTGCTTCTTGACACCCTCGAACAAGGAGGAATATCCTTTAAGCACTCATATTGCATCGTCTATACACTTGGTTGTATATGACATATTTGTCTAAAGACAAAGCTTCTATTATACTAATATTTATTTTGAAGGTTCATCTTGACGCCCTAGAGCAAGGGAGCTTCCATCAAGAATTTACTGAATGCATCTTATACACACTTTGTTGTATATCACTTACTCGTCAATGACGAATATAGTTTTGTACTAATATTTGTTTTGTAGGTTTTAATCATACCCTGACCCCTCAAACAAGGGGAGCAACCGTCAAGGGGGAGCATGCACGCATTTAGCATCATTCTCACTTTTCAACAAGCATTTGTGCTTCGATAAAAGTGGAGAAAATAGGCTAACATTGCTATGCATTTTTCTTTTCATATATTTTGTTGCATAAAACAAACCTTGATGTAGGTTAAGCCTCTTTATTTGATCCATGGATCCGCTACCAAACAAGGGACGGATTGAAGTGGACGATTTAACTTCACTAGGGATGATGCAAGCTCGCCTTTTTGGGAGAAATTAAGTTAAACTCCAAGGACACGCCCTTTTGTTTCGACAAAAGGGGGAGAAGAGTGTAAACGGAGAAGGTAATGTAAAGGTAGTAAGGATACAAGTAACTTTTAACATTTTACTTTCTATTACGATTACATATCTTTGTCATCATCAAAAAGGGGGAGATTGTTAGTGCAAATATTACGATATTTAATCTATACAGTCTCGTTTGTTTTGATTGATGACAAACATGTAACTTGTAATACATAACGTAAAATGTACAAGTTACTTGTAATTACATTTGTCTCAACATACATTCAACACCTCTCGATGTCTCAAGTCCTCGTATGTTACAACACAGGTTCGTACATGTTTGTTATGTGGCATTATGATCAAACCCATTAACAAATCATTTAGAATGTTTAAAATACATTTAGAGTCACTAAGTATTTTGTTAAAACAATCCTACAAGGTTAATCCATTAGGTTTCAAACAACCTTTCATTTATGTCAAACAAATTCATTCAATGTGGTCAAACTTTTTAAAAACCTTCATATCTTGAAAATACTTAAAACTACCCATAAAATTGTTTGAATAACTTATGGTCATTGTTTATATCTAGTACAAGATGTTTTTCAAGAAAATATTGATAATACCTAAAATTTGCCGAAAATACTAAAAACTTGTCGGAAATGCTAATCCGATTAATCACCGATTAATCCCGCCTAAACCGATTACAAGCTACAGGGAGGTCGACCGCCTGACTACCGATTCACGATTTTTGCAACATTGCTAAGTATTTTAATAGGTTAACCATTCTATTTCGAACCTCATTTTACATTTTGCATTCACAAGTATTTCAAAAGGTAACTAGACATTTTATTAACTAGTTACATAATACATTTTACAAGTTTACCTTGATAAACCTTTTAATCTAAAAATGGAAATACATGTTACATCATGTCATGCATCATCTTTGAAATCCTTGGAAGATCACTTGAATATTTTGGTTAGATTGACACTCAATATATCAAATGTGATCTTAGTAAGATTTGGTAATATCTTGGAAAGATTTGAAGAAAGATTTTTAGATTTTCTGTCAGGCACCCACGGCACCAAAATGCATAAAAGGCGGAACCCTTTATTTGGTACCGTGGTCCGTGGACGCTCTGTCCCCTTTTGCTATAAATAGAAGCCCATTGTTTTCTCATTTCCTTACCACTTGAAAACACATCTTCTCCACCTTCTTGCATACATTTAGATCAATCATTAACAATGTAGTAACATACATTAAACACCCTAATGATCATGATCATAATGCTTCTAACATTCATCTTTGTTGTAAGCATACTCTACATTGATCAACCAAGGAAAGCTTGGAGATCTAGCCATCCCCACTCACCACAAGCTGAAGATCTATCACAACAAGTTTAGGGAACTTGTGATCTTCATCATGAAGGCTTCCTATCAATGGAAGTTCATTTAGAAGTAGTCATTCATATCCATTAGACATTTGTGTCATGGATCATTAGTGTAAACATCATTGCATCATAACAACACTTTCACCAAACTAGATTAGATGGTTTATGTGTTTGTGCCATAAAACACAAGGTTTGTTATGTTGGGCCATAAAACATATTGGGAGTGGTTGTACCCGTGTAAAAGAACTCAACATCTAGCTTAGTGTCGGAAATATTGTATAGGCGACGTTAGGTTGGTTCTACCTCGAACTAGAACTCGGTATTTAGCTTTGTACCGGAAAAAGTGTAAGCGGCGATTGTAAGGTTTTCTCCGCCGAGAAGGGAGCTTGTTGATTTAGTGAAGTAACTCTCGAGTTGGGTACTCGGGGAGTGGAGTAGGCGGAAAGGAGATCCGTGACCGAACCACTATAAATCATCGTGTTCGGTTTGCACTTTCCTTTCTTTATCTCTTTACTTTTATAGTTGCACTATACTATTGCTTGTGATGTGGTTTGATGTTAATGCTTGTGTGACAACATGGTTTACTATGCTTTACATTGGTCACAAACAATAATTGGAACTTTCATATTACAACAAGCTTCATAAGCGATTTGATACTAAAGATCTAAAGTTTTTAAACGGTAACGTATTCAACCCCCCTTCTACGTTTCCACAAACTCCTTCCCACCATAACGCTGCGCAAAGCTATCTTTGGTATTCTGGACATGATCGTGGTCATTTTCACCACTTCGACGCTGAAGATGTTTGTAAATAGCGTTGAACTTCTGGCAATCACCGTTAATCCTCGACCATTTACCAGTTATCATATTCTTGCCACGTGATTATCGGTGGTCGAGTATTGAACATGTGAGAATGTCGTTCCAAAGAAATCTTAACGGTCATTTCCCATATCTCTATCTTGGGAAATTTCTATCCAACACTGCGCAAGTAACCTTTCTTCAGCCTTGCTCCACTTCCTCCATGCGCTGTGCTATGACTTCCACATCTTAATGCGTCGTCTGCGTCCAAATCCACATCATGTTTTTACGCCGTCTTTTTTTCCCCTACCTTTTGCGGTTCCGCGTTCTTTTGGAACTTTGAATTGTGAATCGGACGGTTCTGATTCCATTTGGGGCAACTGTGGAGGCTGTGACGGGTTAAAAAACTGTGGAGGTTGTGACGGGTTAAAAAACTGTGGTGATTGAAATCGGGCGGGGTAAGTTGTGAATCCTTGTTGAAACTGATATTGTTGGTTAAGAAATATTTCTTGTGGAGACGGGTTGGAATTTGTCGAGGAGGGAGTAGACGGGTTTGAAGAACCCCCGTATTGTGGTGGGTTTGAGTTAAGTAAGTTTGTGAAGTACCCTCCGTCATTTGGGTTTTGAGACATTGTGAGATTTTTTTTTTTAGTTAAGTAAGAATGGAAGATGTAAGAGATGAAGATGATAAAAATGGTGGAGATGAATGTTATTTTATAGGGGTGGTGGGTTTTTTTTTAAAAAAAAATTAAACTTTTATATATCCGTTTAATAACGGATATATATCCGTTGCCCTCACACTTTGTCAGACACATGCTTCGTCGTCAGAACAACGATCCTCTCCACAGCGAAAGGACACGTCGGACGGCGAGTTTGGATGGCGAGCCCACACCTTCCGCTCTTAGTTTTATTGTGGTTGGTGATAACAAAATACCATAGGGTATCCACCTCAGTTATGACCTCAGACCCGTAAGCCATCAACTGTCAAATTCAAATGTAAAAAACAACCAATGGTTCGAACCACGTCAACAACCAACAGCCAACAATAACATCAAATATCTACAACCTCACATCACTCCCCATCGCTCAAACAATCGAAACTCAACCGATTAGAGGGTAAACAATTAATTTTAAATTGAAAGATTCCAAAAGAAAGAAATAGAAAATGCCAGTCAGGTCGTTTGATGACTCCCAAATATTTGATCCAACCCCATATAATACCTTCATCTTCTTTCCCACGAGTTCCTCATATAATACGTGTTGGTTATTCGTAAAAGGTCTTTGTCTTCGTGAGTGTTGTGATTCGGTGTTTGGCACTTCAAAACCGACGTATGTTTGAGGGTTCGATTGTTTGTTGAAACAAGGAGGATGGATGAAAAAGTTTTGGTTATTGGCTGAGTTATAAGAAAGAAAGATTAGGGCAAATTTTTTTTGTTCTTGTGAATGCGTATGGCTGAGTTACTAATATCCTCATGTTAAGGATCAAGTTAAAAAAATAGGGGGAATTGCATATATACCCACTAAAACTTAAAAACTTGCATATTTCCTCATAATACAAGTTTTTATTACATGATGTACAATGCATTTTAAGCATGTTTTGGGTATATATGCAAATATGCAAGTTTTAATGGGTATATATGCAATTGACCCTTAAGTATAATGGGTTGTATTATCTTGTTGCACCTTGGACCAAGTATATTATTTAAGAGTGTACAGGATGAGTATTCGTATAACAAAAAGAGAATTGGGGCTGAAACATGCTAATACACATGTGCATATTTAATGTTTAAAGATACGTGTAAAGTGGGTAAATATTTTATTTATTACAAGTATCCATGCAATGTGAGGGCGGGTACCCGATAACTAATTTTGTTAGAGAGCAAATGTTTTTCATATATACATTTTTTTAACAGTGAGACTACGAATGAATAGACTTTATGAATGAATAGTTACTTTACGAATGACAACTTTTAATTAAAATAACTATAAGCAATAGCAATGCAAACTATTTTTAATTCAAATAAGCAATAGAATAACAAACTTTTATTTTGATATGAAATAGTTTGCATTGATATGGCTTATAGTTATTTTAGTTAAAAGTTATCATTAATTCGTAAAGTTCTTTGTTAGAAAAACCGTATAAATGAAAAACATTTGTTCACCACAAAATTAGGTACCGGGTGCTGGTGTCCGCCGCCGCATTGCGCGAATACCCTGCTAGTCATTTGCACAAAAGGGTAACTAGAAGCAATCTGGGGCAATGTTTACATGTACAAAAGAACATGAAGATCCACATGCCTCAACTACATTGGAGAACACGCATCAATTTGTAAACTAGAGTCAAGATCCACATGCCTCAAATAGAGCTGTAACTAGAAGCAATCTGGGGCAATGTTTACATGTACAAAAAAACATGAAGATTCAATATACATTGATCTTTACTTCAATGCTGAGCGAAGAAGTTGGGGTTTGGAAACTACAGCATAATTTACAGCTCAGCATTTCAGTTCAACAAAATGTCCGCACAAAGTTAAAAATAGCATACTACATAAAAACAAATCAGAAACTGTGGCAACATAAGCAAACCTAGCAGACAAGGCAATTTATGACCGAGGAGCTGCCATTTGTTGCTTCTTTATTCTCTCATCATTTTTCACCATGCTGCAAGGAAACCAACAAATTGAAAATAGAAGGCAATAACATCCTGTGCTACTATTTAAATTGTGCATACGATGAGGTTCTTTGCCCAATTCGTTTGGCGGCTTATTACTTAACTAAAGAATTTATGGTGAAAAGCTCGGACAATTTATTACTTCAACAAAAATATACATAAAAAAATGAACTTATAGGATATGTGATTACCTTATATCATGAGGTGTAATGAAAATCCATTGGGAGCCTTGTGCCAGAGCAAAATCCACAATCGTGTCCAAGCTGATTTTCCGACTGACAGCATCCTGGAAATCAAATTGCAATAAAGAAAATCAACAAAACAGCTCACATTTTTGGAAAAATCTTGTGATACTTTCAGCAAATAGTAACTACCATAAACACATCAAACTCGTCCATGGCCCGGAATGGCGCTTCTGTCATCTCGTGAAGAGCTAGTGCAAAGCATAGTGTTGAGAATGATCGTTCCCCTCCTGATCAACCATCACAAAGATAAAATGTTTATATAAGTGACATGCATCAAGAAAAGAATGAAAATCGATGAACATGGTTTAGTTTGTTTCGCCTAATCCTATGAAATATTCCAATAAACCAGACATGGCACATTGAGGTGTTCATAAGTAAATGGTTATCCTAAAACCCTATTACAACCTCTAATAAACAATGACACATTTAGTTAAATAAAATTGTTAAAAATAGAAAAATAAACCTGAAAGTCCTCTAGTGTCACGAACATTGCTGCTAGACGCATCTTGTGGCATCTTAACCTGAAATAAAGAAAATTAGGAGTATAATTTATGTATACATGATAATTCGCGGTGACCTGTCAGCTTCTTTAGAACCTCGTACAGTTTGTAAAGTATTTGCAAAAAAAAGCAAGTTACTTGCCTCTATCGAGAGCTTCTGATCCTCATAGCTGACTTTGATCTGTCCACTGATTCCCTTCTTCCTAAGATGGCCATTGAATCTACAAGAAGTATTAAAATGTAATTAGTTGTGTATTGTAGAAGGCAAGTCAAAGATTAGATATTGACAAAAAGGGGAAAAGGTCATACTGCCACGTCAGTTGTCTCTTTAAAAGAGTTGCATTCCTCTGAAACTTGCTCCATCGTTTGTCAAGAGCAGTATGAATTGCCTGAAGATCGGTTTGAAAACAATAAAGTCATAGACTGTCTCAAACCATATTTACTTGAAGCAACCAGGCATGATTTATATATCTAGAAGTGGCACGAGAGGAGGGCTGGGCTGATTTGGTAACACGTCTAAATGGGTCAGGGTAAAAAGGTCAAAATATGTCAGGTCAAGCTGACATGAAACATTTTTTGTTGCAAACTTTAACTAGTGTCATGTATGGTTAGAAAAACTATTTAACTTTTTAAATAAGATGACATAAGACGTTTCATGTATAACTACACATTTGTCCCTTTTGGCTAAGTTTTTCATAGACCTGTTTGATCTGATAGAAATATGAAGCCGACAAACTTAAACAGGTCAGAACTGTCACCTCTGATATAGTAAGAGTGTAATTGACAAGTTTACATGTAAGATACAGCCATAAACATAAGGAAAAAGATGTAAAAAGTTGTTTTAACCATTTAAAACACACTTAACCACAAACTTCAACTCTACAAAATATTAGAATAAATTTAAGATACCAACATTACAATGAAATATAAAAGAGTGTAGTGACTCACAGAAAGTTTCTCTCTAAAAGCTTTGTAAGTTTGCTGCTGTTTTAGAATCTTGCGCTCTTTCTTGTCGTATATCATTCGCAGTTCATCAATAGAATCCTGGTGCCTGCATGGTAAGCATTTGAAAGAACCCGAGTAATATATCAGTGCTTTTACTAACTAATCTTAAATGAAGTCTCTTTACATTCTACATTACCTGTGGCTTTCAACATTAAGCTAAAAAAAATGTTTTAAGAAGTTTTAATCACATTACCTCTGGCTTTCTTGCTGATGTCGCAGTTTTAGCCTTTTAAGGTGGGCTTGAAGTTGTTCAGAAGTAGTATCACCGCATCCTCCTAAAGCTTCAATCTCACTCTCAGGACATATAATTGAAGCCTTGTCATAATTTACCTGCAGGTCCAAAAATTAGTTCAATAAGAATAGACATGTATAAAGAGCATGTAATGATATTTATAAGCAACAAGGTACCCACCTTTCGCTCATTTTCAAAACCGTGAAGACGTTCTTTTGCAGATTCAATTCCCATATGAACCTTCTCTTGCATAGCTTTTTCGTAATGACGCTTTTCCTACACAAGAAATTGGGTAGTAAATTTAGTAGTTACAGATAATAAACGATGAGGAACTAGTGAAAACATCACAACAAACTAATATGTGATAAGCAGAAGAGAGGAATTACAGCATCTGCAGAGCTTAGATCCTCCTCGATCTGTGTCAACTCATGTGTTGCTTTTTCCAAAGCATTGAAGTCTCCTTTAGCCAGTTCTGTATGTGTAAAGGGTAGAAAGAAAAGACTGCGGCAATAAATGTGTATTCGGTAGAGTCTGTACACATCCAAGATGATACATATTATGGATAAAGTAAACTTACCACATAGCTCTGCAAACATGGCTTTATATTCGTTTAGCTTAGCCTCAGCTTCGTTGAATTTCTCCTGGATCTTCTCACGCAAAATCTCACTTTCATTTATATCGCTTCGTAATTTCTGGATATATAACAAATGAGTTCATTTTAAGGACAAACATAATACGATTAACTATATAGGCAAAATGGGTAAGCTGAGTAACGGGTCGAATTGGGGGCAAGTTAAGACTGGTTGTGTTGGGTTTAGTATTTATCTTTCAAAGAGAATTAATGTATTAATTCTGATTTAGTATTACAAGAACAATATTTTTCCCAAATCTGAATCTTTGAATAAAAATGAATATAAGAGGTTTATGAATTGAATACAAGACTGCAGAGACCTGCAAGCTGTTTGACCAGTTCCACATTTACTAGATAACTTGGTTTGGACAACTGACCCGTTTGAGAGAAAAAAAAAAACAGCCCAAATCCACCCATTCAAAAGTAAATGAGTTGACAACACAACCTCTATCGAAGGGAAAGAGAAAAACAAATTCATAAGTGTAGAAAACAAACTGAAATTTCGTGTTGAAGATCATCAACATTAGACTCAGATGAAGCTACGGCTTCTGCCGCTCGAGAATTCTTTAAGTCTTTAAGCTTAATATTCTTGGACATTGCTTGCTTCTCTACAGCCACGCGTTGTTTCTAAGTAAACAAAAAGAAAAGTAAGAAATTGGATCTTAAAGAAAAAAACAGATACTAATAATAAAAATATATCAACGATTCAGTTCAAAATTACCTTTGCCTTTTGTAGTTCATCATTAAGACCCTGAACATGTTCCTCGAAACTCCTTTTCTTTCCCCGAATTTCTCGAGCTTGTTCTTGAAATTGTAGTGTCTCTCTTTCAAGAATTTTTATTTGATCATCATATGAACCACAAAGACGCCCAGTCCTAGAGTTCTTATTCGGGGGAAGAATCGTCTGTGCTGAACCACGAGTGAACCTAGAAAGAGAGAGATTTTTACAAAAAAAAATCAGTGTATCTGCATATAGATACCTCCATATCTGTAAACTATTTTCTCTATTCCATTTTAGAAAACCTTTCAGGAAAATACTCACTAGACAAAAATGAACATGTATCTTGGTGCAATGATAATGCAAATATATTATATTGGCAACTAACATTTCTTAAAAGGTATTCTGAATTGATATGATCATCTATAAAGCTTTTTTGGTAAAAGGCTAATATAGACGATCTAGACACACATATCTTATGAATCTTTTTCTCTCGTAACGGAATATATTTGTATTTGATTATTTACTTGAAATAAATTGCTTACTATTTAGTGGTAACTGAAACAGTCCACATTAATTAATTATATAAAGCAAATAAAACAAAAGAATGTGATGGAATGGAAACAGATATGAGATGTCTTATCTTACATCCTATGACCCTCTAGGGTGTAAACCTCCAACAGATTTTGAATTCTTTGATCAAAAGCAACCGCCTTTCCCATCTCATAGTCTTTTACAAGCACTTGTCTCTCAGCATGGCCCTAAAAAAATAAATCAGAATTTTACACCGAAAGTTACCAGTCAATGAAAGAAGATTCAAAGTCACTAGTAACTAGTAAGAGAGCCAAATGACTCATCATATGTGTCTTTTGTAGGAGTTTGTATCCATCATGCATAATAAATAAGAAACAACCACAACAACATAAAATTAATTATAATAGTTTAGAACTTTAGATGTAGATACTAATACAAAATTTTATTTACTGCTATATTAAATAAACAAAATTTGTAAGACCTTAAAGGCTTAAACAACAGAATATTGCAACTTCAAGCAACAGAAGCATATCCAACTACTATCTCCTACAGCACGTGTTACTACATCAATATCAGATGATGGTTTCAGATTGCATATCTGATACACCTGATAAGTCAGGGTGTAATGAGGTGGGTTTTCAGATCTTTTAAAAAGGCATGGAATACATTATGCTGGAAAAAGAATCAAAAACAGTAATCCTATAAAGCAACTAGTAGAAATAACTATAACTTCAAGTTAAATATGTTATCTATTACCTGATCCACCAAGACATTCAGTACTGTGGGACTATCAGATTGTATAACTGATAGCGTTGTTGGGTGATTTGTATGGGGAAGCTTTTGACTTTCAATTTGAAACCTAGATGAAATGCATAATAACCGTCAGATATTAAGAACTTCTAAACAATTATAATATGAATCTGCATACCTTGGTATAGAAAAATCAAATATAATGATCTTAAGGTTGTGATAATTTGCTTCTCGGCGCGCATGATCTCAGTAACAAAAAATCTTTATGATCTGTCACTATGAAAGAATTAAACAGCTTCCCGATCGCATGTTCGACCGCAACAGCCCATTTGTCACCATGAGTTAATGCCTGTAATTATAGATTCCCAAATAAAGATATTTAGTTTAATGCATAAGAAAGATTACAAAGAGCCTCCTGGAGAGCATAAAAGTTTTGAGAGGACATATGAAACAATAAATGTATTACGGTCTAACTGGATTCTGAAAGAAATAAAGTACTCTTAAAAAGGTACACAAAGAAATCCAGAAAAAACTTTTTAACTACTGACCAAGTGTGATCCTATAGGGCCAATAGGGGGTTTTCTGAATCTGCGGTGGTTTCTCTCAATAACCTGCAGAAGATTGGGAACTCCACGTCCTCCAAATGCTGTGACCTGCATAAACAAAAATAAACCAAAAATGGACAAATTATTATATAAAACGAGTATGATCATAAAAATGGAAAAAAAAATTACAGTTTCATTCAAACACCAAAATTAGTTACATAGTTCCTTTCTTACTCCATAGTCCATAGCCAGATGAAGATTTATAATATCTCCCAAACCTTTTAGTATACTGTGTTTCATAATCAAAGTTATCGTCTTAGTAATTAGATATATAAATTAAAAGACTTGATATGTTAGTGGGTCAAGCCAAGACAACCCAACCCGGCCCGTTTTGACCCATACTAGAAAATCACCCATTTCAATCAGAGCACATTTGACCCGTTACCAAACCCACCATGCCATCTCTACATACAGTCTGTGTGTGATTGACAAGATTACAGGTGAAATATCAATTCCAGAAAATAGGAAACTGTCAAACCTTGTGTATCTGATTTAGACGCAGGGTCCGAATGCGCCCCTGACTCTCATTGGCCTTATTCTCAAGATCATTTAGCTGTAAGAGAGGGAAAAAGAATCATTCAAGTAAATTAGAAAGAAGATTCATTTGCAATTAAAATGAACAATGCTAGAAAAGAAAAAGAAAAAATATAAGGTGGCAAAACACCTATGATGAACCTAGTCAGAATTCAACTAATCAAGAGAAAAATGAATAATTAGCCAATTTATTACCTTGTAAGATGCCTATAAGAAATAAAATAAACTAACATATACAAGCATGAATCAGCATGCACCAGTTGCATTTATAAAGTTTAGCATTATCTAAGCTATGTGACAGTCTTCTAACAGTGTACCTAAGTACACGCAGCATTCTGCTTATGTTTCTTCCTGAGTTGCCCCAGTATTTGATAAATAACACACTAAAAAGAAAAATACATTGCAGAGCACTTCTTTAATTACTGTACAATTGCAAATAAATTATTACTTTTTATATTTGAAACAAAAACTTACTGTTTATGCCCTTGATCAGTATATGTTGCTAGCTTGAGCAATAACTGCAACTAGCTTATAACTTTGTATATAACACACTAGTTGTGATACAAATTATTTCAACAAGAAAATAAAAATTCTCAGCTTAACTTTGGTTAAGATTTTTGGGTCAATTCCATATTTACCCAACTTAAACACCATAATGCCATATTTACCAAAAGATGCATCAACTACATTGTACATCATGCACTGAAAACTTGTATTTTGGGTATATATGACATTTTGATATTTTGATTGGGTATACATGGAATTATCCCTAAAATTTTTTGTTACAAGTATGCTTAATTCTCATACACACTTAACAATACTTGGTACTTAACAGAAAAAAAATGGTAGTAAAACATGTGAATTACTGAGGTTTAGTAAACTAGAAAACAGTTTCATACCTCGGAAATTATATTTTTAAGTTCATCCCTCGCTGCTCCCAGCCTTTCTGATAAATCCTCCTCGATGTTCTTCAGCCTGAGGATTGGCAATTAACAAACACCGAATACGCCTTAAATTTGGTTAACCCGAAACATACATTATTGACAGTAGACTAATCATATTGTACACAAAACTCATGAAACAAATATAACACCTCTGACATTCTGATTCAGCATCCCTTATCTCATCTTGAAGGTCGTTTATTTTGTTCTCCATTTCAAATTCTTCAGCCTACAGCATCCCAAAATGAAATTATAAATCCCTCTTTGTTATATGCAATGCATAACCCAATATAAATCAGAGACTTTAAATACCAAATATACAAAATCCTACAACCAGAGTGACAAGGACTAGACGAGTTGAGCTACAAGATAGGAACCCCATATGAGCTGACTCGAAACTGGCCACATTAAGTAGTTATTTTGATTCAAAGAAAGCCGATAACTTTGAAAATATTTAGTCATTTACTAAAACCCACATTACATCCCCTTTCAGCAGCCCATCTAAGGACTTCTAACTTAAGGGTTATCAGATTATATTTCAGTATTTGCAATATATACTAACAAAGCATTATAGTAACATCCTAAAACACAATGTCCATCAAAGGGTGCGAGCTCCCCTGGAAAAAGGTCCAGCAATAGACAGCCCATATGCAACATTTGGCCATGTAAAACTCTATAGCCAGATTAATATGATTAATCACTGTTCTGTTCATGTTTTTACTTTGTACATATATGATATTAGCATTTACTACAGAGATGCCACTTTGACTTAAGTAGCGCAAATTACTCGATAAAACAGGATGACTAGTTTGAAAGCTCCAACAATATGATCTGACTGAAATATAAGCATTGAAAGATTCTCATTCATAGTGAAAATACCCGCAGACCAGTGGCTTTAGTTCATTTAGCAATAACTATTCTAGCAATGTAGCATATACAGGTTAGATTATGAGATTTATGGCATGATCATAGATTAATTAGATTCAGAACATGTATATACATATGTGTGCAGAAAGCAAGAGGCCAATCATATATAAAAATGAGATAGACATAAAACCTGTGTGTCTTTAATTTGTTGCTCATTTGCATCGTTGATTTGTTGCTGAAGTGACTTTATCTGTCTTTCCATCTTAGCAATGTTGTTACTTCTGCGATCATATTCTTGGTGCAGCTCAATTTTCTCCCTTTTCGCCTTGTAAATCAGTATTCGTTTTAGTAAATCAACAGTCCACACTTGTATTAATGACAGAAAAGAACTACGGATTCAACATAATCGCAGCGTACATAAATTCAAAAATCAAACTTTAGTGGTGATCCTATTCTGGTTTATTTAATGAGATCAAGATTGCCCTATGATTACACATACAGTCTTTGTAACATACCTTAGAAACTTTTTGTTCGAGTTCGCTCTGCCTTTTTTTGGCCTTCGAAGTGCTTTCCATCAAGACAGCACTTTGAACTTTCTTTTTATTAAGAGAATCCTGCAAGTCTGCAACTTTTGCCTGCCAAATAGACCAAGAGTATTCCCTTTAGAAGCAGAAAAGCTATTTATATCTTCATAAAATATATAAAGGAACTCTGATTCTCAGGCTACTTTCACACAGCAATAAGTCCCTCCATAGACATTGATATCAGACTAACAAAGTTGATGTAAAACCAATTCTTTAATGTAAAGAACTTTCAATTCATTCTATTTTGGGTAACACATAAAGTTGATGCAAGTAATTAGTAACTAACCATGGACATAGACACGACCACGTTCGGAAATATTGTCGGCCAAAAAAGAACAAGACTAAAAGCTAGTTACGTTAAAACAGAAAACACTAAAAGTTGGTACCCAAACTGAAATATCTGTGACCATCTACAAGCAACCTCTTATAGCACAATAGCTGCAAGTACTTTTTAGTTGTTTGTTTTTATAAACACTTCGATTGCAAAAGTGAAATACTTTGTAGAGCATCACTATAAAACTTTAAGATGTTTGCAATCTAATGCCAATATAGCTCAAAAATGTCACAGCAATTGCACTTGCTTGTTCTCTATCAAATTGGTTAGCATACTCGAGTCTGGAGAACACTGGCTCGGCCGCTTAGGTGCTTGAAAAGTACAAACAAATAAATAAAATCACAAGTGGTACATAGACACTCTTACTTACAATTTGTTGATCAATTTTAGCTTGACATTGAGGTATCCGACCTTCCAGTTTTTTAATCCTTGCAGTATCTTCTTGGATTTTTTTGTCTATGTCATATACCATTGACCATGCACATTTCTTTCTTAACAGCTGAATCTGCTGAGAAATTTCTTCTATATGCTCCATGCTTTTAATTTTTCCTCGCAATTCATCTAGTTCCTTCTCTATAGGTGCTATTGACCTTTCCAACTCAACAACCTCCCCATTAGCCTTGTCAAGATTGTCCCTGACACTTTTGAGCAGATCATCTACCTGACTTAAAAGTGTGGCCTTGAAAAAGAACTGAGCAATAACATGTCAAAAGAGGTCATAAGCATGTTTAATCTTTGACAAGTCAAACCGGTAAAATCAACAACAAAAGTTGTCCCCCGAAGTGTATTTTAGATATTATCCAAAATATTATATACTTATATTAGCATAGATTTTAAATAGTTTTTGGAGTAAATTGCAAAAATCGTCCCTAAACTATGGCCAAATTGCCGCGTTTAGTCCCAAAACTTTGGAAAGTGCAAATATCGTCACCTATGGGGAAACTTTTGGCAGAAATCGTCCACTGGCCTAGATCAAATGACTAAAATACCCTTCTCTCTTTATTACTTTTCGGTTTCTTGCGCAAATGGTCCCTGTGTTTTAGCAAGATTTTTGCAAATTTAGTCCCTTTTTTTTTTTAATTAACAATTAATATTAGTATTATTTTTTTTACGTTTTCGTCCGTTTTTTTACGTTTTAAGTCGTTTTTTTCGTTTTTAGTTCGATTTTTACGTTTTCGTCGGTTTTTACGTTTTTAGTCCCGTTTTTTTACGTTTTAGATCCGATTTTTTACGTTTTGTCCGATTTTTCGTTTTAGTCCGATTTTTCGTTTTCGATTTTTTCGTCTTAAGTCCGTTTTTTGCGTCTTGCCGTCCGTTTTTAGCGTTTTCGTCGTTTTTCACGTTTTCGTCCGTTTTTCGTTTTCGTCCGTTTTTCACGTTTTCATCCGATTTTATCACGTTTTAAAATCGATTTTTTAGGTTTTCGTCCGTTTTTTCACGTTTTAGTCCCTTTTACGTTTTCGTCCCATTTTTCGTTTTACCGTCTCTTTTTCACGTTTTCGTCCATTTTGTTTCGTTTTTGTCGTTTTCATCGTTTTTGTCGAAAACTTAAAAAGCGGATGAAAGCGACGAAACAAACGGACGGCAGTAAAACATGGACAACTAGTTCAGCGTAAAACTCTAAAGACAAAAAAGTACAGCGTAAAAGAAAACGTAAAAACGGACAAAAAAAAGCGTAAAAAATCCAAAAAGCTAAAAAATCGCCAGCGTAAAAATATGACAACGTATCGGAACATAAAATCGGACGAAAACAACCAAACGGATGGCGACAAAACTTTTGTAAACAAAGGGGCGAAAACCTAAAAATGCAAACGTAAAATGCGACTGGCGTAAAAATCAGATGAAAGCTAGCGTAAAAATGGGATGGCCAAATAAAAAAGCGACGTAAAAATACGGCGTAAAAAAAGCGGATGAAAACGTAAAAATCGGAAGCGTAAAAGCGGTTGGCGTAAAATCGGACGAAAGCGTAAAAATCGGACGAAAACGTAAAAAAGCAGAGGCGAAAACGCAACGTAAAAATTGGACGAAATTAAAAAATCGGACGTAAAGTAAAAAAGCGGACGGCGTAAAAGTCGGACGAAAGCGTAAAATCGGACGAAAACGTAAAAAAAGCGGACGGCAAGTATCGAAAAACGTAAAAATCGGACCATTAAAGCGGTGACGTAAAAAAATAATACTAATATTAATTTTTAATTAAAAAAAAAAATGACTAAATTTGCAAAATCTTGCTTGAAACACGAGAGACCATTTGCAAGAAGCGAAAAGTAATAAAGAGAAGGGTATTTTAGTCATTTGATCTAGGCCAGGGCGATTTACGCCCCAAAGTTTCCCCACAAGGACGATATTTGCACTTTCCAAAGTTTTGGGACGAAACGTGCAATTTGGCCATAGTTTAGGGACGATTTTTGCAATTTACTCTAGTTTTTGTAATATATTTTTCACACCACTAATTATTTATAGAAGTCTTACTGCTCAACCTAAACCGACCCGGCAGGTTAAGACCCACACCAAAAGAACCTATTTTGAACTGTTACTCAACCCCCTGATCCACCCACTTTTACATCCAAAATTATACATGTCACTAAGAGGCAATGTTGCGAAAAGAAAGCTACTAATGGTTTAACTTCATACCTTAAACTTATCTTTGTCATTTCCTGAATGCAAAAACTCTCTGCTCTTGTCCTGGCTCATTACTACACAAGGATTTTCAACATCAATCTGCACATGGAAATGCCAGATGTTTATAGCGTTATAAAAGTATAATGAAGCTTATGCAAGCTCCACATAACATTTATGTAAGGGTAGTTATATAACAAAGGTAACATGTATAGGCAGATACCCACATTAAAATGTTCCACAAGCTCACGGATGTCTTCTCTTCGGGTAGCTACTTTTTTTCCTGTCACATATATATTTATAGAGTGAGAACAGGATACAAACGTATGCAAAGTTAGAAAGAACAAGCCGTTGTGCAAGTATAAAAACATCATCCGGTGACCATCCAGCATATAATACATATGATCTCTTGAGCTTAGCATCAAAAAACCTAAGGCATCTCAGTTCTAATGATTCGTCATAATAAGAAAGCTGAGTTCTTTCATTCAATAATCTAATAATTCATCTATGGGATTGAATCTTGTTTATAGATACAACAATATAGTTGATTACACCAAATGTAGCATGCTTTCACATTTTTCCGTGCTATACACCTAAATTTTACTTTTAAGCATTGTAGGTAACATACTTACATTACAGATTTGGAGCAAAAATGATAACCAAAGTACCATGAACAAGTAATAAAGAAATAAGCTACCTCAACTAACCTACCCCGAATTCCTACTGTTATCAAAACTTACTTAATTAAATTCCTACTCAGTTGATCATTAAAATAAAGGCCACAAAATGAATGGAATGTTATTCTATTTGCCTAGACTTATAAGCAATCTGAAGAATACAAAAGAGCAATCATTGATGAGTGACATGTCATGACATATTTCAATCAACATATACAAATGGATACAAAATTTGAAAATCCAATGAGAAAAAACCAATAAACCTTGTTGATCTTTAAGAACACTAGTACTGCTGGATTCTGTGATCCTTCGCTCTACGATTATGACATCTCCAAACACATCATGCTTAAAAGCATCCTCCCCCCGATTCGTAATTTCCACATGTACAAGGGCGTAGCTGAAACAAGTAAAAGGTATTAAACCCATTAAGAATAAGCTAGACAAGATCAGCCTTTACAAAGCATATTATCTCTCGGTTTCACAAACATATCTGGGGTGCTTTGCATTGTGTTTTAATATAGTGAAACTGGTTCTGGTTATCTGACTATTTATTAAATAAAAACTTTCGAATTAATTGCACCAAAATTTGTACAAGAATTTAATTATTAATGGGAAAATTGCTAACAAAGGTAACATGCAATACCAAGTTGGATTTCATAGCTGTTTTGGTGATTCACCAAAACAGCTATGAAATCCAACTTCTAACAAAAAACACATTTCTTATTGTCAAAATTTGACATTTTTGAAGAAAAAAATGGGAATTAAATTAGACAAAACCATTTAACTTTCACTCCTTATTTGTAAAAGTTAAACTTCAGTCCCGTTATGACCCCACGTTAGCCAATTTGATACTAATACTATACATCATCCCTGTTAGCAATTACCCTTATTTAAATGTCACCTGACATGCGCACCACCAAATGGCCCAATGGTAAGGCACCGAACCTCGTCACAAGAGGTCTAGGGTTCAAACCTCACTAGGTACACATTTGGGGTGGCCAGAAAAAGGATTGTAAATGGTCACGAGCAGGGTAACCTGAACAGAGAAACTTGCCATCATATGTAGCATGAAATACAAAATTTGCCAATATGAGGTATCAAGTACTTTCTCGCTCACAAAAGAACAATGGAAACCAATTTGTCAAAATTGAAGATTTTTTAAGTAAGAAAGAAAAGTTGGTCCTTAAAGTTGTCAAACTTGTATCTACTAAACTTCCATGATTTTCAAAAATTGACCTATTTGGTCTTGTTATCAAGGGCGGAGCTATTAAGGGACCGGGAAGGGTCCCGGCCCTCCTAGGCCTAAGCCCGCTAGTATATTTTTTCGCGATTTCATGTGTATTTTCGGAAAAACTTTTATTTCGGCCCTCCCATTTAATGTATTTCCCCAAAAAAATTTGTTTCGGCCCTCCCACGGAAATTTTTCTAGCTCCGCCATTGCTTGTTATGAACTATAAAAGTACCCAATACCCCCCAAATTAGCAAATTTAGGGGGCGTTTGTTTAACCTTATATGTGGGCTTACGAGCTTATTTGATTTCGGCTTATATTTCATAAGCCTTAATTTTTTGGCTTATTTGAGACTTATGGGCTTATATAAGTTTATCATGCAAAGATAAACTCATATAAGCCCACAAGTCTCAAAATAATTGGGGCTTATGAAATATAAGCCGAAAAACATAATTCGCAATAATTCCATATCGCAAAACCACATCGAGACCTAAACCCCAAAACAAAATACTCACCTACAACCAGTCTTAATAAACTCCTTCAACGTAGTGGCCCTGTCAGTACTTTTCGCACGACATCCAAACGCGATACACAACGCCGTAAGGATCGCACTCTTTCCACCTACCATACATAACAAAAAAAAACACATAACTAAATTTCCGAAAAAAAAGGAGCAATATATACAAAGACAATTACGTACTGCCGTTTTGTCCGGTGATGAAATTGACATGATCAGCGAGATTAATTTCCATATGACTATGACACATGAAATTCTCTACTCGGATTTTGCTGATTATGCCTGCTAATAAACCCTTGCTAGGGTTTGACATCTTCTTTTTTTTTAGGGTTTCTTTTGTGAAGTGTTTGGATGATGATGATGTGGTAAATTAGTTAATAATTGGTGTTCTTGTTATGATTTGGGAGGAGTGATTTCTGTGGATTGTGTGTGATTTGGGGGAGAATTTGGCGGGAAGGTAGTGAGTGTGTGATAATAATTGAGTTGAGTTTTTTTACTGGGAGATGTGTAATTGTGGGTGGTGGTTGTTTGAGGGTGGTTGTTTGAGGTTTGGGCTTTATGGGCCTTCATAAGCCCATCTACATTTTACATTTTATTCAAAACGTTTCTCACTTAGTTGGGAACGGACACCGAGGCAAATTTTGTTTTAATAGTCTAATTTTTAATTGTTATTATGATACCGATTAATACTTATTTTAATTTTTGTTATGTATCATTGTCGATTAAAAGATAAACAACTTAACGCCATAAATGATTTTACTTGCCGGATTAAAAGTATAAAATTTTTATGTTTATGTTCTTATTTATTTAAATGAAAATCGCATCCTTATATGAAACACATACATCAAAAATACAAAAGAATATGGTGTTTGGATTTTGAAGGACAAATAAGTGCAAAATCTTTAAGATTTTAGAATAACATAGTAGATTATTCCCAAATAATTAGCTTTTTTGGGATCTACATTTCTCAGCAAAAACATTAACATATAAAAATCTAGTTAATAATCAAGATCAAGAACCAAACCAATAAAGGGTTAATATACAAAAATGTTACTAAACTTTCAAAAAAAATTGTCCTAAGTCACTAATGTTTGTATTCGTCATCAGGTCACATACTTCACGGTTTTTCACATATGTTACTAAACCTTTTATAAGTGTCACCTAGTCACTCGAAAGGATTGGTAATTATTTGGCACATCGTTACTAAACCTATACAAACAAGTCACTATAAACTTTGAAAAATTTGTCTTAAGTCACAATGTTTAATTCCAGTAAATAGGTCTAAACTTTGCTAAAATTTGTCTTAAGTCACTAATAAAAAATTTGTCTAAGTCACGAGTTGTGGCACATATTCGAACCTTTAAAATTTTCGTTTTATCACGATTTTATACACCTTTTATCACGTTTTAATTCATTTTTATTAGTTTTTTTATCGTTTTGTTTGTTTTTTTCACGATTTTGTCGTTTTATACGTTTTCGTCGTTTTTGTCCCATTTTTCACGTCAGTTTTAGCGTTTTATGTTTTCATCGTTTTGTCCGTTTTATATGATTTGTACATTTTTATCGTTTTTATTGGCCCATCCGTTTTATCGTTTTAGATCATTTTTCGTTTTTCGTCCATTTTCTTATGTTTTGCGTTTTATATGTTTCATTGTTTTCGTCCCTTTTTATTTTTTTGAAAACATAAAAAATAGCGGCGTAACAATAGACAGATAATTTATAACGAATAAGCGGATAACAAAACGTATAAATAATGTTATAAAACCATATAAAAGCAGACAAAACGATATAAAACGGATGTATAAAAACATATAAAATGGGCGTAAAAATGACAAAACGGACATTAAGCGGACAAAATGATAAAAACAAACAAACGATATAAAAGCGAATGAAATATGAATAAAAGCGATATAAAAGGTGTATAAAATCTTATAAACGTATAATTTTAAAGGTTCATAACATGTGCCAAACTAAACGACTTAGGACAAATTTTCATTATGACTTAGGACAAATTTTTTAGCAAAGTTTAGTACCTTAGATGAGGAATGAATATTAGTGACTTAGGACAAATTTTTCAAAAGTTTAATACCTTAGATGCAGAATGAAACATGAAGTTTGTATACTCGTCACATTTAACCGACAACATAATCGTCTCACTATTGGTATCAAGATAACGGTTTAAGTAAAGTATAGTAACCTAGATGATAGAAGATAAACATTAGTGACTTAGGACAAATATTTTTGAAAGTTTAGTAACTTTTTTGTATATTAACCCAACCAATAAACCATCAAAAAAATAACACCTAAGTAACTAACAAACTATCAACCTTATAAGCTCCACAAACTAAAGATATGAACAAAAACCTCACAAAGCAAAACTGGCACATTTTTTACATATACACTCCCATAATGAAGAAGAAAGACATGACAAAAATAAATAAAATAAATGAGAGGGGGAGGAGCAGTTGATGGATCGAAAATTGAGATAGAGAGAAAATAGGAAAGGGAGATAGTGTGATTGTAAAATAAGAGTATACCTAATTAGTTGATCTTTTGTTCACACAAGAAAACTCTATTCATCAAGCTAGGTGAATTACAGAAACATTTCCCCAACGAAATGTTAGTACGGGTAATTACTTGTATAAAATTAATTAGAATCCTTATATGCATGAACTTAATACGCCTATGGTTATGAATATGCAGCTTGGCCTTGTCTCGAACATTGTGATATATTCAACAGAAATACAATTGTGCCAGCTTCCCGATGTCGTAAATGGGTCTTCCAACCAAAACTAAAAAACGTAAACTATATGTTATTTTATTTTTTTTAACGATAATAATCGTTATTATCATTTTGATCCACAATCGTTTATTAATAAATAAAAATGTTTAATGCAAATGAACCTATTATATAGCGTACATGCAATAAGCTATTATATAGCGTACATGCAATAAGCATGAGAACACTGATTTTGATTCTAATATTGCGGAGTGATCCAATACCATTTCAAATTAAGGGTATGATGCCTACATCCATATCTCCAAGGCGCAACCATTTAAGTGATGACAAAACATATTTCATAAATGATAGCAAAAGTGGTACACCACACACGATTGCAAACGGGCTTTGGTCACCTGTTTTGGTAGCTTTGATATCCTTTCATCGAAAGCCATTTTACCCAGTTTGACCTCAACAATAACCTATTATGCCGTTACACTCTCTTGCATCTTAGACTCTAGTACGATTAGGCTTATGGGACTCTTATCACATTTATGTAAACTTTATACCATGTTACCATAATCAGCACAATTTTGCCTTTAATTTCAAATTTTGACTTTATACAACCGATTCTTACTTTCTTAAGATTACTGACTTGACATTAAATTGTAAAAAAAAAAAAAAAAACATAAGTTACATTATATTTCTTGTTTTTCTATGTAGTAAAGACCTAAACAACAAATCCACAACAATGATTAACGAAATAAATATGAGTTTCAACTTAATTGTACTTTCCGTGTCTTAAAAAAAACATTTTTAATGTTTATATGAGTTTGTCTACGTAACAGTCTTTATTGTTTTCTTAGTGGTTTACAACATACATATAGCCAAGCATATTTCTTTTACAAAATATGTTGGCTGGTTAGAACAACGCTTCTTATACATGGCTACATGCACATTCTTAAGTTCTGTACACAAATAACTAACCAAAAAAGTTGTCAATGCAACTTTAGAGTGAGAATGTAACTTGTTTGACACATTAAAAGTTGCATTGCTTGACATAAAACGAACATGAGAATCAATGTTTTGTTTTCTTTGAATTTGTCAGAAACACACCGAGATTCACTTAGTAATTATCTTTGTTCAACATCAAAAGCACTGCATTAGCATTTGAGATTAATTATACAAAAATAATATAAAAAATGGTAAGAAGCTCTATGAAATCTCTGAGTGATCTGAATGAAATTAAGCTCATAAGAAATTGAATCAAGAAAAAGATCGATTATAATGTAGTAATGTACCTTTATCAACAACATGAAAATGTACAAACTTTCCATCATGCATAATATATCAATGGTAGTACTTTGTGGGGTTAAAGGCATCACCTAACACGGTAAATGAAGCATGGTAGCAAAATTGTGAAAATATTGTGGAAAAACACCATAGATCAATATTTAACCTTCTACAACATAGAGCCGTTTTTAACTTTTGTTTACATAAATACAAAATCAAATCAAAAAGCAATAACATTCGTAATTAACAGCTAAAACACCATTGGGAATATGAAAATTAGCAGACAACATAACTATGGGATGCCCCCTGGCCATGATCAATAAAGCATGATCTTTGCTGGTAAAACAACTTAGGAATATGGTTCACTTCATCTGGCTAGCTATTTCTTTAGAAATTGTCACCAGGGGTTGTGTTTATTTGATTTATGGGTTTGAAATATATGTTCTCGGTGTTTTTGATTTAGGGATCCGAGATAATATGTTCTAGGAATTTTGTATCTTATTTGGTATCGTTGGGAGGACAGGTAGTGGAAAGTGTTAGGTCACCATATATGTAACACAAGCATCAATATGTAGAAATAAGAAAGAAGAGAAGGCGGATGAACAACTCACAAACACAAACACACGTATAAATGGGAAAGGTTATGCGTAGAGGTGAAAGAGTAAATGAATTGAACAACCAACCCTCAAGTGAGGGTTATTACATAGTATTTATAGGAGTGGGAGCTAAGGCAACACTCCTAGTCCCTTCCTTTCCTTATTGGACTTGGGCCTAGGCTTATGGGTCTTCTACATAAGCCTAAGGCTAATTACTAACATAAAGGCCATAATAAGCTAACTATTACATATGAATCACTAACACTTGAATTAAGGTTTAGGAGTGATTCCAACAATCTCCCCCTAAGTGTTAGCGATGAATGAAAGAGTGATAAACGATGTAGTCTGATGTAATAGTAGCTTTGGCGTCTTGACATTCTTCTTTCTTGTGAGAAGAGTGTCTTGATTGAACAATCTCCCGGTGTAGAGAAATTGTTTCCTTTGAAAAATTCTGCTTTGACGTCATCAAATTCTTTGTTCTTTTTGTTCTTTGTTCTTTGAAAGTGATAGTATGGTGTGGTAGTCTGCATCAGGTCAGCTTCGTTGCTCTAGTGTCTCCACGTCTTTCTTCAACATGCTCACACGCTCTTTTGCGTTGGATTGCAATACTGATGAAGTTCTCTTAGTCTTTAACTTTGTAGATTCTTTGACTTGACGAAGAATCATTCTGACTTTGTGTTGCCTTTTGAGAACTTCCATTAGAGATGTTGTTGGTATGAGCATGAGAAGAATGCGCACGATCAGTCGCTCGAGCTTCCATAAGAAGTAAACATAAGAAAGTTTAGTTATAAGCGGATTCCGACACTTACAAGTTTGAACTTCGAGAGTGTTAACAGCATAGTGTGAAAACACAACTCTAATTCTCACAAAGGCCGTTCTGAACCGGAGTCCCACAAGTGAGATAACACGATGTACCGAAGTACACCTACGATTCAGATGAGTCGCTGAGGCACACCTAAGCATCACCTCACATTGTAGACCGTTTGAGACCAAAAGCGTAATCCACGGGGAGTTACCGAAGCGACCGCTGTCGGGGCTTTGATGTTGACCCTGACAGGAGTTTCCATTCAATCACTAAGGATCACAGTTGTGAACCTCTCATAAATGTTCTCGACAGTTGTTAAGATCGTGAAGGACTCGATAATGTACCACTGATGTTCTTATTGTTGAACAACAAGTGATGAAATGTCAAGTGTACCTAAGAGATCTTTGATGAATCTCGTGGCTCTAGACTCAATAGTGCGTTTTGGTTTCCTGAGCGGAGACTAGGGAGAGGGTCTCCTTCTTCAATACCAGCAATCTCTAAGAGAAAGCCGATAGTTTACGTAGGGTTCCCTGTGAGAATGAAACAAGCTTCCGTTGAGAGAAACTTGAGTGGTTAAGAAGGTTTAGTGCATGCGTCACTGGGTCCATGACGACTTTTAATCTTCAATACCGGTGTCATCTAGTGACAACCAGTAGCATATGAATTGAACCCGGTGTCTGCCCTAAGTTGAATAATTTTGAGGGCTATTTCTTTTGACCCTTTTTCTTTGCATTTCTTTTTAATTCTTCAACTCCTTCTTTCTCCGATTCTCATTTTCTCCTTTTTATAATCATACCTAAGGACTTCTAATTCTAACTATTGGTAGTGTCCTTGGGTAGATCCCTCCGGCTCTGGCGGATCATAGGACGGTTGTTCCTAACCTTAATCACCTTATAACTCCATTGCCATAAAACCATTTTCATGAAAATCTCTCGAAGTGTTTGTGAATGAAAAACATGTTTGAACACTTCAAGAGTTTTAGATTTTCAGAAATACTCCCCCTTCACATGTGCTTAAGAGTTTTAACAAAAATGCACTTGAGATGAGAGAAAAACTTTTGAATTGATCGACACAAGATAGACAATTCCTTGCGAGACACGATTACGTTGCATAGTTAAAGAGATACATTGTCAGCTTTTAGGTGACAACTAGCTCTAATAACTACCTTGAAGATGTGGACAACCCCGAGAGGTTGTCAAACCCGTCAAAGTTCATGTCTATCAAGAGCTTCTCGAATGGGTACAATTTACTTGGATAAGTCTTGGAAGATAAATCTTTTCAATGTATGACTGTTCAGTTCCCGTCAATTCATGGGTTGAAGTCTTTTCACACGAGGATTCAATAGCAAAACACAACATATTTCTTATCACATAATTTTTCTCCCCCTCAAAAATGGCATATAAATGTTATTTTTGAAGAAATGTTAAGAATAAATATGACCATTTTGAGTTTTGTGGGAAGATTACACAAAGAACAGTTTGTGAACAAAGTTTTTAAATCAAATACTCCCCCTCAAAAAGTGATATAAACGGTTGAGGTTTTGAAAATCATAAGGGGAAGTACTTGTTCTTTTGAGTAAAACCTTTGAAAAATGAAAGGTTTGATAAGTTTTACTCAAAAGTAAGAAGCTTTCGCTCCTTTTATAAGGATTGTGGCAGGCGTACCACATGGTCCTTTCATTACAAGAACGGGTTGTACACTGTTATGTGTGCACAAGCCATCGTCATATATAATCACACATCCAAATGAATATGAAATTGAAACAGATTAAGGGTACCGGAATGTCGGAGTAGTTCAGAAAGAACTCGAGGAATGCAAACTGGTCATTGATAGCCTATGAGATTAATGCGTTGACGACCACCGACGAAACTCTCCAACGTTCTGAACTGATCTCTTCGAAACAACCTTTCATCAAGCATCTTGATGATTCTCTTTACATTCCGTCTTTCCTGAGAATTCCATCTCGTTGGTGACCCAATGCCTTGTTGAATCGCCTTTAACAGGTATGCTAGCCCATCCCTGACATGCTTCAATGTTGAATCTCCAAACTTATGAAGCTCATTACGCCATCAAGCATTGCGTGTGGAGTGCGGCTATGAGACTACTCCAAAGGGTTTCTGATGAGAGTGAATTGAGGAGATGGTTGATGTCGAGAAGTTCTAGAGTGAGGTGAAGTTGACACGAGTCGATATGACTCAACAACAAGTTTAAAATCTTCTACCGCGTTCACGGATCACGATGCTTCGATGAAGATAAGCAAGGACTTGATGTATTCACGTTGAATTTCGTAGAAATTGTCTCATGCGTCCTTGTACCTTTGCAAGATACAGATCTTCAATGTCGTTGAGAGACAAATTCTAGAAGTCCGCTTCACAGAAAGCATAGTCCTTTTCATCTTGTCTTTTGACCACGATGTTCTTTAGGAAGGTGTAGTCCGATTTAGACGAAAGAGCAACCTGCTAAATAACAACGATCCCTTGACCACTATACACTTCATGTTGAGATTTCGAACTGGCGACACGTAGTAGATTAGTCGGCGTTCCGGCCAATGGTGAATCCCATACATTGCATTGATGTCATACTCTTCCACTCTTTTGTTGAACATGTGGGTAGCCTTTTCTTCAATGGCTATGCAGTTGGAGTATATGGCTGCCGGGACGAAGTGTAAGTGATGTAAGTATTTCCTTGACCGCATCGCTACCATGTAGAAGAAATTCTAGGTCGTTGTTGAAGAAGTATCGAAATGGAATCGAGGTTGATCTGTTGACCAATGGTAGGTAGAGGTTTGGTCCAATCATTAGTATGGAGCGTTGTCTTTTCTTGTAGTCGATGTTTGCCGGGGTTGAGCCAATCAACGTTGTTAGACATGGCTCGTGCTATGTTTTCAAGGTGATATTCAACCTCAATAGCACTTTCTGAGCTGTCTTTGAGTATTTGGAATGCTTCATTCTTGATTCGTTTCAACTCTGATTTCGTCATCTTCTTCACTCGGAACTTTTCTTGCAGTAACTTTGCATGCTCTAACGTACTACCTTCTACCATAAATTGGTCGTCAGGTTAAGGTGTAGCGACAACAAGTGTTGAAAACCATTCATATTCGGTGTCATCGTCGTCTAGCCATGAAATGAAGTCAGCCTTAGTCGTCTTCTTCTTCTTCTTCTTAGGCCTAGAGGAGGATCTTTGGTTCCTTTGTTGTCTTTGGGAGAGATGGGTTATTGTTGGGGGTCAGGGATTTCCTCATCATCACCACCCGTATACTCAAAGTGATCACCGGTTTTCAGTGCGGGGTGGTAACTCGGAATCACGAGGTTTTTCGTAGAAGTGCGAGGAGGAGATCGTGGTTGGTGAAGTCCTTTGGGGTGGAGGTTGCATTGAAGATGATTCACCAGACTTCTTTGGACGTTTAGGTGCAGAATCCTTATCCTTATCATCGTCATCTCTTGGTCGTTTGGTTGACTTCTTTGAATCTTTGCATGAAGACCGAGTTGATAGTCTAATAGAGTCTCAAAAACTTAGCTTCATCGAAGTGAAGGTTCAGCTCTTTTGACATTTGCATCACCAATTTAGCGATTAACTTCGGTTTGAAAGGTCGATTCTTTGGACATTATATTTTTAACCAATGCGACGATGTTTGGAGTAAGTTGTGCGGAGAATACTTCTCTAGTCACACCGGGACGATGTCGAGAAGAAACTTGTGAGTATATTCTCTTGTCGCCTTCTCCAATTCCTTTTGGAAACCTCCTTTGATAAACTGTTGGATTTGTTCCTTTTCGTCAACAACTCGTTTATCCGTCTTGAAGAAAGTTGATTCTAGGCGAGTTGATTCACTTTTTTGTTGGTAACGTCCTTCTTACTTGCTTGACGGCTTTAACAATCCTTGTTTTAGCGGGATAACCAAGAGTCTGTTGATTTCTTCCGCAATTTGGAGGTGGATTTGGTTGATCTTTTGGATGGTGGTGGTGAGGAATGAGAAGATGAGTCCGATGATGAGATGTGAGGTGACTCTGGGTCCTTTGGAGGATCAGAAGTTTTCTCCTCGGAGCGAATTGGACTTGAAAGAAAATCATCATAGTCATCTTTTCCATTTTAGTCTTTTACGCTTTGGCATGAGCTGCAGCCTCTTCATCGTCTTTTCTTTCTCGAGACTTCTCTTTTTCGGTTCCTCCGGGGGTTTGTTGTTGCACAAGAGTGGTGGCACCAATTCCTTATCGGGTTGATTAACCGCCGAGGTGGTGTAGATTGAACGCCACCACTCGACCCTCCGAGGCCACCCATTTGATCCTTTGCAAATGCTTCGGCAAAATGTTTATGTCTGAGTTCCTTTAACTTCCTTTGATATTCCTTTTGCTCATCTATTGGTTCTTCTTGAGAGCTCTCCTTATCATGTTCAATCACAGGAGTTTTCCCTTTACCTTGTCAATTTGGTGGACGGGAGGTTTAGCTACAGATTGAGTAACGTCGGTTGCAGTTTCAGAGTAGAAGACCTCATCGTCTGATTCGGTTTCCTCGGAGCTTTCGTCCACTAGCTTTCTTGGCGGTTCAGGCTTAGGAATGCGGAATAGGAACGGCTTCCTTAGAAGGAACTTTCCTTTTGAGTGGAGGTTTCCTCTTCGGGAACTTCCTTTGACTTTCTGTGCTTGCAACACTCCTGCTTGCCTCTTCGGTTTTCTGGTAGGTGTACCGGAAGACTTATCATCGAGAACCAACTTTACCTTCATCAACTGCTAGGATACCTTTTATATGAGTAAAGTTGTTTGATTTCATCGAGAAGGTGATCGGCAGCACAACACCTTGTTTCTTTGTTGTTGATTCCTTAAATCATTTGTTAGAGTAGGTTCAAACAACATGTCGTGATTGTTGGGGTCATTGATTCTCTTGGGGATATCAGGGTTAAACCCAAGTGCTCTTTGGATCAACAGATTTGGTATATCGATATGAGGGATTTTGAGCCAAGCTTGAGAATGTCATCATGTCATCCCATATCGAGCCGACTTCAATGTGCTTCATGTTGACCAAAAGCCCAGATTTGCGCTGAGCTTGGGGTGCTCATAGCCCTGTATCGCGACCAGAAACAATTTGGTGATGATGATGTAGAGAGTCCTCCAAGGTTGAGGAATATTTTTAAGATCCACATGTGAATGCTTAGTGATTACTCTTGTAGCTTCGTCATAACCAATATTGATCGGAACTATAGAACATCTCTTAGTTGGTGTGGCATTGAGTTCGGTTGGCTCGATGATTGGAATGAGAAGAACATCCCGTAAGTCTGCAGGTGTGATGGTGACTTGTTTGTGGTTGAGAGTCACCGTCACGGCATTCGTCCTTTGATCTTTTGCATTGTATTCGAGAATGATGAATGTAGATCTCGGAACGATGCAGAGTTGGAGCATGTTCGATAAGGATGATTCTTAGAATATCCACAGCAATCAAGCAAGAGGACTCGGCGGTGAGGGTTTCAAACTCAACACGAAGGTTGTTCTTTCCAATCTTCATCGGATAGCCATTTGGGAAGATATCAACAATGGTGAGAACATTTGGTGCATCCACATTCATTTGAGCGTCCATGTCATGATCTGAAATACATTTAGCCAAAAGAACCAACATATCGAAAGACATTATGTTAGTCAACAGATGGTTTTATTATCTAATTATTGAATGTGCAATGTTGATGATTGTTACGAGTCCAAAGTCACTTGTTTGTCCAATAGTCCAATGATGTCGTGATAAGTTTCATGAGTTAGTTAACTTTAAGTTTTAAAGTTCAGGTTATCACTTATTTTTCACAACATATTAAACGTTTAAGCTTATTAGTGACATTATTGGTTTCGTGGCGTTATGATTTATTTATTTACAAGTTTGCAGGCGTAACAATTCATAATTAAGGTTAAACAAGGCTTAGGCGTAGAAATGGCAGCTCATGCGTAAAGCGGAGAGGTATCGCGTAAACGCAAGCTTATGCGTGGGATCCGACTTACGCGTAAGAAATATTACAGCGTAGGAAGGGGACCTTATGCGTAGAGCTTACGCGTAAGCGTATATAAACCTTACGCGTAAGGCTTACTCGTAAGAGTAGACCTTATGCGTAGAGGTCCTTTTTCGCATATCCTTCAGGGATACGCGTAGTCCTTATGTAGAACCTTCGGTAAGATTTCTCTTACGCATAACATGCTACGCGTAAGGTGATCCTTATCGTAGATGTCTAACAACCTTGATTCTGATTTTTACGTGTTGCAAACCTGAAATAAAATTATCATAGCATCAATATTAACACATACATTCATTTTATAACAGATCATGACATGAATACTTATCAAACAGTTTACGCATAAACATACTTATGCGTAGACCTAAACCCTAAAGTTCAAAGATTACGCGTAAGATATCTAGCCATAGGAATTGCACCAAAGTTTTTCTGGGAGGTCTAGGAAGCCTAAAGAGATGTTTTATCCAAGTTTTAACATCAAAATCTAAGTAAATCAAAATACCCAAACTATGAACATAAACCCTAGTTTCAATTTATGATCATTAGTGTTTGGGTAATTCTGGCTTAAATATGATCAATTCAACTTGAAAACAACCTCATACAACAATCTTTATCACCAAAAACGTTCACATATGAAAATACCCAAACCCACGCATAAACCCTAATTTACAAAATCACTCAATTAGGTATGGCGGGTGTGTTTGATGATCAAAATAGTTTTAATGATGTTAAATAAACATTTTAACACTATCCCTTTAACCACAAACACACAATCTTGATCATGTGTTCATACGCTTATGCGTAGAACACAAGATCACTCATATATCACATTTTAACCGTTAGATTTGTAAAAGATTCAAAACCATTGTTTGTAAATACGTAAAGATCATGAAACCACATACAAATTGATGATCAAGAACTCGGATTTGCAGTTTTAATTCTAGGCATAGGATTGGTTTGGTGTGAGTAATAAATGTGAAGATTTAATGTTAGGTGGGATGTTTTATTAGAAATAACTTTCGGATTTTGACAGTTTTAGTCCCTCCACCTTTTCCATTTTCATCCAATGCCTTTAACTTCCATTTTGGTTATCAAACGACGGATATTTTGAAAATAACTTTGACGACCTCCCCCCCTTAAGAAAATAATGAAAGGTTATAAATTTTAGTCCGAGGAGTGTCAGTAAACCAGAAATGTGACCACCATTAATTAAAGAAACAACCGGGATAATGTCACATGCAAGTACAGTGTTATTTTGAAACAGTTAAGTATTTATTTTTCTCCCCCTCAATACTTGATCGGAAAAATACTGAATTTTAAAAGATTTGAGTGTTGACGGAAGAAATGTACTTGCCATGTTAAAAGAAATATAGATAGAAGAATATTTTGTTGTTTTATAGGTTTTATATTTTTGTATTTTGTTTTGAAAAATATTTACAAAAAGGTTTTGGTGTTTGACTGGTTTAAAGAATGTTTTAAGAGTTCATCCAGTTCCTCTTGAGTCAAACACCGCATACCAATCGGTGGACCAACTCATTAAACCTAGCAGGAGCTAAGGCTTTGGTGAGAAGATGCATAATGGTATTCTGTACCCACAAAATATAATTCAACGGTACCTTTGTTCCACGTGCTCCTTGATGAAATGATATCGAAGATCGATGTGCTTTGATTTGGAATGTTGAACTGAATTGCGAGATCATATAGCCTCCGATTGTCGCGATACATCGGGATTACGTCAAATACGTAACCATAGTCCTTGAATTGTGTTCTCATCCAAATGACTTGAGCACAACACACGGCATGGCTACATATTCGCCGGTTGAGGACATCGATGTACAATCACCTTCTTGATTGCCATGACACCAGGTTTATCACCAAGAAATTGTAAAGCTCACGAAGTACTTTTCGTGAATCTAAGCATCTGCGTGATGGCGTCAAAGCGATTAGTTCAAAACCGAATCCCGGATACCAGATCCCCAAATTAATGGTTCCCTTGATGTATCGGAGGATTCTTTTAGCCTCAGAGAGGTGGGTTTCATTGGTCTCGACCGATAGCGAGCAAGATAGCGGCAAAAACAATATCAGTGCAGCTAGCTGTTAGATACATGAGAGAACCAATGATACTACGGTATTTGGTAGGGTCCACCAATTTCCCATGTAAATCGGCGTCTAGCTTCTTGGTATGAGCCATTGGTGTGGCATAGGTGTCGCAGTTTTGCATTCCAAATTTGTGTAACAATTCAAGGGCATATTTGGAGTGACTCAAGAAAATACCACGGGGTGATGATGAACTTGCATCCCAGGAAGAATGTGAGTTCACCCATCATTGACATTTCAAAATGTTTTGTCATAAGTTTTGCAAAAGCATTTGAGTATTTTAAATGTGTTGAACCAAAAATGATATCATCCACATAAATTTGAACAATTAAGATGTGAGCCCCGTGATATTGTATAAAGAGTGTAGGGTCGACCGAACCTTTGGTAAACTTATTGGCAATAAGGAAGGATGATAACTTATCGTACCCGCGCGAGGGGCTTGTTTGAGACCATGACTTTATGATTAGGGGAACTCGGATCAATGAATCCTTCGGTTGGCTTACATAGCCGTTTCTTCATTGTCCATTGAAGCAGTTTGACATCCATTTGAAAGACCGTGATGTTCATGTGAGCGCAAATGCAAAAATGAACGACCTCAAGGCGAGCAACGGAGCAAATGATTCTTCAAAGTCATACCCTCTTTCGTCTATAACCCTTAGCCACCAGACGTGACTTGTTTCTAATACGGTTCCCAGCATCAATTTGTTTTCCAAATCCATTTTAGACCAGCGAAGACCCACCGTTGGTCTTTTAACCCGTTCATACCAAGACGTTTGATTGATTGAGTTCTTCTGCATGGATTCAATCAGTTGTCCTTTGTCATTCGTCTTTAATGTTTTAGGCTCGAATTGGCAGACAGTGACTGCATAAATGCAATGTTCACCATCTGTGTGAAGACGTTGTCTCGTTACGGCTGGTTGATTCGGGTTGCCAATAATATTCTCAAGGGGATGGTCTTTTGTCCAACGATGTGTGGAAGGTTGATGTTGATATACATTATGCAGATTTTGAGGATTCAAATGGCTTGTAGATGATTCCGCAACATCAGTGCAGCTTGTTTCATTGGCGAGCGGGTTAAAGACGCATTTGGATCAAAATCTGCGGGTGGGGTTACATCATTGAGAACATCATCAGGTGGTTCTGCGTCGTTGGAAACAGTTTGTTCAACTATTGTTGTAGAGTCAACTGGTGGTGCTTCTTCAACCGAAGTTGTTGTAGCGGTGTATAGGTATAGAAGTATTATCGGTTGAAGCGGAAACAGCGGATACACACGAACGGTCATCAATATCGTCAGCGAGCAGAGGAGCAAATAGTCTTTCCATTTTTGACGAGTAAGTTGAGGGCTTGTGTCAGTGATGATGGGGTTTGGGGAAGTTTAAGCGGTTGTGACGGGTTCCAAGCTTTGTTATACTCGGAAGCCATTTCATAAGCTCATCAAAATTAGCATGAATCGTTTCCATAACTTTGCTTTATGCGACGATTCCAGATCCGGTAACCTTTAGAATTATCACATATCAATGAAGACTCCAATGTCAGCTTTGGCTTTGAGCTTTCCAAAGTCATCACGATCATTATTAGGATAGCAAAGAGATCCAAATACATGAAAGTGTTTAAGATCGGTTTCGGTTGTGGAGAAGCTCAAATGGTGTTTTGTTGTGGCGTTTTGTAATTATTGGCGATTACGGGTGTAGCATGCGGTTGAGACGGCTTTAGCCCACAATGTCGGAAGTTTAGCATGATTAACATCGTTGGCAGCTTCCACTAACATACGATTCGTCTTTCAACAACTCTGTTTTGTTCGGTGTGCGGGCAATAGATGTTTGATGCTCAATTCCATTTTCTCATAATATTCTCGAAGTTTGATTTACAAATTCATTCCTTTGTCTGTTCGAATTTGTCGGCCGATTCGGTGAATTTGAATTTTTAAATTTGAGAAGGTGATGATCATCTGTGGAGCTTGGTCTTTACTTCGAAGAAAATAAACCCAAGTCCATCTTGAGTAGTCATCAACAATTACCAAGATGTAGCGTTTGCCATGTCGTGCGCATGCTCGGGCCACACAAATCCATGTGAAGAAGATGAAGCAAATTTTGATCTTTGTCGTGTTCCACCTTTGAAGGAAAATGACACGAGTGCTTTCCTTTGTTCACATCTTTGAGCATAGGTGATCTTTAGAATACCGAATCGCGGAGACCTCAACAAGTTTGTGTCGAGCAAGGTTGGTTATGGTTTGAAAGTTTAGATGTGAGAAGCGGCGTGCCATAGCCAAGATTTTTTAGATGTTGCCTTTGAGAGTAGACATATGGGAGATGAAGCAATCATGTCTTGCATGGAGATAGTGTAGAGCTGGATGGCGTTGGCGGACATAAGATCATTTCCTTGTAGATCACGAATAAACAGGTTTTTCTCGAAGCGACTTCCAAGTATCCATCACAAATTGACCAGCAGAAAAAGATGTGACCGAGGCCTTCACATAATAAACCCTGCTAATTTCAATATTGCCATTGATATAATCTCAGTAGCCCATGATAGCTGCGAAGTGATCATTCCCGAATCTGAAAGTGCCAATGAACTTTGAAATAAAGTTTGATAACAGTTTAAGGTTGCGTGTCATGTGTCGAACATCGTATCAACAATCAAAGGATGATCTGTATCACCTGCATTACCTGAGCGACACAGATGGAATAAAGTAGATGTGGAACCCGATGAGTTAGAGGTTCCTCAGCAGATTCTATAGTTAAATACACACATCAATGATTTTAGGCATCCATTTAAATCCGAGTGTATTATGTATCCATTTCTGCCATCTCCAACTAGTCTTAGCTTTAGTCTTAGTGAAAGTACTAGGTGGTACTACATTCCTTAGGTGATCTGGAGCTATAGGGACATTAAATTGTTTCTTAGAATCTAAAGAGGGTGGTCTACCAAGTACAAACTTAGAAGCATTAGTGGGCCTAGAGGTATACCGAGTCTTAGGATTCGTAAGCGTGACAAGATAACCTTGCAAACATTTATCATGACAATCCATACTTTTACGACAAATAACACAAGAGGCATCAGACTGAATATCAAAAGTACTTAAAGGTTCAACATGAGTTACAACACTTTTTTCATTACATTTGCTAGACGCAATATCTAAAGTGGGTGCAACTGGAGTCTTATTCAAAGTCCTGGTGTTCTTACTTCAACATTCTTTATTTGTCTTTTCTTGGTCGCCTTCCTATTCTTCCTTTATTGCTCTAAGTCGTGAAGTCTGAGCGTTTGGAAAAGGCAATTAGTCATGTTTCATAGAGGCTTACATTAGTGTTGTGTTTTGTGTGAGGATTCGGGGACATGATTGCTAAGTGTTACGGTGCAACTCTCTTAATGATGCTAGGCTGAACGTTCATACTTTCCTAACATTTCCGTAACAATGATAGTGTGCACCAATCTTGATTTTGAGCGAAGATTTCAGCCAAAATTCATGACTTCTTTAGTGTGTGCAAGATAATGATCAAGTTCGTTTGATGCTTCATCCGAGTCGTTTGAGTAAATCAAATATGACACCATATTTCTGTTTAACTTTTGCAAGTTCTTGTTCATATTTTGAGATTTGACACTTAAAAGACACGTTTTGATCATCCGGTTGCTCAAGTTTTGGATTAGGAGTTTTGCCGCAACTGAAGCGATTTTGTTTTGAAAAACAAGTTGTTGATCATGAATATCTTTTGACACCAATTAAGACGCGTATTGCATTGGCTTCGTTTGAAAATCGTTCATTTTCAATTTTTAAAGACTAAAGCGAAGCACATTATCCGTATTTTCAACAATTTCAACAGAATCAACTTGATCTCGGCAGATATAGAATCAGATGCATATGGTAAAGAATGCAATAACACAACATTATAGATATCAGCACAGATAACATCTTCCAAGATTCGATCAACATCTTTTCTCAATAGTTTCTTTTTACGTTTAGTATTTGAAATCGATGTTTACGTTTTCGCAGCTGTTTTCATGAGACCAAGTTCCTTGTGAAAATCCCTTTCCCAATATAGTGCACAAGTTTTAAATTTTTGACATATGGTAAAATTCTTTTTTGAAGAATATCTCTATGTTCTTGCGCCATTGGCGATTGAAAATGTTGAACTTTTATTTCAGAATGAAATTCAATATCACGTTCCAAAATTTTGAGGTCAGATAAGAAAGTGTCAAAATATTTGATAAGCGACAACTTCGGCATTAGTTTTACTTTACTAAGTGAAGGTAAGGACCATTAATTTGTGCCATTTGGTTGAGGTGACTTGAGGCGGGTGTGATAACCAAAGGTTTGTTAGAAGTATCTTGTTGTGTGACCAAAGTTACGGCTTTTGAATAGTTAAATGGTTTATTATAAACGACATTTTCCATTTTTGACCGACTCTCGTCATCAGCATCTAATTCCTCCATCCGATTATATTCAACAACAGACATAATTGAATCATCAATTCTATGTTCGCCTTGTAAACTTAGGGATTTGGTTTGAATGCTTGATATGTGCTTAAACACATATCTTTTGTTTATCAAAACTGACCCAAAACAACAAGCCGTTTATTGTTAACATTTCGTGTTTCTTGAGTTTTTGCATGTTTGCAATACCGGATGTGACAAAGCAGACAAAAGAAAGCCAAAACGAAGAAAACCGAGCGAGAAAGAAAAGAATGCTAAAAAGCGAAATTTTGGGAAAAAATTTGCAAGTTTGGACAATCAATTCTCAAAATGGCAGTTTTAGTCCCTGAAGATTGAGAATTGTCATGTTTAGTCCTTGGAATTTTCAAAGTTGGCAAATTTGGTCCTTTGTTTATTTGAGATTGACAAGAAAGACCCTTGGAAGACATTTTCAGATTTACATGTCTAGTCCCTGAAATTTCAACTTTTACACTTTTAATCCTTGAAACACATTTTGGGTCTAAAGTATATCCTAAATCCAAAACTCTTACACCTTGGCCCAAATATTCAAAAGCCCAAACACGTCCCACGGTTTATAGCATAACCCGGTCCAAACACTATCCCATACCCGGTTTCCTAACAACTCAACCCGTGACCCGAATAAACTTACAGGTTCCCGTAAACCTACGGTCAAACGGTCAACACAAAATCAAAATAAACTAAAATAATCAAGGCGCCAAAATTGCCCCAAATCCCCCCAAACCCAGTTTTACATGAACCCTAAAAACCCAAATGTACCCTCAGCTCCAATTGATCATAATTAAACAAATTAAGGGTAACATAGTACTTTTATCGACAACGACATGTGATGTCAGTTCAGTCAGCGATCGTGTGTGATTCTCTCCTGCGATTGGCTACTCATATAAATTGGTAATCATGATCCAATGGTGGATATTCTTTGGGATGATGTATAAGGATGATCCAAGGGACAGAAACGCTCAAAAGAAACACATATTTGCCCTTCTGGATCCTTCCTCAGCTTGAGCGTGGCTATATATACCCTTCATTCCTCACAGTTGTAATCTAAGTAGTGTAGGAGTAGTATAGTAGTAGCTTCTGAGTAGTTTTAGCTTAATTTTGTTTAGGTAATATTAGCTTTAAGTTCTGTATTTCAAATTCCTTTTGTACTCAGTTATTGAAAGTTATAAAATATTTTTTAGTTTAAATTCCAATTTGTTCTTAAATTCTGTTTTAATGTTTTCATCAGCTTATTAGTACTTTAGTTAAGTATATTAGCTTATTCTTAATGATCTTCAGCTTATTTACTTTTATCAAACAAAAATAAAAAATAGTTCAAAAATTCAAAAAGTAGTTCAAATGCATTACTAAGCTTCATTCAAACATGTTTTGTATCTATAAGCTCAATTAAGCTCAACATAGCTTGTGTGTGCTTATCTTAAATCTCTACTCAATGCGTACTCAAATTCATCCAAATCAGTTCTAAAAATACCTTTGCATTGAATTGTGGAAAGCATAGGAAGTGGTCGTAAGGGATTGGCCATATGTACTTTTACTCTGGCTTATTTATAAGCTAGAGGCTTAATAAATTTGCCATTTTAGTTGGTTGATCTCTTGTTAAATTTGAGATCCAAAGTGAGTTTTGTAGTTTTCTTGAATCCTTTGTTCCATTGTGGTAAATATAGTATAATCAGTTTAATGTTGTTAGTTTAGCTTATTTGAAGTATTATTTAGCTTATTATAGTAGTGATAATCATTGGTTAGATTAATGAGATTACCATCAAATCTGTTTTTTACGCATTATGAGGATTAGTCATTATTAGTGGTGATTAAGTTTGGTTTTCTTTGCTTCATATAGGTGTAATTTGGTTAGTGAATAAGTTTGAGGATTCTTTAGGCTTGGATTTGCATTTTGCTTTGAAATTCTTATATCGAGATTCATAACTAGTGTTTGCTATAGGCAATGATTTTGAGGTCTAGTGCTCATCAGTGCTTAGAATCGATTGTTAAGTCTCGGCAGTTCATTATAGTCAATTGAATGTGTCATTTGCATATTAGAGTAGCTAAAGTCAAATCTGCATTTTATCTAATCTCATATGCTTATCAGTTAGTTATAGAAGTTGTTTCAAATTTGCATTTAGGCTTAGAATCAGTTAGGTTAGTATAATCTTAATTCATTTCATCACTTCATCATTTTATTCCATTTAATGGCTCTCAAGTTCATTTTAGTCAAAGTCCATTTAAGTCTCATAATTAGTCAAAATTTACAAACTCGGTTTTCACAAAACTTTCTGGATTTTTCATAAGTTAGGTTAGATCTAAATTAAGTGAGATTTTGTTCCTTTTCATGTTCTGCGGTCTAGTGTTGAAATCGATTTTTGTGAGATTTTGGGAAATCATTTTTAAGCGGTTTTATAAGCTCTTAATGAGCTCATTTGCCTGTTCACTCAGCATTCGAGTGTAGACGGTGACCTTGATCCTTGTGCAGATCTCACTTTAGCTAGTTAGGGTCTAATATTTGGTTTAGCAATCCTTGGCTTGGTGGTCTTGAGTTCTCTATTTCTAGTTTTCAGTTTGGAGCTCTAGAATAGCTTATTATGTAGCTTAAAGAAGGTAGGTCATAAGCTGATTTAAGCATAATAATTATCAAGTCATTTCAGTTTATCTTGCTATTTAGAGGTTCAAATTAGTTGATATAGATTTCTGTTAAGTTGTTTTAGCATAAGTTAGCTTCTGTAGCAGTTTGGTAGCTTTTACTATTGATTTGCTTATTTTCAAGTAGCTTAATTAGGATCAGTTACACATCAGCTTCATAATCTTGCACCCTAGCCTTAGTTTTTATATTTTTAATGGATTTAGAATAATATTTTAGAATTTTAATGAATTTTTCATAATTTTTAGTTACTGTTTACTATTTTTCTTGATTAAAATCAGTTTTTAAGACTTTTTAAATAGCTTTTATTACAATTAATTCAGAAAAGGTTCCAAAAAATAAATTTTCATTTTTCATAGATTAAGATAAATATAAAAAGCAAAAAAATAGTTTTTCCAGATTTATCCTAGTTTAATTTGTAATTTTTAGCATTTAAATTAGTTTTAAATAGTTTTTAATTCATAGAAAATAAATAGTTGAAAAATACAATTCCATTTTTGAAAAGTCTTTTGAGTTATTTTAGATTTTTGAAAAATAGTTTCATCATTTTCACTTTTGTTTTTATAATTTTTTGTATTTTTAATTAGTTTTAAAAGTTTTAAATTAGTTTTAAGAGTAAACTCCAAAATACATCCCTGTGGTTTACCACAGTTTAGCACCATACATCCCTCTGCAAAAAAGTTTCAGCAGATACATCACTCCGTTAGTAAAAGTTAACCTATATACATCCTCTCGGTTAAAATAAGAATTATGATTGCAAATTATTTCTCGTTATCTCTAACAAGATAGATAATGTTTACGTTAGTCCTCTGGAGTTAACGGTACTTGCACCGTTAGTCCTTTTTACATTTTCTTCCCATTTTTCACGTTTTAAGCCCGTTTTCCATTTTAAATAACGATTTTGACTCATTTCTGGTCGAATCATCAAAATGTAAAAGCGAAAGTTGTCGGAATGATGTTTTACATCAATACTTTCGCGAGATTTTTAACCTCGAAAATTCAAAATAACGGACAACGTAAAAAGCGGACAACGAAAAAAACATACGAAAACGTAAAAAAAGGGAGAAAACATAAAAAGCGGGGCCAGCGAAAAAAAAGCGGGCTAAGCGTAAAAAAGAGCGTGAAAATGACTACTTGATTGCAAATGCAGATTAACCCAAAAGGACTAGCAGTGTAAACATTATCTATCTCGTTAGGAGATAACGGAGAAATAATTTGCACCGTTAGTCCTTATTTTGAGGGATGTATATAGGTTAACTTTTACTAACGGAGTGATGTATCTGTTGAAACTTTTGCGAGAGGGATGTATGGTGCGAAACGGGGTAAACCACAGGGATGTATTTTGGAGTTTACTCTAGTTTTAAATTCAAATAAATTCCAGAAAAATCATAAAAAATAGTTTTAATTCTTAGATAATTTTCTAAAATCATTTTTAGTTAGAAAGTAATTTTAGATTATTCTTAGGACTTAGAATAGACGTAGTTGCATTTTATTTACGTTTCTTTTAATACGTTTTAGTATAATTTCTTTGTTAGGATTTCAGTAGTGTAATTTCCTTTTATGTAGCTTCCTTTGCCCGTAGTTTAGAAAACTTCAAATTATCCCCTCCATTCAAATCGATGTCGCGACGTGAGTTGGAAATTCCATTCAACCTGAATTCGAGGAGCGATCTCGGTGCTCAAACCTAACACGTTTGAGTTACCCACATACTACACACTTCTCTTATTATTGATATCTTCCCGGAGGAATCAATGCTCTGTGTGAAAACTTAGGTTTGTAATCAGCAAGATTCGGTCCATATCCATTTGGATTTGGTTTGAAAGAAAACTTTTGAATCGTTGTGATTGATTCACCATGTTTATAAACAACAGTTTTAAACTCTTTGATTTTTTTTGTAAGTCGACAATTTCCTCAAGATAGTCATCTATTAGTTTAGGTGGAATGCTTTTGTACTCGAGAAGTATTTGTTGACAAGTTAACAACTCAGCCTTGGCTTTTGAGTTTCAAAGTAAGGCGTTAAGTTGTTGTTTATGTTCATGTTTTAGGTGTTCTATTTGGGACAATAAAGCACGTTACCGATCTCTTGTACAAGATCGCGTATCTGCGTTCTAAAAGATTTTCATTTTGATAAGATTTAGCAAAAGCGACTTCAAAACCCTTTTCGTTTTCTTTTATCTTGTTTGCGTGAGTCTCCAACGCGGGTCATTATTTAGATCCTCAAGCATAACCACGGAGTCAACTTGATCATCAAAGGTAACCATAAGGTTATCTGATGGAAGTCAAATGTAACCTACGGGGTCTGAATTGATGATCGCCGGAATGAGATGTAGAAGGCTCATGTTGAACACTGTCCGTGTCGAGATGCAGTGGCGGAGATAATAGATCATTAATGATAATTGTTTGTTAGTACAGAGACAAGCGTCAGTGTCATACCCGGGCTGTGTCATATGTGTAGAGTTTGCATTTTTGCCATCAACATAGCTGCTTTGCATTAGCACACCAAGTCCTCCATATCATCATCGGAATCTGCATCTGCCATAAAGCTGTTCCTGTTGGAGAGTTCCACCAACTTCATCCTTAAGAGCCAAGAACAGCCTCTTTGAAGTAAGCTTGCCTCTTGTTCACGGACTTAGGACATGCATTAGACAGAGATGACCCTTCTCATTCAGATTATAAGGCGAAGACCATTAACCTAGTCGAGCATTTCCACACAGTCAACCGAGCCCTCTGTTGTTGTGGAGAACCACTGTTATTCTGCCCAAAGTATTAAACCCTTGACCACCTCCATCGCTGACCATAACCCACGATTAAGGAACTTCAACCGCGTCCATTGTTCCTAACACGATTTCTAGTGTTTGATGAGGAACGAATCGATTGTTGGATTTGTTTGTATCTCGGCGAAGGCTTTATCGTAATTTGAGCAACCGTTGCAATTCATCAAAAACATGAAGTCCTCATCGACTTCAGCGTAAAGTGCTTGAGCATTGTTGTTGTTGTATGGAACCAATTGAGTTTGTTGAGGTTGTTAGCGGATCATATGGTGTGATGGTTGAGTTGGTTGAGGAAGGAACACTAGTTTGAGCCCACAAAGCAAGTTATTGATTGTCAGGAAATGATTGTAGGTAGAGAGTCCTGGATAGCCTTTGTCAACTTCTTTTTGGTGAGGCTTCAAATAATTAGGTACAACAATCCGTATGTCGCATGATGAAGATTTTTAGCTTGACGGAGAAAAATGACATACTTCTCCCATTCCGGACCAAGACTACTTAGGACTTAGTGTTGTGACAATTCATTGGCATGATGATATTGTGTTTGTCCAAATCATGATGATGTCGAAAATCGATGATGATATGACTCTAATGTCTTTCCTGGTTCAATCATGAAGTGTTCATAAGCCAAGTAGATTTTGGATTCCATATCTTCTGATTGGTATTTGTGCCTTCATAAGAAGATGAATATGTTCCACATTGCTTTAGCGGTCTTTTTGAGCATCAACACTTGAAGGATCGGTTAGGTAATCCCAAAAGGAAGTATTGCATTGCTAGTTCATCGGCTTCAAAATGTAGAAGTTCATCACCTGTGAGGTCTGAGACAGTTGCAACATTGGTTAAAAGTCTTCGAAAGTCTATTTTTAATGCCAAAATCCTTTAAACTCATTTTCTTTAGAAATTTTGGATACATTAATTTTAGTATTTATACTCGGCACACTAATTGTTGCTTAAATGTGTTATAGAATTTTGGAGAAAAGTGCTTTGGTCAGCCTAACCCAAGCGAGAAATTACTCAACATGCTCGTTAAGACTATAAAATCGAGGTGTGATAACTACATTCATACCTTATCAGGTTTTTTTGTTGCAAAATCACCAATTCCCTGTAAATGTGGATAAGAAATTAAGAATTACTACATGGTGCAATTATGAATGGTTCTAGAGCAAAGATGTCATGAGGGTTGTTTTTTCATGCATTTATATTTCTATATTTTGTTAAAAGTATTACAAACTAAAGGTAGTTTTCCCATTTTTGCAATAATGATGTCATGTTAACAGAAAACCAAGCATGTTTACTCTTGCTTTTGGTAAAGGACTTCACAAAATGTTATTATACGGTTTCACCACATCCACATTCACTTCATATGAATCAGGGACTTTGGGCGATAGACAATCCATGCTCCTAACATAGAGGAATGACATCTTGTTTCTAATAGTAACATTTAAGCCAACCTTGGCGGGCTTATAAAAGTCCTTTGTAAGTAAAGAAAAAAAAATAGATTGTATTAGACTAAATCTTGGGTTAGGGTGCTGGAATGACCCAAGTGCCACTAACAGCTTACCTAAACTATTGGAGCGTGGGTCCAACATTCAGACGGTTATTCTTTATGTCATACCTACAAAGAAAACTGAAAATTTGATGATTTTTAATTGAATGAGCAAGCAAAGGGTTCTTCGATGAATAGTCCAAAAGTATGAAAAAAACAAAAATATAGAAACTTGTATCTTCACCTATATGGCTCCATATGTTCAGCCGTTACGATCATCCCACTTGTATTTGAGATTCCTTTCATCTTTCTTTCTTTCTTCCTCTTCTACAACTGCATAAATCCCATCACCAAACCCGGTATAACATTAATAATAAATAAATCAATTATTGGTACCTAATGAGAAATATCTAAAAGCAACATATACTCATATTAAGAGAATTTTATGCATAGGCTAACTGAAATCAAACATAAATGTTTTTGGCATAGGTGCATAGGCTAATTGATTATTATTCTTCTCGTGGACCTTTGGTTTTAGTAATGTATAACACATAACAAACATTCAATAAGAAGCTCATCTCGTGTATTTTAGATATACCTTATTATTTGGACCTTGTTCAGGTAATCTTGTATTCTTGATGACAGCCATCGGTGGCTACACAATGTCCCTGTCTTTCAACAAAGATCCCCAAACAAAGTTTTTAACAATGGTTATGAGATGGAAAAACCGAATTTGATGACTGAGACATATTTAGGTTAAAATTTGTGAAAATAACATCTATGGATTTGAGTATAGATCTATAATATTTATCAATTGTATGAGAAGAATAAGATCTATGATTTGAGTAAAAAGTGATGGATGGAATAGGGCTCTGTATTTATAAAAAAATTTACATTTTTCACCTACAACTATGAAAAATAACTTTAAGGCTCATGTGTATTTTCAGTTTTTTTTACATTTGAGTACAAAAACGTTTTTTTAAAGTTTTTTAGACAAATTTGGAAATAATTAGTTTTTATTATTTTTCTAAATCTACAAATAAAAGTCAAATTAAAAAAATTATTACCAAATAAGGAATGAATTGATTTTTTTTAAATGAAAAATTCCCACTAGGGGTTTTGTTTTATTATATAAAAGATTTTCAATAGGTGAAAACAAATTACTATTTATTTAAATAGGTTGACATGTTAACTTGTTTATTATTGAAAATAATGAACAAATAAAA
>OU343220.1:69012438-69422525 GCA_910596185.1 Chrysanthemum makinoi | reverse complement strand
AGAAGGCTTTCCATCTTCATTGTGGATATGTTTGCATATCACTCAGATGTTCTAGCAATACCACAAGGATAATGCATAGGACTCATAAGATATAATCTCTCTTTCCACATTGTGTGAAACAAAGAGTCTTTATTCAAAATGTCCTAATGAGATTTATATGATGATCTCGTGGCTCTAGACTCAATTGTGCATATATGGTTCCTATGCCGGAGACTAGGGAGGGGGACTCCTTCTTCAATATCAACAATCTCTAAGAGAAAGTCGATAGATAATTTCGGTTCCCCGTGAGAATGAAACAAGCCCTTTTAAGAGGAACTTGAGTAGCTAGGGAAGGTTAGTGCAGTGCATCACAGGGTCCATGATGTCTTGTCTTCAATACCAGTGTTACCTTAGTAACCACCAGTAGCACATGAATTGAACCCGGTTTCTGCCCTAAGGTTGAATTGTTGGAGGGCTATTTCTTTTCACCCTTTTCTCATTCATTTCTTTTTCATTCTTCAACCCTTCAGTGCTTACCGAGACTTCATAACTAGAACCTTGTTGGGTTTATTCCAGTACTAGCTCTGTCTCAGTCGGCACTCTTCCCTTATCTCACTTTTCTCCTTTTTTCATCATACCTAAGGACTTCAACACTATCTAGTGGATTGTCCCTGGGTAAATCCCTCCGGCTCTGGCGGGATAGTGGGAACGAATACCTAACCTAACCATCCTTATAACACCATGCATAAAGTAAATTGGTCGGTCTTTTGGTATAGTTCTTTTCTTCTTGACACCAATTGAAATATCATTTGGAAAAACAATCAAGGTACTTGTGATACGAAATCAAAACATTTTGTACCTTAATAGTTTTGATCATTTTGAAATGCTCCCCCTCAACATGTGCATATGATTTGAAATTGTTTAGTACATGGAGGCAAGAGATCTTTGAAATAATTTCTTGATCACAATTTCCTTAAAAAAAAGCCTTTTGATTTTATTTGGCAACTTCTCCCCCTCAATATGTGCGTAGAAAATTTAAAATTATTTTGACACATAGAGGAAGAAGACTTTTTGAAGTACTACCACGATTACCAAACATTTAGAAACCACACAATCAAGGTACCTTATATAAAAGCATGGAAAACCTTGTACCTTGAAGGTTTGAATTTGTTTTGAAATGCTCCCTCTTAATATGTGCTTCGAGATTCGAAAATAGTTTAGCACATATTAGAGAGCGGTATGCACTTTGAGACAAAAATTGGTCATTTTTATAATCTTTCATATTTATATCACATTTTCTCCACCGATCAAAAATTTCAAATCCTTCGAGATTTTGGATCTCAAGTGATTTAAATATGTATGAGACAAAATATTTGTTGGAGAAAAATGTGTATATGATCAGAAGTGGACAACACTGAAGTTCCCTTTTTAGACACAAAGGGAAACCACAATACATAACCTAACACTATTACATGCATTATAGTTGTTCATAGTTTGTACACCACATATTACACATAAATAATACAAAACAGAAACTACTTCCGGAAGATGTCTTCATTCATTTCTTTGAAGTAGTTTGTAATGACCGTCACGAAGTCTGCCACCAACAAAGCTTTCAAGGCTGCGGAAGATCATTCGAGTCTTAAGTCTTCGCTTGATTGCAGCAATGAAATCTTCACACCTCTTTAAGTCCTCATCAGTCCAAAATTTTGTTTTGTTCCACAACTTCATATCAACTCTGATTTCTTTCACTCTGGAGTTCAGTTCTTCTTCGACCATCTTGAGAGTACCATCAATGAATTTGTAGAGCTCGCACAATCTCATCAGCATGCGAGTCCCGTATCTGTCGTGGAAGAGGACGGCTCTGGGGGTGTCAAGCACCCTATAGTCGTGACGAAATTCATGTCCTTCGACATTCCATTGTGGCCTTGTTAAGTTGACCCGAGTCTTGTAGCTTTCCATCCCAAGCTGAAAGTCCTCAACCCGTTTTCGGATGACTAATCCTCTAATCCAAAGATTGACAGCGGCAGAGAGAGCTTTCTTTTCACGAACAGGTAGGTGATCAAGGTGTCCTTGAAGGTTCAGAAGGTAGAGGTCTTCAAAATCATTGGGCATCAAGTGCTTGAAGTCGTTCTCTTAAATCACATGATCTTTTTGGTCTGCTCTTCTAAGAACGATCTTCTTCAGATACTCATAGCCATATATTGGGAAGATCTCTACACTGATAACACTTAGAATTCGTAGCTTGGATCTAACACCTTTTCGTCTTTTCTCAGCTCCATGTCTCTCGATGTAGAAATTCTTCTTTTTGTACCACCAGTGAGAAATACCATATGAAGCGGCAATGTCGTACTTTTGTTCTTCGTCACCCGAATTGATCGGGAACCATCTGCTCAAGTCCCCGATCGATTAGGTAGAAGCTTTCATCTTTGAGATCGATAAGGATGGTCTTCTTTCAGTAGTATGAGCAAAAAGATAGTCTAGGTCATGGTTGAAGAAGAACTCAGACTGAATGGTCATTTTTCCAGGTTCACCACCGAGAGGAAGAGGCTTGTTCACATCGAAGCGACCGCTCACCGACTTGATCATTCAAACATCCTATGACATTCTTCGATCTGGTATTGTAGTTGATTGGCATCCGAGTGAAAGACCTTGACAATTTCAAAAGCTTGTCCTTCAAGATCCTTTGGAGTGATTGACGCGATTCCCCTCTGTTCACAAAACCACTTAATGAAGCTGCCCATATCTCCAATGGCATGAAGTAGAGAGTCTTCATCTGGAGTTTCATAGTTAGTAGAAATTGTGGAAGCCCAGTTGTTGTCAGGGATCATCGTGTCGGTCTCTGGGATAGACCATGAGGGTTCTGGTGAATGAGATCTCTCTTCGGGTAGCCAACTTCGAATTGTGTCCTTTGAAGGTGCCACTCTAGATGTGTTAGAGCGTTCTCCTGACACGTATGAATCAAACCATTCATCTTCAGATGGCTTGGGAATATGCTTGGTGGATGCATCATCTTCATCAGATTCTGACTCTGCCATGACATACGACTCTTCATGAACCATTTGATCTTCAGGAATTGAAGAGATTGTGGGTGTGAACCTTGAATCAACCGTTGTCAAAGCTGCAGATTTCTTCTGAGTCCCCTTATCTCCGGAAGGACTAGATTGCTTGGAAGGTTTTGGTGTTGATGATGGTGGTTGTGGTGAAGGTGTAGTAGTTGTGCCAGAAGTTCCACCAGTACCAGAAGCTCCAGCTCCTCCAGTTGGAGGTGGTGGCTTGGGACCTCCAGACTTATCAGTAGTTTTCTCTGGAACAGTCTTTATTTTCTTCTTATTATCCCTTTCACGAACATCGACTACAAACTGCTCATAATCATCGTGCCTCATATATTCTTCGAGAGCCTCATATAATTTCTTATGTGTACTGTGCAAGTGCTCTCCTGCCTCATACATTCTTTTTGAGAGAGCTGATCTCATGTCGGAGATCGGCAAATCTTTGAATCGCTGGAGAAGTGGAGCCTTCATTGCCCATTCAACTGCATCTTTAATATCCGCTTCTATTGCCTTTGTGACGACTTCATTGAGATTAAGATTCCCCAGTTTCTTGACACGACTATCAAGATTGTTGACAGCTATAGGAAAATGTTTCTCAATAGTTGCAATGCGCAACATGGCCTCTTCAAGCAATTCCTCTATTGTTTTAACAGGAGGAGGTGAGGCACGAGGTGGTGAGGCAGGTGGAGTGACAGTATCAGAGACTGTAATCACTGGTTCAAGTGATTGAACATTAGTAGGATCAGGTGGTGGAAGTGCGGTTGATTGAGCAGGTTTGGGTGGTGGAAGTGCGGTTTTAAGAGTAGGAGCAGACATTGGCGGGATTGTAGAAGTGTCTTGTTGTATGTCGACGGTGAACATGGACTCTACTTCATCTTTCTCCTTACCTTGCTTCAGAGTCTCAGTGTCTGTGGGTTTGTCGTTTATGAACTGATCACCAAAGGAGATGTCTGTATCAAGATTCTTCAAAGAGGGTAGATAGTCATTAGACAGATTTGGTTCTTCCAAGTGCCCGGTCTCATCGATCTTGACTCAAGGTTCTCCTATGAGACATATTGCAACTCTTCCTCAACATTTTGCTCAGACTGGGTATCACTTGATGCAAGAGTTTCTTCTTGTGTTTCAGATACCTCCTTTTCCAGTCCAGATTGTTCTTGAGCTGACGACGATTCAACACTTCTTTTCTTCAGCTCAAATTGAGTTGTAGTTCTTGATGGAGAAGAGGAGAAGGTCAGAAGCATGTGAGTAGCTTGTTCTACACCAACAATCCCTTTCCCTTTGTCTTGTGAGATAGGTGTTGTTTGGCGAGGCACTTGTTCAGGTTCTCTTAGCACTACGCCTCCAATTGGTGCTCTCACATTCTGACTTTCTAGGCTTTGCTTGATTCCTAGTTGCAAAGCAGCATCATCTACATCAATCAAACTAGTATCACCCCTCGAAACCTCAGTTTCCTCAACATTTCCCTTTACCACTTCCTTCTTCTTTCTTTTCTGCTTCGGGTTGTGGTGTCGTAGGTTACGACCTTTTAAGTCCCTTTTTAGGAAGAGCAGCATATGAAGATTTTGATTCTGAGGTAGACTTGGCAGCTTTGGTTTGTGGTGGAGTGGGATAGACATCATCATTAACACCAGATCTGGAAGCCCTTTTCTTGTATATTTTGAAGTAATCCTTCTTCTTAATATCGTCAGTGAGAAGATTATCAGGAATTTCCAGACCAAAGATCTCCTTATCCATACCTTTAGGAACATATTTAAGGTTACCCAGAACAAATTCTTCCTTGGCATTATGAAGGGCTGATTCACTCCTAGGGTTGAAGTTATGAGTCTGTTGCAAGTATTGGATGACAAGCTTCGAGAATCTGATGCTAGGAATCACAAGTTTGTTTACTTTCTTTCGTCCCTGAGCTTTATTCTGAAAGTTTGTTCTGTCAGAGATAAATGTGTTCATAGACAACGAGAATTCTTCCCAGATACGTTATGATACATTCACATTCACTCCATTGACGATACCCCATAGTATTTGCAAGATGGGAATCCTTACTTTATCAAACCCTGATGTTTTGCCTGACAAGCATAGGTTGAGAACTGTAGTCATTGCTCTCCAGGGTTGATACATGTGTCCTGTGATGATATCAGAAGCCCTTAATATGCTAACTTGATAACCCAAGCCAATAAGAAAGACTATTAGCTCTTCCGCACTAGGTGGAGGTTCAGTTCGTATGGTGGGGTTACAGGGTGTGATTCCAAGAGCCTTGCTGAGAATGTCCGAGTTGATTACAAATTCCTGATCATCCAGCATGCAAGTGTAATGAGTTGTGATATTGTCATATTTAATGGTGTTCCAGAATTGTTGGATGTAAATGGTGGGAATTGTGCATTGCTTGGTTAGGGCACTGAAGAAGTTGGTGTTTTTGAGGATATCAATTGACACTTTGAGGATTGGATTTTGTTGCAGTTTTTGCATGTCCACATAACAATTACTTTTTCCTATCTCTACCCATTTATCTTTAGGAAGGATTTTGTTGTCTGTAAGCACTTTGGGTGGAGCAGAAGATGCAATTTTCTCGGCTGAGGTTGTGTTTGCCATTGAAGATCTAACGATACACACAAACAACAGCAATGATTGAGAGCATGTTAGATTATAGATGGTTAGTTAAGCAACATTGAATACACCCTTATGTCATAAACACTATAACTTAGTAGTTTAGACAGAGTTCCCATAAGCATGTTGAAAAAGATTGAGTGGCATCAAAGAGTTTTTCTAGGTACATGTTCCATTTGGCATAGTTTTCCAGTGACAAGTTGTTTTAGTATCAAATTATTTAAATGCACAGTTGCTATTAACAATTTCATGAGGCAAGATACTATTATGTGGATGATATAGCAGGTTATTTGAGACAAGTTGTCATACGAAGTTACTACAAGAGGAACCAGGTACAAATTTGCTCAAACAAAGATGTTATAGCATGTTGCTAAGAGTATGTTGTTAAAGCAAGTCGCTACAGGTAAACCTGAATCAAGTCGTTAATCATGAAATTGCAATAGCAAGTCGCCTTGAAATAATTTAACATACCAAGTCGCCACTAGAACGATTAGCCAGCAAGTCGCTAAACTTATAAAACATAAGTCGCTATAAAAAATGATAGAACCAAGTCGGTATACGAGTAACATCATGCAGACGTGTAAGTACAAGTCGCTACCAACTTTTAATGCTGATAAGTCGCTATGAGTTACATAGGTAAGTCGCTAAGTAAGAATAAGCAAACTAAATCACCACCAAGAATATTGGTAAATTGCTACCTAGAACATTCAAGCTAACTCGCTACGAAGAACATCTCTAAGTCGCCATCAAGAACATATTCTTCGCAACTTACAAACAGCACCAACCAAACAATCATTCAACACCATTACATGAGCACACTTAACAAGCTATATAATCGGTTACAAATAATCATCAAACACACTTGCAATCGACAGATAACATCAAACACAACACTTTCATCGACACTCTAAAGACGCAACGCAATAACCATTAATACAATCCAATAACTCCTAAACATCCATCAAACACATGAAGAATGATTCCATTAGAGCATATTCACTAGCAAACCTACGTGAGAATCAAGTGATACGGATCAAATGCACGGTGGGATCTGTGTAAAAAGCTGTGTTAGTTTAGCATCTACGACATATAATTGAGAGCAGAGAGTGTAAGATGCAAAACATACCACTTCTAAGTCGCTAGCTAGAAATATGAACGAGAGAGAGGAGAGAAAAATACTTTTTGATATTTTGAAAATGAAGAAAAAGTTGTAAGTCGCTAGGGTAAAGGAAAACCATTTACAAGAATATCAACATGACAATTTCGGTCCCTGTAGTTTTAAGACTAGTTAAGTAAGTCGCTAGCAAAAGAAACAGCCATGTCGCTAGGGGTTTACGAAGCAAGTCGCTAACACAGACTTGGTAAGTTGCAATCTATTATAACAAAAGCAAGTCGCTATCATATCACATTATGTATAATAGACATTTACAGTACATGAACTTGTCAGATAGCAAACTAGCACATAGCATAATTAAGATGACATAATAGAATGAGCAACCATTGTGCATGTATGAACGAGATAACTTGTAAAATTCTCCCCCTCAATCAATGTCACCAAAGAACATTGATTGAATAAACCCCACCCATTGAAAAACAAGAATATATCATTTGTTCGAACTTCATCTATGATCCCGTGTCATTATTGAATGACATTTCTAGGATTGTAGATGTTATCGATAACAGAAGATATATCCTTTATTAGTTTGAGGAAAATGACAAAAAAAATTATGAATCAAAAGATATATATATATATATATATATATATATATATATATTTAGAAATGATTTGTACACAGATATGTAAGAGCGAGTCCTGATTCAAGTTGAATAGGAGTCAAAGCACAAGGTACGTCAGTTCTGGCAAGCAACCATTCCAGAGTGAGCACTATTCATTTCAGATGGAAACCAAGTCATGAAGTTCCTGAATGAGTTGAGCATTGTACCTGAAAAAGACTGAGAACACATTGCACTAGAAGCACATGTAGTATTGAAAATAGATGAGTTAGTGACATGAGTAGTCTCACTATTGGATGTTGTACTGTTTGATCTAGGCATATCATTGGTGGAGATCCCTTTAGGTTCACTATTCATGAAGAGTTTTTCTGTGGGCATCCACTTAAGGCAAGATCTAGGTATATAAGATAGTTTGGATCCTGTAAACTTAAATAGTCTACCAGTGGGAATCCATTTAAAACAGCTGCTAGTAGATTTGGGTGTAGGCACATTCCTCTTTTGAATATTGGTCCTTTTGTAATCATTGGGTTTCTTAGGGGATTGATCTGCCATTTGATGCTTCTTATGAGAAGTAGATGAACTCCTAGTATTCCTGATCTTAGAACTTTGAACATTAACCTGAGGTTTGTTATTCATCATATCGGAACGAGGTAGTGAATTGACTGGTTTTGACACAACAGTATTCGCATCAACTTGGGAGGAAAGCCTAGATTTCGATGGTTTAAATCTTTCAGTTCTAAAAGCATTCGGCTGCCTAACTACGTTATGTTTTGAGTTGTTTTGAACAGTTGACTTTCCCAAGGTCGATGGTTTTGCAAACTTAGTGTTCACCCTATTTCCACTAGATTTTCTAAGCTCATTTTTTAAGGCAACAATATTGAAGCTCTTATCCTGAATTTGGGCTTTGAGGGCATCAATGTCAGCCAAAAAGGAATTTGTTTGATTTATCAACTTGGAATCGTTCTCTAATAAGTTCTTTCTTAAGGACTCATTTTTTCTTAATAAGTTGGATGCACATAAAGCTAATTCATCATTCCTAGATTTAAGCTCACTACTCATCTCATGGTTAGGATTGCTCATCCTAAGATTGCATTTCTTATGCATATCTGAGAGTTGACATTTCAGATTGCATATGGTTGAATCTTTGTCCTGAATCTGGGTTTTTAAGTGATTAATTTCAAAGAATTCTTGAAATTCTGGAAATTCCGGATTAATGCAAGATTTTGTAGCACGAAAACTTTCTTCCTTTAGTTGTATTGCAATTTCCAGGGAAATACAATGTTTTTCAAGAATTGAGTATTTGTTTGAAAGTTCATCATAAACCCCTTTTATTACCATGTCATTTGTTTCAAAGATTTTAGATTCAGATTCAACCAAGACACATTTATCGATATCATTTTCAAGATCAATACATGACCCGTGTTCACTTGTTGGTCTGGCATCTGTATTCACCTCATGCATAACAGGACTTACTGACATGCACGCAATTTCAAGTGCAACCAATTACATCATTCATTTTAGTTTCTGAAATTCTGCAGTCAGCATCAGCATCATCCGTCCTTTCAACTGATCCATTACCCAAAATATCACAGCTTTCCTTTAATTTTTCATGACACTCATTCATCTCATTCAAACAATCATTCCTTTGAGCAGCATCCTTAATGTACACTTCCACATTATTCATGAGTTATATATATGTGTTGATGAACTCATGAATTTCCATTCCAGTATGTTTCTTGAATGAAATTCCAGTCAGGTGTTGATCAAAGTCAGCGGAATATTCCCCTTTGATAAATGGCTGAAATTGGTTGTAGATAACTTGAAGTGCCGCATTAGAGTCATCAATTAATACATTCTCTTTGGTAATTTGAAGCTTCAATTGTTCTAAGTTCAGCAACATAGCCTTTTTCAATGTAGGTAAGTCTTGGCGGAAGAGAGCACCGCATGTTCGACCCATAAGAGTGGATAACAGTTGTGTGAGGTGCTGATGAAGTAATCGAAACGGCTCAATGTTGTAATTAGAATGCTTTGCATCATGGGTCATTGACAGGTGTGATTCGTTGAAGTTTGAGTCGGAAGATGAAGAGTTATGATCATGGTTAGTAGAATCAATCAAGGTAGGACATTCAGAAGGGCAACCAGTTTCATTGTTCTGTGAGGTATCATAGAGTTCAAGCACTTTGGAGATAAAAGGGTCAGTGACGTAAGACATTGTGGGTGGATGAGCATTTGTTGCATGAACGTCCTCAGCTATAGTAGATATGATTGTAGGCATGTTGGTAGACATGTTGACAGATTATACGGGATTTTATAACTCAATGATTAAACCGGGAAATAGATTCTTTCACGGGATTTTACTAAATCAAGAGAAAACCGTATTACACACAAAAGTTAACCAAGTCGCTATGAATCTTTGAACCAAGTCGTTAGGCACCAAGTTGCTAAGTAACTTAAAGAACAAGTCGCTAAGTTACCAAATCGCTATGAATTTTGACAGCAAGTCGCTATGCACCAAGTCGCTAAGATGTCAAGTCGCTAAATAGCAACTCGCTAAGGACCAAATCGCTACCACCAAGTCGCTACAAAACTTAAAGAGCAAGTCGCTATCAAAATTGAAAGCAAGTCGCTACCTTCACCAAGTCGCTACCCGTAGTGGAGAATCCACTAACTGTACTGTTTGTCGGCTTGTCTCAATAGACAAGTCGCTAAGCACCAAGTCGCTAAGCACCAAGTCGCTACCACAATACACTACAACTCGCTACAGACTTACAAAGCAAGTCGCTACCAAGAAAAGAACATCGTGACTCAAGTCGCTAGCATGAAAAAACTTAAAAACACCACTTTTTAATCCAAAAACAACCCAACCACGATGATTCAAGCCTTCCAAATCAAAACCTAAACACTTATGATGATCCTAAACGCAAAAGTACAATCAAAATCCAAACTTTAACACTAGAAATCAACCAAATGATGCAAAAACCACTAAACTTTCTCAAACTCAAAAACCACCTAAAAACCACTAGAAATCCAAAGATATGTAAGAGATGATCTAACCATGGCTCTTGATACCATTTGTAACATATTGGATTTCACATACACATCATAACACAAACATATTTGGGCGTATAGATGATTTTAGAGAGAGAAAGTGGGATATTCTACAAAGAGAAACTCATGTAAGGTTAGATTACCAAAGAACATCCAACCCTCTACCTTGCAAGGTAGAGGGTATTTATAGGTTACAAACTAAACGACCTCCTGACGGTCTATTGATCAGGTATACAATGGGTAAAGACCCGTCCTTCCTCCACGGTGTTACTCTAGATAAAAACTAAGCTAATCACTTACTTAATAACTAACATAATATACGATATGTCTACGAGCTAACTCAAGCTAGATAATAACGGGGGTGACCGATGCTTTACATTAGAATTTCCAATTCCTAACAGATAATGACGTCAAAACTTCCTAAGGTAACTAGCAATAGGTCTATACTAAACGGGCGGTCTAAGAAACTTAAGGTACAACCTCGAACTATGGTGTCTATCTTCTCTCTATTCCCATTAGCTAATTCCACGTCGTAACTAAACCCTAGAGGTGTTTGGGAGATTCCTAGTAATGGCATAAAATTGGTGGATACAAAACTCATATTCGCACCGGTATCAAACAGTATGGAAGCATAGCGATTATTGAGAAGGAACGTACCCGTAACTACGTTAGGGTCCTCACCAGCTTCCTTCCCAATAGCATAAACACGCGCTACTCCCATGTCTCTCTGCTGATTCCTAGCACCATTGTTTCCCCAGTTTTCCACAACCTCACGCTTCACAGGGTCTAAGCCATTACCTCCTACACCTCGATTAGTAAATCCTCCTATATTACCGGGATTTCCTCTCATCCATGGCTCTCGGCACTCATTCTTAAAGTGTCCCTTCTTTCCACATCCAAAACAGGTGACAGTAGCCTTCCAGTCCGCTCCTTGTGCAGTTTGAGCCGCAGCAAGTGGACGAGACCTACAGTCTTTGGCTATGTGTCCTACCTTAGAGCACTTCCTACACACAATTGAGCACGGTCCATGGTGGTGTCGGTTACAACGACCACACACAGGCTTACTACCTTCATAACCCTTCTTATCTCCATTTCCTACGGCGAACACCCTGGCTGTCTCTTGCCGTTTGTTGCCATTCCCTTTTGCAACTTCTTTCCACTTCCTCTTATCACTCATATCATTCTTACTATTGTCTCCTAATTCTAGCACACAAGAGTCCATCAAACTCTGAGCCACAACAATTGCCTCTTGCAAATTAGCTGGCTTGGCAGCGATGACATCATTTCGAGTAGCTAAAGGCAATCCATCAGTATACCGCTCAATCTTAAGTTCTTCAGTGCGAACCATTTCAGGGCAAAGCAACGATAACTCTTGGAAACGACGAGTATAAGTCGTCATGTCAGTACCCTTAACCTTGTGGTTCCAGAACTCACTCTCTAACTTCTTAACTTCATTCCTAGGACAGTAAATCTTAATCAGGAGAGCCTTAAACTGAGTCCAAGTCATACTATAAGCTACATCAATTCCTACTGATATGTGGTAGTTATTCCACCAGGTCAACGCCTCGTCCTTCAAAGTGAAGGTTGCATACTTAACCTTACAATCCTCATCATAGTTACTCACAGCAAACACAGATTCAGTTTTCTCCAACCACCTAGTCAGGTAAACTACTCCCTCAGTTCCTCCGAACTCAATGGGACCACAGAATCGGAACTCTTTGTAGGTACAACCTCGAGTTCGATTCAACATTGGGGTTCCACTAGAAGTGTTAGAGAGATTAGCCTCAGCTAGCAGTTCATCGATACGCTACGACACTAGCTGGTCAATGTGGGTTGGGTTCACAGGTGGAGGTTTTTGTGGAACAGGACCATTCTCAGCATGGTCGTTCACATTCGGGTTTTCTATAGCTGGGTTATTAGTGTTAGGGTTGTCAACATGTGGTGTGGTCAGGGTCGGACGACGACCTCGACGACCAGAGGCAACAACAGCAGCAGGAGCTGCTCGGTTGTTCCTAAGCGAGTTTCGTCTTGTTGCCACCATTCTGGAGGCTAGAAGAACAGTTTCATAAGTTCACAATTCACGCTCTAAAATAGAGTTGGGTTCCAATGATCACTAAATAACGCTCAATATCATAATCAAGGTCAACAAGGACAACGCTATACCGAAGCGAAACAATCAGATACCGCATCATAACTAAAGGATGCATGTTCCCATAACCATAACTCATAGGTTTCAAAAGTGGAAATACATGGAAGGATACGAAGAAATCAAAAACGATCCTAACGACGATACCAATAAGACAACTAGGATAATCCTACATCTCGAACCAAGTACTACTCAGTTTCAAGATGGTACAAAACCATGAATCTAATACTATCTAGCCACGTCTACGAATATCACTCACGGATCTCCTAACATCATCAACCTCTCTCCACAAAGAGGCTAACTCGACACGTCGAGCGTCGCGATCACTCTTAAGCTCTGCGACCTCTCTCTCCAACTCACCAATCCTACGCCAAATCGCTCTATCAGCGTCACGAGCTGTCGCGAACCCTCTCCGCAGGTCCCCAACCTGCTCCTGCAGCTCCGACATACCATCATGCAAAACCCTAGTCCTCCTGACTACAATACCCATATCAACACTCAGATCCATAATACTAGCCCTAGATACTCCAACCAAACGCTCCGTCAACTGACTAAGTCTAGTACCCTGCGATGTAATCCTCTCCCACATCAGACCCGTCTCACCATACTCCTCGGGCTCAGAAACAATCTCCGATGGTATCTCAGATCCTAACGGGCTACCTATGTAAGGTGAGTAAGGTGGTGAGTCGATGTCTAAAGGCTGTCCAGGGGACTCAGGCTCATGCAAAGGAGAACCTGGTCCTGGAGAATGTGCAGGACTCTACAATGGAGGAGTACCCCCTTCTGGGATATCCTCATCATCCTCCTCATGAGGATCCTCATCCTCCTCATGAGGATCCTCATCCTCATCTACATACTGCTCCTCAATCTCATGCTCCTCCTCGACCTCATGCTCCTCCTCGCCCTCATCCATAGAGGGAGAGTCCATGAGTCGGAGTCTCTGTGCAGGTAAATCCTGAGGCGGTACACTAGGAGATCTAGGCCTCCTAAGACATGATGATACTGGTGGTGATGACAGAGGAGAGTGGGCTGCTAAACGGATAGGTGATGATGGTGGTCTCACGGACATGCGGGCAGTGCTATAAGCAAGCCTAGGAGTCTGTGCTCGTGCTAAGACCTGATGTAAAGTGAGCTACCTAGACGAACTAGGACGATCTGATGATGATGAACTAGTGTGACGGGCAATCTCATAAGGATCACCCTGCGCAACTGTCATGAGAGTCAATGCTGGCGAACTAGCTACAGTAAGGACCTCCTCAAACACATCAAAAGCTAGTGAAGGCATAGTCTGTGACAATGGCATAGGGTAGGTATAAGTGTTCGAAAACAACTAGTTTTAATAAGCGCATCAACTTAACCTAAAACATATATCACATAATGAAAGCTTTTAAAAGTGTAGGTACCGCATTACTCAAAATATGCCTTTAAATAAAACACATAAGTTCTGTTCCATCACATAATCACATATCAAATCAATCGAGTTCAAAATCATAACTTTCGTTCCATCACATAATCACATGTCAAATAAATCGAGTTAAAACTCCAAAATCATAATATACCGTTTACTCAAATCAAATTCCGTAATATCTCGATAATCACATCTCACTTTCCAAAACCAATAATCATATCCCATTTTCCAAAACCAATAATCATATCTCATTTTCCAAAGCCAATAATCATCTCTCATTTTCAAAAACCAATAATCGTATCTCATTTCCAAAATCAATAATCGTATATCGTTTCCGAAATCAATAATCATATCTCCATATCATAACGTTTCCATAATCAGTTCACAATATCCCTTAACATATCATCTCATAATTCAATTTTCAGTTCATACCATAATCAAATAAGAAGCTTCGGCTTGGCAAGCGGGCGTGCGTCGGTCGAGGATCAAATTTTCTCAAAAGTGGTTATAGTTTAGGGTTTATAAAATACCTAATTCTCTATAACCTGGCTCTGATACCAATCTGTAACACCCCCAAATCTCGGTACAGCGGAAGACTTAATCAAGTTTTCGGGGCGTTACTTTTGGATTGGTATCGCACACAAGTATAGCAAAAAGATAGTCATTTAATATTCAAAACCAATCCCAAATTTAAGTATTCAAAACATTTAATCCAAAATATAAATATTAGGCCCAAAACATGATTCATTAAGATAGGTCCCCATAGTTTATCAGAGTCGGAAAATGATCCTTGAACCCCGCCTTCTTGCCAAGCTTCCACGATCAAGTAATCCAAACATCTCTCAATTACCTGAGAAATCATGCTAAAAGGTCAGCTTACGCTGGTGAGTTCATAGGTTTAAGTTCAACAAAATCATAGTGGACCTGTAAGAGTTGATTTGTTATGCAAGACCTAAGATAGGTAAATACCGTTCACATATGATCCTACCCGGATCTCCAATCAAATCCCACATCCAAGGATTACTCGGGCCCCTGTGACTCTAGTCCAGCACTGTTGTGGCAAAATCTAGAACAATTGCCAACCCCGAACTAAGTCGATGTAGAAGTCTATTCTTAGCTAGGCACGGTTAAACATAGACTAAGGCAACAACTACCGCACATCTATCTATACAGTCAAGCACATAAGCAAATCCAAATAGTTTTCACGGTCCAAAAACAGTAGCATGATTCTCACCCCAAAATAGTTCAAAACGTAGTTAAAACGTAGATAAAAGTTGGGCTATGAAACTCACCTCAAGCAATCAACGCAAGCAATCAACGTACAAATAAACACTAGCAGAAGATAACGGTATCACAGCACAGCAACTATCGACTCGGCACAACCTATTAATGTAGACCAAACTTAATATATATATTCCTCGAAATCAACGTTATCTACCCCAATGTATTCCCTTTCTTTATTTCCAAAAACGTCTCGTTTCACCATTTAATCCTAGTGTTTGGTATTCCTTGTGTGGGTGTTATCGACTCAATATGATGCCATGAATGCACTCAAACAACCAATATATACTCAATGCGACACAATGAGACCTCTAAACGATAAGCTCCATAGTTCAATAAGTTTCGGAATAAATAGTAGACCTTATCGAATTCGTCAACTCGACAAACTCATTTATTTATTCGTGTCGCTTATTATCCCATAAATCAATCGTATCCTTAAAGAGTCATAAGGATAAGTCACCAATTAATAGGGTTACCCAACGTACCTAGCGGGCTCTTATTAGATTCGTCAACCTAATAAGTCCGCTACCCACGTGGATCAACACCATTAATGCTAGGTTATCCGTAACCCATGCACACAACGTAAGCAATTAAATACTTTAACCAATATTAAATGTCTACAATTGACATTTATTGATAAACGTGTACTCGAAACATTAATTCCTTATTTATTGTAAAATATTTCCAATTTAGTCGTTAGTTTCCGTTTAAAAATAGTAAATAACAAGATAAGACTTGTTATCGACATTTTTGGTACAAAAGCCCATATATATATATTTCGTCAAATTCCATTATTAATCTCATATTATTATTCGTTTCGAGTCCACAAGCACAAGTCATAACTTCTCGGCTTTTAATCAATCAATAGTCCAAATTATACGAAAGTCCATGTTACGGCTTTGTCAGAGTCAACTATTGACTAAAAAGTCAAAGTAACGCCGACGTAGCTCAAAGTTGACAATTATATATATCAAGTCCAAATTAAAAGTCATAATATCGCAATTCAATCCCAAACCAACTCAAAACAATCTCGCCAACCAATCAAACAACCAAATGTACCCGAAACCAATGTTATGACCCTAATGGTCATGACACGGTCGCGGTCTAGATCATGTGAACCAAACAAGCTCTAGAAGCTTTTCGGCTCCACGCGTCTCATCCAAACCTCAACAATACCAATCAACAAGTTACCAAATCGACCCAACTCGGACCCATGACCCAAGTAGGCCACGTACGCAAGCCAAAGGCCTCGTACGTGCCTCTTGTGGCTCGTACACCTCACCAAATCAATCCAAACACTACCAAATCAATTCCACCACACTCAAATCCAATCATTCAAGCTCCAAACACTAACCAAACACAAAACCCATCATCTATCTTAACCAATAATATGCAACTAAACCCTAAATGCACAAACCCATCAAATTAATACACCACACACTTACCAAACACTAATTACTTGTTTATTTAATCACTAATTAGCTTTAATTTCATGTTCCACCCAAAAGCCCCAAAAATTATAGTTAGGTCGAAACCCTAATTATCAATTCGTGGGTTTTTATTGCCCAATCAAGCTCAAAACATGTTCCATTTACCTTATCTAATCACCAATTGCAAAAGCCCTTTGAAACCCTAAAAGTACGAATCTTGATTCAAAGATTTGAAGGTGTTATGGAGGTCCAAATGGGGCGTGTTATATATGGTTGGAAAGAGGAGAAAGAGAGCTTCAAGACGGTGGTGAGGTGAGTGGTCACTCGCCGGCGTATGGCCAGAAATGGCCGGAACAGTGGCCGAAATTCAAAGAGGGCGGCTAGGGTTTGCTTTAGAGAGAGAGTAGAAAGAGAAATGTATTAGTGTGTGTGTTTTAGAGAGAGAAACAAATGAGGTGAAATGAGGATATTGATGGGTATTTATACTAGGCCGCTAGGGACCTCAAAAATAATTATTTTGGAGGAGGGGGGCGCCGGTCTCAAGAGAGAGGGGAGGGTCGGAGTTGTAATTTTTCGTAACTATCCCGTTTACCATTTTCGAGCTCATAAATTGTCCCCCGAGTGTCCCACAACGTTTATTCAACTTTCCAACATCGTTATTTATGTTTTTCCACGAGTTTTGACTATTTATTCGTCAATTTTCGAGTTACGATCTAAAAGTTACAATATTTCTCGTTTTAGGCTTTTCTAGTGCCGAATCGAATAGTGCCTACCAAATAGAGTTAAAACTCATACGATAACTCATTTAATAATGAAATAAATCATAAAAACCAATAGATTATATAAAATCAAGTCATGGTTTATAAAAATAGTGTTAAAGGCAAGGCTCGGTTCAGTTTAACGTAATGTGGTTACCTAAAATAGACTCCCTAAATTTGCCAGTTGTCACAATTAATTTGAAGAGGAGCATTATGCGTACTACACTCTTTACCTTCATCAAGTTTTTATCTCATTGGGTTTTTTCTTGGTAAGGTTTTTAATGAGGCAGTTTATGGCGTTTAATGAACGATGAATATCAAATGAGGAGTATTGTAAATTAATATGAGCTTATGAGTTTTATGTCTATTCATCTAATCTTTAGGAACAAGTTAGGGTTTAAACTATTAGCCTTATAAACATATCCACTTGTAACCTATTGGTAATTCATTAATTAATAACAATTATCTCTTCTCTTGCATCTTTTATTTGTTCATTATTTTCACAATAATAAACAAGTTAACATGTCAACCTATTTAAATAAATAGTAATTTGTTTTCACCTATTGAAAATCTTTTATATAATAAAACAAAACCCCTAGTGGGAATTTTTCATTTCAAAAAAATCAATTCATTCCTTATTTGGTAATAATTTTTTAATTTGACTTTTATTTGTAGATTTAGAAAAATAATAAAAACTAATTATTTCCAAATTTGTCTAAAAAACTTTAAAAAAAAACCGTTTTTGTATTCAATTGTATAAAAAAACTGAAAATACACATGGGCCTTAAAGTTATTTTTCATAGTTGTAGGTGAAAAATGCAATTTTTTTTATAAATACAGAGCCCTATTCCATCCATCACTTTTTACTCAAATCATAGATCTTATTCTTCTCATACAATTGATAAATATTATAGATCTATACTCAAATCCATAGATGTTATTTTCACAAATTTTAACCTAAATATGTCTCAGTCATCAAATTCGGTTTTTCCATCTCATAACCATTGTTAAAAACTTTGTTTGGGGATCTTTGTTGAAAGACAGGGACATTGTGTAGCCACCGATGGCTGTCATCAAGAATACAAGATTACCTGAACAAGGTCCAAATAATAAGGTATATCTAAAATACACGAGATGAGCTTCTTATTGAATGTTTGTTATGTGTTATACATTACTAAAACCAAAGGTCCACGAGAAGAATAATAATCAATTAGCCTATGCACCTATGCCAAAAACATTTATGTTTGATTTCAGTTAGCCTATGCATAAAATTCTCTTAATATGAGTATATGTTGCTTTTAGATATTTCTGTATTAGGTACCAATAATTGATTTATTTATTATTAATGTTATACTAGATTGGTGTTGGGATTTATGCAGTTGTAGAAGAGGAAGAAAGAAGAGAAAGATGAAAGGAATCTCAAATACAATGTCAAGTGGGATGATCAGGTAACGGCTGAACATATGGAGCCATATAGGTGAAGATACAAGTTTCTATATTTTTTGTTTTTTTTCATACTTTTGGACTATTCATCAGAAGAACCCTTTGCAGTTGCTCATTCAATTAAAAATCATCAAATTTTCAGTTTTCTTTGTAGGTATGACATAAAGAATAACCGTCTGAATGTTGGACCCACGCTCCAATAGTTTAGGTAAGCTGTTAGTGGCACTTGGGTCATTCCAGCACCCTAACGCGAGATTTAGTCTAATACAATCTATTTTTTTTCTTTACTTACAGGCGGACTTTTATAAGCCTGCCAAGGTTGGCGAAATGTTACTATTAGAAACAAGATGTCATTCCTCTATGTTAGGAGCATGGATTGTCTATCGTCCAAAGTCCCTGCATTCATATGAAGTGAATGTGGACTGTGGTGAAACCAGGTATAATAACATTTTGTGAAGTCCTTTACCCGAAAGCAAGAGTAAACATGCTTGGTTTTCTGTTAACATGACATCATTATTGCAAAAATGGGAAAACTACCTTTAGTTTGTAATACTTTTAACAAAATATAGAAATATAAATGCATGAAAAAACAACCCTCATGACATCTTTGCTCTAGAACCATTCATAATTGCACCATGTAGTAATTCTTAATTTCTTATCCACATTTACAGGGAATTGGTGATTTTGCAACAAAAAAACCTGATAAGGTATGAATGTAGTTATCACACCTCGATTTTATAGTCTTAACGAGCATGTTGAGTAATTTCTCGCTTGGGTTAGGCTGACCAAAGCACTTTTCTCCAAAATTCTATAACACATTTAAGCAACAATTAGTGTGCCGAGTATAAATACTAAAATTAACGTATCCAAAATTTCTAAAGAAAATGAGTTTAAAGGATTTTGGCATTAAAAATAGACTTTGACTTTTAACCCATTTGACCCGATTTCTTTATACTTTCCTTTTTACCCTTTTGACATATTAGAGGTAGAACATAACCCGAATGAACCCATTTGTAAGTTAAATGTTCAAATTTTCGTTCATATGTTAATGTCTAGGAAGATAAACGAGATCGTATTTAGCAGTAGTTGTAGTTATATAAACCACTTTGTTCATTATCATTTATTCTCACTGTCAAGGAAATATATATTTATACTCAAACAAAACATTACACAGTAGTAGAAAAAATTCCATGGCTACACTCACATGGCCAGTCAGCAAACTACACACCATAGCCGTAACAAGAAAAGATCAACCTCCAATGAGCTGATAAGAAGAAAAATGTTTCATTTTTAGATCCAGCACCCCACCTTCTATTTTATAACCCAGCATGGAAGTTATCGAAGCGACATCCCTTATTTCAGGATGCCTATTACCCATGTGCATTCACTCCGCTTTTTTGTATTAAGGCTTCAAACTTTGACTTCTTCGCTGAATAATAAATGGTGCACTAGAATGAGGTTTAAAATGGCTTTTGAAATAGAGGATTCATCATGTATAAGCTGGTTCATGGGAACTGTAGCGTCTATTGAAGTTGTTGACCTGTTTAACTGGCCTAATTCCCCATGGCATATGTACTTGAACGAAGTAATGGTTGATGGATGAAGATTCCATATGAGAAACTTTAACAAGCAACTCACTTATGAGACGGCCTCTATACACTTATGTCACTAGAGGTTCAGGGTAAATCACAACTTTCTTCAGCGAGTCTAAGTTATTGAAAACATAATCATTAAATGTTCCACTTGCATACTCCAAAAGAATGAGTTTTGGGCAATAAATTATAGGGTAGTGACAACTGCCCTCATGATGAAACTTCTTTTTTAATAATATACCATCATCACAAAGCTCTTTGATGTTGAACAAATCACCAATGAGCGTAGTCTTTCTGTTGGAATCACTCCTAAACCTTAATTCAAGTGTTAGTGATTCATATGTAATAGTTAGCTTATTATGGCCTTTATGTTAGTAATTAGCCTTAGGCTTATGTAGAAGGCCCATAAGCCTAGGCCCAAGTCCAATAAGGAAAGGAAGGGACTAGGAGCGTTGCCCTAGCTCCCACTCTTATAAATACTATGTAATAACCCCCACTTGAGGGTTGGTTGTTCAATTCATTTACTCTTTCACCTCTACGCATAACCTTTCCCATTTATACGTGTGTTTGTGTTTGTGAGTTGTTCATCCGCCTTCTCTTCTTTCTTATTTCTACATATTGATGCTTGTGTTACATATATGGTGACCTAACAGTGGTATCAATCGCCAAATAGTTGGGTGAACGTATTGTTTTTGAAGTGGGTTTTGGTCCTACGCGTAAAACATACGGGTGATACTTTGGTTCGCTTAAAAACGTATTTTTTTCACTTTTTAATTCAAGATTCTTGTACTTTCAACGTTTTAAGGTGATAAAATAACTGTTTTTGGCAAAAAGTTTCAAACTTTACGCGTGGATCATTCTTTTTTAGCTTCGTTTTTTACGTGATAGCTGTTCTACGCGTAACCGTTTTAGACACTTTGGATCATCAAGTTTCACACTTTTGTGTTATTTTGGTGATATTGAAGCTATTTCATCACAAAAATCTGGTTTAGAATCATCTTTGGGCAAAAGTCATTTTATGAGTAGTTCTACGCGTATAAAAACCCTAATACTACGCGTAACTTCTCCTTGGTTTGATCTTCAGTTTTCGTGGTTTACTCCGTGTTTTCTTGCTTGGATAAGCCTGAAAATACGTCGACTTTGGATATCTTTTGCACTGTGATAGTGTAAAAGATCATTTGGGCAAAACCCTAAAATTACGCATAAGCTTAAGCTTACGCGTAGAAATTTTTACGCCTAAGATTCATCTTACGCCTAAGCATTGTCTTACGCATAAGGTAATCCTACGCATAAGTCTTCTACGCCTAACTTTTAGTTTACGCATACCTTTAGCGTTTTATCCTTACTTACGCGTAAGCTAATCCTACGCGTAACTCTTATTGTTACGCGTAACTTTGGTGTTTTTACGCATAAGTGGTACTTGGCTTTTCTGTGATTTCTACGCCTAAGGACTCTTCATCAACAACGGTTCATTCGACTACAAAGATCCATTTAACAATACAAGTTTTCAACATGTCACAACCACCATACTCTAGCTATTTTCCTTACACTTATAATCAACAACAACAACAACAACTAACTCTACAACATCAACAATTTAATCATCAACAACAGATTTATCAACAACAATTTAATCAACAACATACTCCACAACTTACAGCAATTCCACAACCTCAAATGGTTCAACCACCACCTAGTCTTCAAGTACAACCTTACACAAACTTCTACAATCAACATCCATCCAGGAGTACTATGAAGGAACCAACATGGTTTGGCAAGATGTGTGAAGCCTTAAGTAGCCAACAATCAATTCATGAAGCTGGCTCACTTGATAGACCTCCAATGCTCACTCTCGGGAATTATGATCAATGGGTGATAAGGTTCTTTAGGTTTTGTGATCTAAAGAAGCCACATGGAAATTTTTTAAAGAAGGTCATTATGGAAGGTCCATTTCAAATGCCTACTGTTATCACACCCGCAGATCCAGCTGCCAATCCACCAAGAGAAGTTGTCACGAATGTTGCAACTGTCTCAGACCTCACAGGTGATGAACTTCTACATTTTGAAGCCGATGAACTAGCAATGCAATACATCATTTTGGGATTACCCAATCCGATCCTTCGAAGTGTTGATGCTCAAAAGACTGCTAAAGCAATGTGGGAACATATTCATCTTCTTATGGAAGGCACAACACTCAATCAGGAAGATATGGAATCCAAAATCTACTTGGCTTATGAACACTTCATGATTGAACCAGGAGAGACATTAGAGTCATATCATCATCGATTTTCGGACATCATCAATGATTTGGACAAACACAATATCATCATGCCACGAATTGCTGTCAACACTAAGTTCCTAAGTAGTCTTGGTCCGGAATGGGAGAAGTATGTCATTTTTCTCCGTCAAGCTAAAAATCTTCATCATGCTACATACGGATTGTTGTACGACTATTTGAAGCCTCACCAAAAAGAAGTTGACAAAGAAAGGGCTATCCGTGGACTCTCGGCTCCACAGTCATTTCCGGACAATCAACAACTTGCTTTGTGGGCTCAAACTAGTGTTCCTCCTCAACCTGCTCCTCAACCAACTGCAACCATCACACCATATGATCCGTCACAGTAACAACCTCAACAAACTCAATTGGTTCCATACAACAACAACAATGCTCAAGCACTTTACAGTGAAGCTGATGAGGACTCCGATGCTTTTGATGAATTGCAACAAGGATTTGCTACGATTGCTAAAGCCTTCGGCCGGTATACAAACAAATCCAACAATCGCATTCGTTCCTCATCAAACACTAGAAATCAGGCTGTTGTGAACAATGGACGTGTTGAAGTTCAGAATCGTGGTTATGGTCGTCAGATGGGAGGTGGTCAAGGGTTTAATACTTTGGGCAGGAATAACCAGGGTTCTCCACAACAACAGAGGGCTCAAGTGGTTGACCAGGGAAATGCTTAGACTAGGGTTAATGGTCTTTGCTGTTATAACTGTAATGAGAAGGGTCATCTGGCTAATGCATGTCCTAAGCCGAGAACAAGAGGCAGTGCTTACTTCAAAGAGGCTATGCTCTTGGCTCTTAAGGATGAAGCTGGTGGAACTCTCTCCAACAAGGAACAGAGCTTTATGGCAGATGCAGATTCTGATGATGATATGGAGGACTTGCAGGCTAATGCAGCAGTTATGTTGATGGCACAAATGAAAACTCTACATATGAGTGACACAGGCCCAGTGTATGACACTGTCGGCTTGTCTCAGGTACCTGAACAAACAATTATCATTAATGATCTATTATCTCCGCCCACTTCTGAATCTGACACGGATCAGAGTGTTCAACATGAGCCTTCTACATCTCATTCCGATGATCATCAACCAGACCCCGTAGTTACATTTGACGATCAAGATGACCTTATGGTTACCTTTGATGATCAAGTTGACTCTGTGGTTATACTTGAGGATCTAAATAATGACCATGTTGAGACTCACGTTGAACAAAATGATTCTATGTTTGATCCAGAATTTGAGCTCCGGCCCTTAGTTAAAGACCAACAATCCCGAGTGGAACATTACCATGATGTCAATACAAAATTAAAAGAGAAAAATGCACTGTTAACCAGGGATAATGAATGCTTAATTCGACAAATCAACTTTTTTAAAACTCAAGAAAAACGTGAAAAGGGTTTTGAAGTCGCTTTTGCTAAATCTTATCAAAATGAAAAATCTTTAGAACGACAGATACGTGATCTAGCCGCATCGAAGAATGCTTTATTGTCCCAAATAGAACACCTAAAACATGAACATAAACAACAACTTAACGCTCTTACTTTGGAAACTCAAAAAGCCAAGGCTGAGTTGTTAACTTGTCAACAACAGTTCTCTGAGTACAAAAAGCATTCCACGAAACGAATAGATGACTATCTTGAGGAAATTGTCGACTTACAAAACAAAATCAAAGAGTTTAAAACTGTTGTTTATAAACATGGTGAATCAATGACAACGATTCAAAAGTTTTCTTTCAAACCAAATCCAAATGGATATGGACCGAATCTTGCCGATTATAAACCTAAGTTTTCACACAGAGCATTCAAACCAAATCCTGAAGTTTAAAGTGCAGAACATAGAATTGATGATTCAATTATGACTGTTGTTGAATATAATCGGATGGAGGAATTAGATGCTGATGACGAGAGTCGGTCAAAAATGGAAAATGTCGTTTATAATAAACCATTTAACTATTCAAAAGCCGTAACTTTTGTCACACAACAAGATACTTCTAACAAACATTTGGTTATCACACCAGTTTCTGAAGTCAGTCCTCAACCAAATGGTGCACAAATTAATGGTCCTTTACCTTCACTTAGTGAAGTAAAAACTAATGCCGAAAGTTGTCGCGTTATCAAATATTTTGACACTTTCTTATCTGACCTCAAAATTTTGGAACGTGATATTGAATTTCATTCTAAAATAAAAGTTCAACATTTTCAATCGCCAATGGCACGAGAACATAGAGATATTCTTCAGCAAAGAATTTTACCATATGTCAAAAATTTAAAAACTTGTGCACTATATTGGGAAAGGGATTTTCACAAGGAACTTGGTCTCATGAAAACAGTTTTCGAGAAAACAGAAACATCGATTTCAAATACTAAACGTAAAAAGAAACTATTGAGAAAAGATGTTGATCGACTCTTGGAAGATGTTATCTGTGCTGATATCTATAATGTTGTGTTATTGCATTCTTTGCCATATGCATCTGATTCTATATCTGCTGATACTGTTGATTCTGTTGAAATTGTTGAAAATACGGATAATGTGCTTCAGTTCGAGTCTTTAAAAATTGAAAATGAACGATTGTCAAACGAGCTTTCAACTGCAATACGTCGTCTTAATTGGTGTCAAAAAGATATTCATGATCAACAACTTGTTTTTCAAAACAAAATCGCCCAGTTGCGTGCAAAAACTCCTAATCCAAAACTTGAGCAACTGGATGATCAAAACGTGTCTTTTAAGTTTCAAATCTCAAAATATGAACAAGAACTTGCAAAAGTTAAACAGGAATATGGTGTCATATTTGATTTACTCAAACAGACTCGTGATGAAGCATCAAACGAACTTGATCATTATCTTGCACACACTAAAGAAGTCATGAATTTTGCTGGAAATCTTCGTTCTGAAAATCAAGATTTGGTGCACACTATCATTAAGTTACGGGAAATGTTAGGAAAGTATGAACAAGTTCAGCCTAGCATCATTAAGAGAGTTGCACCTGTAACACTTAGCAATCATGTCCCCAGAATACCTGCTGACAAAACACAAATTACTAATGTGCTTCCCTCTACTGAAACAGGACTAATTGCCTCTTTTCCAAACGTCTGCACTTCACAGCCTAGGAGCAATAAAAGGAAGAATAGGAAGTTGCGACCTAAGAAAAGACAAATAAAGAATGTTGAAGTAGAAGAACACCGTAGGACTTTGAATAAGACTCCAGTTGCACCCACTTTAGATATTGCGTCTAGCAAATGTAATGAAAAAAGTGTTGTAACTCATGTTGAACCTTTAAGTACTTTTGATATTCAGTCTGATGCCTCTTGTGTTATTTGTCGTAAAAGTATGCGTTTTGATTGTCATGATAAATGTGTTGCTAAGGCTATCTTGTCACGTTTACAGAATCCTAAGAATCAGTATACCTCTAGGCCCACTAATGCTTATAAGTCTGTGCTTGGTAGACCACCCTCTTTAGATTCTAAGAAACAATTTGATGTCCCTATAGCTCTAGTATCACCTCCAAGGAATGTAGTACCACCTAGTACTTTCACTAAGACTAAAGCTAAGACTAGTTGGAGATGGCAGAAATGGATACATAATACACTAGGATTTAAATGGATGCCTAAAATCATTGATGTGTGTATTTCAACTATAACTGCTGAGGAACCCTCTAACTCATCGGGTTCCAAATCTACTTCTATTCCATCTGTGTCGTCTGTGTGTAATGCAGGTGATACAGATCATCCTTTGGATTGTTGATAGCGGATGTTCCCGACACATGACACGCAACCTTAAACTGTTATCAAACTTTATTTCAAAGTTCATTGGCACTGTCAGATTCGGGAATGATCACTTCGCAGCTATCATGGGCTACGGAGATTATATCAATGGCAATATTGAAATTAGCAGGGTTTATTATGTGGAAGGCCTCGGTCACAATCTCTTTTATGTTGGTCAATTTTGTGATGGATACTTGGAAGTCGCTTTCTGGGAGAAAACCTTTTTCATTCGTGATCTACAAGGAAATGATCTTATGTCTGGCCAACGCTCATCCAGTCTCTACACTATCTTCATGCAAGACATGATTGCTTCATCTCCCATATGTCTACTCTCAAAGGCAACATCTACAAAATCTTGGCTATGGCACAGTCGTCTCTCACATCTAAACTTTCAAACCATAACCAACCTTGCTCGACACAAACTTGTTGAGGTCTCCCGCGATTCCGGTATTCTAAAGATCACCTATGCTCAGCCTGTGAACAAGGGAAAAGCACTCGTGCTCATATTCCTTCAAAGGTGGAACACAACTCTCAGCATGTGCTTCATCTTCTTCACATGGATTTGTGTGGCCTGATGCGCATGCAGACGATTAATGGCAAACGCTACATCTTGGTAATTGTTGATGACTACTCAAGATGGACTTGGGTTTATTTTCTTCGAAGTAAAGACCAAGCTCCACAGATGATCATCACCTTTCTCACGAAAATTCAAATTCAGCTCCGGAATACCGTCAGACAAATTCGAACAGACAAAGGAACTGAATTTGTAAATCAAACTCTTCGAGAATATTATGAGAAAATGGGAATTGAGCATCAAACATCTATTGCCCGCACACCAGAACAAAACGGAGTTGTTGAAAGACGAAACCGTATGTTAGTGGAAGCTGCCAGAACGATGTTAATCAATGCTAAACTTCCAGATTACTTGTGGGCTGAAGCTGTCTCAACTGCATGCTACACTCAGAATCGCTCAATGATTACAAAACGCCACAACAAAACACCATTTGAGCTTCTCCACAACCGGAAACCGAATCTTAAACACTTTCATGTATTTGGATCTCTTTGCTATCCGAATAATGATTGTGATGACTTTGGAAAGCTCAAAGCCAAAGCTGACATTAGAGTCTTCATTGGATACTGTGATAATTCTAAAGGTTACCGGATCTGGAATCGTCGTACAAAGCAGGTTATGGAAACGATTCATGCTAATTTTGATGAGCTTACTGAAATGGCTTCTGAGTATAACAGCTTGGAACCCGGTCACAACCGCTTAAACTTCCCCCAAACCCCATCATCAGCTGACACAAGCCCTCAGCTTACTCGTCAACAAATGGAAAGACTATTTGCTCCTCTGTTCAGTGACGATATTGATGACCGTGCTCCAGGTGTATCCGCTGTTTCCGCTGCTCAACCTGATAATACTTCTATACCTGATACACCTGCTACAACAACTTCTGTTGAAGAAGCACCACCAGTTGACTCTACAACAACAGTTGAACAAACTGCTTCCAACGACGCAGAACCAGCTGATGATGTTCTGAATGATGTAACCCCACCTGCAGATTTTGATCCAAATGCGTTCTTTAACCCGTTCGCCAATGAAACTGCTGCACCTGATGTTGCGGAATCATCTACAAGCCATTTGAATCCTCAAAATCTGCATAATGTATATCAACATCAACCTTCCACACATCGTTGGACAAAAGACCATCCCCTTGAGAATATTATTGGCAACCCGAATCAACCAGTCGTAACGAGACAACGTCTTCACTCAGATGGTGAACATTGCATTTATGCACTCACTGTCTGCCAATCTGAGCCTAAAAACATTAAAGACGCAATGACAAAGGACAACTGGATTGAATCCATGCAGGAAGAACTCAATCAATTCAAACGTCTTGAAGTATGGGAACTGGTTAAAAGACCAACAGGGGTCTTCGTCATTGGTCTAAAATGGATTTGGAAAAACAAATTGGATGCTGAAGGAACCGTAATTAGAAACAAGTCACGTCTGGTGGCTAAGGGTTATAGACAGAAAGAGGGTATTGACTTTGAAGAATCATTTGCTCCGGTTGCTCGTCTTGAGGTTGTTCTGATTTTTTTGGCATTTGCGGCTCACATGAACATCACGGTCTTTCAAATGGATGTCAAAACTGCTTTTCTCAATGGACAACTGAAAGAAACGGTCTATGTAAGCCAACCAGAAGGATTCATTGATCCAGAGTTCCCTAATCATGTCATGGTCTCAAACAAGCCCCTCGGGCGTGGTACGATAAGTTATCATCCTTCCTTATTGCCAATAAGTTTACCAAAGGTTCGGTCGACCCTACACACTTTATACAATATCACGGGGCTCACATCTTAATTGTTCGAATTTATGTGGATGATATCATTTTTGGTTCAACACATTTAAAATACTCAAATGCTTTTGCAAAACTTATGACAAAACATTTTGAAATGTCAATGATGGGTGAACTCACATTCTTCCTTGGAATGCAAGTTCATCAATCACCCCGTGGTATTTTCTTGAGTCAGTCCAAATATGCCCTTGAATTGTTACACAAATTTGGAATGCAAAACTGTGACACCTATGCCACACCAATGGCTCATACCAAGAAGCTAGACGCTGATTTACATGGGAAATTGGTGGACCCTACCAAATACCGTAGTATCATTAGGTCTCTCATGTATCTAACAGCTAGCAGACATGATATTGTTTTTGCCGTCTATCTTTGCTCCCGTTATCAGTCGAGACCAACTGAAACCCACCTCTCTGAGGCTAAAAGAATCCTCCGATACATCAAGGGAACCATTAATTTGGGGATCTGGTATCCGAAGGATTCGGGTTTTGAACTAATCGCTTTTTCAGACGCTGATCACGCAGGATGCTTAGATTCACGTAAAAGTACTTCAGAAGCTTTACAATTTCTTGGTGATAAACTGGTGTCATGGCAATCGAAGCGAGGGTGTACATCGCTGTCCTCAATCGAAGCAGAATATGTAGCCATGTCGGCGTGTTGTTCTCAAGTCATTTGGATGAGAACACAACTCAAGGACTATGGTTACGTATTTGACAGAATCCCGATGTACTGCGACAATCGGAGTGCTATTGCGATCTCGTGCAATTCAGTTCAACATTCGAAATCAAAGCACATCGATCTTCGATATCATTTCATCAAGGACCACGTGGAACAGGGTACTGTTGAATTATATTTTGTGGGTACAGAATACCAATTAGCAGATCTTCTCACCAAAGCCTTAGCTCCTGCTAGGTTTAATGAGTTGGTCCACCGGATTGGTATGCGGTGTTTGACTCAAGAGGAACTGGATGAACTCTTAAAACATTCTTAAAAAACCAGTTAAACACCAAAACCTCTTTTGTAAATATTTTTTCAAAAACAAAATACAAAAATATAAAACCTTATAAAACAACAAAAATATTCTTCTATCTATATTTCTTTTAACATAGCAAGTACATTTCTTCCGTCAACACTCAAATCTTTTAAAATTCAGTATTTTTCCGATCAAGTGTTGAGGGGGAGAAAAATAAATACTTAACTGTTTCAAAATAACATTGTACTTGCATGTGACATTATCCCGGTTGTTTCTTTAATTAATGGTGGTCACATTTCTGGTTTACTGACACTCCTCAGACTAAAATTTATAACCTTTCATTATTTTCTTAAGTCAAGGGGGAGTGTCGTCAAAGTTATTTTCAAAATATCCGTCGTTTGATAACCAAAATGGAAGTTAAAAGGCATTGGATGAAAATGGAAAAGGTGGAGGGACTAAAACTGTCAAAATCCGAAAGTTATTTCTAATAAAACATCCCACGTAACATTAAATCTTCACATTTATTACTCACACCAAACCAATCCTACGCCTAGAATTAAAACTGCAAATCCTAGTTCTTGATCATCAATTTGTATGTGGTTTCATGATCTTTACGTATTTACAAACAATGGTTTTGAATCTTTTACAAATCCAACGGTTAAAATGTGAGATATGAGTGATCTTGTGTTCTACGCATAAGCGTATGAACACATGATCAAGATTGTGTGTTTGTGGTTAAAGGGATAGTGTTAAAATGTTTATTTAACATCATTAAAACTATTTTGATCATCAAAACACACCCAGTTACACGAATTGAGTGATTTTGTAAATTAGGGTTTATGCGTGGGTTTGGGTATTTTCATATGTGAACGTTTTTGGTGATAAAGATTGTTGTATGAGGTTGTTTTTAAGTTGAATTGATCATATTTAAGCCCAGAAGTTAACCAGAAACACTAATGATTCATAAATTGGAAACTAGGGTTTATGTTCATACGGTTTGTGTAACACCCCCAAAAATGACTCAGCGGAAGCATACAAGTGTTGGGGTGCTACTAAATTGGTATCACAACATAAGAATAGAACAACAGGTTTTCATAAACAAACTTTTATTCGTTTCTTAAAAACAATGTTTACATCATTGATTAGTGCGGAAAATGGCCCATTATAAACAAGTAGTCCCAATACATAAATCAGAGTCATCTATGACCATGCCATGCCTTTGCTTTGCGCCTCCAAAGATAAGCTATCACCTCAAAACCTGAAGACACATGCTAAAAGGGGTCAGCTTACGTTGGTGAGTTCATAGATTTATTTAAAAAGGAATTTCAGTACACAGTCTCAAATTTGGTTTTTGATGATCATTACGTCTTGCATAATGTCATAAAGTTTATGATTTCAATTCATAACAGGATTTCATAAAAGAGATTTCATTGGAGGACCATAAGTAGGGTATATGTACATTACAACGAATATAATGTCATATATTGAATCTATTACGCTAGCACTAAGTTCATGCAACCGAAACTACGACAGTTCTCGTATGCACAAAGAAGTCATACAAATAAGGAGCCCATGGCGAGTGTTTATCCCAATACACTCGGTCCCGACATGCTATATGTTTCGCCTTGACCCAAGCGGGGTCAACCGAACGAGAGAGTCACCTCAATAGATCTATTTATAACATTCGCTTCCCGAGGAATTGACGGTTCACGAAGAGGGCAATTTGGGATCTAAGGACTTAGGCTAAGCTGCGTAATATTCTAGGTCAAACATTTTGGTATGCTCTATAAAACATCTATGTATGATGAAAACTTTAAACATGTAAAAGCATAGTATGCATGGAATGCACAAGTAAAATGATTTTAGTAAAATGAGCATGTATCTTCCCCCAAAACAGTTATAAAACAAGTAAAAGTAGGGGCTATGAAACTCACCTTGGCAATGTGCAATATGAAGTCTAAAGGAAATTAAATCAGGGAGTGATAGTGCACGGCTCCGACACGCAACCTAATTAATACGGCAATTTAGTCTTTATGTTTAAGACTCGATAAAGTTTAACTAACTTTATAAGTTTTTTAAAGTTTTTGTTGTTGTTGTTGTTGTTTGTGTGGCAGCATTTAAGTTTTGAATAGTTTTCCAATTGTTTTTAAGTATAGGCTCTAGGAAGTGTACACGCAAAAAGTATAAAATGGGAGAATATCAAGAGTGAACGAAACCTTGGCTTGATGATAGCCGAAAGGTGATATCCGAAAAGGAAAGTACACATATTATGAGACTCAGGCGGTTTGAATGAAGAAGACGTGTTTAAAATATATATATAATATATATATTTTCATGTCATCTAATATCTAGAATAAATGTGTTTAGAAGCTTAAGTATATACCATATTGTGTACATTTGAGATTAGAAAGCTAATGTAAGCCTCGAGATACCCTTCATGTATCCCCAATATTTGTTTGAACCAAATGTTTTTATTTTAATTTATTCAAATTACATTTGAAAAAAAACGCAACGTAAGTTCTCATTTGTAAAATAATTATGTTTATCAAACTATGGTATGACACCAGTATATATTTCATTTATTCAATGTACCTAACGTCGAAGTTTTATAAAAGCACGTTTCATTAAGTTTAAACAATTTTAATTAGTTATTGCAAGTAATTGTTTGCAAGTTTCTGCCTTAATGATTAGGAGTATATAAAAAATATTCCATTTGAAATTATATGAAATATAAGTTTATGGGTTATGTGTAAAACTCGTTTTATTTAAATAGTATGTTTTCAAGTTTGTTTGACTTTTACATTTTGCCATTTGACTTTGTAACTTCCGTTTTTAAATAACATTAATGATATATTGCAAGATGTGTCTACAATCATGGGATGAGGGCGAGCAAAGACCAATGTGTCGTATGTTTATGGTATGTTGTTATGACGAGTCGAGGTAGGACGGAGGTGAGTCAAACAAGGTGAATACGAGTTGAACGAATTGGAATTGAGTCGTGTGTAAATGTATGTCGAGATGAGATGGGAGGAATGTCGAGAGAAACATAAACTTAATCGGAAAAACTCGAGATGATACATATTCCACGCCCGAGTGGGCTGCAAATAAGCGGAACAACAGCCCTTTGTGTGGCTGAAGACAAGCCGAAACGAACACCCCTGGTGGGATGAAGACAAGCATAACCAACACTGGTTTTTGGGCTGAATTGCAGCAAAACAAACACACCTATTTGGTGCAGAAAATCAGTAAACAAACGCACCCTATTCGAGCTGTAAATCAGCTGGCAAACACACCGTTTTTGAGCTAAAAAAATAGCAGATAGATGTACTCTTTTGAGCTGAACAATACAGGTCCAACGTACCCTTTTCTAAGCTGAAAGTCAGCGGACAAATGCACTCTATATGAGCTGGAATTCAGCAGATGAAACGCACCCTTTATGAGCTGTTTTGGAACTTATGTTTCTGTCATAGGATTGACGCGAGAAGGGCAACCGAACGCAAGCCTAAACTGAAAACTGATTATGTACGTAGTGGGGCTCTTACGAGTGTTCTTCGAGATATAATTGTTAGACAAGGTGACAACATCCTCGGGGGGTCTTAGGTGACTCAAGAAAACTAACTAAATACTTTTATGACTTGATTATACACACTCATATAGACTCCTTTGAACAAAACAACAACTGTGGTTGGACTTGTGCTTAACGTCAAATATCACAATTAACTAAATGAGTTAAATTTTATGTCTTGATTTTATTTTGACCCGAAATAATAAGCAAAGATGAACACCTTTAAATATTGTTAGTGGCTTTTGAGATGGGTCAAGTGAAGCAATATTTACCCATCTTGGTTTTTGACCAAGCACGCAAATAACCAAACAATCCCCACTGTTTGGGTAGTGGTTCTCGACAGTAGACACAAAAAAAGGAACCCTCCAACTACAAAGCATATACAAATGCTTAGACAGTTGAGGCTCGACCTCGACATCAAACCAAACACAATTTAACCCAAAAATTATTTTAGTCTAATAAGCTTAGCGATATGTCTAGTAGCAAAACAAATAAAATTTCACTTTCCAATCTTGAGCCATTATAAACTTTCTTTTACACATCTTGTTTTATTTTATTGTTTGCCAACAACAACAACAATAATTAATTATAACATGAAATAAAATTTCATTTGATTACATGTTCGAACAAAAGGAGTAACATAAATTAAAAATTAAAATAGCAAATAAAAATTCACAATAACTATAAATCTTACAAGAAAACAGTTGGGTTGTGGGTGGGATGAACCGAACACAAGAAGACTCCAATTGAGCGCGAAATAGTTGGACTTGAACGAATTGAAGCTTGATTTAAACTCTCTATATCCCAAGTAACAAAACCCCCTTATCAATTTTGAAAAGCCCCTTTGTTTTATAGAACCCTAATTTTTGTGAGATGTTGAGAGTGATGAGTGAAAAACTGTGATAACTCTTTTCTATTTGTAGGGAAGTAAATGGAAAGTTCTTATTCTTCTTTCTTGGTCCATTGCATGCGTGACTTCCCTTCTTGGCTTATTCGAACCATAGCCGGCGCATCAAAGAGAGGATTTGGAGAGATCAAAAACTTACATGGTTTTGGTAAGAAAGAGGAGGATATGATGGGATAACATGTTGGGCTTTCCTCTTTGGAAGATTCGATCTATGTGGGTGGCTAAGAGTAGAGGTTGAAGATGAGATTTGGATATCTTTTCATTTTCTGAGTTTTGTGCTTTTGTCGTGTGTGGGAGGAAGAGAGATGCCAGCCATCTTTTTTTTTTTTTTTTTTTATTTGATAAAACAGTATAATCGGTACTCCGTGTTTTGTCGAGTTTATTTGTACACGTACCTTCCCGGTATCCGAAAAATATAAAAGTTATATTTTTAGGAGCGATTTTATGAGTGTAATAATATGACATCTTTATTATGTTGGAATTTGATTATAATAGTTTGTCGTTATTAATTTGGTGTCGGTATGCGTGCGGTGCCGTGACTTTCTGAATTAACGAGATAACTTCTCGTTTTCCTTCGTAAATCATTAGTGATTGATAAAAAGTGTATTTTTCTCTTATCTCAGCATTTATTTTTAGTTTTGTATGCTACCGCGCTGCAGTATGCGGAATAACTAATGGATTAAGCTTATGTACGCTTAAATTTTAACTTGGACAATAATAAATTTCACCTTTATTATACGGATACATAGTGGACAAGCGGAGTCTTATTTCTAAGGAAACGAGATGACCTCTCGGTTTTAAATTTTTGATATTGGCATTTTGTCAGAAAATAATTGTTTTGAATTTTCTGACGCGATAAATATTATTAAAATAATCCGAAATTTTACGGGTTGTTATAGTTTGGGTATTTTTGATTTACTTAGATTTTGATGTTAAAACTTGGATAAAACATCTCTTTGGGCTTCCTAGACCTCCCAGAAAAACTTTGGTGCAATTCCTATGGCTAGATATCTTACGCGTAATCTTTGAACTTTAGGGTTTAGGTCTACGCATAAGTATGTTTACGCGTAAACTGTTTGATAAGTATGCATGTCATGATCTGTTATAAAATGAATGTATGTGTTAATATTGATGCTATGATAATTTTATTTCAGGTTTGCAACACGTAAAAATCAGAATCAAGGTTGTTAGACATCTACGCATAAGGATCACCTTACGCGTAGCATGTTATGCGTAAGAGAAATCTTACGCGTAAGGTTCTACATAAGGGACTACGCGTATCCTGTGAAGGATATGCGTAAACAGTGACCTCTACGCATAAGGTCTACTCTTACGAGTAAGCCTTACGCGTAAGGTTTATATACGCTTACGCGTAAGCTCTACGCATAAGGTCCCCTTTTCCTACGCGTAATATTTCTTACGCGTAAGTCAGGATCCTACGCATAAGCTTGCGTTTACGCGTATACCTCTCCTGTTTACGCATGAGCTGCCATTTCTACGCCTAAGCCTTGTTTAACCTTAATCATGAATTGTTACGCGTGAAAACTTGTAAATAAATAAATCATAACGTCACGAAACCAATAATGTCACTAATAAGCTTAAACGTTTAATATGTTGTGAAAAATAAGTGATAACCTGAACTTTAAAACTTAAAGTTAACTAACTCATGAAACTTATCACGACATCATTGGACTATTGGACAAACAAGTGACTTTGGACTCGTAACAATCATCAACATTGCACATTCAATAATTAGATAATAAAACCATCTGTTGACTAACATAATGTCTTTCGATATGTTGGTTCTTTTGGCTAAATGTATTTCAGATCATGACATGGACGCTCAAATGAATGTGGATGCACCAAATGTTCTCACCATTGTTGATATCTTCCCAAATGGCTATCCGATGAAGATTGGAAAGAACAACCTTCGTGTTGACTTTGAAACCCTCACCTGCTCAGAGTCCTCTTGCTTGATTGCTGTGGATATTCTGAAGAATCATCCTTATCAGAACATGCTCTCCAACTCTGCTACTGTTCCAGAGATCTACATTCATCATTTCTGGAATACAATGCAAAAGATCAAAGGACAGAATGCTGTGACAGTGACTCTCAACCACAAACAAGTCACCATCACACCTGCAGACTTACGGGATGTTCTTCTCATTCCAATCATTGAGCCAACCGAACTCAATGCCACACCAACTGAAGAGACTGTTCTACAGTTCCTGATCAATATTGGTTATGACGAAGCTACAAGAGTAATCACTAAGCATTCACATGTGGATCTTAAAAATATTCCTCAACCTTGGAGGACTCTCTACATCATCATCACCAAATCTGTTTCTGGTCGTGACAGTGGCTATGAGCACCCCAAGCTCATGGAACTGCAAATCTTTTGGGCTTTGGTCAACATGAAGCACATTGAAGTCGAAGCTCTGATATGGGACGACATGATGACATTTCTCAAGAAGCTTGGCTCAAAAATCCCTTATATCAGATATACCAAACTGTTGATCCAAAGAGCACTTGGGTTTAACCCGGATATCCCCAAGAGAATCAATGACCCCAACAATCACGACATGTTGTATGAACCTACTCTAACAGTCAGATTTAAGGAATCAACAACAAAGAAACAAGGTGCTGTGCTGCCGGATCACCTTCTCTCTGATGAAATCAAACAACTTTACTCATATAAAAGGTATCTGGTAGCAGTTGATGAAGGTAAAGTTGGTTCTCTCGATGATAAGTCTTCTGGTACACCTACCAGGAAACCGAGAAGAGAAGGCAGGGAGTGTTGCAACCACAGAAAGTCAAAGGAAGTTCCCGAAGAGGAAACCTCCACTCAAAAGGAAAGTTCCTTCTAAGGAAGCCGTTCCTATTCCCGTACCTAAGCCTGAACCGCCAAGAAAGCTAGTGGACGAAAGCTCTGAGGAAACCGAATCAGACGATGAGGTCTTCTACTCTGAAACTGCAACCGACGTTACTCAATCATTAGCTAAACCTCCCAGTCCACCAGCTGACAAAGGTAAAGGGAAAACTCCTGTGATTGAACATGATAAGGAGAGCTCTGAAGAAGAACCAATAGATGAGCAAAAGGAATATCAAAGGAAGTTAAAGGAACTCAGACATAAACATTTTGCCGAAGCATTTGCAAAGGATCAAATGGGTGGCCCCGGAGGGTCGAGTGGTGGCGTTCAATCTACACCAATTCCTGATGCGGTTAATCAACCCGATAAGGGAATTGGTGCCACCACTCTTGTGCAACAACAAAAACCCCCGGAGGAACCAGAAAAAGAGAAGTCTGAGAAAGAAAAGACTGATGAAGAGGCTGCAGCTCATGCCAAAGCAGAAAAGACTAAAACTGGAAAAGATGACTATGATGATTTTCTTCTCAACAGTCCAATTCGTTCCGAGGAGAAAACTTCTGATCCTCCAAAGGACCCAGAGTCACCTCACATCTCATCATCGGACTCATCTTCTCACTCCTCACCACCACCATCCAAAAGATCAACCAAATCCACCTCCAAATCTGTGAAGAAACCAACAGACTCTTGGTTATCCCGGGCTAAAACAAGAATTGTTAAAGCCAAAGCAAGTACAGAAGAAGGACGTTACCAACAAAAAGCTGAATCAACTCGCTGACAGAATCAACTTTCTTCAAGACAGGATAATCGAGTTGTTGACAGAAAGGGAACAAATCCAACAGTTTATCAAAGGAGGTTTCCAAAAGGAATTGGAGAAGACGACAAGAGAATATACTCACAAGTTTCTTCTCGATACTGTCCCCGGTGTGACTAGAGAAGTATTCTCCAGACAACTTACTCCAAACATCGTCGCATTGGTTAAAAATATAATGTCCAAAGAATCGACCTTCAAATTGAGTTAATCGCTAAATTAGTGATGCAAATGTCAAAAAGAGCTGGAACCTTCACTTCGGATGAAGCTAAGTTTTTTGAGACTCTATTAGACTATCAACTCAGGTCTTCATGCAAAGATTCAGCAAGTCAACCAAAACGACCAAGAGATGACGATGATAAGGACAAGGATTCTGCACCTAAACGTCCAAAGAAGTCTGGTGAATCATCTTCAATGCAACCTCCACCCCAAAGGACTCCAGCTCAACCACGATCTCCTCCTCGCACTTCTACTGAAAAACCTCAGGATTCTGAGTTACCACCCCAGACTCAGAAAACCGGTGATCACTTTGAGTATACGGGTGGTGATGATGAGGAAATCCCTGACCCCCAACAACAACCCATCTCTCCAAAGGCACAACAAGGAACCAAAGCATCCTCCTCTAGGCCTAAGAAGAAGAAGAAGAAGACGACTAAGGCTGACTTCATTTCATGGCTAGACGACGATGACACCGAATATGAATGGTTTTCAACACTTGTTGCTGCTACACCCCTTTAACTGACGACCAATTTATGGTAGAAGGTAGTACGTTAGAGCATGCAAAGTTACTGCAAGAAAAGTTCCGAAGTGAAAAGATGACGAAATCATAGTTGAAACGAATCAAGAATGAAGCATTCCAAATACTCAAAGACAGCTCGGAAAGTGCTATTGAGGTTGAATATCACCTTGAAAACATAGCACGAGCCATGTCTAACAACATTGATTGGCTCAACCCGAAGCAAACATCGACTACACCAGAAAAGACAACGCTCCATACTACACTGATTGGACCAAACCTCTACCTACCATTGGTCGACCGGATCAACCTCGATTCCATTTCGATACTTCTTCAACAACGACCTAGAATTTCTTCTACATGGTAGCGACGTGTCAAGGAAATACGCTACATCACTTACACTTTCGTTCGGCAGCCATATACTCCAACTGCATAGCCATCGAAGAAAAGGCTACCCACATGTTCAACAACAGAGTGGAAGAGTATGACATCAATGCAATGTATGGGATTCACCATTGGCTGGAACGCCGACAAATCTACTACAGAAGCTGTCAGGTTCGTAAATCTCAATATGAAGTGTATAGTGGTCAAGGGATCGTTGCTATTAAGCGGTTGCTCTTCGTCTAAATGGGACTATACCTTCCTAAAGAACATCGTGGTCAAAAGACAAGACGAAAAGGACTATGCTTTCTGTGAAGCGGACTTCCGGAATTTGTCTCTCAACGATATTGAAGATCTGTATCTTGCAAAGGTACAGGGACGCATGAGACAATTCTTGACAGAAATTCAACGTGAATACATCAAGTCCTTGCTTATCTTCATCAGAAGCATCGTGATCCAGGAACGTGTAGAAGATTTTAAACTTGCTGTTGAGTCGTATCAGACTCGTGTCAACTTCACTAGACCTCAGCTAGAACTTCCTGACATCAACCATCTCCCTCAATTCACTCTCATCAGCAAACCCTTTGGAGTAGTCTACCGCAGTGCACTCCACCGCAACTGCTTGATGGCGTGTAATGAGCTTCATAAGTTTAGAGATTCAACATTGAAGCATGTCAGGGATGGGCTAGCATACCGGTTAAAGGCGATTCAACAAGGCATTGGGTCACCAACGAGATGGTATTCTCAGGAAAGACGGAATGTAAAGAGAATCATCAAGATGCTTGATGAAAGGTTGTTTCGAAGAGATCAGTTCAGAACGTTGGAGAGTTTCGTCGGTGGTCGTCAACGCATTAATCTCATAGGCTATCAATGACCAGTTTGCATTCCTGGAGTTCTTTCGGAACTACCTGACATTCCTGGTACCCCTTAATCTGTTTCAATTTCATATTCATTTGGATGTGTGATTATATATGACAATGGCTTGTGCACATATAACAGTGTACAACCCGTTCTTGTAATGAAAGGACCATGTGGTACGCTTCAGTGCCACAATCCTTATAAAAGGAGCGAAAGCTTCTTACTTTTGAGTAAAACTTATCAAACCTTTCATTTTTCAAAGGTTTTACTCAAAAGAACAAGTACTTCCCCTTATGATTTTCAAAACCTCAACCGTTTATATCACTTGTTGAGGGGGAGTATTTGATTTAAAAACTTTGTTCACAAACTGTTCTTTGTGTAATCTTCCCACAAAACTCAAAATGGTCATATTTATTCTTAACATTTCTTCAAAAATAACATTTATATGCCATTTTTTAGGGGGAGAAAAATTATGTGATAAGAAATATGTTGTGTTTTGCTATTGAATCCTCGTGTGAAAAGACTTCAACCCATGAATTGACGGGAACTGAACAGTCATACATTGAAAAGATTTATCTTCCAAGACTTATCCAAGTAAATTGTACCCATTCGAGAAGCTCTTGATAGACATGAACTTTGACGGGTTTGACAACCTCTCGGGGTTGTCCACATCTTCAAGGTAGTTATTAGAGCTAGTTGTCACCTAAAATCTGACAATGTATCTCTTTAACTATGCAACGTAATCGTGTCTCGCAAAGAATTGTCTATCTTGAGTCGATCAATTCAAAAAGTGCGAGCTCTTCTCTCACTGTGCAGATTTCTGTTAAAACTCTCAAGCACATGTGAAGGGGGAGTATTTATGAAAATCTAAAACTCATAAAGTGTTCAAACATGTTTTTCATTCACAAACACTTCGAGAGATTTTCATGAAAATGGTTTTATGGCAATGGAGTTATAAGGTGATTAAGGTTAGGAACAACCGTCCTATGATCCGCCAGAGCCGGAGGATCTACCCAAGGACACTACCAATAGTTAGAATTAGAAGTCCTTAGGTATGATTATAAAAAGGAGAAAATGAGAATCGGAGAAAGAAGGAGTTGAAGAATTAAAAGAAATGCAAAGAAAAAGGGTCAAAAGAAATAGCCCTCAAAATTATTCAACTTAGGGCAGAACGGGTTCAATTCATATACTACTGGTTGTCACTAGATGACACCGGTATTGAAGATTAAAAGTCGTCATGGACCCGATGGACGCATGCACTAAACCTTCTTAACCACTCAAGTTTCTCTCAACGGAAGCTTGTTTCATTCTCACAGGGAACCCTACGTAAACTATCGGCTTTCTCTTAGAGATTGCTGGTATTGAAGAAGGAGACCCTCTCCCTAGTCTCCGCTCAGGAAACCAAAACACACTATTGAGTCTAGAGCCACGAGATTCATCAAAGATCTCTTAGGTACACTTGACATTTCATCACTTGTTGTTCAACAATAAGAACATCAGTGGTACGTTATCGAGTCCTTCACAGATCTTAACAATCTGTCGAGAACATTTATGAGAGGTTCACAACTGTGATCCTTAGTGATTGAATGGAAACTCCTGCCAGGGTCAACATCAAACAGCCCTGACAGCAGGTCGCTTCGGTAACTCCCCGTGGATTACGCTTAGTGGTCTCAAACGGTCTACAGTCGTGAGGTGATGCTTAGGTGTGCCTCAGCGACTCATCTGAATCGTAGGTGTACTTCGGTACATCGTGTTATCTCACTTGTGGGACTCCGGTTCACGAACGGCCTTTGTGAGAATTAGAGTTGTGTTTTCACACTATGCTGTTAACACTCTCGAAGTTCAAACTTGTAAGTGTCGGAATCCGCTTATAACTAACCTTTCTTATGTTTACTTCTTATGGAAGCTCTGGAGCGGACTGATCGTGCAGATTCTTCTCATGCTCATACCAACAACATCTCTAATGGAAGTTCTCTCAAAAGGCAACACAAAGTCAGAATGATTCTTCGTCAAGTCAAAGAATCTACAAAGTTAAAGACTAAGAGAACTTCATCAGTACTGCAATCCAACGCTAAAGAGCGTGTGAGCATGTTGAAGAAAGACGTGGAGACACTAAAGCAACGAAGCTGACCTGATGCAGACTACCACACCATACTATCACTTTCAAAGAACAAAGAACAAAAAGAACAAAGAATTTGATGACGTCAAAGCAGAATTTTTCAAAGGAAACAATTTCTCTACACTGGGGAGATTGTTCGAATCAAGACACTCCTTCTCACAAGAAAGAAGAATGTCAGAAGACGTCAAAGCTACTATTACATCAGCACCTACATCGTTTATCACTCTTTCATTCATCGTTAACACTTAGGGGGAGATTGTTGGAATCACTCCTAAACCTTAATTCAAGTGTTAGTGATTCATATGTAATAGTTAGCTTATTATGGCCTTTATGTTAGTAATTAGCCTTAGGCTTATGTAGAAGGCCCATAAGCCTAGGCCCAAGTCCAATAAGGAAAGGAAGGGACTAGGAGTGTTGCCTTAGCTCCCACTCCTATAAATACTATGTAATAACCCTCACTTGAGGGTTGATTGTTCAATTCATTTACTCTTTCACCTCTACGCATAACCTTTCCCATTTATACGTGTGTTTGTGTTTGTGAGTTGTTCATCCGCCTTCTCTTCTTTCTTATTTCTACATATTGATGCTTGTGTTACATATATTGTGACCTAACACTTTCCACTACCTGTCCTCCCAACGATACCAAATAAGATACAAAATTCCTAGAACATATTATCTCGGATCTCTAAATCAAAAACACTGAGAACATATATTTCAAACCCCTAAATCAAATAAACACAACCCCTGGTGACAATTTCTAAAGAAATAGCTTAGCCAGATGAAGTGAACCATATTCCTAAGTTGTTTTACCAGCAAAGATCATGCTTTATTGATCAGGGCCAGGGGGCATCCCATAGTTATGTTGTATGCTAATTTTCATATCCCCAATGGTGTTTTAGCTGTTAATTACGAATGTTATTGCTTTTTGATTTGATTTTGTATTTATGTAAACAAAAGTTAAAAACGGCTCTATGTTGTAGAAGGTTAAATACGATTCTATGGTGTTTTTCCACAATATTTTCTTACAATTTTGCGCTCATGCTTCATTTACCGTGTTAGGTGATGCCTTTAACCCCACGAAGTACTACCATTGATATATTATGCATGATGGAAAGTTTGTACATTCTCATGTTGTTGATAAAGGTACATTACTACATTATAATCGATCTTTTTCTTGATTCAATTTCTTATGAGCTTAATTTCATTCAGATCACTCAGAGATTTCGTAGAGGTTCTTACCATTTTTTATATTATTTTTGTATAATTAATCTCAGCTGCTACTGCAGTGCTTTTTGATGCTGAACAAAGATAATTACTAAGTGAATCTCAGGTGTGTTTCTTGACAAATTCAAAGAAAACAAAACATTGATTCTCATGTTCAGTTTTCTTATGCTGCAATGCAACTTTTTAATGTGTCAAACAAGTTACATTCTCACTCTAAAGTTGCATTGACAACTTTTTTGGTTAGTTATTTGTGTACAGAACTTAAGAATGTGCATGTAGCCATGTATAAGAAGCGTTGTTCTAACCAGTTTCAACATATTTTGTAAAAGAAATATGCTTGGCCTGCATGTATGTTGTAACCACTAGAAGAAAACAATAAAGACTGTTTACGTAGACAAACTGTATAAACATTAAAAATGTTTTTTTTTTTTTAAGACACGGAAAGTACAATTAAGTTGAAACTCATATTTATTTCGTTAATCATTGTTGTGGATTTGTTGTTTAGGTCTTTACTACATAGAAAAACAAGAAATATAGTGTAACTTATGTTTTTTTTTTTTTTTTTACAATTTAATGTCAAGCTGTAATCTTAAGAAAGTAAGAATCGGTTGTATAAAGTCAAAATTTGAAATTAAAGGCAAAATTGTGCTGATTATGGTAACATGGTATAAAGTTTACATAAATGTGATAAGAGTCCCATAAGCCTAATCGTACTAGAGTCTAAGATGCAAGAGAGTGTAACGGCATAATAGGTTATTGGTGAGGTCAAACTGGGTAAAATGGCTTTCGATGAAAGGATATCAAAGCTACCAAAACAGGTGACCAAAGCCCGTTTGCAATCGTGTGTGGTGTACCACTTTTGCTATCATTTATGAAATATGTTTTGTCATCACTTAAATGGTTGCGCCTTGGAGATATGGATGTAGGCATCATACCCTTAATTTGAAATGGTATTGGATCACTCCGCAATATTAGAATCAAAATCAGTGTTCTCATGCTTATTGCATGTACGCTATATAATAGCTTATTGCATGTACGCTATATAATAGGTTCATTTGCATTAAACATTTTTATTTATTAATAAACGATTGTGGATCAAAATGATAATAACGATTATTATCGTTAAAAAAAATAAAATAACATATAGTTTACTGTTTTTTTAGTTTTGGTTGGAAGACCCATTTACGATTACTGGGAAGCTGGCACAATTGTATTTCTGTTGAATATATCACAATGTTCGAGACAAGGCCAAGCTGCATATTCATAACCATAGGCAGGTTATTAAGTTCATGCATATAAGGATTCTAATTAATTTTATACAAGTAATTACCCGTACTAACATTTCGTTGGGGGAAATGTGTTCTGTAATTCACCTGCAGTTGATGAATAGAGTTTTCTGTTGTGTGAACAAAAAGATCAACTAATTAGGTATACTCTTATTTTACAATCACACTATCTCCCTTTCCTATTTTCTCTCTATCTCAATTTTCTGCATCCATCAATTGCTCCTCCCCCTCTCATTTATTTTATTTATTTTTGGCATGTCTTTCTTCTTCATTATGGGAGTGTATATGTAAAAAATGTGTCAGTTTTGCTTTGTGAGGTTTTTGTTCATATCTTTAGTTTGTGGAGCTTATAAGGTTGATAGTTTGTTAGTTACTTAGGTGTTATTTTTTTGATGGTTTATTGGTTTGGTTCTTGATCTTGATTATTAACTAGATTTTTATATGTTAATGTTTTTGCTAAGAAATGTAGATCCTGGAAAAAGCTAATTATTTGGGAACCGAATCTTACTACTGTCATTCTAAAAATCTTACAGATTTTGCACTTATTTGTCCTTCCAAAATCCAAACCACCATATTCTTTTGTATTTTTGATGTATGTGTTTCATATAAGGATGCGATTTTCATTTAAATAAATAAGAACATAAACATAAAAATTTTATACTTTTAATCCGGCAAGTAAAATCATTTATGGCGTTAAGTTGTTTATCTTTTAATCGACAATGATACATAACAAAAATTAAAAAAAAAAAACCCGTGCGTACACGGGTATTATAACTAGTAAGCAATAACTAAAAACACCTATTGTTACCCTTTTTTTTTTACCGAAAATTAGGACTAGAAAACAAAATTTGCCTCGGTGTCCGTTCCCAACTAAGGGGGTGTTTGATTGTCACTTAATAGGATGGGCCAGCACTGAATAATGAATCGGGCAGCACACAGTTTGTTTGACTGGAAGATTTCGTCACCTCTGAGCGAGTGAATTGATGCTGACCGATTCTACTATATGTGGTCCCTAAACCATTCAGTGATAGAAATTATAAGGTGATGCTATTCTCCTATTCACGTGTCTATCTTATAATTTACAGTATTTTATTAGTATGTTACCCACTTCATTTGGTCAATTTCTATTGTCGTGTTGCTATATTTGAAGTATATAATAATTGATTTGCTTGTCTGACTGACACATAGATGACAATATTGATTGGCACATAGATGACAAATATGTATATACTTTTGAATATGTGTACTTCGTGTATTTGTTGATACTTTTAGTTTTTAGTATTCTTAAAGTGCAAAAATGGTTTTATACTCACATAATAACCATAAAATGATGGTCATGATAAAATTAAAAATAGTAATTTTAGTCATTCAGAATGTTGATTCATACTAGCTATCAAACAGGTGAAACTAAATCCCACAGAGCTTCAAGTCATTCAGAGAACAAAATCATTCAGCGCTAAATTATTTTATTTTATCAAACAGCCCCTAAGTGAGAAACCGTTTTGAATAGAATGTAAAATGTAGGGAGGCTTATGAAGGCCCATAAAGCCCAAACCTCAAACAACCACCCTCAACAACCACCACCCACAATTACACATCTCCCAGTAAAAAACTCAACTCAATTATTATTATCACACACTCACTACCTTCCCGCCAAATTCTCCCCCAAATCACACACAATCCACAAAAATCACTCCTCCCAAATCATAACAAGAACACCAATTATTAACTAATTAAACACATCATCATCTTCATCCAAACACTTCACAAAAGAAACCCTAAAAAAAAGAAGATGTCAAACCCTAGCAAGGGTTTATTAGCAGGCATAATCAGCAAAATCCGAGTAGAGAATTTCATGTGTCATAGTCATATGGAAATTAATCTCGCTGATCATGTCAATTTCATCACCGGACAAAACGGCAGTACGTAATTGTCTTTGTATATATTGCTCCTTTTTTTTCGGAAATTTAGTTATGTGTTTTTTTTTGTTATGTATGGTAGGTGGAAAGAGTGCGATCCTTACGGCGTTGTGTATCGCGTTTGGATGTCGTGCGAAAAGTACTGACAGGGCCACTACGTTGAAGGAGTTTATTAAGACTGGTTGTAGGTGAGTATTTTGTTTTGGGGTTTAGGTCTCGATGTGGTTTTGCGATATGGAATTATTGCGAATTGGTGTTTTTCGGCTTATATTTCATAAGCCCCAATTATTTTGAGACTTGTGGGCTTATATGAGTTTATCTTTGCATGATAAACTTATATAAGCCCATAAGTCTCAAATAAGCCAAAAAATTAAGGCTTATGAAATATAAGCCGAAATCAAATAAGCTCGTAAGCCCACATATAAGGTTAAACAAACGCCCCCTAAATTTGCTAATTTGGGGGGTATTGGGTACTTTTATAGTTCATAACAAGCAATGGCGGAGCTAGAAAAATTTCCGTGGGAGGGCCGAAACAAATTTTTTTGGGGAAATACATTAAATGGGAGGGCCGAAATAAAAGTTTTTCCGAAAATACACATGAAATCGCGAAAAAATATACTAGCGGGCTTAGGCCTAGGAGGGCCGGGACCCTTCCCGGTCCCTTAATAGCTCCGCCCTTGATAACAAGACCAAATAGGTCAATTTTTGAAAATCATGGAAGTTTAGTAGATACAAGTTTGACAACTTTAAGGACCAACTTTTCTTTCTTACTTAAAAAATGTTGAATTTCGACAAATTGGATTCCATTGTTCTTTTGTGAGCGAGAAAGTACTTGATACCTCATATTCGCAAATTTTGTATTTCATGCTACATATGCTGGCAAGTTTCTCTGTTCAGGTTACCCCGCTTGTGACCATTTACAATCCTTTTTCTGGCCACCCCAAATGTGTACCTTGTGAGGTTTGAACCCTAGACCTCGTGTGACGAGGTTCGGTGCCTTACCACTGGGCCATTTGGTGGTGCGCATGTCAGGTGACATTTAAATAAGGGTAATTGCTAACAGGGGTGATGTATAGTATCAAATTGGCTAATGTGGGGTCATAACGGGACTGAAGTTTAACTTTTACAAATAAGGAGTGAAAGTTAAATAGTTTTGTCTAATTTAATTCTCATTTTTTTCTTCAAAAATGTCAAATTTTGACAATAAGAAACTTGTTTTTTGTTAGAAGTTGGATTTCGTAGCTGCTTCGGTGACTGAGATAATCACCAAAACAGCTATGAAATTCAACTTGGTATTGCATGTTACCCTTGTTAGCAATTTTCCCACTAAAAATTAAATTCTTGTACAAATTTTGGTGCAATTAATTCGAAAGTTTTTATTTAATACATAGTCAGATAACCAGAACCAGTTTCACTATATTAAAACACAATGCAAAGCACCCCAGATATGTTTGTGAAACCGAGAGATGATATGCTTTGCAAAGGCTGATCTTGTCGAGCTTATTCTTAATGGGTTTAATACCTTTTACTTGTTTCAGCTACGCCCTTGTACATGTGGAAATTATGAATCGGGGGGAGGATGCTTTTAAGCATGATGTGTTTGGAGATGTCATAATCGTAGAGCGAAGGATCACAGAATCCAGCAGTACTAGTGTTCTTAAAGATCAACAAGGTTTATTGGTTTTTTCTCATTGGATTTTCAAATTTTGTATCCATTTGTATATGTTGATTGAAATATGTCATGACTTGTCACTCATCAATGATTGCTCTTTTGTATTCTTCAGATTGCTTATAAGTCTAGGCAAATAGAATAACATTCCATTCATTTTGTGGCCTTTATTTTAATGATCAACTGAGTAGGAATTTAATTACTAAGTTTTGATAACAGTAGGAATTCGGGGTAGGTTAGTTGAGGTAGCTTATTTCTTTATTACTTGTTCATGGTACTTTGGTTATCAATACGTTTTTTTGCTCCCAAATCTGTAATGTAAGTACATTACCTACAATGCTTAAAAGTAAAATTAAGGTGTATAGAACAGAAAAATGTGAAAGCATGCTACATTTGGTGTAATCAACTATATTCTTGTATCTATAAACAAGATTCAATCCCATAGATGGATTATTAGATTATTGAATGAAAGACCTCAGCTTTCTTATTATGACGAATCATTAGAAGTGAGATGCCTTCAGTTTTTTGATGCTAAGCTCAAGAGATCATAGGTATTAGATGCTTGATGGTCACCGGATGATGTTTTTATACTTGCACAACGGCTTGTTCTTTCTAACTTTGAATATGTTTGTATCTTGTTCTCACTCTATAAATAATAATATATATGTGACAGGAAAAAAAGTAGCTACCCGAAGAGAAGACATCCGTGAGCTTGTGGAACATTTTAATGTGGGTATCTGCCTATACATGTTACCTTTGTTATATAACTACCCTTACATAAATGTTATGTGGAGCTTGCATAAGCTTCATTATACTTTTATAACGTTATAAACATCTGGCATTTCCATGTGCAGATTGATGTTGAAAATCCTTGTGTAGTAATGAGCCAGGACAAGAGCAGAGAGTTTTTGCATTCAGGAAATGACAAAGATAAGTTTAAGGTATGAAGTTAAACCATTAGTAGCTTTCTTTTCGCAACATTGCATCTTAGTGACATGTATAATTTTGGATGTAAAAGTGGGTGGATTAGGGGTTGAGTAACAGTTCAAAATACGTTCTTTTGGTGTGGGTCTGAACCTGCCGGGTCGGTTTAGGTTGGGCAGTAAGACTTCTATAAATAATTAGTGGTGTGAAAAATATATTACAAAAACTATTTAAAATCTATGCTAATATAAGTATATAATATTTTGGATAATATCTAAAATACACTTCGGGGGACAACTTTTGTTGTTGATTTTACCGGTTTGACTTGTCAAAGATTAAACATGCTTATGACTCCTCTTTTTGACATGTTATTGCTCAGTTCTTTTTCAAGGCCACACTTTTAAGTCAGGTAGATGATCTGCTCAAAAGTGTCAGGGACAATCTTGACAAGGCTAATGGGGAGGTTGTTGAGTTGGAAAGGTCAATAGCACCTATAGAGAAGGAACTAGATGAATTGCGAGGAAAAATTAAAAGCATGGAGCATATAGAAGAAATTTCTCAGCAGATTCAGCTGTTAAGAAAGAAATGTGCATGGTCAATGGTATATGACATAGACAAAAAAATCCAAGAAGATACTGCAAGGATTAAAAAACTGGAAGATCGGATACCTCAATGTCAAGCTAAAATTGATCAACAAATTGTAAGTAAGAGTGTCTATGTACCACTTGTGATTTTATTTATTTGTTTGTGCTTTTCAAGTACCTAAGCGGCTGAGCCAGTGTTCTCTAGACTCGAGTATGCTAACCAATTTGATAGAGAACAAGCAAGTGCAATTGCTGTGACATTTTTGAGCTATATTGGCATTAGATTGCAAACATCTTAAAGTTTTATAGTGATGCTCTACAAAGTATTTCACTTTTGCAATCGAAGTGCTTATAAAAATAAACAACTAAAAAGTACTTGCAGCTATTGTGCTATAAGAGGTTGCTTGTAGATGGTCACAGAACTTTCAGTGTTTTCTGTTTTAACGTAACTAGCTTTTAGTCTTGTTCTTTTTTGGCCGACAATATTTCCGAAAGTGGTCGTGTCTATGTCCATGGTTAGTTACTAATTACTTGCATCAACTTTATGTGTTACCCAAAATAGAATGAATTGAAAGTTCTTTACATTAAAGAATTGGTTTTACAGTGCATTACCTCATGGGAATTAAACCAGAGTCAGTTATCCTTTTTTGCAATCTACCCTTTGTTAGTCTGATATTTTATTAATGTCTATGGAGGGACTTATTGCTGTGTGAAAGTAGCCTGAGAATCAGAGTTCCTTTATGTATTTTATGAAGATATAAATAGCTTTTCTGCTTCTAAAGGGAATACTCTTGGTCTATTTGGCAGGCAAAAGTTGCAGACTTGCAGGATTCTCTTAACAAAAAGAAAGCTCAAAGTGCTGTCTTGATGGAAAGCACTTCGAAGGCCAAAAAAAGGCTGAGTGAACTGGAACAAAAAGTTTCTAAGGTATGTTACAAAGACTGAATATGTAATCATAGGGCAATCTTGATCTCATTAAATAAACCAGAGTAGGATCACCACTAAAGTTTGATTTTTGAATTTATGTACGCTGCGATTATGTTGAATCGGTAGTTCTTTTCTGTCATTAATACAAGTGTTGACTGTTGATTTACTAAAACGAATACTGATTTACAAGGCGAAAAGGGAGAAAATTGAGCTGCACCAAGAATATGATCGCAGAAGTAACAACATTGCTAAGATGGAAAGACAGATAAAGTCACTTCAGCAACAAATCAACGATGCAAATGAGCAACAAATTAAAGACACACAGGTTTTATGTCTATCTCATCTTTATATATGATTGACCTCTTGCTTTCTGCACACATATGTTAATGTATATACATGTTCCGAATCTAATTATTCTATGATCATGCCATAATTCTCATAATCTAACATGTATATGCTACATTGCTAGAATAGTTATTGCTAAACGAACTAAAGCCACTGGTCTGCGGGTCTTTCCACTGTGAATGAGAACCTTTCAATGCTTATACTTCAGTCAGATCATATTGTTGGAGCTTTCAAACTAGTCATCCTGTTTTATCGAGTAATTTGCGCTACTTAAGTCAAAGTGGCATCTCTGTAGTAAATGCTAATATCATATATGTACAAAGTAAAAACATGAACAGAACAGTGATTAATCATATTAATCTGGATATAGAGTTTTACATGGCCAAATGTTGCATATGGGCTGTCTATTGCTGAACCTTTTCCAGGGGAGCTCGCACCCTTTGATGGACATTGTGTTTTAGGATGTGACTATAATGCTTTGTTAGTATATATTGCAAATACTGAAATATAATCTGATAACCCTTAAGTTAGAAGTCCTAAGATGGGCTGTTGAAAAGGATGTAATGTGGGTTTTAGTAAATGACTAAATATTTTCAAAGTTATCGGCTTTCTTTGAATCAAAATAACTACTTAATGTGGCCAGTTTCGAGTCAGCTCATATGGGGTTCCTATCTTGTAGCTCAACTCGTGTAGTCCTTGTCACTCTGGTTGTAGGATTTTGTATATTTGGTATTTAAAGTCTCTGATTTATATTGGGTTATGCATTGCATATAACAAAGAGGGATTTATATTTTCATTTCGCGATGCTGTAGGCTGAAGAATTTGAAATGGAGAACAAAATAAAGGACCTTCAAGATGAGATAAGGGATGCTGAATCAGAATGTCAGAGGTGTTATATTTGTTTCATGAGTTTTGTGTACAATATGATTAGTCTACTGTCAATAATGTATGTTTCTGGTTAACCAAATTTAAGGCGTATTCTGTGTTTGTTAATTGCCAATCTTCAGGCTGAAGAACATCGAGGAGGATTTATCAGAAAGGCTGGGAGCAGCGAGGGATGAACTTAAAAATATAATTTCCGAGGTATGAAACTGTTTTCTAGTTTACTAAACCTCAGTAATTCACATGTTTTACTACCTTTTTTTTTTTTTCTTTTTTTTTTTTTAATTTCCAGGTGATTAAATTTTTACTTCAGTTGCTTGTATCTTCCTGATATCTTATTCTGCTAAGTACTAAGTATTGTTAAGTGTGTATGAGAATTAAGCATACTTGTAACAAAAAAATTTAGGGATAATTCCATATATACCCAATCAAAATATCAAAATGTCATATATACCCAAAATACAAGTTTTCAGTGCATCCCATACCCCGCCCCGGCGGGATTGGGTTTGTTGTTGTTGTACAAGTTTTCAGTGCATGATGTACAATGTAGTTAATGCATCTTTTGGGTAAATATGGCATTATGGTGTTTAAGTTGGGTAAATATGGAATTGACCCAAAAATTTTAACCAAAGTTAAGCTGAGAATTCTTGTTTTCTTGTTGAAATAATTTGTATCACAACTAGTGTGTTATATACAAAGTTATAAGCTAGTTGCAGTTATTGCTCAAGCTATCAACATATACTGATCAAGGGCATAAACAGTAAGTTTTTGTTGCAAATATAAAAAGTAATAATTTATTTGCAATTGTACAGTAATTAAAGAAGTGCTCTGCAATGTATTTTTCTTTTTAGTGTGTTATTTATCAAATACTGGGGCAACTCGGAAGAAACATAAGGAGAATGCTGCGTGTACTTGGGTACACTGTTAGAAGACTGTCACATAGCTTAGATAATGCTAAACTTTATAAATGCAACTGGTGCATGCTGATTCATGCTTGTATATGTTAGTTTATGTTATTTCTTATAGGCATCTTACAAGGTAATAAATTGGCTAATTATTCATTTTTCTCTTGATTAGTTGAATTCTGACTAGGTTCATAATAGGTGTTTTGCCACCTTATCTTTTTTTTTCTGATAGACTTGAGCATCTAAATTTTTTTAGTTCTTGTTCTGATTTACTGATATCTTTTTTCCTTTCCTTTTCTAGCATTGTTCATTTTAATTGCAAATGAATTTTCTTTCTGGTTTACTTGAATGACTCTTTTTCCGTCTCTTACAGCTAAATGATCTTGAGAATAAGGCCAATGAGAGTCAGGGGCGCATTCGGACCCTGCGTCTAAATCAGACACACAAGGTTTGACAGTTTCCTATTTTCTGGAATTGATATTTCACCTGTAATCTTGTCAATCACACACAGACTGTATGTAGAGATGGCATGGTGGGTTTGGTAACCGGTCAAACGTGCTCTGATTGAAATGGGTGATTTTCTAGTATGGGTCAAAACGGGCCGGGTTGGGTTGTCTTGGCTTGACCCACTAACATATCAAGTCTTTTAATTTATATATCTAATTACTAAGACGATAACTTTGATTATGAAATACAGTATACTAAAAGGTTTGGGAGATATTATAAATCTTCATCTGGGTATGGACTATGGAGTAAGAAAGGAACAATGTAACTAATTTTGGTGTTTGAATGAAACTGTATTTTTTTTTTAATTATTTTTTTTTCCATTTTTATGATCATACTCGTTTTATATAATAATTTGTCCATTTTTGGTTTATTTTTGTTTATGCAGGTCACAGCATTTGGAGGACGTGGAGTTCCCAATCTTCTGCAGGTTATTGAGAGAAACCACCGCAGATTCAGAAAACCCCCTATTGGCCCTATAGGATCACACTTGGTCAGTAGTTAAAAAGTTTTTTCTGGAATTCTTTGTGTACTTTTTTAAGAGTACTTTATTCTTTCAGAATCCAGTTAGACCGTAATACATTTATTGTTTCATATGTCCTCTCAAAACTTTTATGCTCTCCAGGAGGCTCTTTGTAATCTTTCTTATGCATTAAACTAAATATCTTTATTTGGGAATCTATAATTACAGGCATTAACTCATGGTGACAAATGGGCTGTTGCGGTCGAACATGCGATCGGGAAGCTGTTTAATTCTTTCATAGTGACAGATCATAAAGATTTTTTGTTACTGAGATCATGCGCTCGAGAAGCAAATTATCACAACCTTAAGATCATTATATTTGATTTTTCTATACCAAGGTATGCAGATTCATATTATAATTGTTTAGAAGTTCTTAATATCTGACGGTTATTATGCATTTCATCTAGGTTTCAAATTGAAAGTCAAAAGCTTCCCCATACAAATCACCCAACAACGCTATCAGTTATACAATCTGATAGTCCCACAGTACTGAATGTCTTGGTGGATCAGGTAATAGATAACATATTTAACTTGAAGTTATATTTATTTCTACTAGTTGCTTTATAGGATTAGTGTTTTTGATTCTTTTTCCAGCATAATGTATTCCATGCCTTTTTAAAAGATCTGAAAACCCACCTCATTACACCCTGACTTATCAGGTGTATCAGATATGCAATCTGAAACCATCATCTGATATTGATGTATTAACACGTGCTTTAGGAGATAGTAGTTGGATATGCTTCTGTTGCTTGAAGTTGCAATATTCTGTTGTTTAAGGTCTTACAAATTTTGTTTATTTAATATAGTAGTAGATAAAATTTTGTATTAGTATCTACATCTAAAGTTCTAAACTATGACAATTAATTTTCTGTTGTTGTGGTTGTTTCCTATTTATTATGCATGATGGATACAAACTCCTACAAAAGACACATATGTCGAGCAAGTGAAAATAATATTAGTCCTTCAGATGAGTCATTTGGCTCTCTTACTAGTTACTAGTGACTTTGAATCTTTCATTGACTGGCAACTTTCGGTGTAAAATTCTGATTTATTTTTTTAGGGCCATGCTGAGAGACAGGTGCTTGTAAAAGACTATGAGATGGGAAAGGCGGTTGCTTTTGATCAAAGAATTCAAAATCTGTTGGAGGTTTACACCCTAGAGGGTCATAGGATGTAAGATAAGACATCTCATATCTGTTTCCATTCCATCACATTCTTTTGTTTTATTTGCTTCATATAATTAATCAATGTGGACTGTTTCAGTTACCACTAAATAGTAAGCAATTGATTTCAAGTAAATAATCAAATACAAATATATTCTGTTACGAGAGAAAAAGATTCATAAGGTATGTGTGTCTAGATCGTCTATATTAGCCTTTTACCAAAAAAGCTTTATAGATGATCATATCAATTTAGAATACCTTTTAAGAAATGTTAGTTGCCAATATAATATATTTGCATTATCATTGCACCAAGATACATGTTCATTTTTGTCTAGTGAGTATTTTCCTGAAAGGTTTTCTAAACTGGAATAGAGAAAATAGTTTACAGATATGGAGGTATCTATATGCAGATACACTGATTTTTTTTTGTAAAAATCTTTCTCTTTCTAGGTTCACTCGTGGTTCAGCACAGACGATTCTTCCCCCGAATAAGAACTCAAGGACCGGGCGTCTTTGTGGTTCATATGATGATCAAATAAAAATTCTTGAAAGAGAGACACTACAATTTCAAGAACAAGCTCGAGAAATTCGGGGAAAGAAAAGGAGTTTCGAGGAACACGTTCAGGGTCTTAATGATGAACTACAAAAGGCAAAGGTAATTTTGAACTGAATCGGTGTTTAGTTGATATATTTTATTATTAGTATCTGTTTTTTTCTTTAAGATCCAATTTCTTACTTTTCTTTTTGTTTACTTAGAAACAACGCGTGGCTGTAGAGAAGCAAGCAATGTCCAAGAATATTAAGCTTAAAGACTTAAAGAATTCTCGAGCGGCAGAAGCCGTAGCTTCATCTGAGTCTAATGTTGATGATCTTCAACACGAAATTTCAGTTTGTTTTCTACACTTATGAATTTGTTTTTCTCTTTCCCTTCGATAGAGGTTGTGTTCAACTCATTTACTTTTGAATGGGTGGATTTGGGCTGTTTTTTTTCTTTCTCAAACGGGTCAGTTGTCCAAACCAAGTTATCTAGTCAATGTGGAACTGGTCAAACAGCTTGCAGGTCTCTGCAGTCTTGTATTCAATTTATAAACCTCTTTATTCATTTTTATTCAAAGATTCAGATTTGGGAAAAATATTGTTCTTGTAATCAGAATTAATACATTAATTCTCTTTGAAAGATAAATACTAAACCCTACACAACCAGTCTTAACTTGCCCCCAATTCGACCCGTTACTCAGCTTACCCATTTTGCCTATATAGTTAATCTTATTATGTTTGTCCTTAAAATGAACTCATTTGTTATATATCCAGAAATTACGAAGCGATATAAATGAAAGTGAGATTTTGCGTGAGAAGATCCAGGAGAAATTCAACGAAGCTGAGGCTAAGCTAAATGAATATAAAGCCATGTTTGCAGAGCTATGTGGTAAGTTTACTTTATCCATAATATGTATCATCTTGGATGTTTACAGACTCTACCGAATACATATTTATTGCCGCTGTCTTTTCTTTCTACCCTTTACACATACAGAACTGGCTAAAGGAGACTTCAATGCTTTGGAAAAAGCAACACATGAGTTGACACAGATCGAGGAGGATCTAAGCTCTGCAGATGCTGTAATTCCTCTCTTCTGCTTATCACATATTAGTTTGTTGTGATGTTTTCACTAGTTCCTCATCGTTTATTATCTGTAACTACTAAATTTACTACCCAATTTCTTGTGTAGGAAAAGCGTCATTACGAAAAAGCTATGCAAGAGAAGGTTCATATGGGAATTGAATCTGCAAAAGAGCGTCTTCACGGTTTTGAAAATGAGCGAAAGGTGGGTACCTTGTTGCTTATAAATATCATTACATACTCTTTATACATGTCTATTTTTATTGAACTAATTTTTGGACCTGCAGGTAAATTATGACAAGGCTTCAATTATATGTCCTGAGAGTGAGATTGAAGCTTTAGGAGGATGCAGTGATACTACTTCTGAACAACTTCAAGCCCACCTTAAAAGGCTAAAACTGCGACATCAGCAAGAAAGCCAGAGGTAATGTGATTAAAACTTTTTAAAACATTTTTTTTAGCTTAATGTTGAAAGCCAGAGGTAATGTAGAATGTAAAGAGACTTCATGTAGGATTAGTTAGTAAAAGCACTGATATATTACTCGGGTTCTTTCAAATGCTTACCATGCAGGCACCAGGATTCTATTGATGAACTGCGGATGATATACGACAAGAAAGAGCGCAAGATTCTAAAACAGCAGCAAACTTACAAAGCTTTTAGAGAGAAACTTTCTGTGAGTCACTACACTCTTTTATATGAATCACTACACTCTTTTATATTTCATTGTAATGTTGGTATCTTAAATTTATTTTAATATTTTGTAGAGTTGAAGTTTGTGGTTAAGTGTGTTTTAAATGGTTAAAACAACTTTTTACATCTTTGTCCTTTTGTTTATGTCTGTATCTTACATGTAAACTTGTCAATTACACTCTTACTATATCAGAGGTGACAGTTCTGACCTGTTTAAGTTTGTCCGCTTCATATTTCTATCAGATCAAACAGGTCAATGAAAAACTTAGCCAAAAGGGACAAATATCTATTTATACATGAAACGTCTTATGTCATCTTATTTAAAAAGTTATATAGTTTTTCTAACCATACATGACACTAGTTAAAGTTTGCAACAAAAAATGTTTCATGTCAGCTTGACCTGACATATTTCGACCTTTTTACCCTGACCCATTTAGACGTGTTACCAAATCAGCCCAGCCCTCCTCTCGTGCCACTTCTAGATATATAAATCATGCCTGGTTGCTTCAAGGAAAATCTTAGCATCCATATATATATATATTTTGTTTTCGTATCGTTCTTTGTTATTAAGTAAATATGGTTTGAAACAGTCTATGACTTTATTGTTTTCAAACCGATCTTCAGGCAATTCATACTGCTCTTGACAAACGATGGAGCAAGTTTCAGAGGAATGCAACTCTTTTAAAGAGACAACTGACGTGGCAGTATGACCCTCTCCCCCTTTTGTCAATATCTAATCTTTGACTTGCCTTCTACAACACACAACTAATTACATTTTAATACTTGTTGTAGATTCAATGGCCATCTTAGGAAGAAGGGAATCAGTGGACAGATCAAAGTCAGCTATGAGGATCAGAAGCTCTCGATAGAGGCAAGTAACTTACTTTTTTTTTCAAATACTTTACAAACTGTATGGGGTTCTAAAGAAGCAGACAGGTCACTGCGAATTATCATGTCTACATAAATTATACTCCTAATTTTCTTTATTTCAGGTTAAGATGCCACAAGATGCGTCTAGCAGCAATGTTCGTGACACTAGAGGACTTTCAGGTTTATTTTTCTATTTTTAACAATTTTATTTAACCAAGTGTGTCATTGTTTATTAGAGGTTGTAATAGGGTTTTAGGATAACCATTTACTTATGAACACCTCAATGTGCCATGTCTGGTTTATTGGGATATTTCATAGGATTAGGCGAAACAAAACTAAACCATGTTCATCGATGTTCATTCTTTTCTTGATGCATGTCACTTATATAAACATTTTATCTTTATGATGGTTGATCAGGAGGGGAACGATCATTCTCAACACTATGCTTTGCGCTAGCTCTTCACGAGATGACAGAAGCACCATTCCGGGCCATGGACGAGTTTGATGTGTTTATGGTAGTTACTATTTGCTGAAAGTTTCACAAGATTTTTCCAAAAATGTGAGCTGTTTTTGTTGATTTTCTTTATTGCAATTTGATTTCCAGGATGCTGTCAGTCGGAAAATCAGCTTGGACACGATTGTGGATTTTGCTCTGGCACAAGGCTCCCAATGGATTTTCATTACGCCTCATGATATAAGGTAATCACATATCCTATAAGTTCCTTTTTTTATGTATATTTTTGTTGAAGTAATAAATTGTCCGAGCTTTTCACCATAAGTTCTTTAGTTAAGTAATAAGCCACCAAACAAATTGGGCAAAGAACCTCATCGTATGCACAATTTAAATAGTAGCACAAGATGTTATTGCCTTCTATTTTCAATTTGTTGGTTTCCTTGCAGCATGGTGATAAATGATGAGAGAATAAAGAAGCAACAAATGGCAGCTCCTCGGTCATAAATTGCCTTGTCTGCTAGGTTTGCTTATGTTGCCACAGTTTATGATTTGTTTCTATGTAGTATGCTATTTTTAACTTTGTGCGGACATTTTGTCGAACTGAAATGCTGAGCTGTAAATTATGCTGTAGTTTCCAGACCCCAACTTCTTCGCTCAGCATTGAAGTAAAGATCAATGTATATTGAATCTTCATGTTCTTTTGTACATGTAAACATTGCCCCAGATTGCTTCTAGTTACAGCTCAATTTGAGGCATGTGGATCTTGACTCTAGTTTACAAATTGATGCGTGTTCTCCAATGTAGTTAAAGGCGAAAGCGACCTCAAAGCTACATGCCTTCTCTAAGGCGGAAGTTTACAAAAGTCTTGAGTGAACTTTTACCCTTTGTGCAAATGATACTAGCAGTGGCATTGATCATGTGCCTACCTCTTTCAATTTTGTGACGAACAAATGTTTTTCATTTATACGGTTTTTCTAACAGTAACTTTACGAATTAATGATAACTTTTAACTAAAATAACTATAAGCAATATCAATGCAAACTATTTCATATCCAAATAAAAGTTTGTCATTCTATTGCTTATTTGAATTAAAATAGTTTGCATTGCTGTTGCTTATAGTTATTTTAATTAAAAGTTGTCATTCGTAAAGTAACTATTCATTCATAAAGTCACTATTCATTCGTAAAGTCACTGTTAAAAAAAAACGTATATATGAAAAACATTTGCTTTCCTACAAAGTATTAGTTACAGTGATGGATCGCATTGACGCACATGTATACCTTCTTGTATTAAATAATATATTTACCCACTTAACACGTATCTTTAAACATTAAATATGCACATTTGTATTAGCATGTTTCAGCCCCAATTCTCTTTTTGTTATACGAATACTCATCCTGTACACTCTTAAATAATATACTTGGTCCAAGGTGCAACAAGACAATACAACCAAATATATTTTTTTAACTTGATCCTTAACATGAGGATATAAGTGACTTTTCTTTCAACCATACGCATCCACAAGATCAAAAAAAAAAATTGTCCTAATCTTTCTTTCTTATAACTCGGCCAATAACCAAAACTTTTCCATCTATCCTCCTTGTTTCAGCAAACAATCGAACCCTCAAACCTACGTCGGTTTTGAAGTGCCAAACACCGAATCACAACACTCACGAAAACACAATACCTTTTACGAATAACCAATACGTATTATATGAGGAACTCGTGAGAAAGAAGATGAAGGTATTATATGAGGTTGGATCAAATATTTGGGAGTCATCAAACGACCCGATCAACATTTTCTATTTCTTTCTTTTGGAATCTTTCAATATAATGTTAATTGTTTACCCTCTAATCGGTTGAGTTTCGAATGTTTGAGCGATGGGGAGTGATGTGAGGTTGTAGATATTTGATGTTATTGTTGGCTGTTGGTTGTTGATGTGGTTCAAACCATTGGTGTTTTTTTTTTTTTTTTTTTTTTTTTTCAATTGACTTTGACTAATGATGGCTTACGGGTCTCAGGTCATAACTGAGGTAATGGATATACCCTATGGTATTTTGTTATCACCGACCACAATAAAACTAATGGTTTTTGCTTGCTATAATCCGAGAAGCAAAACTTATTTCTTTTTACTGTAGGTAACCGAACACCAGGATGAGAGTAGATTTATCTACTTTTGTACATGTAAACATTGCCCCATGTTTCTTCTAGTTATAGCTCAAGTTGTTACGCCCCGTGGCCAATTTGACTGAAATTTTAAAAACTTTTTATGCGGAAACGCTTTGACTATAACGGACACACTTTAACACTTATATAAACAACATAAAGCCATAATATTTTAACCCATTTAAAATACTTACAAGAACGTATACTCGAAAACCTTTAAAACATATCCTACAAAATTATACAATTGACAACACTTCTGATCTAATAGAGCAATACGCCGTATTGCCTACTAAACTCGATACGCCGTATTCCCAAAGAGAATACGCCGTATTACTACTCTACTTCGACTTTGATCTGGCAGATATCCAGCGAGATTTGAATCGCCAGTGTCGAACACACCATTACACAATGAAACCACCAAACCACACAAACTCAAACCATTTTGACTCCTTTCCAAAACCATAACCCGTACTAACACCATTCATTTACCATTCCAACTAAAACAATCATACCATAACTTGTCACACTGCAATTGACCCGTTTGACCCCAAAATGGGTACAATTGAACTCTAATCCAAACACCCCTTTCATCAATTACAATAACACCTTAAACGTTATTCGTAACATACCATTAGACACATAACTACTTGACCACACATAACATAAACTTTGACACTTAAAAACATCCTTTACGAATGACCAACGACAATCGGGGGTCCAACTTTGATTCGAGTTCGTTATATATTACTAAGCTCTGGAACTTAACCATTATCCTCCAATTCGTACTTCCAAACCCTAAGCATCAACCAAGCCTTTATCTTCCTCGCGGGAACCTACAAAACATTATTATCTATAACGATAAGCTTTCGCTTAGTAAGTAACGAGATTAAACATGTTAATACTTTAATTCACATATAAGCATTATGAACACTTAAAACTATTCAAACACATAAGACCATAATAACCTTAAACACATAGAAATCATAAGTCATACCTTAATCATTCCATAATTATAAGTTAACACTAGTGTAATCTCACTAGGTAAGCCTCCTATTAATCCATGCTTACTAATCCAAGGCTTTAATCCTTCAACCTCATTTCATTAACACATAATATGAGACACATATCAATCATAGTCACTTACCTTAGCATCCAAGCTAAGTTACCAAGCATCCATAATCATCCTCACCTTCCTTATAGCACCCTGCAACAATTATTGCTATGGATTATTGTAAAACCCTAAATTTCGAATTCCCAATTTTACGTCTAATTTGATTTTTTTCTTCCTAAGTCATGTAATTTTTAATAAAAGCCTAAAACCGTTTGTTATGCGATGATTAAACATGATTCATAACAAACCTAAGTAATTAACTTAAAATATATTTTGTACACTCTACGATTTGTTATACGTTTTCGTTTGAGCTTCGTCGCATTGAATGACACACACTAAAAATATTTTAGAAAAATGATTGTTGTGCTTACTAATTATGCCTAAAAATGAACCTAATGATTTGATTGGTTGATTTTAAAAAATGATTGGTGGGAATTTAGAGAGAGAAAGTAATTAATGCAATTGTCTCAAGTGATTTATGCATTAGGTATATATTTAGGCTTGTGTTGTAGGTTTAAATAGCATTACTCAATATTTTAACCTTAGATAACTTAATTTGTACACTACCCATTTTATGGCTTTGTTCAAATATTCGGCCCTCCTCCCCCTGATGTCTGGTTTTCTTTTTTTTTTATAAAATACAAAAGTTAAGTCTAAGTGAATGTACATATCTTGTTATTTTTTTAAAAGATCCCCCTTTTCCTAATATCCTTGCACACGATCAGTTGTTTTACAAAACAATATATGCTTTATTAGTTGCCTTTTTAAACAACACGTTTTACCATAGTATATCATGCGCCTCTGTGTCATTCGAAATATGAACAAAACACAAAAATCTCCTGCTACTTTTCCTCTCAAGAACAAGGTTTCGAAGTTGGGTTGCTGTGATATTAGGTTCGTGGTGTTGTGATCCTTGTTTTTGTTCTCCTTTCTCTGGTCTCGTTAGCATTAGGTACCATCGTTAACTATTATGTCTTATACGAAATTATACGCGATTAATATTACATAAAGCCTAGACTATTTCACGTTGCTGCTACATCTCGTTGATATATATATCATTATTACCATAAAGCCATGATCAAGTATTAGGCTCATTCTCTATACGTCGTATTCCAATATTCCAGTAAGCCGTATTGGATCTGGAACAGGTCTGCACTTACCCAAATGAGCATTTATCTTTAGTCAAACACATTTAGACCCGCTTAAACTCGTCCAGTATACCCATTTGAAAACAGGTTTCGGGTGTAACATGGAAGAGTATATATAGGTGTGTTATGTTACAATAAAAAGATCATGTTGATGTCGTCATAAAATTAGATCATCAACAGAGATAAACTTACCTGTGATAAGAAAACAAAGAGACAAAGGTTAAAAGTTTAATGAACGATGAACACCCTCATTGGACGAGTATATATAGGCTCCGTATTTGGTTTTGTATTTGTATTCCAATAGATAAAGTAATTTAAATATAGAAAAAAACTCGACAAAGATAACTATCGTTTTTAAAAGCTTTTAGAATATGCATCTTATATTTGGAAACACGTTTTTGATGGGACAAATTTATTGTTTACACTTTCACAACACCAACCTTTTGAAAATCACACCCGATTCCTTTTAGGGCCCGTTTGGTTGTGGGGTTTTGATGGGTTTAGGATTAAAAGTTTCAAAAACCTTGTTTGGTTGCATTTTTAATTTGTAGGTTTAGATACATATCCTTTATATTAGAGGATGTCTAAAAGGTGAGGATTATGACAAAGTAGACCCATATATATATATATTTTTTTATTTTTATTATTATTTTTTTATTTTATTCCTTAACTATTAATAAATATACTTTTAATTTATATTTTGATATATAATATATTTTTAAATATTATTTTTTCTCATACCTCAAATCCCAATTATAATTCTAATACTAAACCCGTCTAGAAACCAAAACTGACCCTTAAATTTTTTCCTTCGCCATATTTCGACTTCAAAAAAAGAGTACTACTAAATTCACCAAGAATTTTTCTTTGGTCAACTAGTCAATACAAGGAATAACATTTTTTATCTTTCTAAACACTTTGGGAATAACATTTATGTTTTCTGTCAACTTTAAACATTCAATATAGGAAACCCTTCACTATATTTTTTCTAGTAAACTTTAAACATTCAATAGCACTTTTCAAAAAGTTGTCACTCCACTACTCTCTTAACTCATAACTAATACGGGTTCCCATACAATACTATTAATCACACTTTTTAAAAATTACAAACTTTATTTCCTAGCTTCCTAACTAACTAATTTAATTATAGTTAAAATATGACATAATCATATTATATAAGTTGTCTAAATTTGATTTTTAAGTACTAACAATCTAAAATATCATTCAACATTACAAGGTACAATGTTATATTGTATATAAGTTATTATCTTTTTCGTTCCTTAAATCTTCACTGGAAATCCACCTTTCATCTTTGATGTCAGAGCCGAAACAAAAACCGGCTCACCACCATCAACACTTGCAGGAACCATCTCCTTGCCTAAACAAATCCTTGGACCCGCTTGAAACACTGGATACGTATAACATGATTATGCAAGCGGCTCATCCTTCTCCAACCATTATACGTATAACATAATCATTATACGTCCAATCTGTCGTCTCATCCTTGCCACAAATCTCACCTTTTCTGTCGTCTCATCTTTCTCCAACCATCGCTCTGGCCGAAAGTCCATCCAATCTGCACCCCACAACTCCTCTACCCTTCCCATTGCTGGTGGTTTTTTTCGTCCAGATTCAAACGTACCCCTTCGTCCAGATCCAAACGTAACCGTTTGTCCAGATAGTGGTGGTAGGGGAGGTTCGTGATGGTGGTTTTTTACGTGTTGTTGCTCCAGACGGTGGCGGTAGTGGGGGTTCGTGGTGTTTTGTTCGTCCATATGGTGGCGGGTGACGCTGTTGTTGCTCGTGGTGGTATGGTGATGGCAGTATGATAGTAGTGGTAATATGGTGGTATTGTGGTTTTTTTTAGAAACCATGCTCGTGGTGGTATGGTGATGGCGGTTTGTGATAGTGGTGGTATGGTGGTACTGTGGTTTTTTTTTTGGTAGATAGTTAGGTGATAAGTGGAGGCTAGGGAAAAAAATGAGAGAATAAGAGGATTTTAGGGTTGTAAGTAGTGATTTAGGTTTGGGGTTTTGTTTTGTTTTGTTTTGTTTTTTTTTTTTTGGTGATCTGTTGGGTGTGGCCTGTTGGGTTCGAATACTCAATGTGTGGTTGTCAACTTCGTAAGAGTTGTGGGTTATCCGTATGTCTTTGCATCTTTCAGTATCTTAATTTCGGTCAAAGGCATATATAATCTTGTTATTTGATTAATTTTTGAGGTCTTGGTTTTCAAAAAATTAAAACAATTATTATTGTTTATTGCAGGTGAGTATATCCCATTAGAGTCAATTGATATTTTTTGGAGGACACTAGATGTTTCATGGTCAAAACCCTTGGAAGATGAAGATATTCAATGTGACGATGACTTACACATTTTTAAAGAAAATTTCAACAAGAAGTCCAATGCAGGAAAAAATTTCTTAAGAAAGCTAGGTTGTATGAGCAATGCAAGTGCAATTCTAATTAAAGAACCCGCGGTTAAAAAAAAATACCCGTGGACGACCAAGCTTGAAGAAACAAAAAGAAGCGTGTTGATCCGAAAGTTCAAGATCCTAGTAAAAGTAGTCTATCAACTAGGCTTTTCGGGGTAGACTTGAACGAGACCAAGACATAGTTCATGCTCGAACTATGAAACACGTGCACGTGATATGTTCCTGGACTTAAACCAGGAACCTCCAAGACATAGTTCATATGTGAGCCAATCGTCCACGAAACGCGTTCCAGAAAGATTTTTGAAACAACTTCCACATATTTTCCATCCTTATGTTACGAATTTACAAGATGTCATAGGTGATGGAAATTGCGGATTTCGATATGTCGTTGTCGCTCTCGGCCTTCCTCAAGATCAGTGGCATCATATTCGGTCTGATTTGGTGCAGGAGTTAGACTTTAACCAAAAAATATACAAATATATATTTGGAACGAGAGGTTATAAAACAATTTATGAGACCGTAAAAAAAGCTGGAAAATGGATGGAAATGCTAAACACAGTTTGGTTATTGCCTCAAATATAAAGAGTTGTTATAAGTCTAACTGATGGAGGAAATGTCGGAGGCTGCACCACGAGTTTTCCGCTTTGGTCGAGGCCACCATAATCGAACCACCGAGACAATTGTGATTGCTCATGTGAATAGTAACCATTATATTAAAGCGACACTACGCGAAGGTTGTCCATTACCGTTAACTCATCCACTTTGGATTACATATAAAAGTGAAAATGCATATGGATGGGAGGACACATATGTTAGTCGTCAAAATGTGTTTCGCGAATATTATTATCGTATTCCGAAAAATATTAACTATGTAACGTTATTTATATTGTATTTTTAATTATTCATTTTCAATAAAATTTGTATTATTTGTTCACTTATATATAAATACGTATATGTATATGACAAAAGGAAAAAATAATTATATATCTTTATCTTTACTACATAAAAAAGGAAAATGATCAATTGGTCAAAGGTTGAAAAAGTGAAATAGTGAAATTGTGGAAAAGTGAAATAGTGAACATGGTCAAATGGGCAGTAATGTCACACGAAATCTCCACATTTAATTTTGGAAAGTATTGCAACTTTATTTCAATTATCAATTATACTAAAATGGGTTGTAATATCGCACGAAATTAACTTTGAAAAGTACAACAACATTCAACAGCTAGCACTTGTACACATAAATGCACTCATCCAGCTGTTCAAAAAAATAAATAAATGCACAAACCATTTTCATTAGTTTCTCACATCCCTTCCAATTCCATCCTCATCCTCACCACCAAAATAACCCTCCACAACCGAACCCCCAACACCGAACCTCCCACAATCGAAACCTTGCCGCCCGAACGCCCACCACCAACGAAATCCACACCACCGCAAAACTCTTCACCATAGAGACCAACCACCACTGAAACCTCCCCATCACAAAAGGTTTTTTCATGTTTTGATGTTTTTTTGTGTTTTGTTTTTATTAGATCTATACATATTAAGAAAGGTTTAGATTTTTTTTAAAGATATGTAGATATTTTTTTATACATATGAGTTTTCTCAAGATTTTTAGCATTTCTTTTATTGCAGCCACTGCCTGTCGCCTCTGCTGCCGACTACTTCGTCGGAACCCTCTGCTGCCTTTAGCCGATCTTTGATCACGCTGATCGCTAGAAAAAGTGAACAGATCTGTTTTAAAGATTGGTGTAAATATTACTGTAGATATTGTAATAAAGGTCATGTAAAAGTTTGTTGTAATATTTGTATAACTTTTGTTATAAAGTTTTATAAGGTTTCTATAACTTGTGTTAAAGTGTAGGTAAATTATGTAAGAAGTTTGTGTGAATTTTCTTTGCATAGATCTTTTTTTTTTTTTTTTTGGTTATGTAGATTTGTGTGTAGTGATCTAAAGCCTTTTTTTTTTTTTTATCACTTTTGACATCAGTTATCATTTTTTCAAAGCATTTTTTTTATCACAATTGTGCTCTAATTGCTAAAGGAGTTGTAATGTTAGAAGTCTCAAGCAAGAGCAAAAATTTTTGACATGTTTAGTTAAGGCTATGGTGTTTTTTTATTTTAAGTTTAATTATTGTTTAGTGTTGCCACTACTTATCAAATAAAAGAAGGGGCAACTTTTGAAAAAAATTCAAGCTACTCATGTGTTTGAAATGTGCAACGTTGCGTTTGAAATGTGCAATGTTGGCATGCGTTTGAAAGAAACCTATGATTATTTGCAAAGGAAAGGAAACTATCACTATTTGCAAAGGAAAGTATTCAAATTGTTTAAAGAGTATATTCAAAGAAGACAAGATTGCTATTACACCACTTGAAAGTAAGGGTGTGCATGGTCCCAAAACCAGACCGGACCGGACCGAAAACCGATTTCGGCATAAACCCTAGACCGAGACCGGACCGAATGTGGTCGGTCCGGTCGGTCCTTCGGTCGGTCCGGTCCAACAAGGCCAAATTCGTCGGTTTTGATCCGGATCGGACCGAACCGAGGACCAATTAGCCCAAAAGCCGGGACCGCGGACCGGACCGAATGTGGTCGGTCCGGTCTTGGTCCGTGTCGGTCCGGTCGGTCCGGTCCGTTCGGGTCATATGCTCACCCTTACTTGAAAGTATACACAAAACTACAGTTATTTTGAAGTCAACTATACACAAAATGCATTCATTTTTTTTCAACTAAAATGGAAACTATTCATTGTTTCTTTGTCAACTATACATACACTACTTTGGGAAACTATTGCTACTACATTGATGGACAAGAAACTGAATTCAAACACACTATATTTCAAGCGGGAATATTCAAATTGAACATTGCCTATATAAACAACCCTAAAAAAACAATGGAGATGTAAAATCATTTCACGACATAAAACAATGGACGAGAGATGCAAAATCAAAAGAATGTGGTTTTCTATGATCTTATTTTGCTAATTATTGAAGGGAAAGACTCTTGTGGACGATGGTGGTAAACCTTTTAAAAAGGTTGATTCTTCAACTAAGGTGGGTAACCCATGCTCTAAGGTGGGAAATGTGGTAGTTTCTGACAGCGATGATGACGAGGTTTTTGATGATCACATTGGGACGTTGTATTCTGGAAGTGGAGGTAAGGAGCAGAGTCTTTAGGAGCAATGGAAAGCGAATACGGGTGACGACAACAATTATTATGATGATGATTTTGGCCTCTCTCTTGCACAACTAAATGGAAATGACAGATCAAAGGAATGTTGATGATTTTAAGGTTCTTATGTACGTATCGATTGAATTATCTCAATAAGTATGTGTTCGATTTTGAATTATCTCAATACGTACCGATTGTTAGAGTTGAATTATCGCATGTTACAAACGTCGCAATTACATTTGATCTTTTCACGTTTTATTTTGAATGTTAAACGAAACACTTGCCACAATATCGCATATCGTTAATTGTCAGCCGCTAGAAACCGCTGCCGCGGTACGAATTTCGCTAGTATATGTATATGACAAAAGTAATAAATAAATAAAAAAATGAGAAAGGTGATAACAGTCAATATCATTAATGTACATTGACAAAGGGAGGTGATTTGTACACTCCTAAAAATGATTGGCACACTAAAATTATTTGTGTTTGGACATTTATACCCTACGATTGATGAAAATGTAAGTATGACTATAAGGGTATAATTGTCCAAACACAACTAATTTGAGTGTACTCATTTTGGGAGATGTACAAATCATCTCCCATTGACAAAAGTAATCATGTCTACATTGAATGTCTTTATTTTATATATTTTTTAGAGTAAAATACACGGTTGGTCCCTAATCTTGTACATAAATATCACTTTGGGATAAAACTTGTCTTTTTCATCGTGGGGAGTCCAAAACAAGGTTTTTATAGTCTAAATCAGTCCTTGACCCATTTTCCGTTAGTTAACGTCACATTTATCTTTTGCCAAATTCCTTAAATGAATATTTTGCCCATATGTAAAGTCATTCATCTACCTTTTTCATTCATTTAATCCTAACTAAAAACTCATCTATCTACCTTTTTCATTCATTTCATCCTAAATAAGAACTCATCCATCTACCTTAAGGTGTATAATAAATCCGTGATATGATTGTATCTTGATTATATTGTTGTTGATTTAACTCTCGCTAGAAAAGATAGTGAGATTGTTGTAGTTATGTTAGATGGCCCTTTAAGTTTGGCTTCATAGATTTTTTCTTTTAAATATTTTTATCATAATATATAGAGTCTAATATATATCTTACATGTTTATGATTTGAAGTGTTTCTATAGGGAATTTCATTTTCCCTTCAAAACTTTACACTCACTTTATAAAACTAGACGAGTACCCGCGCCTAGCGGCGCGATGTCTAGTTTTACTAAAGTTCCAAACGACCCAAGTTTCTTAACAAAGCTGTATTTGTAGCATTAGAGAATCGTTTCGAATAACTACAATTCTGATGCGTGGTTGCATAGCAGCATAAATATATAGTTTTTAAAAAAATTATGTGGAGTTGATCTAAGTGTGTGAGTATATTTTCTAATAGGATTATTTTAAGTTATTAAGATTTTTAGTAATAATAGATTCAAGCATTACAAAAGCAACGGTATTATGCAGTTGGCAATATTATATTGTAGTTTATAGGTATAGCCAACATGTGTGACCGCTTTTTCTTGTTTTGTCGAAGAATTTAGGCGTGATAACTATTTTTTTTTTACATGTGTAGCGTTTATCATTTGGTGTGTGGCTTTTAAAATTGTAACTTTGCAAATTGGATATCACCATATAAGATTATTTTGTACTATCAATTTGTATAAATATTTATGCATTGTTCAAAGCTATTTGTTTGAGATACAAATAATTATCGCTAAAGATAACAATACTATTTATTTTTGTGATTTTAATAAACTTACATAACATTATTGATACACTTGATAAAGGGCTATACAATATATATCAACTTTTAAACGACTATTCATATATGCTAGTCCCTTAAATGGTGCAAGAGCAACATTTTTAAAATAAATTACATGTGTCAAAGCAAAATAAACCAAAAACTACAATTACTTGGTTTCTCATTTAAAAAAAATTGTCACGGGTTCCACAACTACTTCATCATTTCTCATATAATTTTGTCAAATTTGAAACCCGATTTCACTCGGGTGGTTCAACAGGTTGAACCGTTCCGATAAAAAAGCAGTCGATTTAAACCGAATCAAACCGATAGGTTGGGTCAAAAATGTCAAATTAAACCGGTCACCCAGCGGGTTTGAAGCGTCACGGGTCAACCCGGTATCGGTTTCAACGGGTCAACCCGGTATCGGTTTCAATTGATTGTTTTAATTTGGTAGATGTGCTTTTAATTGGGTGTACAATGTGAATAAATTATTGTACTTTTATGTAATGGGGTGTTTTAATAAGAGTATTAATTATATTATTTATTTCTCTCTACATTGACCATGTTTTCAACATTCAACTTTCAACATTTTTCACTTTTTTCACTTTGACCATTTTTCCATTTTATATAGTATAGATTTTCACACACAAAACACACATCGATAAATATTCAATGTTTCAATTTTCTTTAAATTTTCAATTATAGTGTTTGGTTTAATATGATGCTTTGTTCTCAATTTAATAATCGTGTACACACATTTATCCGTGATTATAACAGGATTCAATCTATCTCAATCATCTTCATTTACATTCAAGTATGTTATTAATAATTTTATATTATTTATAAATATATTTATGTGTGTATATTAATGATTGGTGTTTGTGTTTTATGTATGAAGATTAGGTGTGGGATGATTGGATCATTGGGAGCATTGTATAATGGAATTTGTTTGATTGATGTTGGGATTTCGTTATTCGCGTTAGTTTCTATCGAAAGTAGCAGTCAGAGGCTTGGACGGATATATGTGATGCTTTTGTTTTTCGCGGTTTTGTTGGATGTTTTTTGGTTCATACTTTTTTCTCATGAAATCTGGTTAGTTTTTTTTGCTTACTATTTCTGGAAAAATTGTTTATATATATATTAGAATTTGTGTAGTGAAATCTTTGTTAGTGATCATATGGTTTAAACAAAGGACAACATGTAATGAAACGAAAATAAAAGCGAAAATGGATTTATCTCTTTATTTGAGATTCTTTGGTAACTATGATAATTCTATTAGTAATCACAATGAAAGTGCTCTTATAATCTTGATAATTTATTGTACATTGGTACCAACTTCCGTGTTTCTTGTGTCGTCCTAGCGTTGTTTAAGTTAAGTAAATGCAAATATATAAAGCGGCGGATTTATCTATTTGTGTGGGATTGTTTGGTTAACTTTGTGACAGCTTTATTTTGAAATCGCTCTCAATGTTTAAAGATCGTCTAAGTGCTCTTATAGTGAATAGTTTATGTATATTGGTGACGATCGATGAGGTCCGGTGTTTCTTGCGGCATCCTACTGTTCTTTAAGTACTTAAGTAGACGAAAAGACAATTAACTGGTAAATATGCTATGTATACAAGATGTATGATGTTAGTGGTTCTGAGTGTAGAAATATAGACGGCATATGTGTGGGGGACCGGGCTGATTTTGTATACCGATTAAATGCAATTGTTATGTGTTTACTGCGTACATGAAGTTTCATTGACGATATATAAATCAAGTCAATCCTATATTTCGATTTCAGCTTTATTTCCTTGAATAACATTTTTGTCACTTTTGCGAAGCACTATTGTCGGTGCTTGCATGCAGAGGGTCCTTCGAGAAAGCATTGGAAAATGATGTAGCCTCAGCCTCTAAGGATTACAATGAAGCAGACAATTTTATGGAAACAACTGAGCATGAACCATAAAATACTCCTCTGAATCTCTTGTTCGTTGAAGCCGTGAAAGCACCTCTGTAAATTTTTGTCTAGAAAAATATCATTTTTTTTGTTAGGTTGAGGGCTATTGTATATTTGTATCATTTATATATTTTTCAAGTAATATGATTATTGGGTTATTATACAAAAAAGTCACTAAAGTTTGCGGAAAATTTGTCCTAAGTCACTAAAGTTTAAAAGTTGTCATTCAGGTTACTCAACTTATGAAAGTTGTCATCCACGTTACTGAACTTATAAAAGTTGTCATCTACGTTACCGAACTTGTAAAGGCATGACATTTATGTTACTTAACATGTAAAAAAAATAAACGTAAAAATCGCTGAAATTATAGACGTGTTTGCTTTTTAACGTTGAGTAACCTGAATGACAACTTTTAAACTTTAGTGACTTAGGACAAATTTCCCGCAAACTTTAGTGACTTTTTTGTATAATAACCCTATGATTATCTATTGGAGTATTTAAAATTATCTTAAATGAAATATATGATTAGTTTGGTTGAAATGGATCAAACGTTAGGTGTAGGTTGCCGCATCTATGGATCATCTCAAATATTTTGTTGGTTTTGATATTTTGTGTGTGTATGAAGATGAAGAATGAAGATTAGTGTTTTAGTTATTTTATTTTATTTATTATTTTATTTTTGAGTGGATGGATGAGATTTGAGAATGGTTTTTGTATTAATTTTAGAGAGAGAAGTAGAAATTTAGAGAGAGAAACATGAAAAGAGATAACATGAGGGTGGTGGTAGCGATGATATAACTTTTTTATTAAGTCTGCGGATTCGTCCCTGGGTTATACCACCAAAATAATCAACCAAAATGATAAAATGACCATTTTGCCTTCATATGCAAGACATAAGAGAAGATAACAGACGTTGACTAACGAAAAATGGGTCAAGGGACTGATTTAGACTATAAAACTTTGTTTTGGACTCTCCACGATGAAAAAGCAAGCTTTGTCCTCACGATGAAAAAGCAGTTTTGTCTCAACGCGTGATATTTTGATACAAGATTAGAGAAAACAGTATATTTTACTCTATTTTTTATAATAAAGTCAATGATTAACTAATTATCTTAATGTATTTAGATGACGCATAAAAAAAAGAAATAATTTGTACACTCTCCAAAAACAATAAATTGTGCCAATAGTGTACAAATCACATTCTCTTAAAAAAATAATAAAAATCTTGTTGTACTTGTACTTTTACTGCCTTGAATTGACCAATCACAAACAGTACACACCATTCCCAATAAATCTCACACACACTACATTCCCGCCAATTCTTCCCCCAAATCTCCAACATTAATCAAAATCTTGTTTCCAATGACACAAAAACAAATGAGTAATTTACAAACCCTAGAAAAGAGTAAGATGTCAAACCCTAGTAGGGGTTTATCAGCAGGCATAATCAGCAAAATCCGAGTAGAGAATTTCATGTGTCATAGTCATATGGAAATTAACCTCGCTGATCATGTTAATTTCATCACTGGACAAAACGGCAGTACGTAATTGCGTTTAATCCTAATCTTTTTTATATTTATTTGTTTATTTTTAAGCACAAGCCGTTGGCTGTGTTTGGGAGAGCCTTCTACGGGGCTTATGAGGGCTTAAAATTTTAAAATAAGCCGGCTTATTTATGTATGTTTGGCGCAATGGGCTTCGGCTTCGGCTGGGGCCGGTGCTTTTATCGTAAGTCGAAGTTGAAATTTGTATTTTTGTAAACTTGTTTGGCAAATGGGCTTAAATGAGTTTTTGTATATGTTAGATATTTTTGTGGGTAAATAAGTAATTTATTGTTCAAAGGCATCTGGCTTAAGTTTTTAGCCCCTATGTGGCTAAAGTTTTAAGCCCCTTTTAGAGGCTCATGATTTCATAAGCCCGCATGACAAACGAGACTTATTTTATAAGCTGGCTTATTTTAAAAGCCCAAGCCCCTCGCCAAACACAACCGACTTGGTTGTCACATAAGCCGGCTTATGGAGGCTTATATAAGCCTGATAAGCCCAAGCCCATTGAAAGGGGCTTATGAGGGCTTATAGCTAATTAAATTACTTAAATATCCTTTAAAATATAATGGATTGTCATGCAAAAGCCAGAAATATATCTGTATTTAATTTGATGTATTTTTATGCGATTTTACATTAATAAGCTTTAGTTCCAACTAATTCGCCAAACAACTCTATAAAAATATAAACTCCACTTTCGGCTTATAATATAAGCCTTCAGCTCTAGCCCATTTGCGCCAAACTTATACTATGAATGTGTGAAAATTTTCAAAAAATAACTAAATTTAAACACTGTTTTTAGAACCTCTTCTTTTTATAACTAATTTTTTCGACCATTCTACATTTTTTATAACTACTAATTATAAACAGAAGCATAAGCAGAAAAGTTGTTTTTAGTTTTTTTTACAAAAAAATGGGGATTTTGTGTTGTAACGGGAAACGAGGACAACATTAATGTATTTAAACTTGAAATTTGAAAATATAGGGATTTTGTGTTTTCGATTTGGAAAATTTCACTTTTTTTCTTATAAAACTAGTGTTATTTCTTTAACTAAACAAGGCTCTTATTGGTTGTTTGTGTTTTTTGTTATGTATGGTAGGTGGAAAGAGTGCCATCCTTACGGCGTTATGTATTGCGTTTGGATGTAGAGCCAAGAGTACGGACAGGGCCACTACGTTGAAGGAGTTTATTAAGACTGGTTGTAGGTTTGTATTCTGTTGGTTTTAATAATTACTTGTAAAATCACATTCGTATATGGCAATTGCTAACAAAGGGAACTGTTTAATCATATGTGCTAATGTGGGGGTATATACTACTTTTGTGTTGATCAGAAGGATATGAACTTACCATTATTTTTTTTAAAAAAGTATCTTTTTGTTCGAACTTGGATTTCATAGCTCTTTTGATGAGCAATAAAGTTCAATTTTGTTTGCAAAATGTTCAGTTCTGACAAAAAATGGTTGTTTTTTTTTTTTTTTGTTATAATGTGGATTTCATGGTTCTTTTGGTGAGCGAGAAAGTATTGGATACTTCATATTGGCAAATTTGGTATTTCATGCTACTTTTGTTGGCAATTTTCCCTTTAAATAATGGAAACTAGTTTTGTTACAATTACTTCAAAAATTGATTATTAATGAATGATACGATAACTAGAACTAGTTTCGTGTATAAAAACTCTTTTAACTATGACGAAGGCACAGTAGTCAAATCAGAGGCGGAGCTAGTAGGGTGACTAGCGGGTGCTGAGCCACCCCTAATCAACTCAATTTATTCACTAGTTATTCGGTACAGTAGCTAGTATTTTAACAACTTTTGCAATCAACCTCCCTTAAATCATATAGATATCTTGATTAAATTCAAAAATGAACAACTTGAACAATCAAATACAATGCTAAAATGAACTTACTTGTGAAACTATGCTTTTCAAAATTTAATTTATTCTCACTCATTTTGGTGTTAGGTTGAATTACGGTTTGATAGGAAAAAACATAGATTCATCATTGAGTGATTTTTTTCTTATAGTTTTTACGTTAAGTTTGGCCCCTCTTAACTTAAAATCCTGGCTTCGCCCCTCAGTCAGATAACTACTTTTAAAACACAACACCTAGAGATGATAGACTTTGTAGAGGTTGATCATGTCAAGCTTATACTTTATGGGTTTACTTGTTTTAGCTACGCGCTTGTACATGTGGAAATTAAGAATCGGGGGGAGGGTGCTTTTAAGCATGATGTGTTTGGAGATGTCATAATCGTAGAGCGAAGGATCACGGAATCAAGCAGTACTAGCGTTCTTAAAGATCAACAAGGTTTGTTGGTTTAGATTGTTCTTTCTCTCATTGGATTTTCAAATTTTGTATTATTGTATATGTTGATGGAAATATGTAATAACCTGTCACGCATCAATGATTGCTCTTTTGTATTCTTCAGATTGCTTACAAGTCTAGGCGAATAGAATAACATTCCATTCATTTTGTGGGCTTTATCTTAATGATCAACCGAGTAGGAATTTAATTAATAAGTTTTGATATTAACAATAGGAATTCGGGGTAGGTTAGTTGAGGTAGCTTATACGTGTTTTTGCTCCCAAATCTGTAATGTAAGTATGTTACCTACAATGCTTAAAAGTAAATTAAGGTGTATAGCACGGAAAAAATGTAATCAACTATATTGTTGTATCTATAAACAAGATGCAATCCCATAGATGGATTATTAGATTATTGAATGAAAGAACTAAGCTTTCTTATTATGACAAATCATTAGAAGTGAGATGCCTTCGGTTTTTTGTTGCTAAGCTCAAGAGATCATAAGTATTATATGCTGGATGGTCACCAGATGATGTTTATATACTTGCACACTTTCTAACTTTGCATATGTTTGTATCCTGTTCTCACTCTAAATATATATGTAACAGGTAAAAGAGTAGCTACCCGAAGAGAAGACATCCGTGAGCTTGTGGAACATTTTAATGTGGGTATCTGCCTATACATCTTACCTTTGTTATATAACCACCCTTACATAAATGTTACGTGGAGCTTGCATAAGCTTCATTATACTTTTATAATGTTATAACCATCTGGCATTTCCATGTGCAGATTGATGTTGAAAATCCTTGTGTAGTAATGAGCCAGGACAAGAGCAGAGAATTTTTGCATTCAGGAAATGACAAAGATAAGTTTAAGGTATGAAGTTAAACCATTAGTAGCTTTCTTTGCGCAACATTACCTCTTAGTGACGTATAATTTTGGATGTAAAAGTGGGTGGATCAAGGGGTTGAGTAACAGTTCAAAATACGTTCTTTTGGTGTGGGTCTTAACCTGCCGGGTTGGTTTAGGTTGAGCAATAACACTTCTATAAATAATTAGTGGTGTGAAAATATATTACAAAACTATATTAAGTTAATACTAATATAATATATTATATTTTGAATAATATCTAAAATACACTTCAGGCGACAACTTTTGTTGTTGATTTTACCGGTTTGACTTGTCAAAGATTTTAACATGTTTATGACTCCTCTTTTTGACATGTTATTGGTCAGTTCTTTTTCAAGGCCACACTTTTAAGTCAAGTAGATGATCTGCTCAAAAGTGTCAGGGACAGTCTTGACCAGGCTAATGGCGAGATTGAAGAGTTGGAAAGGTCAATAGCTCCTATAGAGAAGGAACTAGGTGAATTGCGACGAAAAATTAAAAGCATGGAGGATATAGAAGAAATTTCTCAGCAGATTCAGTTGTTAAGAAAGAAATGTGCATGGTCAATGGTATATGACATAGACAAAAAAATCCAAGAAGAAACTGCAAAGATTAAAAAACTGGAAGGTGGGATACCTCAATGTCAAGCTAAAATTGATCAACAAATTGTAAGTAAGAATGTCTATGTACCACTTGTGATTTATTTGTTTGCTTGTACTTTTTAAGTACCTAAGCGGTTGAGCAAATGTTCTCCAGACTCAAGCATGCTTAGCCAGTTTGATAGAGAACAAGCATTTGCAATTGCTGTGACATTTTTTAGCTATATTGGCATTGGATTGCAAACATCTTAAAGTTTTGTAGTGATGCTCTACAAAGTATATCACTTTTTCAATCTAAGTGCTTATAAAAAGAAACAACTAAAAAGTACTTGCAGTTATTGTGCTATTAGAGGTTGCTTGTAGATGGTCACAAATTTTTTAAGTTTGGGTACCAACTTTCATTGTTTTCTGTTTTAACGTAGCTAGCTTTTAGTCTTTTTCTTTTCTGGGCGACGATATTTACTAAAGTAGTCGTGTCTATGTCCATGGTTAGTTACTAATTACTTGCATCAACTTTACGAGTTATCGAAAATAGAATGAATTGAAAGTTCTTTAATTTAAAGAATTGGTTTTACAGTGCATTACCTCATGGGAATTAAACCGTAGTCAGTTATCCTTTTTTGCAATCTACCCTTTGTTAGTCTGATATTTTATTAATGTCTATGGAGGGACTTATTGCTGTGTGAAAGTAGCATGAGAATCAGAGTTCCTTGATATATTATATGAAGATATAAATAGCTTTTTTGCTTCTAAAGGGAAGACTCTCGGTGTATTTGGCAGGCAAAAGCTGCAGACTTGCAGGATTCTCTTAACAAAAAGAAAGCTCAAAGTGCCGTCTTGATGGAAAGCACTTCGAAGGCAAAAAAAAGGCAGAGCGAACTGGAACAAAAAGTTTCTAAGGTATGTTCTAAAGACTGAATACGTATTCGTAGGGCGATCTTGATCTGATTAAATAAACCAGAGTAGGATCACCACTAAAGTTTGATTTTTTAATTTATGTACCCTGCGATTATGTTGTTGAATCCGTAGTTCATTTCTGTCATTAATGCAAGTGTTGATTTACTTAAACGAATACTGATTTACAAGGCGAAAAGGGAGAAAATTGAGCTGCAGCAAGAATATGATCGCAGAAGTAACAACATTGCTAAGATGGAAAGACAGATAAAGTCACTTCAGCAACAAATAAACGATGCAAATGAGCAACAAATTAAAGACACACAGGTTTTATGTCTATTTCATCTATATGTATGATTGGCCTCTTGCTTTCTGTACACATATGTATTTACATTTACCAAATCTAATTATTCTATGATCATGCCATAATTCTCATAATTTAACCTGTATATGCTACATTGCTAGAATAGTTATTGCTAAACGAACTAAAGCCACTGGTCTCGGGTCTTTCCACTGTGAATGAGAACCTTGCAATGCGTATATCTTTGTAGTGGCCACATACTTCAGTCAGATCATATTGTTGGGGCTTTCAAACTAGTCATCCTGTTTTATTGAGTAATCTGCACTAATTAGGTCTAAGTGGTATCTGTGTAGTAAATGTTAGTATTATATATGTACAAAGTAAAAACACGCACAGAACAATGATTTAATCATATTAATCTGGATATAGAGTTTTACATGGCCAAATGTTGCATATGGGCTGTCTATTGCTGAACCTTTTTACAGAGGAGCTCGCACCCTTGGACAGACATTGTGTTTTAGGATGACTATAATACTTTGTTAGTATATATTGCAAATACTGAAATATAATCTGATAACCCTTAAGTTAGAAGTCCTAAGATGGGCTGTTGAAAGGGGACGTAATGTGGGTTTTAGTAACTGACTAAATGTTTTCAATGTTATCGGCTTTCTTTGAGTCAAAATAACTACTTAATGTGGCCAGTTTCAAGTCAGCTCATATGGGGTTCCTATCTTGTAACTCAACTTGTCTAGTCCTTGTCACTCTGGTTTATATTGGGTTATGCATTGCATATAGCGAAGAGGGATGTATAATTTCATTTCGGGATTCTGTAGGCTGAAGAATTAGAAATGGAGAACAAATTGAAGGACCTTCAAGATGAGATAAGGGATGCTGAATCAGAATGTCAGAGGTGTTTTATTTGTTTCACGAGTCTTGTGTACAATATGATTAGTCTACTGTCAATAATGTATGTTTCTGGTTAATCAAATTTTAAGGCGTATTCTGTGTTTATTAATTGCCAATCTTCAGGCTGAAGAACATCGAAGAGGATTTATCAGAAAGGCTAGGAGCAGCTAGGGATGAACTTAGAAGTATAATTTCTGAGGTATGAAACTGTTTTCTAGTTTACCAAACCTCGGTAATTCACGTGTTTTACTACATTTTTTATATCCAGGTGGTTAAATTTTTTACTTGGGTTGCATGTATCTTCTAGATATCTTATTCTGCTAAGTACTTGTAACAAAAATTCTAAACCACAGTTAGGTTGAGAATTTTTATTATCTCGTTGAAATAATTTAGTTGCAGTTATTGCTCAAGTTATCAACATATACCGATCAAGGGCATAAACAGTAAGCTTTTGTTGTAGATATAAAAAAGTAATAATTTATTTGCAATTATATGCAAAAAGTACTCTGCAATGTATTTATCTTTTGTGTGTTATTAATCAAATACTGGGGCGACTCGGAATAAACTTAAGGAGAATGCTGCATGCCTGCATGTACTTGGGTAGATTGTTAGAAGACTGTCACATAGCTTAGATAATGCTAAACTTTATAAATGCAACTGGTGCATGCCGATTCATGCTTGTATGTGTTAGTTTATGTTATTTCTTATAGGTATCTTACAATGTAATAAATTGGCTAATTATTCATTTTTCCCTTAATAACTTGACTTCTGACTAGGTTCTTCATAGGTGTTTTGCCACCTTATCTTTTTTCTTTTTTTCTTATAGACTTGAGCATCTAATTTTTTTTAGACCGGGCGTAATAAGGACTCCATGACCGAGTCCTCACCCACTCAAGACGCGTTGACATTACTACACCTCGTCGTCCCCAAGACGTGTCTTCAACCATAATTTTGCAAGACTCGGTCGTCCCCAAGACCGAGTCGTGGGGGAAAGTTTTGTGGGCCCAAGCTGAGTTGTGTGAGATGTTATTTTGTTTATGTGGGGTATATTTGTGTATAAGTGGGGTATATTTGAGTGGTGAAGTTGGTTGTCTTATTACAGTTCGTTGGTGGTGAAGTTGGTTGTAGAGAGAGAAAGTTGGTGCTGAGGCGGCGGTGGTGAATGGGGTCTTGGGGTCTCCTTATTACATCCAGCCTTAGTTCTTGTTTGATTTATTGATATCTTTTCTTTTCTTTCTTCTTCTTCTTTTTTTTTTTTTTTTTTTAATTTATTATTATTATTTTTTTCTAGCATTGTTCATTTTAATTGCAAATGAATCTTCTTTCTTATCTACATTAATGATTCTTTTTCCCTCTTTTACAGCTAAATGATCGTGAGAATAAGGCGAATGAGAGTAAGAAGCGCATTCAGACCCTGCATGAACAACAGACAAACAAGGTTTGGCAGTTTCCTATTTTTTGGAATTGATATTTCACCTGTAATCTTGTCAATCACACACCTAGACTCTATGTAGAGATGGCATGGTGGGTTTTGTAACATGTCAAACGTGCTCTGATTGAAATGGGTGATTTCTAGTATGGGTCAAAATGGGCCGGGTTGGATTGTCTTGGCTTGACCCACTAACATATCAAGTCTTTTAATTTATATATCTAATTACTAAGACGATAACTTTGATTATGAAACACAGTACTATTACAATAATAATCTAAATCAGTGAGTTATAACAATTTAGAAGGTTGCATACTTACAAATAGACATTGGACAGCTTTCAACCCTTTTGACACGCTCGAACTGGTTGACCTTTTCCCCTTTACTAAGTACTTGATTTGACTCATTTGAGATAAGACACAGTCCACATAGTTATTGAATGTTGAGGTTGCCACCTATACTAAAAGGAGTGGGAGATATTATGAATCTTCATCTGGGCATGTATGGAGTAAGAAAGGAACTATGTAACTAATTTTGGTGTTTGAATGAAACTAATTTATTTATTTATTTATTTATTTCCATTTTTATGACCATACTCTTTTTATATAATAATTTGTTCATTTTTGTTTATGCAGGTCACCAAATTTGGAGGACGTGTTCCCATTCTTCTGCAGATTATTGAGAGAAACCACCGCAGATTCAGAAAACCCCCTATTGGCCCTATAGGATCACACTTGGTCAGTAGTAAAAAAGTTTATTCTTGAATTCACTGTGTACTTTTTTAGAGTACTTTATCTCTTTCAGAATCCAGTTAGACCGTAATATAGTTATTGTTTCATATGTACTCTCAAGACTTTATCTTTGTAATATTTCTTATGCATTAAGCTAAATATCTTTATTTGGGAATCTATTATTACAGGCATTAATTCATGGTGACAAATGGGCTGTTGCAGTCGAACATGCTATCGGGAAGTTGTTTAATGCTTTCATAGTGACAGATCATAAAGATTTTTTGTTGCTGAGATCATGCGCTCGAGAAGCAAATTACCACAACCTTAAGATCATTATATTTGATTTTTCTATACCAAGGTATGCAGATTCATATCATAATTGTTTAGAATTTCTTAATATCTGACAGTTATTATGCATTTCATGTAGGTTCCAAATTGAAAGTCAAAAGCTTCCCCATACAAATCACCCAACAACGCTATCAGTAATACAATCTGATAGTCCCACAGTACTGAATGTCTTGGTGGATCAGGTAACAGATAACACATTTAACTTGAAGTTATAGTTGCTTTAATGATTACTGTTTTTGATTCTTTTTCCAGCATAATGTATTCCATGCCTTTTTAAAATATCAGAAAACCCACCTCATTACACCCTGACTTATCTGGTGTTCAGATATGCAATTTGAAACTACCATCTGATACTGATGCATTTAACTAGTCATTCGATATGCTTCTGTTTCTTGAAGCTGTAATACTCTGTTGTTTAAGGTCTTACAATTTTTTTTAATCTAATATAGTAGTAGATAAAATGAGCAAATATATATATTGTATTAGTATCTACATCTAAGCTATAACATTAGTTTTCTGTTAACTATTAGATTATATATTGAAGACCTTTATAACATTTATCGTATTAAACTTTCTTCTTATTATAATTATTACAAAAAGGCATGGGTGAAAAGTATTCAAAATGGGTTAATTATAGGGATATTAGAAATAGAAAATAATGAGTTTCGCTGGAATTGAGTTTTACTTGTTTGAGCCCAAAATGATCAGAACCAGAATTACATGATTTGAACATCAAATACTGGTTATTTTGACCCCAAATTACCAATAATCTCGTTTTTACTGTTGCAATTTTTCTTGGTTGCTCCAAGATTCGTTCTTGAATTTAAGCATAAACCTTGATCGATTGTTGTAGTTGTTTCTTATTTTTTATGCATGATGGATACAAACTCCTACAAAAGACACATATGTCGAGCAAGTGAAAATAATATTAGTCCTTCAGACGATTCATTTGACTCTCTTACTAGTTACTAGTGACTTTGAATCTTCTTTCATTGACTGGTTACTTTCGGTGTAAAATTCTGATTTATTTTTTTAGGGTCATGCTGAGAGACAAGTGCTTGTAAGAGACTATGAGATGGGAAAAGCGATTGCTTTTGATCAAAGAATTCAAAATCTGCTGGAGGTTTACACCCTAGAGGGTCATAGGATGTAAGATAAGACATCTTATATCTGTTTCCATTCCATCACATTCTTTTCTTTTATTCCCTTTATATATTAATCAATGCGGACTGTTTCAGTTACTACTAAGTCTTAAGCAACTGATCTCAAGTAGATATTTAAATACAAATAAATTCTGTAAGGACAGAAAAAGATCATCTGTATTAGGCTTTTACCAAAAAGCTTTCTAGATGATTATATCAATTCAGAATACCTTTTAAGAAATGTCAGTTAATATAATATATTTGCATTTTAGTTGCACCAATATACATGTTCATGTTTGTATTGTGAGTATTTTCCTGAAAGGTTTTCTAAAATGGAATAGAGAAAATAGTTTACAGATATGGAGGTATCTATATGCAGATACACTGATTTATTTGTAAAAATCTTTCTCTTTCTAGGTTCTCTCGTGGTTCAGCACAGACAACTCTTCCCCCGAATAGGAACTTAAGGACCGGGCGTCTTTGTAGTTCATATGATGATCAAATAAAAATTCATGAAAGAGAGACACTACAATTTCAAGAACAAGCTCGAGAAATTCGGGGAAAGAAAAGGAGTTTCGAAGAACAGGTTCAGGGTCTTGATGATGAACTACTAAAGGCAAAGGTAAGATGCCCAAATACACATATTTTTATGGATAATTTATTACCCTTTAGATAATTTTGAACTGAATCTTCAATTCTTGAATTCAGTAGGTGTTCATTTTAAATCCAATTTCTTACCTTTTTTTTTTGTTTATTTAGAGACAACGCGTGATTGTAGAGAAGGAAGTGATGTCTAAGAATCTTAAGCTTAAAGACTTAAAGAATTCTCGTGCGGCAGAAGCCGTAGCTTCATCTGAGTCTAATGTTGATGATCTTCAACACGAAATTTCAGTTTGTTTTCTACACTTATATGAATTTGTTTTTCTCGATTTTTCTCTTTCTCTTCGATAGGGGTTGTGTTTTCAACTCATTTATTTTTGAATGGGTGGATTTGGGCCCTTTTTTTTTTTTTTTCCTATCAAACGGGTCATTTGTCCAAATCAAGTTATCTAGTAAATGTGGAACTGGTCAAATAGCTCGCAGGTCTCCGCAGTCTTGTAATTCAATTCATAAACCTCCTTTTGTTTTTATTCAAAGATTCAGATTTGGAAAAAATATTGTTCTTGGAATCAGAATTAATACATTAATTCTCTTTGAAAAAAGATAAATACTAAACCCAACACAACCAGTTTTAACTTGACCCCAATTCGATCCGTTACTCAGCTTACCTATTTTGCCTATATAGTTACTCGTATTATGTTTGTCCTTAAAATGAACTCATTTGTTGTATATCCAGAAATTACGAAGCGATATAAATGAAAGTGAGATTTTGCGTGAGAAGATCCAGGAGAAATTCAATGAAGCTGAGGCTAAACTAAACGAATATAAAACCATGTTTGCAGAGCTATGTGGTAACTTTACTTTATCATCTTGGATATATACAGACTCTACCGAATACATATTTATTGCCGCTTCGTTTCTTTCTACCCTTTACACATACAGAACTGGCTAAAGGAGACTTCAATGCTTTGGAAAAAGCAACACATGAGTTGACACAGACTGAGGAGGATCTAAGCTCTGCAGATGCTGTAATTCCTCTCTTCTGCTTATAACATATTAGTTTGTTGTGATGTTTTCACTAGTTCCCCATCGTTTATTATCTGTAACTACTAAATTTACTACCCAATTTCTTGTGTAGAAAAAGCGTCACTACGAAAAAGCTATGCAAGAGAGGTTACATATGGGAATTGAATCTGCAAAAGAAAGTCTTCACGGTTTTGAAAATGAGCGAAAGGTGGGTATCATGTTGCTTATAATTATCATTACATACTCTTTATATATGTCCATTTGTATTGAACTAATTTTTGGACCTGCAGGTAAAATATGACAAGGCTTCAATTATATGTCCTGAGAGTGAGATTGAAGCTTTAGGAGGATGCGGTGATACTACTTCTGAACAACTTCAAGCCCACTTTAAAAGGCTAAAAGTGCGACATGAGCAAGAAAGCCAGAGGTAATGTAGAATGTAAAGAGACTTCATTTAGGATTAAGTTAGTAAAAGCACTGATATATTACTCGGGTTTTTTCAAATGCTTACCATGCAGGCACCAGGAATCTATTGATGAACTGCGGATGATATACGACAAGAAAGAGCGCAAGATTCTAAAACAGCAGCAAACTTACAAAGCTTTTAGAGAGAAACTTTCTGTAAGTTACTACTCTTTAATATTTCATTGTAATGTTGGTATGTTACATTTATTTACAATTTTTGTAGAGTTGAAATGAGTCAGAAGTCGCCAAATGTGTAGTTTTACATGAAACGTCCTATGTCATCTTATTTAAAAAATTAGATTATGATGAAATTTATATAGTTTTCCTAGCCATACATGACACTAGTTAAAGTTTGCAACAAAAAATATTCCGTGTCAACTTGACCTGACATATTTTGACCTTTATACCCTGACCCATTTAGACGTGTTACCAAATCAGCCCAGCCCTCCTCTCGTGCCACTTCTAGATATATAAATCATGCCTGGTTGCTTCAAGTAAAATCTTAGCATCCTTTAGCAATTTTTTTGTTTTTGTTTTTGTATCGTTCCTTGTTATTGAGTAAATATGGTTTGAGACACTCTATGATTTTATTGTTATTCACACCGATCTTCAGGCAATTGATACTGCTCTTGTAAAACGATGGAGCAAGTTTAAGAGGAATGCAACTCTTTTAAAGAGACTACTGACGTGGCAGTATGATATTTGCCCCCTTTTGTCAATATCTAATCTATGATTTGCCTTCTACAATACACAACTACTTACATTTAATATTTTTTGTAGATTTAATGGCCATCTTAGAAAGAAGGGAATCAGTGGACAGATCAATGTCAGCTATGAGAATCAGAAGCTCTCAATAGAGGCAAGTAACTAATTTTTTTTTGCAAATACTTTACAAACTGTACGAGGCTCTAAAGAAGCAGACAGGTCATTGCGAATTATCATGTATACATAAATTATAATTTTCTTTATTTCAGGTTAAGATGCCACAAGATGCGTCTAGCAGCAATGTTCGAGACACTAGAGGGCTTTCAGGTTTATTTTTCTATTTTTAACAATTTTATTTAACTAAATGTGTCATTGTTTACTAGAGGTTGTAAAAGGGTTTTAGGATATCCATTTACTTATGAACACCTCAATGTGCCATGTCCGGTTTCTTGGGATATTTGATAGGATTAGGTGAAACAAAACCAAACCATGTTCATCTATGTTCATTCTTTTCTTGATGTATGTCATTCATATAAACATTTTATCTTTATGATGGTTGATCAGGAGGGGAACGATCATTCTCAACACTATGCTTTGCACTAGCTCTTCACGAGATGACAGAAGCGCCATTCCGGGCCATGGACGAGTTTGATGTGTTTATGGTAGTTACTCACAAGATTTTTCCAAAAATGTGAGCTGTTTTTGTTGATTTTCTTTATTGCAATTTGATTTCCAGGATGCTGTCAGTCGGAAAATCAGCTTGGACACGATTGTGGATTTTGCTCTGGCACAAGGCTCCCAATGGATTTTCATTACACCTCATGATATCAGGTAGTCACATATCCTATACTAAGCTCGCTTTTTTATGTATATTTTTGTTAAAGTAATAAATTGTCCGAGATTTTCACCATAAACTCTTTAGTTAAATAATAAGCCACCAAACGAATTGCGCAAAGAACCTCATCGAATGCACAATTTAAATAGTAGCACAAGATACTATTGCCTTCTATTTACAATTTGTTGGTTTCCTTGCAGCATGGTGAAACATGATGAGAGAATAAAGAAGCAACAAATGGCAGCTCCTCGGTCATAAATTGCCTTGTCTGCTAGGTTTGCTTATGTTGCTGCAGTTTCTGATTTGTTTTTCCATAGTTTACTACTTTTAACTTTGTGCGGACATTTTGTCGAACTGAAATGCTGAGTTGTAAATTATGCTGTAATTTCCTAACCCCAACTTCGTCACTCAGCATTGAAGTAAAGATCAATGTATATTGAATCTTCATGCTCTTTTGTACATGTAAACATTGCCCCAGATTTCTGCTAGTTACAGCTCAATTTGAGGCATGTCGATCTTCACTCTAGTTTACAAATTGATGCGTGTTCTTGTTCATTTGTACAAAAAAGTTAAAATGATGGGGTGGCTCTTATAACATTTTATTATTGTGTTTGGCTAGTCTATAAGAATGGAAGTTGATATGTGTTCTATAATGAGTACTAAATTAAGTGGGTCGACCAGGCTACCTCCAATAAGTACCCTCAACAACCTTCTTTTTTTCTGTCACATCAGCTTTCTCTCTCCTGCGACCTACAGACGACCAAAAAACATACCCCAAAAAAATAACTTTTTAATTAATTAAAATACATACAACACACACACACACAAAACAAACACTCACCGAGTGTGCTATTCGGTTGGCTCCTCAACCCTTATGGCTTCGACCGAGACCTAGACCCTCACCGCACAACAAGGCAACGTGATGCAACCGACTGGCAACCGAGTCTCAACCGAGACCATTGCGGGTAGCCTGATAGGGGGTTAAATGGGTCGTGTTTGGGCGACCCACTTAACTTGTTTATTTTTTATTTTTTGAACGGCAATTGTGGCTACATGGCTCCTAGCCCAGAAAGCGTAGCGAGCCCACACAACCAGGTTGGGTCCAGCCCAGAAGGCAATGACACCCTTCCCTTTACGCACGTGGGAGGAAACCCATATCGCCTTAGACAAGACTCGAACTTGAGACCTTGCCTAGGTGGGTAATATACTAATATTAATGTTACAAATCGTGTGTATTGAATGAATCGAAACTGATTACATGTGATAACCTATATAGTAATCTAGTGGGCTAATAATACAATGCAAATATATAATCGGGCTAGGCTCAGATAGCTATCTCTAACAGCCCCTCGCAGTTTGAGCAGGAGAAGAACAAACACTCAAGCTGGAGCGAAACTCATCAAACAAAGCAGTAGGTAACCCCTTAGTGAAGATATTCGCATACTGCTAGCGAGATGGAACATGAAGAACACGTACATGACCAGTAGCGACCATATTACGAACAAAGTGAATGTCAATCTCAATATGCTTCGTGCGTTGATGTTGCACGGGATTAGATGAGAGATAAACAACACTGACATTATCACAATAAACGATTGTAGCAGTCGAAAGTGGTGTATGAAGCTCACGTAGTAAATTGCGTATCCAACAGGTCTCAACTACTGCATTGGCAACACCTCTATATTCACTGGACCGAGAAATAGTAGCCTGACGCTTAGATGACCAAGATAAAAGATTGTTGCCAAGATATACACAATATCCTGAGGTAGAGCGACGTGTGACCGGACAACCAACCCAATCTGCATCAGAATATGCAACCAAGGATGAGGTCGATGACGAATAAAGCTGTAAACCATAGGCTAGTGTTTCGCGAACATAACGTAGAACACGCTAGAGAGCAAAAAATGTGGCTCCCGAGGATCATGCATGAAGAGACAAACCTGTTGAACGACATAAGAGATGTCCGGTCTAGTAAAAGTAAGGTAATGTAGAGCACCGCAAGATGCGATATAATGTAGGATCGTAAAGGATCACCATCGGAACAAGCTTGGAATCCGTGTCAACATGAGTACGACACGGATTACAAGTAAGCATGCCAACATGCTCAAGAACCTCAGTAGCATACTTCTGCTGAGAAAGAAACATCCCAGAAGAAGTATGAGTCACATATATGCCCAAGAAATAATTGAGTGGGCCAAGATCAGTCATGGAGAACTCCGTATGCAAAGAAGTAATAACCCGCTGCAAAAGTGCTGTAAAAGATGCAGTCAAGACAATATCATCAACATATAACAGTAAATAAGTTGTATCGGTCACCTGACGATAAATGAATAGTGATGAGTCACATCGGCTATGTTGAAACCCAACCCAAGTAGCATATGCATCAAACCTTTGAAACCAAGCTCGAGGGGCTTGTTTAAGCCCATAAAGTGATCTCTGCAAAAGACAAACATGATCGGATGTCTGCGGATCCCGAAAACGAGGTGGTTGATGCATATAAACTATCTCGCAACGAGCCATGTAAAGGCATTCTTGACATCAAGTCGATGGACAAAGCTAATGTCGAGAAATAACAAGACTAAGCATCGTATGAATAGTAGCCGGTTGAACAACCGGGCTGAAAGTCTCACCAACATCAATACCTGCAAGTTGAGTACTGCCATTCGCAACAAGACGTGCCTTGTAGCGATTAAGACTACCTTCTGCATTATGTTTGTGCCGAAAAAGCCACATAGAACGAACAATGTTAGCGTCCGGTGGTCGAGGCACAAGAACCCAAGTATTATTTTCAATCAATGCATTATATTCATCAAGCATAGCATAAAACCAATTAGAGTCACTAAGCGCATGGGTATACGACTTTGGAAGTGGAGAAATGGTAGACACATTTAAGGTGAAACGTTGTGTAGGGCGATTAGAACCAACACGATAGCAAAGTGACCATGGGGTGAGTTGACATGGGATTGGGGTTTGGTTATTGGACCGGAGGGAGAACATTAACGGATTGTTGGGCGGTGGTAGTGGAAGTGGGTTGGTGAAGGAGGGTTGTAGGCGACCGGACCGGGTTTGTGCTTGCGTATGGGATTGGGTCCGTGTGGGCGGGCGAAGATGGGTGGTGGATGTAATGGGTTCGGTTGGTGAGGTGTTGGATTGTGAGATGAAGGACTATTATCAGCGTGGGAAATGGTGAGTAGTGGTGATAGGCGTAGGTGAGGTAAGGTTTTTAGTAAGTAGATGTTGTTGTATAATGTTTGGAGGTGTATCAAGAAAGGTGTAAGAAGGCGAATTGTTTGGTGTCATGGAGCCATACGGGAATTGAGATTCATCAAAGGTGACATGACGAGATAAAATGATTTTGTTTGTGTTGAGGTCTAGACATCTATACCCCTGGTGGTTTGTTGGGTACCCAAGGAAGATGCAAGGCGTGGAACGTGGTCCAAGTTTGTTTTAGTGTCTATGACAACCAAATACCCGAAGGTCTGCATAGTTGGGTGTAGTTTTGTAAAGGCGAGTGTGTGGGATTTCATTGTTTATGACAGTAGAGGGTAAGATGTTTAAAAGATAGGCCGCCATGTGAAGTGCTTCAACCCAAAAAGTGGGTGGAAGGTGGCCTTGAAATAGGAGGGTCCGTATTAAGTTGTTGATGGTGCGGATCATCCGCTCGGACTTACCATTCTGTTGAGAGGTTCGCGGGCACGAGAATCGGATGGTGATGCCATTAGAAGCAAATAATTTGTGTAGGTCATTGTTGTCAAATTCACCACCATGATCACATTGCAACGATTTTATATCACAATTAAACTGGTTCTTAACAAATGCATGAAAATGAATAAATTTAGACAAAGATATCGGACTTGCTCGAAGAGGGTACACCCATAAATAATGAGAGAAATTATCTAAAAACAGAGCATAGTATTTAACGTCAAGAATAACACTCGAAAGAGGAGAAGTCCACAAATCAGAATGAATAATATCAAACGGTGAAGTAACAATAGTTTCAGAAAGCGAAAAAGGAAGTCTCACGTGCTTGCTAAGATGACAAGCATGACAAAGCACATAAGGCTTTGTCTTATTATACAAAATAAAATTATCGGAAACTAATCTACGAACACGTCCACTTCTGGATGACCAAGTCGTTGGTGCCACGTGTGAAATCGACAAGAAAGGCTTGAGGAGGTGTTGGGGTAGTAACCGGATAGAGGTTTGATACGCATAACGACGCTCGGGGTCAAAGGAAACTTCCTTTTCTTCGATCAAGTTTTTCAACCACCTAGGCAGTGAACCTAATCGTTGTAGTGTAGTATTAGGGTAAGCCCTGATTGATATCGTTCTCTAGGGGAATAGGAATGCTAGTGAGAAGTTACTACGTTAAGGTTAGGGTTGAGGAAGATTATTTTTTATCTTTTTTATATTTTTTTAGGAAATTGAAAGGTACGAATCTCGGGTATTGGATTTGGGGGTTTGGTATTTCTACCGATTACTCTACTATTGTCTATTCTACTTAACTAAGCTAAGGGATAGTCTATGTCTAATTGATGTGTGCTCGTATGATGATTAAAGATGTGTTTACCTAGATACTATTACTCCCTAGTTATCTCCTATTGATGGTTGAATTGTCATGTCCTTATTCTTAACGCGTTGTGTCTTCTAAGGTCGTAGGGTATGCTTTCTTCCCTAACTCTTTGAGGATACCTTAAGGTTATTGCCTACGAAATCTCTAGGATTCATAAACTAACTCTAAGGTTATCTTTGGATTTTTAGCCTACAATAATTCTAGGTGATTATAAACTAATGTTCACAAAGATTACTCAAGCATTAAAAACACAACGAATGACCTATCGCAATCCTAGGTCAATTACAATTAAGATAATAAACTTCATCGTTATCTAACACAAACTGCTTTCAACTATTTTACCGACCATTTCATCTTACTCCTGTACCATTAAACCAAAATTTACGACTTTAATAATACTTTATAAACAATGACCTTATCGATACTTTACAAACGATTTTCTATAGTATGATAAACTAATAATTTACTATTATTTTATAAAACAACAAACAATTGCAATAGCAAGTTACAAACTATATTACAAATTTTCCTGCAAGTAATATTGCGGTCTTATAAACTATTTTACCCTTTTGGTGAGCTATATTAGCCATTCCTGATTTAAAATCATAAAACTTGTACGCTTACCTCCTGCATATTCGCCTTCACTTTATCGACTATTATATTACCAACCTCTAAACCATCTTGATATTAATTAAACTACGAAATCTTCTATTATTTGACAAACGATAAATTGTTTTATTGTAAGCTATTTTACAAATCATTTCACGAGTTATGTTAGAATCTGAATTGTGTCTTACCCAAAATCTTTCACTACCATTGTTAAGCCGTTTTCTATCTTCTTGCTAGCATGATAGCAATATTAGGGGTGAACTACATTTGAAGCACTTACAACACCTCATAACCCATCTTTTCGGAACCCGTCGATCATTTTGAAAAATACCCTCAAACTTACCACCTTCTATCATTTCTCTTTAGAGCGCCTATTTTAATATAGGATTTGACACGTCTCCTTTTCCTTTTATTTGAAGAGTTATATGGCAAGAGAGCTCCACCAAATTGATGACACAAGCCGATATCCAAAAGTATATAAAGGATTGTATAGCTAGGGAACTAGGGAAAGAACGCAACGATAGTTGCTTGCCACGCTTTCTACTGCCGCCGAGACCATGGCGTAATCGAAACTACTAGACATGCTACTACTACTGGAGTTGCAAAAGAGATTCGAGAGTTCAAGTGGTACATACATAGACTTTAAGAGCAAAGTGACCCCCGGTTCGAGGCAATGTAAGGAGCCATTACTATGATCCGTTGTTGGAAAGGATCGAGTTGTTATTTCTTATACGCGATTGCCAGATGACGCAAGGTGAAATTTGCAACTAGTACTCTCTTGAATGAGGCAATGTTATGGTGGAATCAATATGCACAGCCTATTGGTATGGAAAATGCTTATAAACTCTCATGGGATCAATTCAAGAGGTTGATGACTAAGAAGTATTGCCTTCAGAGATGAAGAAATTGAAGATGGAATTTATTGGGCTAGTGACCGTTGGTTATGACATTGAGACCTACATCAAAAGGTTTCAAGAGTTGGCTGCTTTATGTCCATATATGGTTATGGACAATGAGAAACTACTGGAAAGATTCATTGGAGGACTTCCAAAATGCATTCAAGGAGAGGTAGCCTCTTTCGATTTGCAAACAATTGAAGAGACCATCAAGATAACTCAATTACTCATGGCTCAGGTTGTGAAAAGGGAAAACATTATCAACAATAACCACCACAACCATAACAACAACCAAACTAACAACAACAAAAGGAAATGGGAAAATGACCAGGGAGGTTATAACGACAACAACCAAAGCTGTAACACTAACCATCACCAACAACAAAATAGAAGACAGAAGCCGCCAGGTTCAAGTTGCCGCACCAACAAAGGAAAGAACTTATACCGGAAACTTGCCACGATGCCATCAATGTACGCTACATCATAATGGTCCATGTGGAATATGCTTTATCTGTCAACAAAGGGGACACCTTGCTAAGGATCGCAAGGGAAAAGGATATGTTGGGGCTAAACCACTATGTAATCGATGTAAGTATCATCACACGGTCCTTGCCCGCCAAGTGCAAATAATGCCAAAAACCGGACATCTAACCAGTGGATTGTAAAGGCAAAACTAAAATTACATGTTTCAGATGTGGAGAGCAAGGACACTATCGGAATTAATGTCCTCAAAACCGGTCAAGTTGAAGGTGCTCATGGATTAGGAAAAGGAGAAGCTTGTCAAGGTACCAACGACGCGAAAGATCAAGAAGGTCGGAAACTAGCAGTCTTATTTCTCCTTATGTATTATGTCGTACTAAGTTTATGTTTTCATCGTATCCGAATCTTTATAACCTAAGATGTACTACTTTTGATAAACCACTCGTTGTAAAATATTCTCATCTATCGTACTTTATTTCCTTTCGATTCGATATCACTTTCGAGAATGTTACTTCTTTTACTTTATCGACCATTTTAACGACACGGTTTAAATCTTTGTAAGCATCGAGAGTTATAACAACTAAACTGAACGTCACATCATCGTTCCTTAATTATACATAGCCTAGCTAACTATGTCTAATTCTGGAGGGATCATGTTATGTTGGGAGCGGTTATTTATAAATCTTAGTGCAAGCAAAATCTTCACATGTTCAAAGGTCAAAGTATTACTCATGCGAGATTTACCCAATACGATGTTTTGTACACTCTCAATCATCGACAACCGTAACGACACTTCTCCATGTTTTCTTCCTTCGATATTCATCACAAACTCAAAAATTCGATAGACCTAACAACGCATCAATTCGTGGATGAATTCCCTTTTTGGATGGGCGAATGTGACAACCCGTACTTTCGTGTCATTTCTCGACACGAGTCATGTCTCATTATTTCAACATTTATAGTAAACTTGGTTTACTTGTTTCAAATTCGCGTAACCTTGGAGGTTTAGCGGCAAATTCATGATCATGACATCACGTACATTTCATATGGACTAAGATTAGTCTACATTCCATGGACATCATTTGCATCTCATTAATTCATTCACGACATTTCATTTCATATTTTACGCGTAATTTTTATATTTAATAATCTTTATCGCGTGAGTTTTTATTTTAAATATTTAATCCATTACTTTCAAAAATGATCCCAAGGTATTTTTAAACTTACATTTAGTTTATAAAAACTATATTTTTAGTTTTCCTAGTGTTTCAAATTCATTTGGCATTTTAATCGTTAAAGTTTAATTATTACGTCGTTTTTCTTAAAAATGGTACGATAATTATTTTATCACTCAATTTTCACAAGGAAAGTATTTTTACAATTTTTATCACCTCAATACAATCTATTTTGATTTACTAAAAACTTACTTGTACCAAAATTATACCTTTTACCTTACAAGTCACAATTTCTTACATTTCCTTTACAAATAATACAAGTCTTACAAAATTATATACAAGTAAAGATTTAAAAAAAAAAAAAAATATATAATTGAGGGACAACCCTCCCCTAAAACCGGCCCTTGGGGAGGGGAGACATTAAATTTGGAATGGTTTGTGATTATATATGTTTTTACTCTTTCTCATAAAGTCTACTTCAAGTATTACTCATTCACTTCACCATATTCACATAGTTAGAACATTTTCTCTCCTTTCCTTTGGGTTCACAAAACCGGTCACAACATCAAGCACACAAGGGATCAAAATTTTCAAGATCAAGTGTTATTACAACCTAGTTTATATCCTTTATATGGTTTTGAAATAAAAACCAAGGATATTTAAGTTAATCTTTGTTACTTTCACCTCTTCATTTTTTACTAGTAAGCTTGTTTTTATCATTTTCATATTTCCTTTTTATTTTCATATGTTTCTTTTCATTTTTGGAGCTTATATGCATGATATGTGATTTATACCAATTATTTCATGATTTTAGAAGTTATATATACATATTGGTCATCCTATAAATATTCCCATGGTTTTGGTTGGTCTTGATGGTGATTAGGAACCCATGACACCCTAAGAAGGTGTATGGTAGGATTAGATTAGTTTTGGAGTTGATTTGAAGGGATTAGAATAGGTTTTGTCCGAGAAAAACTATTTTCGATAAGTATATTTTATGTTCTGTCCTTGTTTTGTTTTTCTGGAAAATCCGACAGTAGGCACGACTTTTGGCTTTGATTTTAGAAAATATACTTTAAAACGAATCCGTGGACGCTTGAACGGAATAAAACGGACTTATAACGAAGAAGTTATGGATTTTTGAAGTTTGACGACGAAACGTATTATTTTCAGGATTTTCAGCTTGCTGTTTTTAGTATTTTCGGGTCAAAAACGAGCCTTAAGCTTCACAAATTATTTCGACTTCTCAAAAATATATTAGTATACTTTGATACGAAGCTAAGGACATATTAAACGTAGAAAACGGATTTGAAACGACAAAGATATGCACTTTTTCATAAACTTGCCGTAACTAATTTTCTGCACTCAATTAGCCAAAAACCACCATCTTTAACCCTTATTATCTTTATGTTCGAGACCTTTGGACGAAAACTCCGAATGAAACTTTTAGATATGGATACAAACTTTCCAAAACCGTCGAGTTCGTTCTCTAACGGTCGACGTACACCGTTTTACGATTGTTTTTCCGAAGCCATTTTTGGTAATTTCATGATTTAAAAGTGGTAATTTCACCAAAAATCATTATAAAACCATTGTAGGATGACATTTTGACGTAAAAACATGTAAAGTGATTTTTGTTTGGTCAAGGCGTCAAAAGAGTATTTTTCGACGTCGAGTAATATTTTCAAAATTTGTAAATGGTATAAATAACATATCAAGTGCATGCATAACATTACATTGCAAATCATGACATATCATATCATTGATAATAGGTCCCGTTGACGATTACATTAAACCTCACTGTACTCACTTTTGCCGTTATTCCAGTTTATCCAAGTGAGTTTTCATAGCCCCGCTTTTACATGCTTTTACATTATTTCAAACCTACGGAGGAGAATACATTGCACAACATTTTATTACGATACCAAGTATGTTAATTACATTTACATTGCTTGAGTTACAAAGTTGCCGCTAAAAGTCCCCATTTCAAATGCATGAGCCGTTAATTTTGGAAAGCGCGTGTGAGTGGATAGATCTATCGAGGGTGACTCCTCCATCCGGGTTGGTGAATCCCAATTGTCATACGGATGCATTTCATTCATAATCATTACCAGTTGTTTGGCAAGACACTCTTTGGGAATACATTAGTCGTAAGCTTCATGTCATGCGCTTTAAGCAATTGTAACATTCTTTTTACGTGACTTGATGGTCATGCATGATAGATACTTGTGTAGTCGTATAAAACATTTACATAAACCTATGATTTCTCACCAACATTATTGTTGACCGCTTTTAGCAATGTATTTTCAGTAATGAGGCATTCATCATGATATGGTTTAGGGACCTACATTTTGAGTCGCGGCGTCGACTTACATTATGTACATTATGGCACTTTATTTCAAAACATCGTTTGGATTTGTATTATATTTGTATTTCCGCAAACTTTGTAAACCTTTGGGACCGATGTTGTACTCTGAATGTTTTTATGAAATATCCAACGATGTGTTTTTAAAACGACACTTTAGGTCGTTCAATATAACTGTGATGTGGTGCTATGACAAATCCCCGTGAATTCCATTCCAAAACAAAATTGGGGTGTGACAAACTATACATACACTACTTTGGGAAACTATTGCTACTACATTGATGGACAAGAAACTGAATTCAAACACACTATATTTCAAGCGGGAATATTCAAATTGAACATTGCCTATATAAACAACCCTAAAAAAACAATGGAGATGTAAAATCATTTCACGACATAAAACAATGGACGAGAGATGCAAAATCAAAAGAATGTGGTTTTCTATGATCTTATTTTGCTAATTATTGAAGGGAAAGACTCTTGTGGACGATGGTGGTAAACCTTTTAAAAAGGTTGATTCTTCAACTAAGGTGGGTAACCCATGCTCTAAGGTGGGAAATGTGGTAGTTTCTGACAGCGATGATGACGAGGTTTTTGATGATCACATTGGGACGTTGTATTCTGGAAGTGGAGGTAAGGAGCAGAGTCTTTAGGAGCAATGGAAAGCGAATACGGGTGACGACAACAATTATGATGATGATGATTTTGGCCTCTCTCTTGCACAACTAAATGGAAATGACAGATCAAAGGAATGTTGATGATTTTAAGGTTCTTATGTAATGACGATTGAATTATCTCAATAAGTATGTGTTCGATTTTGAATTATCTCAATACGTACCGATTGTTAGAGTTGAATTATCGCATGTTACAAACGTCGCAATTACATTTGATCTTTTCACGTTCTATTTTGAATGTTAAACGAAACACTTGCCACAATATCGCATATCGTTAATTGTCAGCCGCTAGAAACCGCTGCCGCCAGGCGCGGGTACTCGCCTAGTATATGTATATGACAAAAGTAATAAATAAATAAAAAAATGAGAAAGGTGATAACAGTCAATATCATTAATGTACATTGACAAAGGGAGGTGATTTGTACACTCCTAAAAATGATTGGCACACTAAAATTATTTGTGTTTGGACATTTATACCCTTACAGTGATGAAAATGTAAGTATGACTATAAGGGTATAATTGTCCAAACACAACTAATTTGAGTGTACAAATCATTTTTGGGAGTGTACAAATCATCTCCCATTGACAAAAGTAATCATGTCTACATTGAATGTCTTTATTTTATATATTTTTTAGAGTAAAATACACGGTTGGTCCCTAATCTTGTACATAAACATCACGCTGGGATAAAACTTGTCTTTTTCATCGTGGGGAGTCAAAAACAAGGTTTTTATAGTCTAAATCAGTCCCTTGACCTATTTTCCGTTAGTTAACGTCTGTTATCTTTTGCCAAATTCCTTAAATGAATATTTTGCCCATATGTAAAGTCATTCATCTACCTTTTTCATTCATTTAATCCTAACTAAAAACTCATCTATCTACCTTTTTCATTCATTTCATCCTAAATAAGAACTCATCCATCTACCTTAAGGTGTATAATAAATCCGTGATATGATTGTATCTTGATTATATTGTTGTTGATTTAACTCTCGCTAGAAAAGATAGTGAGATTGTTGTAGTTATGTTAGATGGCCCTTTAAGTTTGGCTTCATAGATTTTTTCTTTTAAATATTTTTATCATAATATATAGAGTCTAATATATATCTTACATGTTTATGATTTGAAGTGTTTCTATAGGGAATTTCATTTTCCCTTCAAAACTTTACACTCACTTTATAAAACTAGACGAGTACCCGCCTTCTAGCGGCAACGATGTTTAGTTTTCTGCAAAGTTCCGACGACCCATAAGTTTCTTTCAACAAACTGTATTTGTAGCATTAGAGAATCGTTTTCGAATAACTACAATTCTGATGCGTGGTTGCATAGCAGCATAAATATATAGTTTTTAAAAAAATTATGTGGAGTTGATCTAAGTGTGTGAGTATATTTTCTAATAGGATTATTTTAAGTTATTAAGATTTTTAGTAATAATAGATTCAAGCATTACAAAAGCAACGGTATTATGCAGTTGGCAATATTATATTGTAGTTTATAGGTATAGCCAACATGTGTGACCGCTTTTCTTGTTTTGTCAGTAATTTAGGCAGTGATAACTATTTTTTTACATGTGTAGCGTTTATCATTTGGTGTGTGGCTTTTAAAATTGTAACTTTGCAAATTGGATATCACCATATAAGATTATTTTGTACTATCAATTTGTATAGATATTTATGCATTGTTCAAAGCTATTTGTTTGAGATACAAATAATTATCGCTAAAGATAACAATACTATTTATTTTTTGTGATTTTAATAAACTTACATAACATTATTGATACACTGGACAAAGGGCTATACAATATATATCAACTTTTAAACGACTATTCATATATGCTAGTCCCTTAAATGGTGCAAGAGCAACATTTTTAAAATAAATTACATGTGTCAAAGCAAAATAAACCAAAAACTACAATTACTTGGTTTCTCATTTAAAAAAAATTGTCACGGGTTCCACAACTACTTCATCATTTCTCATATAATTTTGTCAAATTTGAAACCCGATTTCACTCGGGTGGTTCAACTGGTTGAACCGTTCGATAAAAAACAGTCGATTTAAACCGAATCAAACCGATAGGTTGGGTCAAAAATGTCAAATTAAACCGGCACCGCCGGGTTTGAAGCGTCCCGGTCAACCCGTATCGGTTTCAACGGGTCAACCCGGTATCGGTTTCAATTGATTGTTTTAATTTGGTAGATGTGCTTTTAATTGGGTGTACAATGTGAATAAATTATTGTACTTTTATGTAATGGTGTTTAATAAGAGTATTAATTATATTATTTATTTCTCTCCATTGACCATGTTTTCAACATTCAACTTTCAACATTTTTCACTTTTTTCACTTTGACCATTTTTCCATTTTATATAGTATAGATTTTCACACACAAAACACACATCGATAAATATTCAATGTTTCAATTTTCTTTAAATTTTCAATTATAGTGTTTGGTTTAATATGATGCTTTGTTCTCAATTTAATAATCGTGTACACACATTTATCCGTGATTATAACAGGATTCAATCTATCTCAATCATCTTCATTTACATTCAAGTATGTTATTAATAATTTTATATTATTTATAAATATATTTATGTGTGTATATTAATGATTGGTGTTTGTGTTTTATGTATGAAGATTAGGTGTGGGATGATTGGATCATTGGGAGCATTGTATAATGGAATTTGTTTGATTGATGTTGGGATTTCGTTATTCGCGTTAGTTTCTATCGAAAGTAGCAGTCAGAGGCTTGGACGGATATATGTGATGCTTTTGTTTTTCGCGGTTTTGTTGGATGTTTTTTGGTTCATACTTTTTTCTCATGAAATCTGGTTAGTTTTTTTTGCTTACTATTTCTGGAAAAATTGTTTATATATATATTAGAATTTGTGTAGTGAAATCTTTGTTAGTGATCATATGGTTTAAACAAAGGACAACATGTAATGAAACGAAAATAAAAGCGAAAATGGATTTATCTCTTTATTTGAGATTCTTTGGTAACTATGATAATTCTATTAGTAATCACAATGAAAGTGCTCTTATACTGATAATTTATTGTACATTGGTACCAACTTCCGTGTTTCTTGTGTCGTCCTAGCGTTGTTTAAGTTAAGTAAATGCAAATATAACTGAAAGCGGATTTATCTATTTGTGTGGGATTGTTTGGTTAACTTTGACAGTTTATTTTGAAATCGCTCTCAATGTTTAAAGATCGTCTAAGTGCTCTTATAGTGAATAGTTTATGTATATTGGTGACGACTGATGAGGTCTGGTGTTTCTTGCGGCATCCTACTGTTCTTTAAGTACTTAAGTAGACGAAAAGACAATTAACTGGTAAATATGCTATGTATACAAGATGTATGATGTTAGTGGTTCTGAGTGTAGAAATATAGACGGCATATGTGTGGGGGACCGGGCTGATTTTGTATACCGATTAAATGCAATTGTTATGTGTTTCTGCTGTACGAAGTTTCGATTGACGATATATAAATCAAGTCAATCCTATATTTCAGTTTCAGTTTATTTCCCTTCGAATAACATTTTTTTGTCACTTTTGCGAAGCACTATTGTCGGTGCTTGCACGCAGAGGGTTCTTCGAGAATGCATTGGAAAATGATGTAGCCTCAGCCTGCAAGGATTACAATGAAGCAGACAATTTTATGGAAACAACTGAGCATGAACCAGAAAATACTCCTCTAAATCTCTTGTTCGCTGAATCCGTGAAAGCACCTCTGTAAATTTTTGTCTAGAAAAATATCATTTTTTTGTTAGGTTGAGGGCTATTGTATATTTGTGTCATTTATATATGTTTCAAGTAATATGATTATTGGGTTATTATACAAAAAAGTCACTAAAGTTTGCGGAAAATTTGTCCTAAGTCACTAAAGTTTAAAAGTTGTCATTCAGGTTACTCAACTTATGAAAGTTGTCATCCACGTTACTGAACTTATAAAAGTTGTCATCTACGTTACCGAACTTGTAAAGGCATGACATTTATGTTACTTAACATGTAAAAAAAATAAACGTAAAAATCGCTGAAATTATAGACGTGTTTGCTTTTTAACGTTGAGTAACCTGAATGACAACTTTTAAACTTTAGTGACTTAGGACAAATTTCCCGCAAACTTTAGTGACTTTTTTGTATAATAACCCTATGATTATCTATTGGAGTATTTAAAATTATCTTAAATGAAATATATGATTAGTTTGGTTGAAATGGATCAAACGTTAGGTGTTGGTTGCCGCATCTATGGATCATCTCAAATATTTTGTTGGTTTTGATATTTTGTGTGTGTATGAAGATGAAGAATGAAGATTAGTGTTTTAGTTATTTTATTTTATTTATTATTTTATTTTTGAGTGGATGGATGAGATTTGAGAATGGTTTTTGTATTAATTTTAGAGAGAGAAGTAGAAATTTAGAGAGAGAAACATGAAAAGAGATAACATGAGGGTGGTGGTAGCGATGATATAACTTTTTTATTAAGTGCACCGTTCGTCCCTAAGGTTATACCACCAAAATAATCAACCAAAATGATAAAATGACCATTTTGCCTTCATATGCAAGACACATAAGAGAAGATAACAGACGTTGACTAACGAAAAATGGGTCAAGGGACTGATTTAGACTATAAAACTTTGTTTTGGACTCTCCACGATGAAAGAAGCAAGCTTTGTCCCTCACGATGAAAAAAGCAAGTTTTGTCTCAACGTGATATTTTGATACAAGATTAGAGAAAACAGTATATTTTACTCTATTTTTTATAATAAAGTCAATGATTAACTAATTATCTTAATGTATTTAGATGACGCATAAAAAAAAGAAATAATTTGTACACTCTCCAAAAACAATAAATTGTGCCAATAGTGTACAAATCACATTCTCTTAAAAAAATAATAAAAATCTTGTTGTACTTGTACTTTTACTGCCTTGAATTGACCAATCACAAACAGTACACACCATTCCCAATAAATCTCACACACACTACATTCCCGCCAATTCTTCCCCCAAATCTCCAACATTAATCAAAATCTTGTTTCCAATGACACAAAAACAAATGAGTAATTTACAAACCCTAGAAAAGAGTAAGATGTCAAACCCTAGTAGGGGTTTATCAGCAGGCATAATCAGCAAAATCCGAGTAGAGAATTTCATGTGTCATAGTCATATGGAAATTAACCTCGCTGATCATGTTAATTTCATCACTGGACAAAACGGCAGTACGTAATTGCGTTTAATCCTAATCTTTTTTATATTTATTTGTTTATTTTTAAGCACAAGCCGTTGGCTGTGTTTGGGAGAGCCTTCTACGGGGCTTATGAGGGCTTAAAATTTTAAAATAAGCCGGCTTATTTATGTATGTTTGGCGCAATGGGCTTCGGCTTCGGCTGGGGCCGGTGCTTTTATCGTAAGTCGAAGTTGAAATTTGTATTTTTGTAAACTTGTTTGGCAAATGGGCTTAAATGAGTTTTTGTATATGTTAGATATTTTTATGAGTAAGAAAGTAATTTATTGTTCAAAAGCTCCTAGCTAAAGTTTTAAGCCCTTTTAGGGGCTTATGATTTCATAAGCCCGCATGACAAACGAGACTTATTTTATAAGCTGGCTTATTTTAAAAGCCCAAGCCCCTCGCCAAACACAACCGACTTGGTTGTCACATAAGCCGGCTTATGGAGGCTTATATAAGCCTGATAAGCCCAAGCCCATTGAAAGGGGCTTATGAGGGCTTATAGCTAATTAAATTACTTAAATATCCTTTAAAATATAATGGATTGTCATGCAAAAGCCAGAAATATATCTGTATTTAATTTGATGTATTTTTATGCGATTTTACATTAATAAGCTTTAGTTCCAACTAATTCGCCAAACAACTCTATAAAAATATAAGCTCCAGCTTTCGGCTTATAATATAAGCCTTCAGCTCTAGCCCATTTGCGCCAAACTTATACTATGAATGTGTGAAAATTTTCAAAAAATAACTAAATTTAAACACTGTTTTTAGAACCTCTTCTTTTTATAACTAATTTTTTCGACCATTCTACATTTTTTATAACTACTAATTATAAACAGAAGCATAAGCAGAAAAGTTGTTTTTAGTTTTTTTTACAAAAAAATGGGGATTTTGTGTTGTAACGGGAAACGAGGACAACATTAATGTATTTAAACTTGAAATTTGAAAATATAGGGATTTTGTGTTTTCGATTTGGAAAATTTCACTTTTTTTCTTATAAAACTAGTGTTATTTCTTTAACTAAACAAGGCTCTTATTGGTTGTTTGTGTTTTTTGTTATGTATGGTAGGTGGAAAGAGTGCCATCCTTACGGCGTTATGTATTGCGTTTGGATGTAGAGCCAAGAGTACGGACAGGGCCACTACGTTGAAGGAGTTTATTAAGACTGGTTGTAGGTTTGTATTCTGTTGGTTTTAATAATTACTTGTAAAATCACATTCGTATATGGCAATTGCTAACAAAGGGAACTGTTTAATCATATGTGCTAATGTGGGGGTATATACTACTTTTGTGTTGATCAGAAGGATATGAACTTACCATTATTTTTTTTTAAAAAGTATCTTTTTGTTCGAACTTGGATTTCATAGCTCTTTTGATGAGCAATAAAGTTCAATTTTGTTTGCAAAATGTTCAGTTCTGACAAAAAATGGTTGTTTTTTTTTTTTTTTGTTATAATGTGGATTTCATGGTTCTTTTGGTGAGCGAGAAAGTATTGGATACTTCATATTGGCAAATTTGGTATTTCATGCTACTTTTGTTGGCAATTTTCCCTTTAAATAATGGAAACTAGTTTTGTTACAATTACTTCAAAAATTGATTATTAATGAATGATAATGATAACTAGAACTAGTTTCGTGTATAAAAACTCTTTTAACTATGACGAAGGCACGGTAGTCAAATCGAGTAGGAGCTAGTAGGGTGACTAGCGGGTGCTGAGCCACCCCTAATCAACTCAATTTATTCACTAGTTATTCGGTACAGTAGCTAGTATTTTAACAACTTTTGCAATCAACCTCCCTTAAATCATATAGATATCTTGATTAAATTCAAAAATGAACAACTTGAACAATCAAATACAATGGTAAAATGAACTTACTTGTGAAACTATGCTTTTCAAAATTTAATTTATTCTCACTCATTTTGGTGTTAGGTTGAATTACGGTTTGATAGGAAAAAACATAGATTCATCATTGAGTGATTTTTTTCTTATAGTTTTTACGTTAAGTTTGGCCCCTCTTAACTTAAAATCCTGGCTTCCCCTCAGATAACTACTTTTAAAACACAACACCTAGAGATGAAAGACTTTGTAGAGGTTGATCATGTCAAGCTTATACTTTATGGGTTTACTTGTTTTAGCTACGCGCTTGTACATGTGGAAATTAAGAATCGGGGGGAGGGTGCTTTTAAGCATGATGTGTTTGGAGATGTCATAATCGTAGAGCGAAGGATCACGGAATCAAGCAGTACTAGCGTTCTTAAAGATCAACAAGGTTTGTTGGTTTAGATTGTTCTTTCTCTCATTGGATTTTCAAATTTTGTATCTATTGTATATGTTGATGGAAATATGTAATAACCTGTCACGCATCAATGATTGCTCTTTTGTATTCTTCAGATTGCTTACAAGTCTAGGCTTAATAGAATAACATTCCATTCATTTTGTGGGCTTTATCTTAATGATCAACCGAGTAGGAATTTAATTAATAAGTTTTGATATTAACAATAGGAATTCGGGGTAGGTTAGTTGAGGTAGCTTATAATGTTTTTGCTCCCAAATCTGTAATGTAAGTATGTTACCTACAATGCTTAAAAGTAAATTAAGGTGTATAGCACGGAAAAAATGTAATCAACTATATTGTTGTATCTATAAACAAGATGCAATCCCATAGATGGATTATTAGATTATTGAATGAAAGAACTAAGCTTTCTTATTATGACAAATCATTAGAAGTGAGATGCCTTCGGTTTTTTGTTGCTAAGCTCAAGAGATCATAAGTATTATATGCTGGATGGTCACCAGATGATGTTTATATACTTGCACACTTTCTAACTTTGCATATGTTTGTATCCTGTTCTCACTCTAAATATATATGTAACAGGTAAAAGAGTAGCTACCCGAAGAGAAGACATCCGTGAGCTTGTGGAACATTTTAATGTGGGTATCTGCCTATACATCTTACCTTTGTTATATAACCACCCTTACATAAATGTTACGTGGAGCTTGCATAAGCTTCATTATACTTTTATAATGTTATAACCATCTGGCATTTCCATGTGCAGATTGATGTTGAAAATCCTTGTGTAGTAATGAGCCAGGACAAGAGCAGAGAATTTTTGCATTCAGGAAATGACAAAGATAAGTTTAAGGTATGAAGTTAAACCATTAGTAGCTTTCTTTGCGCAACATTACCTCTTAGTGACGTATAATTTTGGATGTAAAAGTGGGTGGATCAAGGGGTTGAGTAACAGTTCAAAATACGTTCTTTTGGTGTGGGTCTTAACCTGCCGGGTTGGTTTAGGTTGAGCAATAACACTTCTATAAATAATTAGTGGTGTGAAAATATATTACAAAACTATATTAAGTTAATACTAATATAATATATTATATTTTGAATAATATCTAAAATACACTTCAGGCGACAACTTTTGTTGTTGATTTTACCGGTTTGACTTGTCAAAGATTTTAACATGTTTATGACTCCTCTTTTTGACATGTTATTGGTCAGTTCTTTTTCAAGGCCACACTTTTAAGTCAAGTAGATGATCTGCTCAAAAGTGTCAGGGACAGTCTTGACCAGGCTAATGGCGAGATTGAAGAGTTGGAAAGGTCAATAGCTCCTATAGAGAAGGAACTAGGTGAATTGCGACGAAAAATTAAAAGCATGGAGGATATAGAAGAAATTTCTCAGCAGATTCAGTTGTTAAGAAAGAAATGTGCATGGTCAATGGTATATGACATAGACAAAAAAATCCAAGAAGAAACTGCAAAGATTAAAAAACTGGAAGGTGGGATACCTCAATGTCAAGCTAAAATTGATCAACAAATTGTAAGTAAGAATGTCTATGTACCACTTGTGATTTATTTGTTTGCTTGTACTTTTTAAGTACCTAAGCGGTTGAGCAAATGTTCTCCAGACTCAAGCATGCTTAGCCAGTTTGATAGAGAACAAGCATTTGCAATTGCTGTGACATTTTTTAGCTATATTGGCATTGGATTGCAAACATCTTAAAGTTTTGTAGTGATGCTCTACAAAGTATATCACTTTTTCAATCTAAGTGCTTATAAAAAGAAACAACTAAAAAGTACTTGCAGTTATTGTGCTATTAGAGGTTGCTTGTAGATGGTCACAAATTTTTTAAGTTTGGGTACCAACTTTCATTGTTTTCTGTTTTAACGTAGCTAGCTTTTAGTCTTTTTCTTTTCTGGGCCACGATATTTACTAAAGTAGTCGTGTCTATGTCCATGGTTAGTTACTAATTACTTGCATCAACTTTACGAGTTATCGAAAATAGAATGAATTGAAAGTTCTTTAATTTAAAGAATTGGTTTTACAGTGCATTACCTCATGGGAATTAAACCGTAGTCAGTTATCCTTTTTTGCAATCTACCCTTTGTTAGTCTGATATTTTATTAATGTCTATGGAGGGACTTATTGCTGTGTGAAAGTAGCATGAGAATCAGAGTTCCTTGATATATTATATGAAGATATAAATAGCTTTTTTGCTTCTAAAGGGAAGACTCTCGGTGTATTTGGCAGGCAAAAGCTGCAGACTTGCAGGATTCTCTTAACAAAAAGAAAGCTCAAAGTGCCGTCTTGATGGAAAGCACTTCGAAGGCAAAAAAAAGGCAGAGCGAACTGGAACAAAAAGTTTCTAAGGTATGTTCTAAAGACTGAATACGTATTCGTAGGGCGATCTTGATCTGATTAAATAAACCAGAGTAGGATCACCACTAAAGTTTGATTTTTTAATTTATGTACCCTGCGATTATGTTGTTGAATCCGTAGTTCATTTCTGTCATTAATGCAAGTGTTGATTTACTTAAACGAATACTGATTTACAAGGCGAAAAGGGAGAAAATTGAGCTGCAGCAAGAATATGATCGCAGAAGTAACAACATTGCTAAGATGGAAAGACAGATAAAGTCACTTCAGCAACAAATAAACGATGCAAATGAGCAACAAATTAAAGACACACAGGTTTTATGTCTATTTCATCTATATGTATGATTGGCCTCTTGCTTTCTGTACACATATGTATTTACATTTACCAAATCTAATTATTCTATGATCATGCCATAATTCTCATAATTTAACCTGTATATGCTACATTGCTAGAATAGTTATTGCTAAACGAACTAAAGCCACTGGTCTCGGGTCTTTCCACTGTGAATGAGAACCTTGCAATGCGTATATCTTTGTAGTGGCCACATACTTCAGTCAGATCATATTGTTGGGGCTTTCAAACTAGTCATCCTGTTTTATTGAGTAATCTGCACTAATTAGGTCTAAGTGGTATCTGTGTAGTAAATGTTAGTATTATATATGTACAAAGTAAAAACACGCACAGAACAATGATTTAATCATATTAATCTGGATATAGAGTTTTACATGGCCAAATGTTGCATATGGGCTGTCTATTGCTGAACCTTTTTACAGAGGAGCTCGCACCCTTGGACAGACATTGTGTTTTAGGATGACTATAATACTTTGTTAGTATATATTGCAAATACTGAAATATAATCTGATAACCCTTAAGTTAGAAGTCCTAAGATGGGCTGTTGAAAGGGGACGTAATGTGGGTTTTAGTAACTGACTAAATGTTTTCAATGTTATCGGCTTTCTTTGAGTCAAAATAACTACTTAATGTGGCCAGTTTCAAGTCAGCTCATATGGGGTTCCTATCTTGTAACTCAACTTGTCTAGTCCTTGTCACTCTGGTTTATATTGGGTTATGCATTGCATATAGCGAAGAGGGATGTATAATTTCATTTCGGGATTCTGTAGGCTGAAGAATTAGAAATGGAGAACAAATTGAAGGACCTTCAAGATGAGATAAGGGATGCTGAATCAGAATGTCAGAGGTGTTTTATTTGTTTCACGAGTCTTGTGTACAATATGATTAGTCTACTGTCAATAATGTATGTTTCTGGTTAATCAAATTTTAAGGCGTATTCTGTGTTTATTAATTGCCAATCTTCAGGCTGAAGAACATCGAAGAGGATTTATCAGAAAGGCTAGGAGCAGCTAGGGATGAACTTAGAAGTATAATTTCTGAGGTATGAAACTGTTTTCTAGTTTACCAAACCTCGGTAATTCACGTGTTTTACTACATTTTTTATATCCAGGTGGTTAAATTTTTTACTTGGGTTGCATGTATCTTCTAGATATCTTATTCTGCTAAGTACTTGTAACAAAAATTCTAAACCACAGTTAGGTTGAGAATTTTTATTATCTCGTTGAAATAATTTAGTTGCAGTTATTGCTCAAGTTATCAACATATACCGATCAAGGGCATAAACAGTAAGCTTTTGTTGTAGATATAAAAAAGTAATAATTTATTTGCAATTATATGCAAAAAGTACTCTGCAATGTATTTATCTTTTGTGTGTTATTAATCAAATACTGGGGCTTACTCGAATAAACTTAAGGAGAATGCTGCATGCCTGCATGTACTTGGGTAGATTGTTAGAAGACTGTCACATAGCTTAGATAATGCTAAACTTTATAAATGCAACTGGTGCATGCCGATTCATGCTTGTATGTGTTAGTTTATGTTATTTCTTATAGGTATCTTACAATGTAATAAATTGGCTAATTATTCATTTTTCCCTTAATAACTTGACTTCTGACTAGGTTCTTCATAGGTGTTTTGCCACCTTATCTTTTTTCTTTTTTTCTTATAGACTTGAGCATCTAATTTTTTTTAGACCGGGCGTAATAAGGACTCCATGACCGAGTCCTCACCCACTCAAGACGCGTTGACATTACTACACCTCGTCGTCCCCAAGACGTGTCTTCAACCATAATTTTGCAAGACTCGGTCGTCCCCAAGACCGAAGTCGTGGGGAAAGTTTTGTGGGCCCAAGCTGAGTTGTGTGAGATGTTATTTTGTTTATGTGGGGTATATTTGTGTATAAGTGGGGTATATTTGAGTGGTGAAGTTGGTTGTCTTATTACAGTTCGTTGGTGGTGAAGTTGGTTGTAGAGAGAGAAAGTTGGTGCTGAGGCGGCGGTGGTGAATGGGGTCTTGGGGTCTCCTTATTACATCCAGCCTTAGTTCTTGTTTGATTTATTGATATCTTTTCTTTTCTTTCTTCTTCTTTTTTTTTTTTTTTTTTTTTTTTTTTAATTTATTATTATTATTTTTTTCTAGCATTGTTCATTTTAATTGCAAATGAATCTTCTTTCTTATCTACATTAATGATTCTTTTTCCCTCTTTTACAGCTAAATGATCGTGAGAATAAGGCGAATGAGAGTAAGAAGCGCATTCAGACCCTGCATGAACAACAGACAAACAAGGTTTGGCAGTTTCCTATTTTTTGGAATTGATATTTCACCTGTAATCTTGTCAATCACACACCTAGACTCTATGTAGAGATGGCATGGTGGGTTTTGTAACATGTCAAACGTGCTCTGATTGAAATGGGTGATTTCTAGTATGGGTCAAAATGGGCCGGGTTGGATTGTCTTGGCTTGACCCACTAACATATCAAGTCTTTTAATTTATATATCTAATTACTAAGACGATAACTTTGATTATGAAACACAGTACTATTACAATAATAATCTAAATCAGTGAGTTATAACAATTTAGAAGGTTGCATACTTACAAATAGACATTGGACAGCTTTCAACCCTTTTGACACGCTCGAACTGGTTGACCTTTTCCCCTTTACTAAGTACTTGATTTGACTCATTTGAGATAAGACACAGTCCACATAGTTATTGAATGTTGAGGTTGCCACCTATACTAAAAGGAGTGGGAGATATTATGAATCTTCATCTGGGCATGTATGGAGTAAGAAAGGAACTATGTAACTAATTTTGGTGTTTGAATGAAACTAATTTATTTATTTATTTATTTATTTCCATTTTTATGACCATACTCTTTTTATATAATAATTTGTTCATTTTTGTTTATGCAGGTCACCAAATTTGGAGGACGTGTTCCCATTCTTCTGCAGATTATTGAGAGAAACCACCGCAGATTCAGAAAACCCCCTATTGGCCCTATAGGATCACACTTGGTCAGTAGTAAAAAAGTTTATTCTTGAATTCACTGTGTACTTTTTTAGAGTACTTTATCTCTTTCAGAATCCAGTTAGACCGTAATATAGTTATTGTTTCATATGTACTCTCAAGACTTTATCTTTGTAATATTTCTTATGCATTAAGCTAAATATCTTTATTTGGGAATCTATTATTACAGGCATTAATTCATGGTGACAAATGGGCTGTTGCAGTCGAACATGCTATCGGGAAGTTGTTTAATGCTTTCATAGTGACAGATCATAAAGATTTTTTGTTGCTGAGATCATGCGCTCGAGAAGCAAATTACCACAACCTTAAGATCATTATATTTGATTTTTCTATACCAAGGTATGCAGATTCATATCATAATTGTTTAGAATTTCTTAATATCTGACAGTTATTATGCATTTCATGTAGGTTCCAAATTGAAAGTCAAAAGCTTCCCCATACAAATCACCCAACAACGCTATCAGTAATACAATCTGATAGTCCCACAGTACTGAATGTCTTGGTGGATCAGGTAACAGATAACACATTTAACTTGAAGTTATAGTTGCTTTAATGATTACTGTTTTTGATTTTTTTTTTCCAGCATAATGTATTCCATGCCTTTTTAAAATATCAGAAAACCCACCTCATTACACCCTGACTTATCTGGTGTTCAGATATGCAATTTGAAACTACCATATGATATTGATGCATTTAACTTGTCGTTCGATATGCTTCTGTTGCTTGAAGCTGTAATACTCTGTTGTTTAAGGTCTTACAATTTTTTTTAATCTAATATAGTAGTAGATAAAATGAGCAAATAGGAAATTCTTATATATTGTATTAGTATCTACATCTAAGCTATAACATTAGTTTTCTGTTAACTATTAAATTATATATTGAAGACCTTTATAACATTTATCGTATTAAACTTTCTTCTTATTATAATTATTACAAAAAGGCATGGGTGAAAAGTATTCAAAATGGGTTAATTATAGGGATATTAGAAATAGAAAATAATGAGTTTCGCTGGAATTGAGTTTTACTTGTTTGAGCCCAAATTGATCAGAACCAGAATTACATGATTTGAACATCAAATACTGGTTATTTTGACCCCAAATTACCAATAATCTCGTTTTTACTGTTGCAATTTTTCTTGGTTGCTCCAAGATTCGTTCTTGAATTTAAGCATAAACCTTGATCGATTGTTGTAGTTGTTTCTTATTTTTTATGCATGATGGATACAAACTCCTACAAAAGACACATATGTCGAGCAAGTGAAAATAATATTAGTCCTTCAGACGATTCATTTGACTCTCTTACTAGTTACTAGTGACTTTGAATCTTCTTTCATTGACTGGTTACTTTCGGTGTAAAATTCTGATTTATTTTTTTAGGGTCATGCTGAGAGACAAGTGCTTGTAAGAGACTATGAGATGGGAAAAGCGATTGCTTTTGATCAAAGAATTCAAAATCTGCTGGAGGTTTACACCCTAGAGGGTCATAGGATGTAAGATAAGACATCTTATATCTGTTTCCATTCCATCACATTCTTTTCTTTTATTCCCTTTATATATTAATCAATGCGGACTGTTTCAGTTACTACTAAGTCTTAAGCAACTGATCTCAAGTAGATATTTAAATACAAATAAATTCTGTAAGGACAGAAAAAGATCATCTGTATTAGGCTTTTACCAAAAAGCTTTCTAGATGATTATATCAATTCAGAATACCTTTTAAGAAATGTCAGTTAATATAATATATTTGCATTTTAGTTGCACCAATATACATGTTCATGTTTGTATTGTGAGTATTTTCCTGAAAGGTTTTCTAAAATGGAATAGAGAAAATAGTTTACAGATATGGAGGTATCTATATGCAGATACACTGATTTATTTGTAAAAATCTTTCTCTTTCTAGGTTCTCTCGTGGTTCAGCACAGACAACTCTTCCCCCGAATAGGAACTTAAGGACCGGGCGTCTTTGTAGTTCATATGATGATCAAATAAAAATTCATGAAAGAGAGACACTACAATTTCAAGAACAAGCTCGAGAAATTCGGGGAAAGAAAAGGAGTTTCGAAGAACAGGTTCAGGGTATTGATGATGAACTACTAAAGGCAAAGGTAAGATGCCCAAATACACATATTTTTATGGATAATTTATTACCCTTTAGATAATTTTGAACTGAATCTTCAATTCTTGAATTCAGTAGGTGTTCATTTTAAATCCAATTTCTTACCTTTTTTTTTTGTTTATTTAGAGACAACGCGTGATTGTAGAGAAGGAAGTGATGTCTAAGAATCTTAAGCTTAAAGACTTAAAGAATTCTCGTGCGGCAGAAGCCATAGCTTCATCTGAGTCTAATGTTGATGATCTTCAACACGAAATTTCAGTTTGTTTTCTACACTTATATGAATTTGTTTTTCTCGATTTTTCTCTTTCTCTTCGATAGGGGTTGTGTTTTCAACTCATTTATTTTTGAATGGGTGGATTTGGGCCCTTTTTTTTTTTTTTTCCTATCAAACGGGTCATTTGTCCAAATCAAGTTATCTAGTAAATGTGGAACTGGTCAAATAGCTCGCAGGTCTCCGCAGTCTTGTAATTCAATTCATAAACCTCCTTTTGTTTTTATTCAAAGATTCAGATTTGGAAAAAATATTGTTCTTGGAATCAGAATTAATACATTAATTCTCTTTGAAAAAAGATAAATACTAAACCCAACACAACCAGTTTTAACTTGACCCCAATTCGATCCGTTACTCAGCTTACCTATTTTGCCTATATAGTTACTCGTATTATGTTTGTCCTTAAAATGAACTCATTTGTTGTATATCCAGAAATTACGAAGCGATATAAATGAAAGTGAGATTTTGCGTGAGAAGATCCAGGAGAAATTCAATGAAGCTGAGGCTAAACTAAACGAATATAAAACCATGTTTGCAGAGCTATGTGGTAACTTTACTTTATCATCTTGGATATATACAGACTCTACCGAATACATATTTATTGCCGCTTCGTTTCTTTCTACCCTTTACACATACAGAACTGGCTAAAGGAGACTTCAATGCTTTGGAAAAAGCAACACATGAGTTGACACAGATTGAGGAGGATCTAAGCTCTGCAGATGCTGTAATTCCTCTCTTCTGCTTATAACATATTAGTTTGTTGTGATGTTTTCACTAGTTCCCCATCGTTTATTATCTGTAACTACTAAATTTACTACCCAATTTCTTGTGTAGAAAAAGCATCACTACGAAAAAGCTATGCAAGAGAGGTTACATATGGGAATTGAATCTGCAAAAGAAAGTCTTCACGGTTTTGAAAATGAGCGAAAGGTGGGTATCATGTTGCTTATAATTATCATTACATACTCTTTATATATGTCCATTTGTATTGAACTAATTTTTGGACCTGCAGGTAAAATATGACAAGGCTTCAATTATATGTCCTGAGAGTGAGATTGAAGCTTTAGGAGGATGCGGTGATACTACTTCTGAACAACTTCAAGCCCACTTTAAAAGGCTAAAAGTGCGACATGAGCAAGAAAGCCAGAGGTAATGTAGAATGTAAAGAGACTTCATTTAGGATTAAGTTAGTAAAAGCACTGATATATTACTCGGGTTTTTTCAAATGCTTACCATGCAGGCACCAGGAATCTATTGATGAACTGCGGATGATATACGACAAGAAAGAGCGCAAGATTCTAAAACAGCAGCAAACTTACAAAGCTTTTAGAGAGAAACTTTCTGTAAGTTACTACTCTTTAATATTTCATTGTAATGTTGGTATGTTACATTTATTTACAATTTTTGTAGAGTTGAAATGAGTCAGAAGTCGCCAAATGTGTAGTTTTACATGAAACGTCCTATGTCATCTTATTTAAAAAATTAGATTATGATGAAATTTATATAGTTTTCCTAGCCATACATGACACTAGTTAAAGTTTGCAACAAAAAATATTCCGTGTCAACTTGACCTGACATATTTTGACCTTTATACCCTGACCCATTTAGACGTGTTACCAAATCAGCCCAGCCCTCCTCTCGTGCCACTTCTAGATATATAAATCATGCCTGGTTGCTTCAAGTAAAATCTTAGCATCCTTTAGCAATTTTTTTGTTTTTGTTTTTGTATCGTTCCTTGTTATTGAGTAAATATGGTTTGAGACACTCTATGATTTTATTGTTATTCACACCGATCTTCAGGCAATTGATACTGCTCTTGAAAAACGATGGAGCAAGTTTAAGAGGAATGCAACTCTTTTAAAGAGACTACTGACGTGGCAGTATGATATTTGCCCCCTTTTGTCAATATCTAATCTATGATTTGCCTTCTACAATACACAACTACTTACATTTAATATTTTTTGTAGATTTAATGGCCATCTTAGAAAGAAGGGAATCAGTGGACAGATCAATGTCAGCTATGAGAATCAGAAGCTCTCAATAGAGGCAAGTAACTAATTTTTTTTTGCAAATACTTTACAAACTGTACGAGGCTCTAAAGAAGCAGACAGGTCATTGCGAATTATCATGTATACATAAATTATAATTTTCTTTATTTCAGGTTAAGATGCCACAAGATGCGTCTAGCAGCAATGTTCGAGACACTAGAGGGCTTTCAGGTTTATTTTTCTATTTTTAACAATTTTATTTAACTAAATGTGTCATTGTTTACTAGAGGTTGTAAAAGGGTTTTAGGATATCCATTTACTTATGAACACCTCAATGTGCCATGTCCGGTTTCTTGGGATATTTGATAGGATTAGGTGAAACAAAACCAAACCATGTTCATCTATGTTCATTCTTTTCTTGATGTATGTCATTCATATAAACATTTTATCTTTATGATGGTTGATCAGGAGGGGAACGATCATTCTCAACACTATGCTTTGCACTAGCTCTTCACGAGATGACAGAAGCGCCATTCCGGGCCATGGACGAGTTTGATGTGTTTATGGTAGTTACTCACAAGATTTTTCCAAAAATGTGAGCTGTTTTGTTGATTTTCTTTATTGCAATTTGATTTCCAGGATGCTGTCAGTCGGAAAATCAGCTTGGACACGATTGTGGATTTTGCTCTGGCACAAGGCTCCCAATGGATTTTCATTACACCTCATGATATCAGGTAGTCACATATCCTATACTAAGCTCGCTTTTTTATGTATATTTTTGTTAAAGTAATAAATTGTCCGAGATTTTCACCATAAACTCTTTAGTTAAATAATAAGCCACCAAACGAATTGCGCAAAGAACCTCATCGAATGCACAATTTAAATAGTAGCACAAGATACTATTGCCTTCTATTTACAATTTGTTGGTTTCCTTGCAGCATGGTGAAACATGATGAGAGAATAAAGAAGCAACAAATGGCAGCTCCTCGGTCATAAATTGCCTTGTCTGCTAGGTTTGCTTATGTTGCTGCAGTTTCTGATTTGTTTTTCCATAGTTTACTACTTTTAACTTTGTGCGGACATTTTGTCGAACTGAAATGCTGAGTTGTAAATTATGCTGTAATTTCCTAACCCCAACTTCGTCACTCAGCATTGAAGTAAAGATCAATGTATATTGAATCTTCATGCTCTTTTGTACATGTAAACATTGCCCCAGATTTCTGCTAGTTACAGCTCAATTTGAGGCATGTCGATCTTCACTCTAGTTTACAAATTGATGCGTGTTCTTGTTCATTTGTACAAAAAAGTTAAAATGATGGGGTGGCTCTTATAACATTTTATTATTGTGTTTGGCTAGTCTATAAGAATGGAAGTTGATATGTGTTCTATAATGAGTACTAAATTAAGTGGGTCGACCAGGCTACCTCCAATAAGTACCCTCAACAACCTTCTTTTTTTCTGCCACATCAGCTTTCTCTCTCCTGCGACCTACAGACGACCAAAAAACATACCCCAAAAAAATAACTTTTTAATTAATTAAAATACATACAACACACACACACAAAACAAACACTCACCGAGTGTGCTATTCGGTTGGCTCCTCAACCCTTATGGCTTCGACCGAGACCTAGACCCTCACCGCACAACAAGGCAACGTGATGCAACCGACCGGCAACCGAGTCTCAACCGAGACCATTGCGGGTAGCCTGATAGGGGGTTAAATGGGTCGTGTTTGGGCGACCCACTTAACTTGTTTATTTTTTATTTTTTGAACGGCAATTGTGGCTACATGGCTCCTAGCCCAGAAAGCGTAGCGAGCCCACACAACCAGGTTGGGTCCAGCCCAGAAGGCAATGACACCCTTCCCTTTACGCACGCGGGAGGAAACGCATATCGCCTTAGACAAGACTCGAACTTGAGACCTTGCCTAGGTGGGTAATATACTAATATTAATGTTACAAATCGTGTGTATTGAATGAATCGAAACTGATTACATGTGATAACCTATATAGTAATCTAGTGGGCTAATAATACAATGCAAATATATAATCGGGCTAGGCCTGTATAGCTATCTCTAACAGCCCCTCGCAGTTTGAGCAGGAGAAGAACAAACACTCAAGCTGGAGCGAAACTCATCAAACAAAGCAGTAGGTAACCCCTTAGTGAAGATATTCGCATACTGCTAGCGAGATGGAACATGAAGAACACGTACATGACCAGTAGCGACCATATTACGAACAAAGTGAATGTCAATCTCAATATGCTTCGTGCGTTGATGTTGCACGGGATTAGATGAGAGATAAACAGCACTGAAATTATCACAGTAAACGATTGTAGCAGTCGAAAGTGGTGTATGAAGCTCACGTAGTAAACTGCGTATCCAACAGGTCTCAACTACTGCATTGGCAACACCTCTATATTCAGCTTCAGCACTGGACCGAGAAATAGTAGCCTGACGCTTAGATGACCAAGATAAAAGATTGTTGCCAAGATATACACAATATCCTGAGGTAGAGCGACGTGTGACCGGACAACCAACCCAATCTGCATCAGAATATGCAACTAAAGATGAGGTCGATGAAGAATAAAGCTGTAAACCATAGGCTAGTGTTTCGCGAACATAACGTAGAACACGCTAGAGAGCAGCAAAATGTGGCTCCCGAGGATCATGCATGAAGAGACAAACCTGTTGAACGACATAAGAGATGTCCGGTCTAGTAAAAGTAAGGTAATGTAGAGCACCTGCAAGACTGCGATATAATGTAGGATCAGAAACAGGATCACCATCGGCAACAAGCTTGGAATCCGTGTCAACATGAGTACGACACGGATTACAAGTAAGCATGCCAACATGCTCAAGAACCTCAGTAGCATACTTCTGCTGAGAAAGAAACATCCCAGAAGAAGTATGAGTCACATATATGCCCAAGAAATAATTGAGTGGGCCAAGATCAGTCATGGAGAACTCCGTATGCAAAGAAGTAATAACCCGCTGCAAAAGTGCTGTAAAAGATGCAGTCAAGACAATATCATCAACATATAACAGTAAATAAGTTGTATCGGTCACCTGACGATAAATGAATAGTGATGAGTCACATCGGCTATGTTGAAACCCAACCCAAGTAGCATATGCAACAAACCTTTGAAACCAAGCTCGAGGGGCTTGTTTAAGCCCATAAAGTGATCTCTGCAAAAGACAAACATGATCGGGATGCTGCGGATCCCGAAAACGAGGTGGCTGATGCATATAAACTATCTCAGACAACGAGCCATGTAAAAAAGCATTCTTGACATCAAGCTGATGGACAGGCTAATGTCGAGAAATAACAAGACTAAGCACCGTATGAATAGTATCCGGTTGAACAACCGGGCTGAAAGTCTCACCAACATCAATACCTGCAAGTTGAGTACTGCCATTCGCAACAAGACGTGCCTTGTAGCGATTAAGACTACCTTCTGCATTATGTTTGTGCCGAAAAAGCCACATAGAACGAACAATGTTAGCGTCCGGTGGTCGAGGCACAAGAACCCAAGTATTATTTTCAATCAATGCATTATATTCATCAAGCATAGCATAAAACCAATTAGAGTCACTAAGCGCATGGGTATACGACTTTGGAAGTGGAGAAATGGTAGACACATTTAAGGTGAAACGTTGTGTAGGGCGATTAGAACCAACACGATAGCGAGTGACCATGGGGTGAGTTGACATGGGATTGGGGTTTGGTTATTGGACCGGAGGGAGAACATTAACGGATTGTTGGGCGGTGGTAGTGGAAGTGGGTTGGTGAAGGAGGGTTGTAGGCGACCCGGACTGGGTTTGTGCTTGCGTATGGGATTGGGTCTGTGTAAGGGGCGGCGAAGATGGGCTGGTGGATGTAATTGGGTTCGGTTGGTGAGGTGTTGGATTGTGAGATGAAGGACTATTATCGGGCGTGGGAAATGGCTGAGTAGTGGTGATAGGCGTAGGTGAGGTAAGGTTTTTAGTAAGTAGATGTTGTTGTATAATGTTTGGAGGTGTATCAAGAAAGGTGTAAGAAGGCGAATTGTTTGGTGTCATGGAGCCATACGGGAATTGAGATTCATCAAAGGTGACATGACGAGATAAAATGATTTTGTTTGTGTTGAGGTCTAGACATCTATACCCCTGGTGGTTTGTTGGGTACCCAAGGAAGATGCAAGGCGTGGAACGTGGTCCAAGTTTGTTTTAGTGTCTATGACAACCAAATACCCGAAGGTCTGCATAGTTGGGTGTAGTTTTGTAAAGGCGAGTGTGTGGGATTTCATTGTTTATGACAGTAGAGGGTAAGATGTTTAAAAGATAGGCCGCCATGTGAAGTGCTTCAACCCAAAAAGTGGGTGGAAGGTGGCCTTGAAATAGGAGGGTCCGTATTAAGTTGTTGATGGTGCGGATCATCCGCTCGGACTTACCATTCTGTTGAGAGGTTCGCGGGCACGAGAATCGGATGGTGATGCCATTAGAAGCAAATAATTTGTGTAGGTCATTGTTGTCAAATTCACCACCATGATCACATTGCAACGATTTTATATCACAATTAAACTGGTTCTTAACAAATGTACGAAAATGAATAAATTTAGACAGCATATCAGACTTGCTACGAAGAGGGTACACCCATAAATAATGAGAAAAATTATCTAAAAACAGAGCATAGTATTTAACGTCAGTAACACTCGAAAGAGGAGAAGTCCACAAATCAGAATGAATAATATCAAACGGTGAAGTAACAATAGTTTCAGAAAGCGAAAAAGGAAGTCTCACGTGCTTGCCAAGCTGACAAGCATGACAAAGCACATAAGGCTTTGTCTTATTATACAAAATAAAATTACTGGAAACTAATCTACGTAACACGTCACTTCCTGGATGACCAAGTCGTTGGTGCCACGTGTCGTAACTGACAAGAAAGGCTTGAGGAGGTGTTGGGGTAGTAACTGGATAGAGGTCTGATACGCGTACAACGCACGTTCGGGGTCAAAGGAAACTTCCTTTTCTTCGATCAAGTTTTTCAACCACCTAGGCAGTGAACCTAATCGTTGTAGTGTAGTATTAGGGTAAGCCTCGGGATTGATATCGTTCTCTAAGGGAATAGGAATGCTAGTGAGAAGTTACTACGTTAAGGTTAGGGTTGAGGAAGATTATTTTTTATCTTTTTTATATTTTTTTTGGAAATTGAAAGGTACGAATCTCGGGGTATTGGATTTGGGGGGTTTTGGTATTTCTACCGATTACTCTACTATTATCTATTCTAATTAACTAAGCTAAGGGTAGTCTATGTCTAATTGATGTGTGCTCGTATGATGATTAAAAATGTGTTTACCTAGATACTATTACTCCCTAGTTATCTCCTATTGATGGTTGAATTGTCATGTCCTTATTCTTAACGCGTTGTGTCTTCTAAGGTCGTAGGGTATGCTTTCTTCCCTAACTCTTTGAGGATACCTTAAGGTTATTGCCTACGAAATCTCTAGGATTCATAAACTAACTCTAAGGTTATCTTTGGATTTTTAGCCTACAATAATTCTAGGTGATTATAAACTAATGTTCACAAAGATTACTCAAGCATTAAAAACACAACGAATGACCTATCGCAATCCTAGGTCAATTACAATTAAGATAAGAGACAACCAATCAATATTCAATACCTAGGTTTCATAGATCTAAGCAAACACACAAGTAAATTAGCCGGACATGGAAAACATGCAAGTATACACACATACAATTGAAGACATAATTGAATCAATGAAGTAAATTACTTATCTTGTTGTAAAATAGGGTATGAGAACCCTAAGATACTGCCCAAGACAGCCAAAAATCATTATTAGGTTTTACTCCACAAAACTACCTCCCAAAAGTCTGAAAAATCGAATTCTATATATAGAGTTACAACTTGCGACGGCGTCACTCTTTAAATGTGACGCCGTCGGATCGCCGCCATTAGGGTTTCGTCTTGACCACGTCAACCTTGTGATGGCGTCACCTTATGGCTGTGACGCCGTCGGCTTCATCTTCTGATGCCGTCGGGATATGAATCTAGGCCGTCTGAGTTGTGACACCCTACTCTTTAAAACCTGACACCGTCGGGTACAAAATAGCAATTTCGCTACTGAGCCGTCACAAATTTAGAGCACGTTGCGACGACGTCGCCTTCTAACTGTGACGCCGTCACCTTCAATTCCAGTAGCTTGAGTGTCTTGATCTTGACTTGGCCATTTTCTTCATATATTCAAGCCTTTTCATTCGAATAAGTGTCATTCCAGCAATTTGCCTTCAAGAGACCTAAAAAGTGAAAAGGAACGAAATTAAGCAGTAACGGATATAAAAATGGTCGATTAAAGGCTTAAATGACCCTTCAAAAGTGTACCTTTTAAATCCTTATCAAATATCCCTACACTTGGTATTTGCTTGTCCTCAAGCAAATGTGCTTTTGGCCAATTAATTTATAAGTTAGGGGTCATGAAGCATTAGTTTAGAACAATTCACAACAAGTATAAGCCCCAAAAAAGTCATAACAAGCACGGAAATTACATACTAGCACCTCACAAGTGGTGTTTGGATACTCTCATCTCTCGGGTGTATATGAAATATATCAAATTGGAAATGGAAGATAAACACTCATTAACCGGTCCTAGTACATAGATTACCATAGGCTTGAGACTAGATCAAACCTCCATCGCTTTGGCGTAAGCACCTAGGAAAAACTATCTAAGAGGTCTTTTAAAGGGTTGTAATGTTAGGCTTACGGTAGGGAAACAAAGGGTTTGGTTGGATAGGCGATTTAGTGGTGGCAAGTCAAAAATCTTTATGCTACAAGCATGAGAAGCATGGCGTTGCTAAGCCAAGACTCGACACTCTAAAATATAGGTAACTTTGAAATAAACAAACATAAATTTAAAGATAGACGTAGGATGGTAGCCTGTATGTTTTTTTTCATTTTTTTTCATACACTTTTACTCTACCATCCTCTACGATAACATCAAAGTAATAGGGATTTATAGTCACATCCCTACACTTGAGTTTTTATAACTCTAACACTAATTTGACCTGAATTGAAAAGATCAAAACACTTGGAGTACATTATTACGTAAATAAAGGGAGTTTGAATTTAACGTTCCTTCCCGTCACTTCATAAAATTTAACTTTTCCCATGAGTCCCAATCGTCCCAAAACTGTGTACAAAGGATATGACTCGACTTAGCAACTTATGCAAGCAACTAGATAATTGAACTAAGGGTTTAGTATGATAACAATAATGCACTAAAAGTAAGTGCATACAAGGTAGACTAAGGAGATTTAGGTGTGGATTGTAAACAATGCTCTTCATTGATATTCCGGAAAACCGAAACATCACGAGAACCGCGAAAAGGATAGGCTCTGAGGGGTTAACTAGGGGTATCGTGTACTAAAGATGAGTATAACGCAAGGGTGTGGGGGAGTTACTCAACCGATGTGGAAGAAGTAATTATAATACGGGTATCAAACAAGGGTTATCCTAATGCCTCTTATCATTTAGTTATTCCTAACTACACAAGTGTATTCTCACTAGCGATCTCGGAATGCATCACAAAACAAGTTCTAGAATCTATTATACTACCGGTACACTCTCGAAGCATTAAAGATGAATGCTTTAATTCCTACAAATCTAAGGGCGATCCTCACATTTTGGGGTGGAATTTGAGTAGTAAAGGGTTTTGTGCTAGTCATATAACTTCCTATCCATGAGACGCTTTATTAAGACTAATGGCCCACTCCTACATGTCATGAAAAATTTTAAATTTGGTGCCAAAATTACCCTAACCGATATTTCTCATGGTTAATTATACAAATGATATTGGACAAGGCAAATAGTCAAGGATAAGCATAGTTTCAAAGTTCCCGTTTTATTTTCCCTCCCTACACTTAAACTGACCATTTTCCCCAATGTTCCCCGAAAGTATCAAAGTTATGATAATGGAAGGTAATTAAAAACGAAAGAAACTAATACTCCCCTGATTAGCTCGGTAGGATTTGTGTGAAGTAGTGGTTAAATCCTTCTTCAAGAAGAATGTATGCGTGAAAAGCTCCATCCAATCTTATGTATCTTCTTCTTGATAAATAAAACCTGCACACTTGAAGAAAACAAACGAAACCTTCGCGTAAAATCGGTGGTAACACTATATATGACACAGCTAAACTAGGATATAATGCTTGTGGAATGGATGTTTACAGATTTTCTGGAAAATTAAGACCTGAGAAATTCCAAAAATTTATAAGTAGCACGTAAAAACGAGAAAAGTTATAAGCGTTTCTACGCTCCTCTTGACGCCGTCAGTTGCGATCCCGACGCCAGTTATCCCGACGAAACCGGTCTGCGATTTTCTGGAAAAATTCTGGAAAATTTATATCTTTAGAATCTGGAAAACAATTTCTGCAAAACATCCATTATGACTCGATACAAGCATTTGACTCTAACAAACACACATGTATATCTTTTTAATAATCGTAATTCTCATGTTCACGTTCTTTTTGAAAACGTGTGTAATCCTTCCTACACTTATCCCTTTTGTAAAATACCTTTATATGTAATTAAGACGAGGTTAAATACAAAATAAAACATTTTCACAAATTCAAACATGAGAATAGACAATCAATAAAAGATATACGACACACAAACAAGCAAACAATTAAGCATGGGTTGCCTCCCACGAAGCGATTTTCTTTATTTATGAGTCTTGTAGCTAGACTCGAAGTCGTGCCCGTACGTGACTTCATTACCGTCACCCTCTTCCTTATGACGGTCTCTATTGGGGTTTTCCATGTTATAGTAATGCCCTATTATGCATCTTTCTAAGAAGTCATCTTCTCCCCAATCGGTTCTATATTCCGGTCCTAGTTTCAAGCAATCCTTATAGAAATCAAAAATCTTATTCATCACATAATCTACTCCCTTCTCTTTATCCTCCTCATTCCTATAGTAGACCGATAGCTTAAGTTCCTTTTCATCATTAAAGCTACGTCATCGGTCTCATCTTTGAATCTAACTATCCCTAACGACGGATCGTAAGTCATCCCGGTGTTTTCTATGAAAGTTTTCCTAGAATAACGTGGGACAAGCTAGGATCTATGGTCGTACTAATATCATTCACAACTATGAAATCCGTAGGATACGTGAAACTACCTACATAGATGGGCAATCCCTTAACTCTACCAAGGAAATTACAACTAACCCTAGGATTATCGGGATCTTGCCTAGTTGGGATAGGCTTCTTCATTACCCAATTATAGTAGGTGCTAGTCATGATATTTATCGGGGACTTGCGATCAATGTAGGCTTTTGCCACAAAAAGATGTCCTATGCAACAAGGTATGTTAAGATTCCAAGGGTTCCCAAACTTGATCCTAGGGCTTCTCCTAACATACATGTGACGGAGGTCGCGTACTAAGTGTGGGTGGCGAGAGAGTTCCTCTTCCGTAGGAAACTTATTGAAATAGTCATTGCCTACTTCATCTATTTCATTGGTCGATTCGTTCTTAGGAGTCTCACTAACCTCAAGTACCGTCTCATGGTTCACTTCGTCATTTGTCCTATTTGGTTTCACTAAGGTGATGGTATTGACGAATTGAACGTGCTTGGCTAACTTACTTGGGTCCTTAATTTCTACACCGGAAGCTTCGGGAGTTGAGATAGCATTAACCTTCCTATCACTATTGGTCATGGCTTTCAAAAGGTTATCTATCTTCCTATCCATCTCGGCTTGTTGTTGGTTAAAGCGGTCCGAGAGCTTAGCTATTTGAGCTTCTTGGGATGTAACTAGGTGTTGCAACATCCCTTCTATGTTTTGTTGGCTAGGGCCATGAGAGGGGGGCCATGATAAATCATTAGAGGTGAATTCTTTGGTTTGTCCCCAATAGAAGTTGGGTTTTCCCTTCCATGCTTCTCGGGCATCATTGAAAGTCCTAGGTCCGGGTGTTGTAGGGAATCTTCCTCCCGTTCCATTGGTACGCGAGGATGCGTAGTCAACGGAAGCTTGTTCAGGGAGTCTCGTGCAAGTGCGAGTGTCATGAGGACCACTACATGGCTCACACAAGGAAGAAACTTTGTTCACTTAGCCTGAAGACTTAGGATTTTCGTAGGAGCTCATTAGGAATTTGACTTGATCTTCAAGCTCGAGCATCCTACGGTCGGAAGGTTGTGAGTCAATGGGAGGCAAGGAGATTGCCTTTACAGTTTTGGGCAACTCACGGGGGTCATTCCAACTTTCGTTGTCATAGAGAGCAAGGTCCTCGATTATACCCCACGATTCTTCCGCGGTGAGATCACTAAGTTTACCACCGGCCGCTTGGTCGATGGATCGCTTAGTTGGGAAGTTGACATGATCATAAAAGAGTTGGACTTGAAGCCAAAGATCAATGTTGTGATGAGGGACTCTATGGAGTAAGTCCTTGAATCGAGTCCATGCTTCGTAGAGAGATTCACCTTGACGTTGTTGGAACATCAAGATTTCATTCCTAAGCTTAGTAGTTCTCCCCGGTGGGAAAAATTAGGCAAGGAAACGAGAGGTGAGATCATCCCAACTTGAGATGGAGCCGGCGGGAAGTCGCTCAATCCATATAATAGCTTGGTCCCGTAGAGAGAATTGGAAGAGACGCAAGCGCGTGGTCTCCCGAGTAGTAGCATCGAGGTCGATGGAATCGACGATTTTAAGAAAATCCTTAAGATGCTGATTAGGGTCTTCGGAACAAAGTCCATGGAATGCACATCCATTTTGCACCAACCGGATGGTGTCGGATCGAAGGGTCGTAGTTTGGGCTTGGTCGGGAAGCTCAATGGTGTTCCTATAGCCTAAGTGGCTTGGTCTTGAGTATTCACCAAGAGTACGGCCTCTTGGTGGGTCATTTGGTGGTGGGTTGATGAGTGGGGGTTGATTATCACCTTCCATGATGAAAAGTGATAGGATTACTAACAAAGGTCACGAAGAAGGGGGATAGACTACAAGGAAGCTAAAAATGTGAAAAATTCTTACTTGATAGGAATCAAGCAAGGGAACCTAAACGAGGTGGAAATCTAACTAGCTATTCTATTCCCCGCAGCGGCCAAAACTTGATACGCGCATAACGCAGCGTTCGGGTCAAAGAAAACTTCCTTTTCTTCGAGCAAGTTTTTCAACCACCTAGGCAATGAACCTAATCGTTGTAGTGTAGTATTAGGGTAAGCCTCGGGATTGATATCGTTCTCTAGGGGAATAGGAATGCTAGTGAGAAGTTACTACGCTAAGGTTGGGGTTGAGGAAGATTATTTTTTATCTTTTTTATATATTTTTTGAAAATTGAAAGGTACGAATCACAGGGTATTGGATTTGGGGGGTTTTGGTATTTCTACCGATTACTCTACTATTATCTATTCTAATTAACTAAGCTAAGGGTAGTCTATGTCTAATTGATGTGTGCTCGTATGATGATTAAAAATATGTTTACCTAGATACTATTACTCCCCAGTTATCTCCTATTGATGGTTGAATTATCACGTCCTTATTCTTAACGCGTTGTGTCTTCTAAGGTCGTGGGGTATGCTTTCTTCCCTAACTCTTTGAGGATACCTTAAGGTTATTGCCTACGAAATCTCTAGGATTCATAAACTAACTCAAAGGTTATCTTTGGATTTTTAGCCTACAATAACTCTAGGAGATTATAAACTAATGTTCACAAAGATTACTCAAGCATTAAAAACACAACGAATGACCTATCGCCATCCTAGGTCAATTACAATTAAGATAAGAGACAACCAATCAATATTCAATACCTAGGTTTCCTAGATCTAAGCAAACACACAAGTAAATTAGCCGGACATGGAAAACATGCAAGCATACACACATACAATTGAAGACATAATTGAATCAATGAAGTAAATTACTTATCTTGTTGTAAAATAGGGTATGAGAACCCTAAGATACTGCCCAAGACAGCCAAAAATCATTATTAGGTTTTACTCCACAAAACTACCTCCCAAAAGTCTGAAAATTCGAATTCTATATATAGAGTTACAACTTGCGACGGCGTCACTCTTTAAATGTGACGCCGTCGGATCGCCGCCATTAGGGTTTCGTCTTGACCACGTCAACCTTGTGATGGCGTCACCTTATGGTTGTGACGCCGTCGGCTTCAGCTTCTGATGCCGTCGGGATATGAATCTAGGCCGTCGAGTTGTGACACCCTACTCTTTAAAACCCGACACCGCCGGTACAAAATAGCAATTTCGCCATCGAGCCGTCACAAATTTAGAGCACGCGACGACGCCGCTTCTAACTGCGGACGCCGTCACCTTCAATTCCAAAGAGCTTGAGTGTCTTGATCTTGACTTGACCATTTTCTTCATATATTCACGCATTTTCGTCCGAATAAGTGTCATTCCAGCAATTTGCCTTCAAGAGACCTAAAAAGTGAAAAGGAACGAAATTAAGCAGTAACGGATATAAAAGTGGTCGATTAAGGGCTTAAATGACCCCTCAAAAGTGTACCTTTTAAATCCTTATCAAGGTCCCCGGTGCTATCACATCTGAGGAGGATTTGGCGGGTCTAGTAGTCCTTCACAGAAAAACCGAACTCGTTAAACTCAATGGTACATTTACTATCACGAACGAATTGGCGAACATATATAAGTTTTTTAACGATGTTAGGGGTAATGAGAACATTATTTAAGTGGATCGTGCGAAAAGGAGTGGTTAACATGCTATGTCCCGTGTTGGTGACGGGAATAGATTTCCCATCACCAACAAAGACAGATGGATAAATACAAGAATTAAAAACAATACTAAGATTATTAGCAGAGGAATTAAGGTGAGAGGACGCACAATATCCATGTTCCAATTGGAATTATCCGGGTCTTGAAGAGTCATCGTGTTGAATGCTTGAGGTAGAAGAGTCTCTTGACCATAACCGGACTAAGCGATAAAAGCATGCTACTGAGGGGTGAGTGTCATGGGCTGCTGACTCGTAACAGGCCCAAAACCAGACAGACTTGGCCTGTTACCCAGTGGCAAAGGTGTGGGTTGTGGTTGAGTAACTCGTGTCTGACCCAAGGAATTGCCTAACCCATATTGAGCCAATAATGATTGTTGGGCCTCAAGTAAAGCTAAGAGCTGTTGTTGGTTACCAAACCCATTAGACAAAGGGCCCAATGAAGTTGTAAAATTGGTACCAGAAGACCCACGAGCAGGATATGAAGTATTATTATTCCCACGAGGCATAACATTGCCACTGTTCCCACAATTTGAATCATGGATATATTTACACTGATAACATCAAATAATCTTGAATATTAAGTGTCAATGTCTCCCGATAATGCTCGTATTTTATATCATTTATACGGATTTACGCTTTTTTTCCTCTATATTTCACTTTCAGGTAAATTACGAGCATTGGAGCTAAAGAGACGCGGATTTGGAGAGTTTATTGAAGATATATCATAGTATGCTCATTTTGAAGAAGTTACGGCGTAACTCCTCTCTCACATTACGTCGTAACTAATGCGTGGCTCAGAAAACCAACTCAACAGAATATTACGGCGTAACTCTCCCAAAGATTACGACGTAACCAACTAGGTTAAATGAGGCTTTTACATCATTTCGAGACCATAGACGAGGTATGTTGAGTTAACTCGATATATTTGGACTTTTCAGTTTAAGAAGACAGTATTATAGGATTATCACCCAAATAGCTATCATTGTGTGTCTATCGATTATTCACCTCGACTTCTCGACCCTCATGTTAAACCCTTTGTTGCACTCACCTTTAGTGCAAGATACCCCTAGATACACCCTTCTGAGCCATTCCTTTCATTTTTTTCACCCAACATATTGTTTCGATACACCATTACACCTTAGCCTACCCTGTAGTCCTTATTTGTAATTGGGAATTCATTATTTTCCTAAGTTCAAGGTTCAAGTGGAAAGGTCCAGGAATCACGCTCTCGTCGACGACATATCCTTAACGATCATTGAAGACCCCCCAAATCCTCATATTGTTCATCTCAAGTGGGGGGATGTTATGTTCAAAAAAAAAGTTATTGTTATTCATTTGATTGTAAAGTGCGATGTTATAAGCATTATTGTTTTGAGCTTAATATAGATTTAGTATCGAGGAGGCCACCTCGGTCACATTTGAAGAATGAAGTTGGAATTGTGCCCATCATGACATCCTCTAATGGCACATCTACCTGGTAATATCATGATCCGGTTTCTTGACTTCGAAACTTGAACTTTGGGCGAACGGTAAGTGGTGATGACCTAGTTGTAGATTTAGACTATTTGCTTGATTTTGTTTTACGCCAATTTTATCCCATGTCTTATCCTACCCTTAGTCATGAAGCGTGTTTAGGTGATGCAGCGAGCAATCTTTGGTGTCTTGGCCATGGATTTGGTCATGTATCAGTGATTTTGTCGACTTCGCCGTGACATGTTAGTAATGACAAATCACCCTTAACCTTTGTCGTGTCTACCCATATTGCCTTCGAAAATTGTTTTGTCCTTAACTCTAGTGGTGGAGATTTGTGTAACCGCCAAGCTTATGATAGAATACATGCTATGACTGTGCAATGAGTGATCACCCCGAAATTGACACTTAGAATAGTTGAGAGATTTGAGTGTTTTGTTCCCATTTCGTGAGGTGTTCGGATTTGTTTTATTCTAGCATAAGGGATTTGTAAACTTATATTTTCCAGGTAATGGGAGATATATTTTTAGGAATCTATCTAATAAGGTTAACTTGAGGGCAAGTAGAGTTCAAGTGGGGGGATATTTGATAACATCAAATAGTCCTGAATATTAAGTGTCAATTTCCCCCGATAATGCTCGTATTTTATATCATTTATACGGATTTACGCTTGTTTTCCTCTATATTTCACTTTCAGGTAAATTACGAGCATTGGAGCTAAAGAGACGTGGATTTGGAGAGTTTATTGAAGATATATCATAATATGCTCATTTTGAAGAAGTTACGGCGTAACTCCTCTCTCACATTACGCTGTAACTAATGCGTGGCTCAGAAAACCAACTCAACACCCAAAGATTTCGACGTAACCAACCAGGTCAAATGAGGCTCCGCGCCGCTGCAAGTTACGCCGTAACTATTGTCTCAATTACGGCGTAACCAAGATTTATTGAAGATACGGCGTAACTCCTTCCATAGTTACGCCGTAACCAGCATTTTCAGTGCAAAATACGAAGAATTGTATGTTACGGCGTAACTCTTAACATTACTTACGCCGTAACTCTTAACATTACTTACGCCGTAACCAGACCTGGCCTATAAATACTCCACGATTTCCAGCATTTCAAAGCATCCCATTTCACACACAACATCAAGTGAACGTGAGTAGAAGTCGAAGGCAGATCTAGAGGAGCATACGGAGCTATCTCCAAGGGAGAAATCACTCCCCTACAATAAGCATTAGCATTTTATCTTTTCTTTACTTTCAATTCATGTATTTCGTAATGTTAAACATTGAATCGATTGTTTTAGTTAATATGAGCGGCTAAACACCTCTGGTGCTGGCCTAGTTATGATTCCTTAATTGTTTTGTTTGCATTTACATTGCTTCCGTATAATTATTTCTAAGTGTATGCATTCATAGTTTGTTGGCAGCTACCCTTGTTTCGGTAGTTTTGAATGGCGGTAATGGCTAGTTACTTAGGAGATATGACCAACTGACCCTAAGTAGGTAGATTGAGTGGGCAGGGTAAGATATGACCGACTGACGACCCTTTCTGCTTGTGCGATTTGACCAACTGATCACCTACCGTTCGGATGAACTTAAGAAGTCGAGGATGAGTGTTTAAGATGCTAGCGCCCGGGCACTCATTGTTATGAATCTAGCATGTAGCGGTATTTAATGACTTGGCTTAGGGGACTAAGAACAACTGGACTTATGACGGGTCACCTGATTTCTCCAGTGGGACCCTTTGCTGATAGGTTAGGACGAACTGACCAAATGTTGTCCTAGCGAATTTGACCCAACCTGAAGTAATTAGAAGTAATTAGACGTAAACACTACTAATTAGGATTAGTAACTAGGTTAGCACCCCTCTCCTTTATTGATCACATCCATCGCCTTTATTTGCTTTAGTAATTAATTAGTTAATTCAATATCAAAATAATATTAAAATCTGTGACACCTAGACTTAGTTTAAATCCGCACACATAGCTTTTGGGACGACCTCGGTTTTACCGAATAATACACTACACACGACCGGGTACACTGCCCGTTAGTGCATTAGGGTAGACCATAGGTATAATGAGAACTTATAAATATTAAAACCTAGTCAGTAAAACATGCATCATACACCCATTATCCCAACGAAAAAAGCCACGAGTGAAATTGCGAAAAACTTGAGGCTCGAAGTTGCGTGAGTTGGTGCGGTTGTGACGCGAAGTACCATTATTCTGTCCCCGAGTGTTGGTTGCCTCGGCTAAAAGAACCTAGGGTGCCGAGGACGATGTGCTGGTGGACAAGGGTTGTGGTCGAGAGTTGAGTCTCATCTCTTCAGTGATTACCATGGAGCGCATTGTGTCAAGGTCCGGGAAGGGGAGTCCTTGTGCGCAATGATAGTGGCAAGATTTGCGTATTTTTCACTTAGGCCATTGATGGCATAAGTGACAACGTCGTCATCAGTCATGGACGACCCAAGATCATTCAACAATGTAACAATAGATTCTATCTTGCGGAAGTATGAATCCGCTGTGAGATCCCCCATTTGTATAACGCGAAGCTCGCCTTTTAAAGCAACTGTACGCGTACGCTTCTTGTCGAGAAAAATCTTTTCAACATGGTCCCAAGCGTCTTTGGCTGTTTTGGGATTGAGTTTTATTAATCGACCTTGAAGAGTAGGTGAAAGGGTGAGAAGTATCCAAGACTTGACTATCGAATCTGCAATCTTCCATTCGTCAGTTGGTAGAGGTGGGTTAGAAGAGGTCCCAGTCTCGCTTTGACCCTTGATGTGAGTTAGGAAACCGAAGTTTGCACAATGAATTTTGAAGAAGTAGCACCATGATGAGTAATTTAACTCATCAATATTCAGTTTGACAAAGACAACGGGGTTAAGGTTGTTGAAAACGTATAGTTTCTCGACAAGGGTGAGGGTGGGAGGTTGTGGAGGTGGCGTAGTGATAGTCATTGCGGTGGGATAGGTGGTGGTTACAGGAAGCAATAGTAGGGCAAAGGAGGCGAGGTTAGGGTTAGGTATTTAGAGGAATGATTTACCCTCTGATACCATATTAATGTTACAAGTCATGTGTATTGAATGAATCGAAACTGATTACATGTGATAACCTATATAGTAATCTAGTGGGCTAATAATACAATGCAAATACATAATCGGGCTAGGCCCGTATAACCTATCTCTAACATAACCTCCATACCACTAGACAAGAGGCCCTTTGGTCATTTAACTTGTTTATGCATGGAAGTTAAATGAGAGAACAAGTGAAGCCACTGCTATTTTCATTTGTGGCAAACAAGACAGATAGGAACATTATGGAGATAAGTAAAGATTGCCTTTGATGCACTTTGTTGCATAACTACAAGATATTTACTTAAAGTACATTTAGTAAGATTGTGAGGGGTAATATGCTTTTGGCTGCTGCCACACCCAATGGGGTGTCAAGAATGGGCTAATGAACAATGTTCGCTACAGTACTAACAGTCGTTAGTTAACGTCCGTTATCTACTAACGATCGTTAACTAACGACCGTTATCTAACTTTTTTTTTCTTTTTTTCTTCTTCTTCTTAATATTCAAAAAAAGCAACACATATTTTACGTAGTTGGTCCTTCATGTAACAGGCCTGTTGCAAAGTCAGTCCTTCATGACTAACTTTGCAACGAAATGCTAACATAGAGATATTTACCTAACAAAAAAAAAAACAAGAATAGTCCTTGAGGTTATTTACCCGTTACAGAATTAGCCCTCATATTTTACGTAATTGGTCCTCCATGTAACAAGTCCGTTGCAAAGCCAAATTTTCATGACTAACTTTGCAACGAAAAGCTAACATAAACACAATTTCACTTAACAATTCCAAAAAAAAATACAAAAATACTCTTGGGGTTATCCATCTATTACAGAGTTAGGTCCTTGCGCTCCGTCGTGGCTTGCATCGGGAATCAATAATTTTGTATTCAAAAGTCCCGCCGAGAAGCGCAGGCCTTCAAACCTCGTATATACTAAAAATCATTGAGGGTTACTGCTCATTGAACAGTTGCTACACTAGTCCGGCAATTTACATTTTAGACCCTGAGGTTATTTACATTAATGGACTAAATTTGCAACGGACGACTAACTTCAGGGGCTGTTTCTGTGCAAATATTGTGCAGAAACAGCCCCTCAGGTTAACTTTGAATTTCAAAATTAATCCCTAAGAACTAACTCTGCAACAAACCAACACTTTCAGGGACTAAAAATGAAAATATCATCGCTACAGTGCACAACAGTTCCCATGAACAGTGTTTACTATTCATGGGCAGTTTTCATTTTATACCCTGCGTAGTCCTTTTGATTTCAAAGTTAGTCCTTAAGGATTAACTTTGCAAAACGCCGATAACTTTAGGGACTTTTCCCGTAAAAAATCATACTATTTTCATAAATACTTTACAAAAATAGTACTTGCGGTTATCGATCTTTTGCATATTTAGTCCTTACTAACAATATATATATATATATATATATTGACAATCATTTCATTTCGACTTTAGATTAAACACAACATTCACGCAGCAACGCGCGGGTAACCCTACTCGTGCAATACATTTCACACGCTTACACTCTGAGATAACTAGGAGACAATAGCTATTCACATTTTTAGTCTAATATTGATAAAAATATCAGACAATATCACAATATGAGATATGTCTTGAACTGATAATACGTAACAAAATATTTACTCTGAAACATAAAACATGAGCCATAACGAGTCATGTTAATTTTAATATGAGAAGATCGAGATCTTAAAACGAGTATAGAAAAGGAAAAAAATTAATTATTTTACAAACGCTAATATCATACTAAAATTTCAAGTAAAAATAATTTGACACAGAATCGTGTTGTTTTATAAAAACCTTCATGTTAAGATTTTAAATACAAGTAAAGACATGAAGTTGAAGTTCAAGTCAAAATTACAAGATTTGTCTTAAACTAGACTAGAAGTTTTGTTCAAATCACTATTTCAAGATCATAGATTTTCACTATTTTACAATTTATTTATCTCAAATTTTCCATGCATTATATATATATTTTTAATGAAAAGCATTGTATATAAAAGGATAAAAAAAAATCCATCAAAAAGTAACAACTGAAAGGCTAATATACAAACACATATACATACACATTTAGCTCATTATCATGAAATAACCCTAACCACATGAAATATATTGAAAAACATAATAATCAACACAAGTCATATGCTTATTTCATCAGACAACTATTAGAATAGGGAATTTGTCATTGTCACATTAACATCAAAAGATGAACATATAGTTACAATAGAGTATTATGAAAGTAATCTAATTGGGCTTAGACCCATCATACACAAGTAAAGGGCCCTAATATGTCCGTCTCACACTACTTCGCAGTTGGAGCGGGAAAGGAACGAAAACTCAAACTGAATCTTAACTCTTCAAACAAAGAAAACGGAAACCTCTTCATAAAAATATATTGGTAACGAGACGACATGTGAAGGACCCGAACTTGACCCATTAACATCAAAATATGAACATATAGTTACAATAGAGTATTATGAAAGTAATCTAATTGGGCTTAGAACCGTCATACACAAGTAAAGGGCTCTAATATGTCCGTCTCACACTACTTCGCAGTTGGAGTGAGAAAGGAACGAAAACTCAAAATGAATCTTAACTCTTCAAACAAAGAAAACGGAAGCCTCTTCATAAAAATATATTGGTAACGAGATGACACGCGAAGGACACGAACTTGACCCTCAATAACCATATCACGAACAAAGTGAATATCAATCTCAATATGTTTCGTGCGTTGATGTTGCACAAGATTAGCAATAAATAAATGGCACTAACATTATCACAGTAAACAATAGTAGCGGAAAATAAAGGTGCATGCAAGCCACAAAGCAAATTATCTAGCCAAGCAGTCTCAGCAACTGCATAAGAGCGGGAGATCGAATTTTGTCGTTTGGAGGACCAAGAAAATAAATTCTCCCCCAAGAAGACACAGCCAGATGTTGACCGATGAGTTACAGGACAACCAGCCCTATCAGTATCATAGTGAGTAGTAAGGGAGCAATAGGAGAAGCATACAACTGTAAACAAAAATCGAGAGTCCCTTGAACATACTTTATAATACGTTTGAGAGCTACAAGGTGAGGCTCTCGTGGATCACGCATATAATGGAAAATCTGCTAAACATCGTTAAGATAATCCAGCGAGTAAATGTAAGATAATGTAGTCCCCCGACCAAACTACGATACAATGTAGGATCCACGATAGGAACATCTTCAGGACCAAGCTTGGATTCCGTATCAACCGGAGTCCTAGAAGAATTACAATTAGTCATATGATCCCGCTCAGCAAATCAGGAGCATACTTACACTGAAGAAATATCCTTGTAAGATCAAGGGTAACAAAAATACCTAAAAAATGATTAAGTTCTGATGCAGGTTTTACTGACCAGGTCTTAATATTTATAGTGTCTCACTATACCTATGTTCTACCCTAGTGCACTAACGGGCAGTGTACCTGGTCGTGTGTAGTGTAGTAAACGGTAAAGCCGAGGTCGTCCCAAGAGCTATGTGTGTTTGATTATTACTAAGTCTAGGTGTAACAGATTATTAATGGTTTCGATAAGGATTTAATTAAATAAACTACTAATGCAGAATAAAGTAAATAAAAGCAGATAAATGGATAAAGGGAAATCAATAGAGGAGAATGATGCTAACCTAGTTAATCCTCCTAGCTAGTTATGTCTACGTCTACTTACTTCCAATTACTTCAGGTGGGGTCAAATTCGAGAGGAAAGCATTTGGTCAATTCGCCCTAACCTATCAGCAAAGATGCCACCACAGGAGAAATCAGGCGCACCGTCATAAGTCATGTTGTTCCTGGTCCCCTAAGCCAAGTCATTAAGTACCGCTACATGCTAGATTCATAATAGTGAGTGCCCGGCCGTTAGGAACTTAGACACTACACCCCCAATTCTTAAGTTCATCCAAACGATAGGTGATCGGTTGGTCAAATCGCACAAGTAGAAAGGGTCTTCAGTTGGTCATATCTTACCCTTCCCGTCTCAGTCCGCTCACCTAGGGTCAGTTGGTCATATCTCCTAGGCAATTGGCCTCTACCGCCATTCAAAACTACCGAACCAAGGGTGGCTACCAATGAACTATGCATGCATACATTTAGAAATAATTGTACAGAAGTAAAAGTAAACGCAAACAAAACAATTAAGGAATCATAACTAGGCTAGCACCAAAAGGTGCTTAGCCGCTCATATTAATCATGCAAATCAATTGAATATTCAAAGGTACGAAATAAATGAATTGAAAGTAAAAGAAATATAAAACGCTTATGTTTATCGTAGTGGAGTGACTTCTCCCTTGGAAACAGCTCTGTATGCTCCTTTAGACCTGCCTTGAGCTTTTTCTCATGTTCTCAGAGTGTTGTGTATGGAATGGGATGATTAGAAATGCTGGAATTTGTGGGGTATTTATAGGCCAGATCTTGGTTACGGCGTAACCAATATAGGAGTTACGCCGTAACCTTCTATTTCTTCGTAAAATGCACTAGATCTGCTGGTTACGGCGTAACCTAATGAGTGGTTACGCCGTAGTCTTCAATAAACTCGGTTACGTCGTAAGAGATGCAGTAGTTACGGCGTAAGTATCAGCGGTGTGGAACCTCTTTTGACCTAATGTAGTTACGTCGTAACCTTTGGGAGGAGTTACGTCGTAACCTTCTGATAAGTTGGCATACTGAGTCACGCAATAGTTATGGCGTAATGTGAGAGATGAGTTACGCCGTAACTTCTTCAAAATAGCATACCGTGATAAATCTTTAGATATGTTTCCGCGTCTCTTTAGCTCCAATGCTCGTAATTTACATAAAAGTGGAAAACAATGGAAAACAAGCGTAAATCCATATAAATGATATAAATAACGAGCATTATCGGGGGAAATTGACACTTAATATTCATGACTATTTGATGTTATCAAATATCCCCCCACTTGAACTCTACTTGCCCTCAAGTAGACCTTATTAGATAGATTACTAAAAAGATATCTCCCATAACCTGGAAAATATGAGTTTACAAATCCCTTATGCTAGAATAAAACAAAGCCGAACACCTCATAAAAGGGGAACAAACACTCAAATCTCTCAACTATTCTAAGTGTCAATTTCGGGGTGATCATTCAATCGCAAAGTCATAGCATGTATTCTATCATAAGCTTGGCGTTTACACAAATCTCCACCACTAGAGTTAAGGGCTAAACAATTCTTGAAGGCAATATGGGTAGACACGACAAAGGTTAAGGGGTAACTCGTCATTACTAACATGTCACGGCGAAGTGGACAAAATCAATGATACATGACCAAATCCATGGCCAAGACACCAAAGATTACTCGCTGCATCACCTAGACACGCTTCATGACTAAAAGGGTAGGATAAGACATGGGATATATAATTGGTGTAAAATAAAAAACAAGCAGGTAGTCTAAATCTATAACCAAGTCATCACCACTTACCGTCCGCCCAAAGTTCAAGCTTAAAAGTTAAGAAACCGGATCATGAAATGCAAGGTAGACGTGTCATTAGAGGACGTCGTGATGGGCACACTACCTTTTTCTCCAACTGTTGGCATAACTACCAACTCCAATCTTCAAATGTGACCGAGGTGGCCTCCTCGATACTAATCAATAAAGCTCATACTACAGTGCTTATAACATCGATCTTTACAATAGCATAATCATAACAACTACGTAGTATTTTTTTTCTCAACATAACAATAACATAACATAATATCCCCCACTTGAGATGAACAATGGGAATTCAGGGGGGTCTTCAATGATCTTCAGAAATGTTGTCGATGAAAGCGTGATTTCGGAACCTTTCCACTCGAACCTTGAACTTAGGCAAATGATGACTTCCCAATCACAAATAAAGACTACAGGGTAGGCTAAGGTGTATAGGTGTATCAAAACAATATATTGGGTGAATAAAATGAAAGGAATGGCTCAGAAGGGTGTATCTAGGGGTATCTTGCACTAAAGATAAGTGCAACAAAAGGGTTTCACATGGGGGTCGAAAAGTCGAGATGACTAATCGATAGACTCACAATGGTAGGCTGTTTGGGTGATAATCCTATAATATTGCCTTCTAAAACTGAAAAGTCCAAATACATCGAGCTAACTCAACTAACCTCGTCTATGGTCTCGAAATGATGCAAAGGCCAAGTTCTAAAGTTTACAAGGTACCGGCACACTCATAATTTGGTGAATTTGGGGTAAATTATTGGAAACGGATAAGGCTAATCTCACCATATAATATTAAGGGTTGTATGTGCTCGGCTAAGGTCTAATCTAGTTAGGTTAAGAAAAACATGTCAAAATTTTAAAAATGGCATAATTTTTCAAAATAAACTAGAAAAATGAGGGCGAAATAAAGTTCAAGAGATAATTCTACTCCCGTCCCCCCACTTGAATTGTACAAAGTCCCTTTTGTACTAGGAATTAAATAAAGGAGAAGAGAAAGGTAGAATTAGAGCGAGAACTTCCCTGAAATTTGCTCCATAAAGAAGGAAGGCCCACGAACAAGAGACGTGCCTTCGTATAAGCGTCATGAACAAAATTCAATCCCTGAAATCACAATACCGACAAGCATAATTCTAAAAAGAAAAAAATTAAAAATGAAAAACAAACCTAACTCACTTTCGTAGGAATCACGGTTGCATTTAGCGAATGCAACAAGCCTTTTAAACCACTTGGTGTCCCAAGTGGACGAGTGAAGTCTCGTGAGGGTTTACAGAGAACACACCCACAAAGTTCATTTAAAAACTAATACAAGGTTATTGTGTTTTAAAATGAAAGAATTAAAGCAGAGGAAGGTTACGTCGTAACTCTTTTTAGGGAGTTACGCCGTAACTGGCAAAACCTGGAATGAGCTGCAAAGCGAGTAGTTACGGCGTAACCACTGAGATGGTATTACGCCGTAATTGGTAATGCGTCAAGAATTTTGCAGCTAAAATGTTGGTTACGGCGTAATCACCAAGATGAGTTACGCCGTAACTCTGTTCAGACAAGAATCGCAGCTAACAATTAGTTCCTCGTTTCCTGCAAAACTAGTTAGAAAACACAAAACCCAACAGAAAAGGAAATAAAACAAAAGAAAGGGATAATTCGGGTTGTCTCCCGAAAGAGCACTTTTCTTTATTTACGAGTCTTTAAGTTAGACTCAGAGCCGCGGGGCTTCTATGGGGCCTTTGGATCTGCCCTACTTCTTCAATATCTTTCATCAAGTTATGCCTCATCCAGGCGACATTCGAAGCAGTTCGGAGGTATTCATTGGTTTCGATTTTCCGGAATTTACAAAATTTCTCTTCCGGTCCCAGGTGGTAGCGAGTGAATTCATATTTTTTGACAATAATTGGAGGTGGTCTCCTGTAGGGAATCCCCAGGAGTTTGCATCTCCTTTGTTCGTAAGCTTCGTCGCCGGGATCAGTAAACTCCTCATTACCTTGCAACTCAAGGTAATCTAGGATCCCTTCAATATCATCATCATCAGAAGCTGTACCCTTGAACCATTCTTCATCGAGCAGATTCTCCGCTAGAACGCGCTTGCATTCTTCTTTTTCATCTCTAACCAACTCTTTGTCATTTTTAATTGTTATTTCACTCGTGTTGTTGAGACTTTCGTTGTTTGAATTTTCTCGATCCATGTACTCCTTCCAAATCTTCTCTTTGGTTAACGTGTCCACATGTCCATACTTAATCTTCACCCAACTATCGAATCCTAGGTTGTCCAGCCAAGGCAAACTCGTTCTCTCCTCATCATTGGTCGAGGACCAAAAGAATTCATCTTTTCCTATTCTCCCAGAGCTGCTTCCCCCGTTACACATATCGTCATACGGGTTGCATGACGCCCAAAAAATTTCCCCAGGAGATTTTACTCTTTCGCACATGGATGCGTAATTCCTTGTTGTCAGTTTCACTTAAATGCTCATCCGTGCAGCATATGTCTTTATTAGCCTCTTCCTTTTTCTGAATGTGCTCCTCGTAATCAATTTTTAGCTTCTTAAGGAGATTCGGGTTAATCTTGGCATCCCCGAATTGTATTGCGTACATCAAATGCCAAGTCACCGAACTTTATACAATGTCTTTCACGCTCATGAGGGCATGTCCACTCTTCCTCTCTTTCACTATCCCCGCCATTGCAATACTCACGGAAGGGGTTGCATGTAGGCCATGCTCGTGTGGATTCCTCGTCAGTTATGATGACAGGAGTACAGCAGTGAGTGATAAGTGGCTCTTCTTCATCTTCAAGGGAGAGTTTCTCAAGTCTTTCATCATCAGTATATGCCGGCCACATAAATTTATTATGGTTGATCCTATCCTTATTGCTTCCGCCATCACAAACCTCATTTCTCGGGTCACAAGAAGCCCAAAGATCGTACCAATCTCCCTTAGCAACTGGTATCATTTTGCACCAGTGATATTTCTTCTTAGATTTGGGTAGAGGGCACAAGTTGATGTCATGGGACCAGTCCTTTCCTGATTCTTCTACTTCAAGGAATTTTTCTCCCACGTATCCCGATTACGCCGTAATCGAAGTTTCTTGGTTACGGCGTAATTCGCTAGAGTCGTTATCTTCAGTGTTCTTCATAACCCCGTTATCGCTGTCAAAGACATAATTACGTCGTAACTCATTAGGCGGGTTACGGCGTAACTCAAATCTGTCGACAAAATCATCCCTTGAATCCGTTTCAATGGCCTGAACCTTCGAGTTATCATCAGAAAAAATCACTTTACATTCCATAGCTGGTTTAGATCCTTCAGGTTTATCGTTATTCCTCCTTACTTTTTCACTGAGCTTCTCCACCATGGATTCTAGGTTTTTCAGAGTTGTGTCGTGCTTGGAAAGGTTCCTGTCAATATTTTCTTGGAATTCTTTCAACCACTCATCTTGCTCCTTTTGTCTTTGGGCTGAACTTTCCAGGAACTTATTAATTGTTTCTTCAAGACTGGGCTTTCTTTCTCCATAAGGCCCACGGTTGTAATTTCCACGATAACCATTGCTATTTCGATTAACTCCGTAAAATGATCGATTTTCTCCATACTTAGCTTCTTCAATATTCTCTTCGTCCACATGAGGACAATTCTTCGTAAGATGTCCTCCTCCACAGCTTTCACAACCTACTTGGATGGCATGAACGGTTTCTCGACCTTCAGATATCTCGACTAAGATTTTCAATTTTACTGGCGATTGCTGCAATTCTGTCAAAACTTCCGCCTTGGTTTCTTTTACTTCCTCTGTCATGCCATTTTTGAGAGTGATCCGCCATTTTTTGAATGGCTTCAATAGCAAGAGTAGGGGTCATGTTCGGGATGGGTCCTTGATAGTCCAACATCTGACTTGTAGTTACGTTAATTCCTTTGTAGAAGATGTTTACCTTTTGCTGGTGATAACGCTACACGCGTCGTTCGGGGTCAAAGGAACTTCCTTTTCGTCGAGCAACTTTTTCAACACCCTAGGCAGTGGACCTAATCGTTGTAGTGTAGTAATTAGGGTAAGCCACGGGTATTAATATCGTTCTCTAGGGGAATAGGAATGCTAGTAAGAAGTTACTACGCTAAGGTTGGGGTTGAGGAAGATTATTTTTATCTTTTTATGTTTTTAGGAAATTGAAAGGTACGAATCTCGGGGTTTGGATTTGGGGGTTGGTATTGCTACCGATTACTCTACTTATCTAATTATCTAATCTAAGGTGTATGTAGTCTATGTCTAATTATTGTGTGCTCGTATGATAGTTTAAAGATGTGTTTACTTAGGTTTTACTACTCCTTAATTATCTCCTATTGGTGGTTGAATTGTCACGTCCTTATTCTTGGTTGCGTTGTGTGTCTAAAGTCGTAGGGTATGCGTATGTTCCCTAACTCTTTGAACTTACCAAAGGGTCTTGTCTACAAAACCCACTAGGGATAATAAACTCTTACTCTAAGGCACTCTTTGGATGGTTTAGCTTACAACTACTCAAGGAGCTATATTCTAAGGTTCACAAAGATTTAATCAAGCATTAAGTACACAACGAATGACCTATCGCACTACTAGATCATTAATCAACTAAGATAAGAGACAACCAATCAATATTCAATAATTAAGTGTAAATTAGCCGGACATGGAGAACATGCAAGCATACACACAAATAATCAAAGACATAATTGAATTAATGAAGTAAAACACTTATCTTGGTGTAAGATAGGGTTTGGAACCCTAAAATACTATACAAGACAGCCTTGGTTCGGTTTAGGTTTTTACTCCAAAAGACTACACACAAATACTGAAAAATTCGGATTCTATATATAAGATTACACATGCGACGGCGTCACCTTATGTTTTGTGACGCCGGCGGGTCGCCGTCATTAGGGTTTCGTCTTGGCCACGTTAGACTTGCGACGGCGTCACCTTGTGATTGTAACGCCGTCCTCTTCAGCCTTCGACGCCGTCGGATTGAATCTAGGCCGTCGAGTTGTGACGGCCTTCTCTTTTATAACTTGACATCGTCACTTGAAAATAAGTGTTTTGGCTTCTGTCCCGTCACAAAATCCTCCGACGGCGTCGCAGATAAGCATGACGCCGTCACCTTGTATTTTCAGCAACTGGAGTGCCTCGATTCTTGACTTTGGCCATTTTCTTCGTATATCCGCGCCTTTTCGTCCAAATAAGTGCCATTCCAGCATTTTGCCTTCAAGAGACCTAAAAAGTGAAAAGGAACGATATTAAGTAATAACGGATACAAAAGTGATCAAATAAGGGCTTAAACGACCCCTAAAAAAGGTACCTTTTAAAACCTTATCAGCTGGTTGTTCAGATCATTAGTAGGACACTTGAAAAGAAGATCGTTGTATCTGTCCCAAGCATGATACAGCGTTTCGTCGTCTTCTTGTTTGAAATTATGGATCTCCAAAAGCTGGTTAGAAATCTTCGACGGCGGGCAATATCTTTGAATAAAGTGTTTCTTTAGTAGCGTAATAATTGCCCCGGCGGGCAATCTTTCGATCCATCTTCTGGCGGCTCCAGTAAGAGTCATTGGGAATACCCTTAGCATAACAGCATCATGAGACACTCCCGGAATGTTGAAAAGGCTTGCAATGTATAGGACATTCTCAACGTGCTCATATGCATCTTCGTCCCTGTTTCCTGAAAAAGGGTTAGTGCGAAGCTCCCTCATAAATTGGTCTTTGATTTCGAAACGGACATCCGCTCCAATTGCCGGTCTTACGAGACCCGACCCTTGTTCCGCCCTTGTCAACGCCAAGTATTCCTCAAGAGTGAGGTCATCGATGTTAACAACTTCCATGGTACCTAAAACTAGAATTATGATCGTGAGAAAAGTTTAAAATGAAATTAAAGACTTAATATCAATCCTAATATAACTCCCCGGCAGCGGAGCCAAAAACTTGATGCAGGTTTTACTGACCAGGTCTTAATATTTATAGTGTCTCGCTATACCTATGGTCTACCCTAGTGCACTAACGGGCAGTGTACCCGGTCGTGTGTAGTGTAGTAAACGGTAAAGCTGAGGTCGTCCCAAGAGCTATGTGTGTTGTATTATTACTAAGTCTAGGTGTCACAGATTATTAATGGTTTCGATAAGGATTTAATTAAATAAACTACTAATGCAGAATAAAGTAAATAAAAGTAGATAAATGGATAAAGGGAAATCAATAGAGGAGAATGGTGCTAACCTAGTTAATCCTCCTAGCTAGTTATGTCTACGTCTACTTACTTCCAATTACTTCAGGTGGGGTCAAATTCGAGAGGACAACATTTGGTCAATTCGCCCTAACCTATGAGCAAAGATGCCACCACAGGAGAAATCAAGCGCACCGTCATTAGTCCTGTTGTTCCTGGTCCCTTAAGCCAAGTCATTAAGTACCGCTACATGCTAGATTCATAATAGTGAGTGCCCGACCATTAGGAACTTAGACACTACACCCCCCAATTCTTAAGTTCATCCAAACGATAGGTGATCAGTTGGTCAAATCGCACAAGTAGAAAGGGTCGTCAGTTGGTCATATCTTACCCTTCCCATCTCAGTCCGCTCACCTAGGGTCAGTTGGTCATATCTCCTAGGCAATTGGCCTCTACCGCCATTCAAAACTACCGAACCAAGGGTGGCTACCAATGAACTATGCATGCATACACTTAGAAATAATTGTACGGAAGTAAAAGTAAACGCAAACAAAACAATTAAGGAATCATAACTAGGCTAGCACCAAAAGGTGCTTAGCCGCTCATATTAATCATGCAAATCAATTCAATATTCAAAGGTACGAAATACATGAATTGAAAGTAAAAGAAATATAAAACGCTAATGCTTATCGTAGTGGAGTGACTTCTCCCTTGGAAACAGCTCCGTATGCTCCTTCAGACCTGCCTTGAGCTTTTTACCACGTTCTCAGAGTGTTGTGTGTGGAATGGGATGATTAGAAATGCTGGAATTCGTGGGGTATTTATAGGCCAGATCTGGGTTACGGCGTAACCAATATATGAGTTACGCTGTAACCTTCTATTTCTTCGTAAAATGCACTAGATCTGTGATAACATCAAATAGTCCTGAATATTAAGTGTCAATTTCCCCCGATAATGCTCGTTATTTATATCATTTATATGGATTTACGCTTGTTTTCCATTTTTTTCCACTTTCAGGTAAATTACGAGCATTGGAGCTAAAGAGACGCGGAAATGGAAACATTACTAAAGATTTATCACAGTATGCCTATTTTGAAGAAGTTACGGCGTAACTCCTCTCTCACATTACTCCGTAACTATTGCGTGACTCAGAATACCAACTTATCAAGAGGTTATGGCGTAACTCTTCCCAAAGGTTACGACGTAACTGCATTAGGTCAAATGAGGATCCACGCCACTGATACTTACGCCGTAACTACTGCATCACTTACGACGTAACCATGTTTATTGAAGAATGAAGACTACGGCGTAACCACTTATTAGGTTACGCCGTAACTAGCAGATCTAGTGCATTTACGATGGAATAGAAGGTTACGGCGTAACTCCTATATTGGTTACGCCGTAACCCAGACCTGGCCTATAAATACTCCACGAATTCCAGCATTTCTAATCATCTCATTCCACACACAACTCTCTCGAGAACGTGGTAAAAGCTCAAGGCAGGTCTAGGGAGCATACGAGTCATTTCCAAGGAGAAGTCACTCCATTACGATAAGCTTTAGCGTTTTATATTTCTTTTACTTGCAATTCATGTATTTCGTACCTCTGAATATTGAATTGATTTGCATGATTAATATGAGCGGCTAAGCACCCTCTGGTGCTAGCCTAGTTATGATTCCTTAATTGTTTTATTTGCGTTTACCTTTACTTCTGTATAATTATTTCTAAGTGTATTCATGCATAGTTCTTTGGTAGTCACCCTTGGTTCGGTAGTTTTGAATGGCGGTAGAGGTCAATTGCCTAGGAGATATGACCAACTGACCCTAGGTGAGCGGACTGAGACGGGAAGGGTAAGATATGACCAACTGACGACCCTTTCTACTTGTGCGATTTGACCAACTGATCACCTATCGTTTGGATGAACTTAAGAACTGGGGGGGTGTAGTGTCTAAGTTCCTAACGACCGGGCACTCACTATTTTGAATCTAGCATGTAGCGGTACTTAATGACTTGGCTTAGGGGACCAGAACAACAGGACTTATGACGGTGCGCCTGATTTCTCCTGTGGTGGCATCTTTGCGATAGGTTAGGGCAAATTGACCAAATGTTGTCCTTTCGAATTTGACCCCACCTGAAGTAATTGGAAGTAGGTAGACGTAGACATAACTAGCTAGGAGGATTGACTAGGTTAGCACCACTATTCCTCTATTGATTTCCCTTTACCCATTTATCTGCTTTTATTCTGCATTAGTAGTTTAATTAATTAATTCCCTATTGAAACAATTATTCTGTGACACTAGACTTAGTAATAATCCAACACACATAGCTCTTGGGATGACCTCGGCTTTACCATTTACTACACTACACGCGACCGGGTACACTGCCCGTTAGTGCATTAGGGTAGACCATAGGTATAGCGAGACACTATAAATATTAAGACCTGGTCAATAAAACCTGCATCAATCTGCTGGTTACGGCGTAACCTAATGAGTGGTTACGCCGTAGTCTTCAATAAACTCGGTTACGTCGTAAGAGATGCAGTAGTTACGGCGTAAGTATCAGCGGCGTGGAACCTCTTTTGACCTAATGTAGTTACGTCGTAACCTTTGGGAGGAGTTACGCCGTAACCTTATGATAAGTTGGCATACTGAGTCACGCAATAGTTACGGCGTAATGTGAGAGATGAGTTACGCCGTAACTTCTTCAAAATAGCATACTGTGATGAATCTTTAGATATGTTTCCAGTTCCGCGTCTCTTTAGCTCCAATGCTCGTAATTTACCTGAAAGTATAAAACAATGGAAAACAAGCGTAAATCCATATAAATGAGATAAATAATGATCATTATCGGGGGAAATTGACACTTAATATTCAGGACTATTTGATGTTATCAAATATCCTCCCACTTGAACTCTACTTGCCCTCAAGTAGACCTTATTAGATAGATTCCTAAAAAGATATCTCCCATAACCTGGAAAATATGAGTTTACAAATCCCTTATGCTAGAATAAAGCAAAGCCGAACACCTCACGAAAGGGGAACAAACACTCAAATCTCTCAACTATCCTAAGTGTCAATTTCGGGGCGATCACTCAATCGCACAGTCATAACATGTATTCTATCATAAGCTTGGCGGTTACACAAATCTCCACCACTAGAGTTAAGGGCTAAACAATTCTCGAAGGCAATATGGGTAGACACGACAAAGGTTAAGGGGTAACTCGTCATTACTAACATGTCACGACGAAGTGGACAAAATCAATGATACATGACCAAATCCATGGCCAAGACACCAAAGATTGCTCGCATAGGATGCACCACCTTAAAATTTTTTGGTTTTGGAGCAAGAACCCAAGTACCATTTTTAACTAACGCATTATATTCATCATCCATAGCATCTTGTCAAAGAGGATTTTTAAGTGGAAGGAAAGAATTTTTAAGAAGGGGAGAAACATGAGAAGTGTGTAAATTGAGATGTTGGGGTAGGTTTGAAAGTATCTACTTGAGCACGAGTGACCATAGGGTGAGTTCGAGGGGGGGGGGGGTTAGGTAGTGACTAAGGGTGCTTGTGGTTGTGAATTTGGAGATGGCAAAAGTGAAGGTGTTTGGGTCGAAAAAGGAAAGAATAACGGTTGGTGGAGCCATGGGCTGGACAGGTGTAGGAGTACGGGCCATGCATGGTGTATTAGGCGGATCTTGGGCCGTAGGTGGTGTTTGTTGGACATTATGTGTTGAATCGAGTGGTATATGTTAGGTCACAAGTGGTTGTTGGTTAGGAGTACTTTGTATAATGTGACCAGTGATAGGAGAATGGTCGAGAAAATTATATGATCAGTGGCGGAGCCAGGAAATGTGATTAAAGGGGGCATCGAGAAACAAGAGGAGTTAATTGACATGTCAATTTTTTTTGTGCGCTTTGAAAAAAGTCGGGTCAGGTTTAACAAAAAGACAACAAAAATGCTTTGCTACAAGCCTGTAACACAATCTACACGAACGATAGCTTTAGGTGGTCTACGTAGAAGAACTAGTTTGTGATTTTAACTAGTTTATTTTGAAATAAACTCACGAAGGTTTTATTCATAGATCAAATATATACAATGTTGGTTCGGTCCTCGATCTAAGGTTTTGGTCGAATTTGATCTCGGTCCGGTTCGATTTTGGACCGATGCTCACTCTTAACACCAAACGAAATATTATGTTGTGTAAATGTTGTGTCGCAAAACTTTTTAATAAAATGCGTGTGGTTTTATGAACAATGTTAACTAATTAGAATGTGTTTATCATATAAAGAATGTAACTTATATAAAATACATAAAGATTGTAACTTATGTTTGTTAACAAAACTTTGCTAAAGTTGTAATGTATCATATCCACATGTGGGTACCAAAAATAAAAAATTCTTAACTGAGAATGTTGCCAGGTCATAACAATGTGAAATAAAGCATATACAGTATAGTCAAATACCACGAATAATATTAAATACTCCGTATACTTTACCCACTCACCCACTCCTCCACTCCTCCACTACCTCACTGTCCCATTTCCCTATCTTCCTCCTTTTGCCATTTTTTCCGACGAAACAAAACGTCAATCCAGCGGATAATACTTTTTTGGCATTATAGAACACTTCAATTTTTGGTAAGAGCTAAAAACGACGAGGGCACTCAGAACTTTTGAGTGAGGGCACTAGACTTTCTTCCCATCAATTTGACATTTTTTCTTATATGCTTCGCGTATCCGCAAGATCTTGGTTGGGGGCATGTCCCCCACTATTAGTAAGGTGGCTCCGCCCCTGTATATGATGGAGGTCTAGTGGGTGTCATTGAACCATGCAGAAATTGGGTTTTATGAGAGATAACGTGACGAGAAATTGTGATCTTATTAGTAGAAAAACCAAGACAAAGATACCCTCAGTGATAGGCCAGAAAACCTAAAAAAATACACGGTGTAGCACGGGGGCAAGCTTATGAGGAGAGTCAAGTTGTGAGTAGCAAAGACACAAAAATCCGAAGACGGTCAGAATTAGGCGGTTTGTTATATAAACGAGAGGTCATGTTATACAAATCCCCCTATGAGTCAACCGTATAACCCGCAAAGTATATAGTACAACACTGCGATACACAAAGTACAACTTTTTTATGCTTGCAATGATTGAATACCCCCTATAAAAGGTCCATATAAACCTGCCCCATAAACCGTAAGGTATTTTGATTGTTAATTAAAGTGGAGGGGGAAAGGTTAAGTAGGCAAGTGGACCCACAAAAATTGCCCGTTGGCTACAAACTCAGATTCAAAATCAAGAACACCAAAAGTCAATCCAAATTCCAACAAAACAAAACACACACAAAAACACACTCAACTATGTAAACCAACAATCAAACAACACAAACATCAAACAATAATGTCTTCATGTTCTTTAGAAAACCAAAACCCAAATCTCACATCTTCTTCACCTTTAAAAAACTGGTCAAACATTTGGTCAAAGAACAAAAAAGCCTTAAATGACCACCCTATCATCTCCACCATTCGCCGCCGTTCTTTCTACCGGAAACCACCGCCACCACCATCACAACCACCACCTGAAAATATCCCTCAAGCTTCACAGCCAGCCGTGGTCAAACAAGCCCCAAAAAGTGAAACCCTAAGTACTGATTTTTATGAAAATGATGGTCAAGATTACATTTCAAGCATTTCTGATGATACCCTTTTGAGGGTTTTGTCTAAATTTGAAGAAAAAGGTCAAATTTGTTCGAATTCGCTTGTGTCGAAAAAATGGCTGAATTTAGGAGGTGGGTTGGTTAGAAAAGTTACGGTTTGTGATTGGGGGTTTGTGAAATCGGGTCGAATAATTTTAAGGTTTCCGAATGTTGTGGATGTTGATTTGGTAAAGGCTAGTGTTGTTTGTGGTGATAAGTTAAGAAGTTGTGGTTTTTCGTTAGGGCCTGAGTTTGGTCCGTTTTGCGTTGGTTCGGATGTTTTTGTTGGAAAGAATGAGAATATTTTGTTAGGTGTTGAGGAGGTTGATTTGGGGTTGAAAGAGTTGGTTAGTATGTATCCGAATTTGCGAAGGGTAGTAGTTGTGAATTGTAGTGAGATTGGATTGTTGGATGTTGCGGAAAGATGTGTTACTTTGCAAGAATTGGTTTTGCATTGTTGCAATGATCAGGTTTTGCGTGCAATAGCGGCGTTTCAAAATTTGCAGATATTGAAGTTGGTTGGGAACGTTGACGGGTTTTATAGCTCGTTGGTGTCTGATATTGGGTTGACTATATTGGCTCAAGGGTGTAAGAGGTTGGTTAAACTTGAGTTAAGAGGATGTGAGGGGAGCTATATTGGGATTAGAGCGATTGGTCAGTGCTGTCAGATGCTTGAGGAGTTAACATTTTGTGATCATAGGATGGATGACGGGTGGTTGTCAGGTGTTTCGTATTGTGAGAATTTGAAAAGTTTGAGGTTGGTTTCTTGTAAAAGGATTGACGGAAGTCCTGGACTTGATGAGCATTTGGGTAGTTGTCGAATGCTTGAACGATTGCACCTGGAGAGGTGTCAGTTGAGGGACAAGGAAAGTTTGAGAGCAGTTTTTCTTGTGTGTCGATATGTGAAAGAGATAGTTATAAAAGATTGCTGGGGGTTGAAAGATGGCATCTTTCTTAATGCCAGTCTTTGCAGGTACTTTTGTATTTTCTTGAGTCTGCATATTGTTCTAATTGTTTGCTAATTCACTATCTATACGATACTTTACTGGTGTATGTTTTGTGTTTTTAAGTTATTGCATGAGACTGTACTTGGTTGGTTGATCTCTCTTATTATGAATTCAGTGATATGAACTAGGAAAACGTATGAGTTTTTTTTTGTCAATTTAATGTAGAAAGATGCATCAAGCTTCTGCTTGGTGATATTTGGACAATTGGACCTATTTTCTAGGTGGAAGTGAGAGTTGCCAGTACGGGCAGGTTGTATAGATGCGGGTGTGCTTGCACTCATACTTTTTTTGGTATGTGACTGATTGTAATTTAGCAGATTGTAAGCATTCAAATATATTTTAGGGGACATCTGAGTTTTGACCCATTTTCTTTATTGTTATTTTTCTATTCTTTATGTGTTCATCTAAGTTGACCAATTTTCATATAAACCGGGGAGAAACTTCCTCCTCTAGTGTTAATGATTGTAGATGATGGATTCAAACCCCTTTTGCATTAACTTTTTTTTTTGTTCTTTCATAAAGTTTTAAAAAAGGTCGTGCTTGTATATGCATGAATGATTAGCTTTTCATGTCATTATACTTATTCTGTTTCTAAACTATTAACATATCTATTGGACTGCAAAAAGGGAAGAAAAAAAATCATTAGCGAATAGCGATTAAAATACTTTAGTATTAGGTCTCCTTTTTACATCTTTATAGCTATGATTGTTTCAAAGAAAGTGATGATTACATTGGTTTGCATTATTTGCTTCCATTCTGATTTTGTACTATATGACATGAAAACAAATTAAAATGTGATTCTGTGTCTCATTTACTTGATGTAATGTTAAAGAAAGATTTAACATTTCTTTCTTTTCACAGAAGGTTAAAGTTCCTGTCACTAGAAGGATGCACTAAGCTAACAACAGAAGGTCTCGAATCTGTTGTCCTTTCTTTGAAGGAGCTAGAATGCCTGAGGGTGATATCATGTAAAAACATAAAGGACAATGAAGTGAGTCCTGCCTTCTCGACGTTATTTACTACTCTCAGAGAGTTAAAATGGACACCAGATAACAGATCTCTTGTCTCAACAAGTCTCTCGGAGTCTGGGATGGGCAAACGAGGGGGTAAATTCTTTAAAAAGTTGCAATTTGAACACTTGAAACTGGGAATTTGAAGTCATGTGGCTCCTAAAATGGAGTAACAAAAGGCTTTTTTTGTTGGTTGTAAACTTATGTAATTGTTGTATCAATGTATTTGTAACTTGTTATAAGTAGCGTTATTGTTGTATCAAGAACATTAATGCTTTATGCTATCACGCTTCTTGAACATAGATTTAGAGGTGTACAGTCGTACAAAACCTAAGGAGAATCTTGAATATAGGAACTGTGACAGTAATGGAACATATAATACCGGTTTGATTCCAATCCAGATTATGTGAATCGGAACCAAAGTCTGGGACAGTGATTCAAACCTACCTTTTTGCCCAGATGACAATGTTTTTATAAAAGAAAAGAATTTGTTTAGAGATCTGAAACTAATATAATCCATGCTCAAAAGTATTATAATTGCCATAAGTTGCAAGGGAAACTCAAACACACACGCACCCTGTGTATACGTAAACCTCTTGTATCGGCTCCAAATTTAACCCACAACCACTTAGTCAAATACAGACACACATTGATGTTAGCGAAAACACAAGTTTTTGTACATGAACATACTTTTTGTTGTTCATTCCTCTTCCACACTACAAGAGTTTGTGAGTTTGTTCGACTTAAATATTAATCGTCACAAACTCTTGGTTTCACCTCCGCAAGCACAGCATAATCAAAACCAGTGTTCAATATTGTGAGCTGCAAAGAGATATAATTAGCTAATATCCTTTTCATTATATGTCAGACTCTCAGAGCACCATTAGCATCTTCACCTTTCTTGGCACATGAGACGTGACTTTAGGAGGAGCTAGTAACTAAGATTTGATAGAAAACGGAGAATAGTCCGCCAAAGGAAAAGTATCGATACAGCTTATGAGTTATGACTGGTTTTGCTTAACAAAAGGAGCCTTTGTAACTGTACATGCCGTGACGTTTTTTTTCTTCAAGTAACGCCGGATTTTTCTTAAAGTTGACTACTGACTAGTAGTATGTTAGCAACATACAATATAATGAAAGTTACTAGTAAATGTCTTGTTGAATAATCAGTTAACCATATGGAAGAACAAGTGACAGAATATAGAGAAAAATCTGGAGTTTGTAAATGATCCCACATTGATGGAGGGATTGAAATGAAGAGTGAGTAGGGGTGTATAAAATAAGGGGCTGGGTGTTTGGCAAAAGCATCTTTGCGCATGGGGCAATGACGCAGCTAATGAGGTAATAACTGAGGCGCGTCAATTGCTGGTTGAAAACTATTTCCAAACCCCCTCCTCGGTCTTGGTTTTGCCTTGACCGTCGAGAATTTCTGGAAGGGTTCCCTTTTATTAGGGTAAAACCCTACAATTTTATAGTTTAAAGCTTTTTGTTGGTACCTTTTTGTCATAGAAGATATAAGAGGTACTCTCTCGGCTAGGGGTGAAAACGAGTCGAGCCCGAGTTTGCTCGAGCTCGGCTTGTTTATATATATATAAAGCTCGAGCTCGGGCTCAAGCTCGTTTCGAGCCTCATATTTTGAGCTCGAGCTCGGCTCGTGAAAATAAAGCTCGAAAGCTCGTTAATTATATTAGGCTCGAGCTCGTTTATTTCTTTAAGCTCGTATATGTATAGAAAATATATATACGAATATATTTTTAGGGCTCGTTTAGGCTCGCGTATATAAAGCTCGGGCTCGAGCTCGATTATTAAACGAGCCCAAATTTAGGCTCGAGCTCGTTTAGGCTCGGCTCTTTCAAGCTTTTTACCTATCCGATCCCGAGCTTTTCACGAGCGGCTCGGCTCGTTTCCACCCCTACAGTCTCTCCCTCTCATATTTATAGTCTATATATATTTTTTCTGGGTTGTCACAAATTAGTTATCCACTTTCAAAAATAGATAAAGAATATAAATCAAATTTACTATATTATTACAAACTTTAAAGAAGTTATAAATTAATTAGTTAAAGGTAAAACAGCTTTTTGTGTAAACAGTAAGAAAAATAAAGCTGTAATGATTAATTTAAAGTTAAAACCATTTTTTGTAACACATGTTGATATATCATGCAAACTTCTCAACCAAAAAAACCTTAAAAAGAGAAAAAAAGGTTAAAATTATATCAAAGTGCATTTGTATTGAAAGATAATTAAATGTTTGTCGAGTAATCTATTTTACCTAAAAATTAACGTTTTTCTTAAGATATATTACTTTAAAAAAATAAATGGTAAAGGTGAAATTTAATTAAAAAAAGGAGGTGCCTGTATATGGAAATGAGTGTTTTTTCAGTTAAAAATGTGTTGCAATAATTTGTCATTTAATCTCTATAATTTTTATTATCTATAAAATATATATAGGGTAAAGTTAAAATAAAAAGACAAATAACCGTAAAAAGAATAAAAATATTTATTTTTTAAAAAAAATTCTCCAAAAATTCCAAAAAAATTCCACAAGATCGGGTATGTTGGTGCATAAAACTTTTGTGAAAACATTTTTTAGAATTTTGAGTTTTGATACATTTTTTTTAATACACAAAAAACGAATTTTGATGCACAAAATTTTCAAATTGTTTTAGTTAGATGCGCAATTTTATTTTGATGAAAAAAGTCAAAAGAAGTTGGGTACAAAAACCAATTTTTGATACACAAAAAATGATTTAATACGCAAACGTATTTTTTCATAATTTTTTTTCGGAAAAAATATCCACAGAAAAAAGTTTTTCACAACTTTTATCATTTAATGAAAGGATGAGGTTAATTGTGCCATTAGTGTAATTAATGTATTTAAAGAGAATATTATGTAAACTTTTAAAACTGATATAAGGGCATTAATGGAATTTCAAAAGTATTATTATTAAAAAATGTTCCGTATTTTAGGACTTATGCAGTTTATCATTGTACTCTATTTATCATTCTCTCAAACCCTACATCTTTACATAACCGCCTCCCACCACCACTACTAAACTGCCGCCGCCACCACTGATAAAATAACCACCCCACCACCATCGACTAAACTCTTGCCAGAATCATGCTTACCGTCGTTGATACCATTTATGTTTACGAAGTTTTTTTCGTCGGTATTCGAAAACAAAGAAGGTCGGATCCTTGTCCACTATGTATGTTTCTGCTCTTTCATTCATATTAAATACTTGTTTTAATGTTGTTTATTAATTTAGTGATTGTTTTGTTACATAGATTGGCTTCAGATGGGTGAAGACGTGAAGTTATCTCCACTATTCCAAGTTTGTCTTCTCATTTTTTCTTTGCCTCGTTTTTTTTATAAACGTTTTACTACTTTTAGTTATTGTGCATCAATCGGGTTTAATGTGGAGACCGTGCAGTTTAACAATATAAGGGTACGTGTTTGTTGAATTGATATCTAATTCATATGTTAGTGATGGCTACTTATAATAAGTATAGAGCTAACTTACTCAAACTAAGGTTATTTTCACTTATGATAAGCGTTGGTTTTTTTAGAGGTCATCATGAGGAAAAGTAAATTACTACTGGCAATTTTTTATGAAAGCTTAGATTGTACGCCTCCAGTTTTAGGAAATTGAATAGCATACTCGTTTTATAAGCAACGATATGATTACTAAATTTTGGAAATACCAATAATAAGCATAGTAGGATAAGTATCAAAGTGTATTAATTGCAATTATAGTGATCACCATGTTATTATAGTTGTATAGAATTCGGAGTCTTTGACAAGTCAACATTTTTTATAAAAGTTGTTATTGTGATATCATATATATAGCTAGTTGTGTGTGCATATATGTGTTTTTTAATTGATATTAAAATATTAGTGTGTGCATATGTGTTTTAGCGTTAATATAAAACTAATAAAATTGTGCATATATGTTTTTTGGCTCGTACAAAATCAGTAAAAGTGACGTGCAGATGTGTTTCAAGGTTAATATAAAATTAATAGAATTGTGCATATGTGTTTTATGGTTGGTATAAAATCAATGAAAAGTGGTGTGCGTATATGTTTTAAAGCTAATATAAATTCAAAGATAAATGAATGCATGTATGTTTTAAGTTGTGCATATGTGTTATGTTAGTTATTATTTTTCTTTGTAATCCTATTTTAGTATTAATGTTGCTAATTTTTATATTTTTTTTTGTATCAGGTGTAATTTAAAGAATGTTCACGGCTACGAGTGTGCATACATGTCCAACTTTTGAAAATGTTGACGGCTACGCGTGTGTGCATATATGTCCGACTTCTAAAACTGTTGATAACAATGAGTGTGCACATATGTCCATTTGTGTTAAATGTTATTAGTGCTCACATGTATAGATCGATTAAATTAATGTATTTTATACTTTTTAGAAATTAGTATTTTAATTGTATTTCAATTTATATCGAATTTTATGTATAGCATTTATGTTCTTGTTTGTTATAAATTAACATTATATAAAAAAACATATATGCACCTTAGAAACATATACGCACTAAATCTTAAAAAACCATATATGAACTAAATCTAAAAACATGCTAGCTTAAAAACATATATGCACTAAATCTAATAATATGCTAGCTTAAAAAAAAATTAAAAAATTAATAAAATAAAAATAAAAACGGGATTTAATAAAAAAATCAAAGAATTAAAATTAAAATTATATTTTACTATTATACCCTTTTGAATTAAATAAAAATGTTTAATATTTAAAAAAAATATAGATATTTTCAAAAATGCCATTTTGTATTAATATGTTGCACATTATGTATTATTATGAGTACATAAGTGGTTCTCGCACTTAAAGTGGGGTTTGAAAATAAAGGCCCTATATATATATATATATATATATATATATATATATATATATATATATATATATATATATATATATATAGCTTGGATCATTTAAAAAGTTGATCTCAAGAGAAAAGTGAGAAAAGTAATCTCAACCATTGGATCACCCCCTCTTCCCCTCCTTTTTTTCACACCAAACTACAGGGACCTGATTGTATTTTCCTTCATTCTTTAAGGAAGTTTTGTAAATTCGCACCCTAACACCCCTAGGAAAAAAATTCCCCAAATTTTTTTTTTCTCGAGGGCTAATTTTTTTTTGGGCCAAAAATTTCCCGCCAAATTTTTATAACTGTGATGCACCACCAAGGTGCATCACAGTTATAAAAATTAGTTATAACTATGATGCACCAATTTTTATAACTCAGATGCACAAAAAAAGGTGCATCACAGTTATAAATTTTTGGGGAAAAAAATTTGTCTAGAAAAAATATTTTGGTACTGGAAAATTTTTTTTTTTTTTTTCAGGTTGGGGTGAGTGGTTTCAAAACTTACCCCCGAAGTTTGAGATGTTTCAAATTAGACCCTATAACTTTTTTCTCACTTTTCTCTCTAATCACATTTTTCTCTAGAACCGGACTCTATATATATATATATATATATATATATATATATATATACACTAGTGTCAAAACCCGTCCGATGGGCGGGTATGACTTGTGGTTTTTATTTTTAGGTTTTAGTAGAACAAATATATACTAAAAAGTAATTAAAAGTTAAATTAAACAATTTACAACTATAATTGATGTTACCATAATATATATATATATATATATATATATATATATATATATATATATATATATATATATATATATATATATATATATATATATATATATATATATATATATATATATATATATATATATATATATATATATATATATATATATATATATATATAAAAGCTTTCTAAGCCCGCCCGATGGGCGGGCATGACTTATAAATATCGTTGAAATATTTTTGTATAGTAAAAGAAGGCAGTAAAATTACATTTTAAAACATACTCCCTCCGTCCCAAAATTATAGTCCCTTTTTGACTTTTTCGGTCTTTCTACTACAACTTTGACCTTGAGTATTTTTGTTTGTGTTATATAATATTTGATGCAATATATATGAATTGATTGGGATTTTAAATGTATTTTTCATTGGTATAATTTTTATCAATTATTTTATAACATAAATAAAAATATTTAAGGTCAAAGTCTGAAATGAAAGACCGAAAAAGTCAAACAGAGACTATAATTTTGGGATGGAGGTAGTATGTAATAATCAAAGGAACTTTAATATGAATTTAAGCAATTCAATATTATTTAATATAGTAAATTTACATTTTAAAACATATGTGATTTTTAAAGGAGCAGCATACTTATGAATGTCATTGAGAAAAATAAGTTAATGAAAAATAAGCTATAAACATACAAAATTTTTTGTTAAATGTATTAAGAACGAAAAGAAAAAACGGTTATCGAATATGAGAGGAAAAAAGTTTCAAAATGTTACGCACGAACAAAGTATTAAATCATAGCCCGCCCGATGGGTGAGCAAGCCTTATGAATATGGTTAAAAAACTTAAGTTAAAGAAAAATAATCTATAAACATACCAAAATTTTTATTGAATATATTAATAACGCAAAGAAATTAACGATTATCTACTATGAGTGAAAAAAAGTTAAAATGGTACATAAAAACAAAGTATCAAAGCATAGCCCGTCCGATGGGCGAGGAGGCCTTATGAATATCGTTTAAAAACCTAAGCTAACGAAAAATAAGCTATTAACATACCAAATTTTTTTAATGAAAAATAAATCTTCTTTATACATAATGTGTGTCGCTGAATTGAATGTTACAAAATTTGAGGCTAGCTTCATAATAGTGTTTGACAAAAATATATGTACGCAAAATAAATACTGAATAACGGAAACTATGTTAAACAAAAATAATTGGAAAAATAAAATATAGTGCTCATGTATTATATGTAAAAAGAACAATTATAAATATGCAAAAAAATCAATTACATGATGCACCTGGATATAAATATACATAGGTTTATGCAATACAAATAATAGTGTCATAATTAAAACAATTTGACAATGTAGCTAAAATAAAGGATCATGAATATTAAACATGAAACATCCTTTCATCATTCACATACATTACTGAACTAAAAAAACAAAATATAAATTATAATGTATAGTTAATTTTTAAGCCCATATATAAATCTTCATAGACTATTACTGGAACTTACAACGCAATTCAATCAAAGTAAATGACAAAATGGATGAGATTACATAATTGAATCAAATAAATTTTGGTCAAAGGATCCTATTTGACTATATACTAAATAATCCATACAATAATAATCAATAATGGTGACGTAAATCAGGTTCATAAATAAATAGTCATTACAAAATCCTTCCTTAATAACAACGAGGTGGAAAATCCCCGTCGCGTTGCGGCGGAGTTTTTTCTAATTTTTTTTAGGACCTTAGGTACGTTGCACTAAGTTCGCATAGTTTGTTTAATTTTTTTGGGTGTTTGAAAATCTTTAGCGGTAAACGTTTTTCCGAAGGTTGTTTAGAGGGTGTTTTTTTTTTCTCGAGCATAGTTTTTTAAAAGAAAATGTCTTTTTTTTGGTCGAGGATACTTTTTTATGGAAAATGTGTTGTGTTATATTTTTTTTTACGTTTATAAATTTGTAATTTTTTCTTTTTTAATATCTAATTTACTAATGTTGCAAAACACAAACGGTAACAGTAAAATCTTAAATTAAAGTCATAACAAAAGTAAGGTCATAAGAGACATATTACATCGACTCTCAATGAAATCAGCCTAAAAATACTAAAATCATACTTGACTGCCAAAAAATCCACCTAAACCAATTACAAAAACTATAACTACCTATATCCATTAGACCTTAAGTAAAATGTTTCAATAATATTCGAGTTATCTCGAGTTATATCCTGATATACTAATGCCAAACAGTAACAATAATTGAATACCTTAAGTCATAATAGACACATTACACCCAAAATTTGTGCCAAAAATAATCGAAAACGCAATCACATTTAAACTTCATTAGTTAAAAAACACACACCAAAACACCTTCAAAAACATACATACACAGTAATAACAGTCTACCTGCATAAGTGATCAATAGTCTTATGTTATATTGAGTGTATTCTAAGCAATCAACTTTTAACGAATATTTGAGCCCAAATATTAACCCTTCAAAATATTCAACATTCAACACCATTGGAAGAGGAATATTATATCCAAGAAATGAGTTTAAAAAGAAACGAAATTTACACAATAGCAATAATGTAGCATCCCTATATTTGATGAAAATAAAGCATCAGTACAACATTCACAAAGTACCATGTCAAAATACAGATTTATATGTAATCTTCTTGGAACATATACATGATAACCCTATGACAATCCAACGAAAACTGCAATTTTCAAAAGGGAAACAATTAATCTACAAGCATTTAAAGTTGGAAAAAACTGCAGCCTTCAAAAGTGCACAATTAAACTAAAGTTCATATAAAAGGGGTGTTTGGATTTGTTTTAAAACTAATTACATGCATTTGAATTTGACTGTTTGGATCAACTTATTATAATACTAACTTCCAAAATAGGTATCATATCAGATTTTCAATAATGAAACTCATCGTTAACATGTCAAATTTGGGATTGCTTATAAGAAATTCTCATACTTGGTGTTTCGAAAATAAAATCACTTTTATCCATTCTAATTTCATGCTTATAGGCTGTCTATCCATTCTACTATCCGATACATGCATATTCGATCTTATAAGATTACATATTATAAAAGCATTTACCTTAAAATTTTGGTCACAAGTTCAGCAGGTTTCCCATTCCCCGATGAATAGTGAAAGTGAGAGATGTGAGGTGTTGTAGATGATGGTGGTGATAACCTTTTGGTCGAGGTAGACACCTGTACTACTGGTTCTTCAGGCTTCTAATGAAATAAGCTTTCACATGTCTGCACAAAATAAAAAGTGTATAATTATATTAGATCACTACAAATCAGTTTAATGAACCTAAAATCTGTTATTGATTTGCATAAATGTCAAGGATGGTCGTCCCATCCTTTGACGTGATTTCCTCCGAAAGTGCCACATACATGTTATATCTGAAGGTATATGCTGACAAAAATACAATGAAATACAATAAATACTGTAAAAAGCATATGCACCTCGAGGTTGAGCATTGTTTGATCCCACATTTTCAGTCGGAATATAAAGACTGAACAAAGACGCAGAGCAATATTGTTGCTGTGAATGGGTGTCAACAGCCTGTGAACTTGTTCCAGAGTAATCATTAGAAGCACCCGAACCACAATCTACATCACACCTTTTTACGTATCATTTGTTAGATTCAAAAGTAAGCGAATGTGAAGCATTGAGCTAGATATATCCAAAGCATTGAGCTAGATATATCGACCAATCCAATGATGTCCATACTCATACCGTGCAGAGAACACAAATATACAATGACTGTTTTAAGCTCCTTTAGCATATATTTTAAATGTATGTCGTAGTTAGGATCTGGTTGAACTTTTGGAAATGGAATTTAAGATTTGCATTATCATATTCAAACTACAACAAACATTTCGATTAATACATTTAAAAATAAAAAAGAGACTGTAATTACCTTATCGTGTATGTAATTTGAATTTGAATGAGCAGAAGTTAAATAAGAACACCGAATAAAAACCTGAACCGGTGATGCAACAATTAGAGTCCAGGCACGTTACCAACTAAAATCCGATCACCTGGACCAAACAGAACGACACTTAACCCACCTGTTCTACTACGTTCACCGGCTGCCTCAGACACCATAAACGAGCAGAGAAAGACTATTTTATAAACTACCTATTTTTAAGTACTTACTTTTTAGCCGAAACAGAAGCAGAAAAACAATCCCAAACACCGCCGAAATAAACACATCAAAATAAGAAGGTATCAAAAATAGTTATTGAAAACTGGTTGAGGTTCAACGTTAGTTGATCCCACACGTTACCTAAGCCCATATGTAGTAAAAAATAGTCGGGAAAACTGACAAGCACAATATAGCAGTAACTTGCGAAAAATATCTTTCGAGGGATGTTACTGGTGAACGGAAACCACTGGCCTTTCCTTGATTTTGAACGTAATCGAACGCAGGGATCTTGTATAATGTGACCAGCATTTCCACAGTGCATAACCTGAGAATTTTCTTCACTGCAATATATATAAGAAAACATTAAGTGACGGCAAAAAAATAGTTACATACTTACGCGCTTGTGCTACGATGCTCTTAACTTAACTGTTGGCTGTTTTATATATTTTATACATGATAATTCAGAAAAAATATTTAAAAAAAAAAGAAAAAAAAATTAATGAATTGAGCTTCTACATGTCGACTGTGGTAAAAGAAGACCGGTTCTTAATTAAACCGTTTTGACCCGTTAACCAACCCACTCATTTTGCCACCTATGCTTGATATGTTTTATCCAGATAAGACTTTAGGAAGAAGTTACCTCCCAAAGAAGTTTAAAAGCTTTTATGCGCTGACTGTCGTGGAACCGACGATAAACTTGAAGTCTGGACGTCGGGCAACACCTTCTTTAAGGATCTCAAATAGTACGTTTATAGTTAATGATCTTTCATGGGCTTCTTCCATCAGAATGTTTTCTTCGTTTTCCTTTCTGTATGTTCTTTCTCTTCTATCTTTGTCACTCATTCCTACAATAAAGTAGATATATAGTTTATCTTATGGATATCGTTTAATTGTTAACCTAATAGTATTACCTAAGTTAATACCTCTGATATTCCACATCTAAAATATGGTTCGGTAGCTTGTATTGGAATTTATGTGCCGCTCTTTCTGTAAAGGCTCTCAAAGGTTGTAGTAGATTCTTCAAATGAGCTCGTCGACTGCTAAAAAATGTAGAGTCAAACAAACTATTTGTTTTAGTATAATACATTTATTAATTTATAGTTGCTAGTTAGTCTCAGGAAATAGAAATAGACTAAATACCTTAAATCTTCAAATATGATCTTTCGCATAGTCAATTTTTTTTGTACGATCACATCCGTCACAGTCTTTGTCTTTCCAATATAATCTAGAAACAAAAGTACTACATATGTAACCATCTTCACATATGCAAGAATGTAAAGTTGAACAGATGAAATCGTAAGGAAAAAAACCAGTCAATATCGAATGGCTGCTACGTCTCTTGTACAACTAATCGTTTCTTTACAATAGAACGCAGTAGGTTTAAGTTAAGGTTTACACACACCGGCGCCTCCATAAATGATGTTCAAGAAAGTAACATGAACCACTGTAACTGGTATGTTACAGATCGCACCCAAAAAAATTATAAAAAACTATAACCAACCAATCCCAAATACCCCCTTAACAACTTAACTATAAGAAAGCATCATAATACAGTTTAAACTAACCTCCATTTGTAACAGAGCATGTTGATAATACCTGAAATTAACAGCATCAGCCTGCATAGAGAGGAATTTCGAGTCTGGACGGCATCAACACTGGTTGGATTCACCCAAGCCACTTTTTTTGCCCTAATTTTAAAAAATACTACAGTACAATTTAGTAAAGCAGCTAATAGTAGTCCAATGGATAAAATTCTTTGAAATAATAGATGCTATTATTTAATAAATACTGACAAAAATAATTCATTAAATGTGGCGACTAAAGTGTACAAATGGACACAAATAAATCCACGAACCTTGATTGGTCGTCTCATTTGTCTGAATGTTGCCGTAAACAGCTTTCAAAGTGGTTGATGTTTGTTCTTGCTTACCTGTTATAATGAGACAATTATAGTATCCAGTACAGTCAAAATACACACAACACATCACCTATTTATACATCAAAATAATGTGTTTACTTTATATTTATACTAAAAGGTTCACAATTAAAATGTTTGTATAAAAAACACATGACGAACCCACTTGTATTGGAGCACATAAATATGCATAAACTTGGATAATACCTGTATTGGAGTCAACGTCTTTGTGTCTACTTATTCTGTGATACGTTTGCCTTTTGGTTTCTGCTGTCAAGTCACAGTTTCCCAACTACACATACTATGACGGCAGTCCTATAGAGTCAACAAAAAATAAAATATGAATAAGTAAAAACCAATTAAGAGTCCAAATGATAATAATAATGACGATTGCTGGCATATTAGGATTAGGTAATCTCTAGTATGTATGATTTTTAAAAAGAAGGTAAATATCCAATACTTGGGCGTTGGTGTGAACACATAAAGTAGCATGTGCGCGGTCACCTAGATAACTCAATGTCAACGACAATGGATAACTTAGTAATATTAAAATGTAAAGATAACGTCATCACTGACTGACGCTGGTGATCGTTTAATTTCTGGACACAATTGATCAGATAAACTCCGCAATGTTTCATTAATACCTGTAGAGGCACATGTCAAAAACCATTACAAAACTCAGATATGGACATCACATTTTGTGCTATTGATTAACAAGAACAATAAACTTTAATTGGACCATGAAACAATAATATTGGTAGAATTCACTATAAATTGCAAACAACAATAGTCATTACCAAAAGCTTCACATGTTTTTTTGAATAAGTTAGGGTTCTATAGGTACCTTAAACAAATAATACAAAAATCATACCTGTAATATATATGTTAGCATTGGTGCCATGTATAGCAGTTCTAGAAAACCAAAAGTATTTGTAAAATAAATATGAACATGTATTACATGGTTCTGCTGCCCTCGAATTTATCTTCAATACATATATTGATATCAAATAACATGTATTACCTGTTATTGCCCTCGAATGTAAACAATATTAAACACAAGCATCATTAAAATCAAAGAACATGTATTACCTGTTTCTGCTACCCTTGAATGTATCTTCAAAACGTATATTGAAATCAAAGAACATGTATTACCTTTTGCTGGACATATCAAATAAAATAATTATAACATCAAATCAAAAGAAAAAAAAATACCTTTTTGCATAATAAGAATGAATAAATTAGCAACATGCATAAGAGGGAAAATATGATTAACAAACTTATGAGTAACTATTACATGATTAGAACATAAACAATGATATATACTAACCTCCAAACTGCAAACCTTTGTAGACACTGGATTCACTCAGCCTGGAGTTAGAGAAGTAAGATTGAGATCTAAGTATGAACCATAAACGTAAAAACAAACATAATATATTAGGGTTTAGAGAAAAAAAAGAGAAAGTCGACACTTTTTTTTTCTTCTGGTTGTCGCATGTTTTTCTACAGGCCTCACATATTAAATTGAATTTAGGGTTAACTATATTTAAGGAAAAGGCATGTATACAGTTGGTTGGATAGGCTTATAGATTTAGACTTGCAAGATATAATTCAAAACATGTGTTGGTCTAGTGGTTATCATGTTTCTTTGTGGACTAAGAGACCCGAGTTCGATTCTTGTTAAGCTCAAATTTTTTGAAAAAAATATTTCTGAAATTTAATAAATGTCATAAAAATACAAACCGAATTTTAGATTAAAAAAAATTAAAATTGAACATGGAAATATGACTTGGCATTATGGGATGCCAAGTGGCATTATGACGTGGCATGCCTCCTCTTATATATATATATATATATATATATATATATATATATATATATATATATATATATATATACTAGCTTCATAGCCCGCCCGAATGGGCGGGCTAGCTTCATGATAATGAATGTTGAATTTTAAATGTATGTAAAGCAATCGTGAAAATGGGGCAATATTGCCAGTATATATATCGTGTAACCAAATGTATATAAAACTCGCAACAATAACCTTCTAAAAGACCAAATAAATAGTGCCAACAAAAACCACATATCTCTTTCTTTACACTCACGTATAGCAAATGAAAATCATACGAAGGTTGTAAAGGTAGCTCCTTTATCAAGTAACCATTTAAAAATAAATGGAAAGTGTTATTGATTTAAGGCTGAGGCAACTTCACTCTTTATTAGTTGTATCATTTGACTTTTGAAAAAGTCAAACCTGTGACAAATTTCACAAGCTTCCTACATTTTTCTCCAATGTTTAGACCTGTAATTCCTATTGGTACTACTTTATATGTTTTCTCACTATAAAAATAAAAGAATGGACATTTGTACAAACAAACGGACCAATTCTTGTACTTTGACTTTTGAAGTCAACGGACTTTTTTAACTTCAAAAACTGATGACGATTTTTTCAAGAAATATACCAGAACACTTAATAATTTCTGGAAAATGGAAAGTCTGAAAAGTAGTCGCTTGACCTTCATAAAGTGAAATGTTTACCAATAAATTTAATGTGAACCTCTTCACTGTAAAGTTATTTTGTTGCACATTTTCTTACCTATGTCCTGATTGTTATTCATTTGCTGAACAAGTTCGACGATGGCCGGGCTAGCGTCATAAGATTACTTGACGAAGTATAACTGGACGTAAATAAATTGTAGACAAAAAAGTTGGAATACAAAATAATAGTGTTCATGTATTATATGTAAAAAGAACAATGAAATGTATGAGAACATCTAAATTAAATGGTAAAGCATGCCAAAGAATGAAAATAAATTGTAAAACATATTGTGTAATATACAACGAATACAATAATGAAGCATTTGTACTGGAATTAACCTCAGCCATGATACTTAAGCTGAACAAAAGTCACACACAAACACACGCACAACGTTGAGGCGGGAAATGGCGCCACTACCGGGTGGCCTCTGATCATTATCTACAATAACAATAGTAAACTAAAAATTAGTACACGCTAAAGTATTAAGTATAGTGTTGCGCAAATATGAAATAATGCAAAGGGTCACAGACACACTAATCCCGTGGACCCGAACAATTGTTGTTGCCATATGTTTCCAGTGAAATAACTAAGCAGTATATGCTTCATCATTAAGTAATAAGCAGTACATGATTCAAGAATGAGTATTAAAGTTCAAAATAGTGACAAATTCTCACCCGTGAAACACTTATTTAATAATTGATAATGAGATCGGATGATATCAATTTGTCGACACAAATACCATTCAATGAAAGTAAAACATGAAATACGATAGTATTGTCATGTATATAGAAGAACTCAATCACGACCACGACCGTCATAACTTACTTATTACTTAATGTATCTTTTTCATTAGTCTATAGTTTTACCTTTAGAGGAAGCTAAATGCAAAACTTACTTGCGGATACATATCACATGAGACCAAATCTTTAACATCTAAAGGCAATCTTTGTCAATTAGAAGCCTGAGAAGCAAAAGGGACAAAAGAAATAGTTAGCTTCCAAAAATAGAGCCAAAAGAGAAACATTGACTTTTAGTCTTTTTTGTAAGATAACTAAATGCAAACCTCATGATCAACCACACTCTTGATGTTAACAGTCTGAAACTCAATGTCACCATATAATTTTTCCGCTATTATCCATATCAACTACAGGCTCTTACCGGCCAAATTGTACCATTATGACCCTTCATCATATCCAATAACAACCCTATTTTGTAGATCAATAAATAGCAAATGAGTTGGGTTTGATAAACAAAGAAGAGTGCCTATATATTTTTATTAGCACAAAACATCTGATGTCTAAACAACTGAAATCAATTTATTATCAAGTCGTATAAATTTTTACCATTTTTCTTAGTAATACAACAGGTCTAGCTATATTTAATTTTTGTAAGAGAATAAATGAAATGGGAGACGTTACTTGAATATCGCGGAAAGACACCTCCTCGATAGCTAAGTTAATGGCCAATTATGCCACCTATTTGTACAACTTCATATTTCTTAGCAAGCATCTTTGCCTGGAAGTAAATAAAGACAAATTTCAAGGACCAAGAAAAAGCGTAATCAAAAGATACAAATAAAACATTATTTCAAATGGAAATAATAACTCACGTTCATATTAGGTCCTTGTCATCCTAACATCTATCACACACTGTTAAGCAAAGAGTTGTAATTCATAAACTTAGATGGTTAAGTCATGAAAATGACTCCATGATATAAATGGCATTGAATTTAAGTATACTTTCACAATATCTTATTATTATAACTTACATAACTTAGATGGTTATATCATGAAAATTAGTAATAAGGAAGCTCTTAAATTATCAGGACTTATTCTATTTGTTTCTAAGCACTATGTTGCTTTTATATAAAAACTAAGTTAAAGTTTCTTTTCATCTTCATTTTCTTTTCTTTTCATCTTCAGTTCTAAGCATTAAGAAAATCAACCCAGACGACTGTTTCCAACGACCAGTTCTTACAGATTTAGACAACAGCTAATAAGCCTATGAGAATGATGATGAAACAAAGCAACTGTACATTAGCTTTAAGCATCAATAATATCCTGTCACCGGTTAGCCACTCTTTACAAATCAGCAAGACTTGCTTATAATCCATAATATTCTGTCACCGGTTTAATAAAACAAAAAATGCGATAAGAAACTGGAGACTGCAATATACTTTATTGTGCATCTGCAGAGCTAAACTTCTCTAGAACATGCTAATCGATTGAGCAAAACACTGTACATTATTATTATGTCCATTTGTTATGAAGTATGATACTAAATTCACATTGGAACGGGTTGGTGCAATGTACCTTACGAAGATGAACATGTTTCGAGTCGTTCAAGGATTCGTTCGATACTCGCCTCATGCAATGGACGGGCTAATTTCGAAGGTCCCTTTCAAATACCCTATCGCAAAACAAATTAGAGATTTCAATGTTTTACCTTATGTTGAGCTCGTCATCAATGGTGGGCCTCATTTTGCTTACGAACAGCCTGAAACATATTCCAAACACAAACAAAATCTCAGAAATATTTAATCTCACAATCTGAAAGACTACAAATTTTGATAAGCAGTATATAGTATTAATGTATTATTAAACTTATTACATAGTTACTCTTAGTTTTAAGAACTAAAAGCAAAAAACAGCCTAATTGCCTGTCCAGAGACGTATAAGGCACAATGTGCCCTTGCGTAACAATGCATAACGGCTAAAAAAAAGTAACTCTTGACACTGGTCTGGTCAAAATTAGACCCAACAACACTATCCAACCCATACCCTCAAACCCTCCGTATAGAATATTCTGTATACGATAAGTTTTAAGAAAGACTACATATGTTGAAATGATAATCTTATTCTTAATAAACCGTTAAAGGAGTATTTAAGCATTTGAAAACACTGGAGGTGACTTTTGGCCTATATTTGAGGTGGACTAATGCCGTTGGAACCTCTTTTGGTAATTCGCCCTGAGCAAAACACTTGAACAATAGCCAAAACATAGGTTAATGAAAAGCAAATAAAGAATCTCAAAGTTGAATCAATATATATATATAAATTGTGGATAATATTACCTCAATGATGCCACACCGTAAAGATAGATTTTCAACAACCGCTAAACACTCAAATAGATTAGTAATCGTGGAATCATCACTACTTGTGACAGTGCCAAACTCAATTTTCTGCAGGACACAATATTCAGAATTTCAAGTAAGTTATGAAAGTTAATGAATATGGATATTCTACTTTACTTAATAATTTACCATAGTCACGGTCTTAAGCATTGGACATACCCTTGAATTTCGGATAAGTTACCATATTCAATTTCGATAAGTTATGAAAGTTAATGAATAATCCATTTACCAATTAAAATTGTGAGCTCTTATAAGTTACATACCCTTCAAATACGTTGGAAATTAAAGTCACTGGCTCATTTCCTTTTATCAGCATCTCCACTCTATAAGAGCAACAGTCTAAGCACATAACACACATGGCTACACTTTAAAAAACGCTCCTTTTAACCCTATCGGCAATGAAAGCCAATATCGCTACATGTGCCCATCATACGAATCCAAATTCTTGCATTCTAAATAGGTACATGACTCTCACACCTCTACGCCCATGGCCAGACCACACTGACCACCTAACCATTTATAATTGTGGTGTAAATATATTGACCAAGAGATCCACCCAAGCTTTTTAAAGGCAAAAGCGTATCTTTCTTATTCTAATCGTATTACTTGCTTCAGTACAAAAAAGCAAGCAACATATAGCCCATTACCTAGAGTATATATGACAGGTCCTAAATTCTAAATCAGATCAGCAAGTGATAACCACCGGAAGTATATAAAAAAGTAATCATTACATTTTTTTTAAAAGAATAACAATAGCCACTGTTATATTTTGTTCATTTCCATGTTGTCCTATTAGATTCATCATACGTCCATCCTAAGGTTCAAAGAAACACATACTTCAAAAGTTGGGAAGTGTACAATTATAAGTTGAATCTTGTATAGGTTGTGATTAGCAAACTATGCACATATTAATAATTGTTTTGTCTCACATAAAAGTTTAAAAGCAACAACAAGAACAATATGAGGTCGATTCTGCAATATAACATATAGTATGATCGAAAAAGAAAGAAAAGCCAATGAAAGTTGGACATACATACCGCACTTGTGCGAATGAAAAAACTTGTAACGACCTCCGTTACGCAATGATAAATATTCTATCATCGATCAATTTCAAGAATTAGCAACTAAAAATTTTAGAAACATCGCTATTCTTAATAGTAACCTGCATATTTCACACTCATTGCAATGGAACTGTTCCTTTGAAATCTAAATCACAACACAATAAAAAGTTAGCATGGTTCTCAAAAACTTCCCATGTGAAGCAAATGAAATGTGAAAGCTTGTTTACAACGTAAACGTAGAACTTGCAAATATCACAAAAGTGTACCCCCATTTTCACTCCACATTTTGTATATATCTAAGCAGCGTATCATATCAACATGAACCGTAGATAACTATTATGCTTGTTGATTGACGAATGCTTCCTGCTCATCGGACATCCTAATTGCAGGAAATGGTTATATTGTTAGAATCATAGGAAAACACATAAATTGCAGAAACAATGAATATTACCGTAATCAATTTAAAATTTCAAAATAATCCACAACCATATGAACACAACCAAATTCAAATTCATTTAGAGTATAAAAGATTGGGAAACCTGACTTTATAAACACAACCATATGAAATTTGATATGTGCATAACTCTCACACTACCAATACAATTACCTTTTGTGATGATGAATCGCAGAGATGATGGATTGACCAAAACCGATTTCATCTATAACTATTTTGATATTGAATTGAAGATGATAAGATCGTTGTGAAGCATATGATTGTTTAACCTATATCAGAAAATAAAGGAATGAATTGACTCTCTGTTATTGATTGAGAGGAAATTGCCTAATTTTTAGGTGAGGCGTTTTATAGAATTTTGAATTAAAGATGGAAGATGGGAATATTGTAGAAAGAATACAACTTTGGAAAGAGGAGTTTGCATCATAAAAAGCAGATTGCTCTACTGGTTGAGGCACATGCATCTTTGAAGTCTAAACCCTATTTCGAATCTTGCAAGTGACACTTATTTTTAAATATGTAGCCTCAAGTTGTGCCATGTAAGCATTTCCATGTCATCATTAAAGTGTCATGTAAGGATTAGTGACGTGTCATTCTTAGTCCCATATATATGTATAGATATATATATATATATATATATATATATATATATATATATATATATATATATATATATATATATATATATATATATATATATATATATATATATATATATATATATATATATAGATTTTAGATCAAATGAGAGATTTTTAAAGTGTTAAAAGTGAGAACCAATAGTAGTGTGACATGTGGCAACAACATTAAAACACAAAAAAAAAGAAAAAGAAAATTAAATGATATGGTCTTAGGGGTATTTTAGTCAGAAAAAATCCCTCCATATACCGGTTCTTTATTACTCCTTCATATCAGAAATCCCTCTTCTTTATGGTTCTGTATCAAATCTCATATCCATCGCTTCAGTTACAAAATCAATCAATAATGGCCATCATGAACAACCTCTCCACTTCAAACCTCCAAACTGCAAACCTTTGTAGACACTGGATTCACTCAGCCTGGAGTTAGAGAAGTAAGATTGAGATCTAAGTATGAACCATAAACGTAAAAACAAACATATATACTAACCTCCAAACTGCAAACCTTTGTAGACACTGGATTCACTCAGCCTGGAGTTAGAGAAGTAAGATTGAGATCTAAGTATGAACAAAATCAATCAATATGTAACTGAAGTATGTACATGTTGAGATCTAAGTATGAACAAAAACAAACATATATCCATCGCTTCAGTTACAAAATCAATCAATAATGGCCATCATGAACAACCTCTCCACTTCATATATACGTATTAAGAACAATTTTCTAATTCCCAAACCTAGCAATGGCCGAACATCAACATCATCATGTTGAAGGTAATCCTTTTTTTTTCTGTTTCAATTTGTTATTGTGTACCGTGTAATTTGTTTATGTTGTTTCACTATTTGAATTGTATGGTATGGGTATTTGTATGGTACGGGTATTTGTATGTGTAATTGATTTATATGTGTAATTTGTTTCTGCTGTTTCACGATTGAATTGTATATGTGATGTTACTATTCGTTTATGTGTGAGTTATACATGTGCAAAACCAAATACCCATATATTTTTGCATAATCTGTTGAACCAAACACCCATATAACTAGTAATGTGTCTTTTTTGTATATGTGAATCTGAATGTATGGTCTGTTATGTGTATTGAAATGAATACATGTGGGTTAAACTAGTAATGCCATGTACCATTTGTCATGCAAAACACGCCTAATCTGTGGCGTGTCTAACCATTAAACTTTTTGTTTTAGGCTAACCGTAACTCCTCGAAAGCAGTCCATAATGAGCAATCTACGCCTGGTGAGGGTTATTTTACACCTCCTGAGCATAAGGATGGAAGTTTTCAGCCCACTCCTAATGGTACTAGATGTTGGGTTCCCAAAGTTAATACGAAACCCAAGGAAGGGATGGTATTTGATACACTTGATATAGCTTTTAAGGCTTATCAAGATTATGCAAAAGAAGGTGGTTTTGAGGTTAGAAAGGGTGGTCAGAAGAACTATAACAAGAAAGAAGATCCATCGCTTAAATATTTTTATTGTGTTAGACAAGGTTTTAAACCCGTGCAAAAACCTGAAAATTCAATAGCCGATAAGTCGCAGACAACCAACCCTTTAGGTGTTACTAAGGTCATAAAAAGAAGGAAACGTGCATCTTGTCGTTGTGGATGTACGGCCGCGAGCTTAGACTTAAGAAAAGACCGGATGGCAAGTATTTTGTCACCAAGTTTTTGAAAAACACAATCATAGTTTGGTATATCAAGATGATATCAAGTACCTTAGGACAAATCGTGGTGACTTTCACCAAACAACAAATCTTGAACCAACTTTCCAATGCCAATATTGGTCCAGTTAGATCCTGGAAAGTTTTGAAAGAGATGTACGGTGGGTTTGAAAACATTGGTGAAACAGATGTTGAATGTAAGAATTATAGGCGTGGGTTGAATGATTTTATTGGTGATCGTGATGCCCAAATGGTTGTTGATAAGCTTTGAGTCGTGAAGAATTCTTCACGATTTTTCAAGAGAATACAAGCGTGGATAAAGACACTAAAGAGTTGATTGGATTGTTTTGGGTGATGAGGAGGCCAAGCGTAACTATCTTGCTTTTGGTGACATTGTCTCATTTGATGCCACGCTTTTCTCTAATAGGTACCATTCATTCCTTTTATGCTCAATGAGTTTCTCAATTTGTTTTGCTGATATGCCAACATTTGATTATATGTATTTTTATGGTTTGATCATATGTACCACATGTTCTTTTTTTGTTTTTTTCTTTTTCGTGTCTATATGTACCACAAGTTCCTTTTTGTATATTTTAATTGTTTTTTATATGTTTATATGCGAATCAGTTTATATCCCCTGTATATGTGTAAATGGAGGTACACCATGGTATGTGTCTATGTATCTTATTACCTGTGAATCTATAGTTATATGTAAATACATGAATCTGAATGTATCCAGTGTATCTGAACACATAGGTTTCACAACAACACATAGGTTTCTAAACTTTGACTCACAACCAATTTGTGATGCAACCTTGTTTATCCAGTGTATCTGTTTATATGTGAGACTGTGCCTCATGTGTTGTATCTGGTATGTCTCCATGTTATTGTGTATCTGTGAGTCGCTTTTTGTATCTGTGTATATGTGTGTACAACTATGTGTCTCACCTAATTATGTAGTGTTTGTCTACGACCCTGTACTTTTCAATCAGTTTGCTATTTGGTATGTATCCATTTAATTGTGCATACGTGAATCGCTGTTGTCTCCGTGTATGTGTGGTACATCTCAATCGGTACGAATAGTTGTTTTCAACTATACAATGCTTTGTGTTACGTGATGTGCCTATTTTTTTTTTGTATATTGTATCTATACATCTCTGCACTTGTATGCGTGAATTATACTTGTCCTGAACCAAAACACCCTTTGTAAATTGTATGTGTCCTGAACCAGACAGCTAAATAACTTGTAATGCCTCAGTTGTATATGTGAATCGGTGTTTATATGTTTACATGTGAATCGGTATTTTGGTTTTGGTGTATATGTAGGTACAATATGGTTTTGGTACCTTTTACCGGCATTGACAACCACAACAGATGCGTAATTTTTGCGGCTGCTTTGTTAGCGAGCAAATCTGCAAAAAGATATACATGGCTGTTGAAGCGGTTTAAAAAAGTTTTTATAAACGTTCCTAAGGTGGTTGTTACGGATCAAGACCCGGCCATGAAAATCGCTATTGAAAAGATATTACTAGACACGCGCCACCGACTGTGTATGTGGCACATTATGCGAAAACTAACTACAAAGGTATTCGTTATAACTAATTTGTGATGTCATTTGATATTCCCATACACGCGCCACGCCGCTGTGTATGTGTATATGTTTTAACAGTTTTACAATATGTGTAGGTGGGACCAGCCTTGTGTAGCAATACCGATTTCAAACGGCGTTTGTGTGACATTGTATGGACTGACAAGATTGAAGCGGATGTGTTTGACGAGCAGTGGGCTGCGATAATGGATGATTTTGAACTGGGTGAACACAAATGGTTACACGACATGTTCGAAATGCGGTCAAAGTGGATACACTGCCTACTGGCCGCACGAACCGATGTCTGCGGGCCGATCGCACAACCTCGAGGTCGAAAGTGAGAATCACTTCCTTGAAGTCACAAACCCACATTTGAGTTTGATTGAATTCTTGAGCCATTTCGATACGGCCATGGATTCACAGAGATTCAAATATGGGAAGAATACCCATGACTCCAACTACAAAACACCTGACTTGAAAACTCACTTGCAAGTTGAAAAAGCGTCGAAACTATACACACACACCTTGTTTTATGATGTTCGGGATGAGATTTGGTCGTCTCTGTATCATTGTTGCTCACTTCATGTACGCCAAAATGATACATCATCTACTTATGTGATCCGTGATCTGGCGCGGATTACAAGATACAAGGTGTCTTAGGTTGAAGTTACATATGAGGTAACATTTACGATTTCATAAGCTTATCATCCCGTTTCGTGCATATTTTCTATACAAGTCACAGTTTAGTTACATGCATACTCTTTACGGTTTTAAACAATTTCACATGTTCTCTTTTAACATAGGTCCGTATGTACCATCGGACTTTTCGGTCCAATGCAGTGCTTAAAATACGAGTGTTTCGGCTGTTATGTCGCCATATTTTTATGTTCTTAGGTCGTCCAAGGTGTACCATTTTCCTAGAAAATACTTGCAGAGAAGATGGTCAAAGCATGCTTTGCCTATCAAGAATGTGGGTAGGTCCACGGATGTTGCTAGCCCGTCAAATCCTGTTGAATGTGTCAATGTTGTTCTACGGGATATATACGTTAGTGTTGAAGATTCATTACCCGTTTGGTCACGACATCTCCGAGAAGCTTCACCTTTACAAGGCCGACCTTGTTTCGCTACTAGAACAAGTGAAACTTGATATACCAAGCGCCCCTGAAATGAACAAGAAGGAATTGTATGCCGCTGCGCTTGGTGTCACAGAACCTCCGGAGGTTAATATCGTTGCCCCTGAATGTCGCAATAAAGGATCTGTTTCGTTGAAGAGGCATCAAACACAAAGGAGATAGCTATAATTGCACAAACAAGACTCGCCATTGCAGCTCTTTGTGACACATCGGCTACCATGATTCTCGCAATCGTCCCAAAAGAAGCAAGATTTGGAGGAAGCTATGGATGATTCCAACATTATGTGTCGAATAATAGTTGTCTTTTATTTTACTTTCAAAACAATGTCATTCCTTTGCTTTTATTGGTTGTTCGTATTCTCATGTTTGTGTTTCTGAATCATTAAAATGGCATCAGGATGCTTATTGAACATCGGTCTTTTTTATATTCTAACGAGTACTTTAAAAATGGTGTGCATTTTTTTGTTATTGGTTCTCATTGATTTCGCGCGTGTATATATGTATCATTATATGTGTATCTTTTTGTATTTTTTTACCTCGGTTTTATGTTTTAGTGAATATCGGCACTTTTAATCTCATTAAGAGTGGTTGGTTAGCTTTTGGGTTTATTGGTTCTCGATTTACCATGTACCATGAAATATAACTTGATGCATCCCTTGTTCTCGTTAGGAGTTGTTGGTTTCCCTTACTTGTGTATTTTGCGTATCGCTCTTTGAAATATGTGTATCTGTGTATAAGTGCCTCTTTACGACTGCGTGTTATCACCTAAATATGTGGCATGTATGTGGCATGCGTCTGTGACTTGTATTTTTATAGGAGATTTTGATTTGGTATGTATCCATTTACTTGGAATTCGGAATCGGTCGGTATCCGTGTACTGCTGCACATGTCAATCGGTACGAATATGTGCTTCAACCATACATTGCTTTGTGTTACTTGATGTGGCTATTTTTTGTTTTTTGTATTTATGCATTCTTTTGTACTTGTATGTGTGAGTGTTATACTTGTCCTGAACCAAAACACCCCCCCTGTAAATCGTATGTGTCATGTACCAAACAGCCATACAACTGGTAACGTCTCATTGTATATATGATTCGGATACGATATGTTGTTGTGTTTCTCATGGGTCACCAAACTCCTACTAATTTACTATTAACAAATGGGCGATTAGGACAATTACTTCCTATAAGCAAAATGGTATTCACAGCTTTTCTTTTTACTCTCAGCATACACGTCATTTTTTATTACCTTTTTATGATACATTCTACCTAATTCCACATGCTTATTTAATTTAAAATGCTGTCACTAAAACAAAAAATGGAACGTGAATCAGCAACCTTATGTTAACTTTTTGGTGTTGCACTAAGTTCCAGTTTACTTATCATGTAGCATGAACATAAGATTCTAGGTTCATGGTTGTCTCCGTGGGTCTTTTGTATCTGTTTGATCGGTATTTGTAATTTGTCAATTATAGATGCCTGTACTTTGCTAACCACATCTTTTTTTGGTTTCAGTAAGTATGTATTTTTGCCTAACTGGTTGTCAGAATGGGTTTTGTACCATCTAAACAAACTTTTCCAAACTGTGTTACACAAGTGTATGGACTGCAGGTTTCTAAGCTTTGACTCACAAACGTTGCTGCAAACTGGTTATGGACTGCAGGTTTCTAAACTTTGACTCACAAACAACTTATTCACGAACCTTGTGTATGATTCACACCAACAATATGTTTGCAATACAGGGTACCATATAAAAGAAGCAAAAGAACACATGTTCGGAAACGGTGATATAAATGAAGCAAAGCTAACATTAGACTAACTTTATATTATTGCATTAAAGATACTAAAGGTACTGATATACATCAGTTTAACTGACGTGTGGACCCAAAAGAACACATGTTCGGAAACGGTGATACACCATCGTAATGAAACACAAAAATAACCAAACTGAATACCACTAGTTGTTAACTACAACCCATTGTTCAAAACACATCAACTGCAAACCACCTAAAGCATACGCCTAACACGCGTCTTAACTGTTTCAAATGAAGCAGCCTTCAACCTTTGCTTTTCTTATGGCGGCAGCAACTTGAACGCTTCAACTTCAATTTCAAAATCCGCTTTCTTCTTGTTTATTTCCGACAAAAGTATTTTTGTAGCATACTTCTTACGGAGTTCATCCATTCTTTGTTGTGATTTGTCCCTTCTCTTCTTAAACCACATAGGTCATCGCTTTCCCCGCCGAAGAGGTATGTCTCCATGTGTCGCGCTCAAAAAACCCCACAGTCAATGACGTTATTCTTGGTCATACATCCCAATGTAGGATCTTGCGTGCGGCATTCCTTATGAACCCTGCTGTTTGGCCGATGACTTTCGGCTGATAGGAAGTCTTCAAACCGGGCGATCTGTTCAATTGATTAACAATTCCGGGTGTTAGTTTATACAATATTATCTCTCCAACAAACGTCCCATAATTATAACCCAATCACCCTTTTGGTTATAACACAACACACCCCTTTTGGTACAACAAAACACACATGAATCACACAAAGTGTACAATTTTATGTCGCTAGAGTTTGTGTATCATAACCCTATTACTTCAATTACAGGCGTATTAGTTAAAGAAGAATAAGTTTATTGGTAGATAAACGTACCAGAAATTCGACTAGATCACTGTATTCTTTTGACGCATCTGTCACATTTGACGTGACAAATTATCCAAGACATGCACCTCCTTCCTTTTCAGATGCATACATACAACGAAAAAATGACTGCCTTGAATTATGGGGAAAAACACCTACAACAGGAAAGTTTATACATAAATTATTATCCTATTTCATACAATTCATACAATTATTACAATTATGTATCATTATCTTATAAGTATACGTTCAGGGTGCGAATTATACCAAATCCACACTAGCCAAAGTTCCATACACTGTCCTTCGCAAAATGTCAATCATGCGTTTCCTGAATTTGTCTCCTGCCTCCTTTACATCCACTCTCTTGTCTGTCGAATCCTTTACATCCCATTCGTTCTGTGCCCATGCAGATTATTAGTTTTTTTGGGTTAATTACTCACAGTTTACAACAAACAATTAACATTCTGAAAACAAGGTTCTCGTATTCTTACTATCTAACGTTCTACTAATGATTTAACGCATACATACCAGCAATGATGTATCACAAAACACCTTTGCCATTGGCTTCTTCGGATCACGGTATTTCTCAGCATGATTTAGGACCTTTGTGAACATGTACACCACCCCACTTGATATCTTTATACCCGGGCACAAGCTCTCAAACACGCCCCTCGGTGCATATGCATAATCAGTCTGGAACAATATGTCCCTAATACACAAATAACAATGATTACACATCCAATTTCAACAGGTTATATGTAAACACATGTTATTAATAATACACGTTTACTTACGTTTGTGAGAAACAACCACTGAACAGACAGTCCGTAACTCTTTTCTCGTGCCCAGACAACCCAATAGCCAAAGAACATGCCCTTCTTACATACGGGGAACATAAGACTTCCCCTGGTCTGACACGACGTTGAGGCCTTGTATTTTTTTCCTCCGGGAAATGGTTTGTAAGGGTGCATCATCACAAATGGTGTACGGAGTAATTGCACCATTAGAGACGTCCCCCGACACACCTGATTCTTGTTTAGCAACCATTAATTTTTCAGGAGTGAACAATTCAAAATGTGGTAGGTCTTGAGAATCATAAAGGGATAGGAATTCCAGCAGCTCTTCCCTTTCATCCATTGATTTGTCAACCATTGACACATCGACTGTTCTGCCTTGTGTTGCAGGAGGTTGTGTTATGTTTAGGTCGAACTTTGATACATTCACATTCTCACTTCTTATCCGTTTATCTTTCTTACTTCTTTCTATCGACAACTGCTCACTGTATGCTACATACGCAGATGGTGTCCCATAGAACTGGGTGAACGGGAATGGCTCGTCCGTATTTTTGAAACTCAAACCATTTGGTACATCTTTTACTGGAGTACAATATTCACCATCACCATCTTCCTCAGTTGGCTCCTTAGATTCAGTAGCAGGGACACTATACACGCGTGCTTGGAACAAAACATTCCGAACCTCCTTCAACTCAACAAGCTCTGCATCATCTGGGTATTGTTCAAGCGCATCATCCAAGTCCCCATCTGCCTCATCTAGAAGCTCCCCCGCTAACTTGAACTTGGCTGCTACCCTCTTCTTAACTTCCTGTTTTTACAATCGAAATTCAATGTCACATCAGCATACAAATTATACATGTACAAACTAACACAAGAATACATTAACTTATAGCGACAAACCACGTGTTTCTGGTTTACACATCCGCATACAAACATGTATAAATTTATAAAAAACACAAGTGTATAGTGCTGCCAAATGGAAATTCGAACATCTTGTAATCGTTTACATCAACATGTGTACTATTTTATCATAAATCTATTAGCACAGCTACACAATAAGTTAAAACATACAAATGTATACAAAACACTACTTTTTACTTTATACCTAATATGCTATACTTGTACATAATCAAATCATCACGATCATTCTACATATATTTTAAGAGTCATAGCTAAAACATATATTTTATAGCCATAGGTAAAACATCAAAACATATGTACAACATCGAGTCACAGGTACATAGGGTACATATATAGCATACCAATTCACATACAAGCAGATACACAGATACATGGGTACATACATACCATCTCACATATAACCAGATACACATCATAGCATTAATTGATGAAACACCTGGACAGAAACACAGTCACACAAATTGACTATTCGGCTACTTGCTTTAGCAAACAACAATGATACTCTATTTATTACACACGAATACTTTCTAAAAACTACTTATAATTACCTCAACATTTTTTAGATTTAACCTATCTTCTTCTAGCTTGTTCAAAGGTCAACGCTCCAATTGTTTACCGAGGCATCTCAACATGCCTAGCTCCCTACTTTTGCTTATCCATCCAAGTACACAATCAAGGATCATTACAAATTTTAACATAAAACAACCTTCTTCCTTTAACAAAAAAAAATAATAATAATAAATCAATTAAAAAAAAACACAATATAATAACTAACATACCACCAGAACGATGACAGGCCCACAGTAATGTGAAGTCCTAACCCAGCTTCTTTTGGTCCTAACTAGGCACTCAAGAACATAGGTACACCAATCAAATCGTGGATATCGTTTCATCACGGATACGTTCAAAAACCTTAAATTCACAGTAGCGTTCTTGTTTGCTTCTCCGATAGATGTGAAATATAAAACCAAGAAATTGAGCTTAAACATCCATCCACCTTCTGTTTGTGTGTATATCGCTTCCTCAATCGGGATGTGTTTATACCTCAACCGCTTCCAAACGTTGTTTCCATTCAACTACCGGATGGTGTCTGCAAATCGGCTTCATCACGTGATTCAACATAAACATCTCCCATCGGTATCCCAAGTACATCTCTTATTGTTTCCCTCGTAATACTTATGCCCTTACCATCCACAGTGAGGATGCATGTATCCTCATTAAAGTTTTCGAGCAGCCAGTAACTTAGCTTTGTTGGCACATCCTTAATTTTAAACCCAAGAACTGCTCCAAACCCTATGTCCGTAACATCTTGTCTTTGCTTCGGCGATAGGTTTGGTATTAGACGATGCAATGAGCATAATGATACACGTACATGTATCCGGTCAACATCAGCTACCTTACAACCAACACCCTTTTCACCATTACTCTTGCGGGGTTGTTTCTTCCCCCCAACCTCATTAACAACATCCTTTTCAACAGCCTTCTCCTGATCTAACCTACCCTTTTTACCAATTTTTTTCTTACCAACTAATTTCCTCTTTCCAACTGCCTCCTTCACCATACCACCATCACCACCTTTTTTTTTCTCCACAATATAGTATCTGCTCCTTTTGCCTGTGCTCTTCTTGACCACACCCGTATCACCATGTTTTCCTTTCCCACATCACTGCACCTCGGTTTTGTAGGTGCAGTTCTTGCAGCTGTACCTGTGTCATTTACATCAACAACATAAATATGTTATAGCAACATCAAAGCATTACAAGCTGAAACACACATTCACACCGAATCACATACACGCAGATACACGAATACACAGTGGTTCACATATACACAAATACATGGATGCATGCCAATTCACATATATACAGATACATAAAACCACTTCAAACTTACGCATATACAAATGCAGTTCACAGACTCACATAAACACACATACACGGATACATCCCGATTCACATGTACAATAACTACCGATTCACAGGTACATAGGGTACATACATACCATACCAATACACATACAAACGGATACACAGATGCATGGGCACATACAAAAATTCAATTCAGATACTCACATATACACAGATACATCCCGATTCACATGTACACAAATAACTACCGATTCACAGGTACATAGGGTGCATACATACCATACCAATTCACATACGCACAGATACACAGATACATGGGTACACACATACCAACTCACATAAAACCAGATACACATCAAACCATTGCTTGTTGAAACACCTGGACTGTAACACCCCCAAAAATGGTTTGCAGCGGAAGGAAAAGTTTTTGGGATGCTACTCAATTGGATCATAACACAAAGTGAAAAATAAAGATTTTTCTTAAAAGATTTCATTTATTGAAGTAAAATAGAGTTTACAAAGGTTGACTTGTTGCGGAAAAATGGCCCATTAATAAAATGTGGTCCCATTGTATATCGAGCATCTATGACCATACCATGCCAACGCCGTGCAAGCGCTCGAGTTAGCTATCGCTTTTCATCCCGAAAATACATGCTAAAAGGTCAACACAACGGTTGAGTGAATTCATAGGTTTAGTAAATGTGTTGATCACAAGATTTTCAAGTTTAAGATAAGCCATGGGCTACGTTGTTATATGCCCATAAAAGATAGTTGATATTATTGCACTAAGCTCATGACACCAAACTAACTGCATACACCTAAATTACTGGTGTAAGTAAATAAAATTGCCCTCTACGAGTTGTAATAGCCAATTACATAGAGATACCAAATATAGTGCGCCCCGGTTATTTCCGATAACCGAATCGGTCGTCGATTCCCATAGTACTATCCACGATATTTGCGTTCACTCGCAAGTGATTAATGGTTCATGATGTAGGGGACTTTTGGCAAACAACTTAGGCAGAGTCATAATATCAAATGAACATCAAACAGTTTTCAAGCAATTGTGATCATAAAAGCAGTAGTAGCATGTATTCTCCCCAAGGAGTTTATAAAACAGTTAAAAGAGTAAAAGTGGGGCTATGAACTCACCTTAGTCGGAAGCAATGCAAGAATCGATACTATCACAACTAGCATCAGGAAAGCAACAAAGTAGTATCAAGTGTGGCATCGCTCAACGATTACAAGAGTATAGGCACAACGGCACGTCATCGGCTCAACCTAGTAGTGTACGGCTTATCTCAGAATACGTATCATAAAGTAATTGAGTTTTCAAAAGATAAGCGTTTTAGTTTTCGTGGATACTCGTATCAATGTTCATTTAAAAGTATAGTGTATCGTATCTCAAAAGTTTATCATTAATGTTTCGTGTGGTGGTAAGAAAACAAGACTCGACAAGTAACTCATGCCAAGCATAACTCACACCACTGTATAATGTATATCCCAATACATTGAAGGCAATAGTCAAGAGATATTGACCAAGACTCAAGAACACACGCTAAATGATATAAGACATATACAAGAAATTAAACAAGTAAAGATCAATTTGCACGTAAGTAATAAGTAAGTAATTGGTAGAGTCTTAGACGTTTACCCGGTAATCCCAGATAGTTTAAAAAGGTCGATTAAGTTTCATGAGAAAAACTCTATTAAAGGTTTTATTATTTAATAAAACATAAGTCTAGATTCTTGTCGTGTTTTACAGGAAAAAGTTTATCAAATAAATGTATACGTTTATAAAAGCTTTGTAATTAACGCTGAGGTTTGGATTTATATTTCTAATAATAAGAATTGTACAATTTAAAAATATTTTTGTCACTTGACCAATTTATAATAAAAGTGTTTTTGATAGAAAATTAAAGTGTAGAAGTTTTTAATATGACTCGTCTGCTTATAAAATGTTTTCAAGTTGAATGATTGTAATAAATATCGACTTCCAAACAATATATTCCGACAAGTCTTTAATGATATTTTTGGTCCATACGAGTAGAGTCTAGTTTGTCAGTTTCGTTTTCATATCATTATTCGAGAAAAATAGTCTAAGTAGTGTATATATATAAGGAGTAAATTTATAAAGAAAGTTGGGCATGACCAGTTCATTTATTCTTACTTTACCAATTTCACCTATCTCGTTTCTAATGTTTCGAAAACTATTTCAAAGTTTATAAAATTATATTTTAGCTAATAGCGTAGCTTTTGTAAAAAAAATAATATAGTTTTCGTCGTAATTTACTACTGTTGCCATATTTATTTTAGACTCGAAATCATATTAGTATAATTATGTTGGTAGACTAAGGGGCTGTTTGATAAAAAATATGATTTAGCGCTGAATGAATTAAAGCTGCTGAATGATTTCAATATCTTTGAATGAACTTGATTCTGAGTGAAAATGATTGTTTGATAATTGTTGAATGAGCAACCCGGAGTTGCGAGATTACCAATTTAACCTTCGTTTGATTTTTTGATAAAATAATTGTTAACTCAAATAAAAATATAATATAAAGAAAGTAACGAGGACTAAACAAAAGAAAATATTAATGGTCTTATACATCATATAACAATTACGAACTAATTTTACGATGAATCACTTAAAAAATGGTATATAGTAAAATACCAAATAGTAAATGTTCTATACTTATGTATAATATAATAGATATATCAATGAAGTTATAAAGTGATGGGTAAAAAGAATTAATTTAACAAGTCTTAAAAATTTGTTGTAGTGAATAATGATAGATTGTTAAAAAAGTTGAATATAAGGATATATTAACTAAAGAATCAAACTTTTGATTAAAAGAAAAAAAAAAGGTTTTGGAGAAATGCTGGCTACGAAAATAATAAAGAACATTTCATGCATATGCTAAAAGGGTAATTTTGACAAATTTTGATCCCTGAATCACTTTGCATCTATGTTAGTCAGAATGGTTAAGAACTATGTGGGACCACTAAGCATATCAAATTGTGACTATCAAACAACAAAGCCTCTGACCGACTTAGAGTTAGACACTGAATCACTAAATTCAGAAGCTATCAAACACAGCCTAACTTGGATAGACCAAAGAACATAAACTATGTAGCCATTTAAATAACTTAAATGCTTAAAGGGTGATTAATATAAACTAGTAAATCTTTAAGGGCCGAATATGACACTTATCAGAACTATGAGGATATGTTTTGAAATTTTATTCAAAGTTGCATGATGTCTAACGTACATAATAGATGTTGGGCGTATGAATTGTTGCTTTATCCATAATATGCATTCATTTCTCATTCTATATCTCTTTATTTAATCTAGTGTAAAAAAAACAACCATCTTCTTTGTATAAAGAACCAGATTTTTAATCACCATTTGTACAAAAATAAGACCAAGTTATGTGATGATTTCTGTAACGCTTAAACCCTCACATGATACGGTCAACTCAACTCGGTCAACTCAACTCTACCGGGTTGACTCGGCTTACAATCCCAACAAACACCACCCCTTTTAATCTACTTTCACCACACAAGACCTTAACAACTCGTTTCTTATCCGAGTTAACTCGACGCGATACTACGTAACAAGATCTGTAGCCGGATTGGTTCCGATCCGACCCGGTTCAAACCAAAGTCAGACAAACATTATCCAGGAACTCACCACACGAATCTGATTTCACAACATGTATTTATAACCTATTACAAGGTAAACCTGAAACCAACTCGACCCTAATTGGTTTGTACTCGACTCGCAAACTAACCCGATCAAAGACAACACCCCGTTACCAACAGTTTTACCACACGAACAATTTTTTTTTATAGAAAACGTTTTTATAAGAGTTTTAACCACGAAAACCTTATAGCTCGTTTTATATTCGGATTAAGACAAAAGAAAGTATTAAAAAGAAAAGGCGTACGATTCAACATACCAAAAAGAAAGCATAAAAATTGGGCGGCGGTGGTGTCCCATGGTGGAGGCTGCTGGTGGAGCGGCAGCGGTACTCACTAACACAAGACGAAACCAGATCCTATTTGCGACTCTTGGCACCAAACCGCAACAAACAAAACAACCTTGATCATCTTGATCATCCGTTTGAAGTGGTGATGATAGTGGTGGTATGCAGCAGTGGCGACGGCGGCGTCGAGTTGTGTGGCCGGGTAGGAAAGGAGAAAGAAGGAGGGTAGGAGGCTGATAAAAGTGTGAATGGGAAATTGATGAAGATGGGTGGGTGAGTTCCCTTGTTGTTTGACAGCTTATATAAAGAAAACAATGTAGAAGAGTTTTATTATACTTTCTTGATGGAGCCCTTGTGAAGATGCAAAACAAGCTAAGGCCGCCTTTGAATCGGAAAACCCATGTGGTCTCATGACAGAGAGAAACAGAAAAGTGATGGAGACACATCAACTTTTACTTCAATGAATCGGCTAGGGGGGAGGAGGAGGGTACACAGGAAAAAGAAAATGTGAAGAAAAGTGGTGAAGGGTAGGGTAGGGTTATTTTAATTTTTGTTTTATTATCAGTATTATTAAGAGTATATTGTGTACCTCGTACTATATAATTTGTTCCGTACAAGATAACGTTTATTTATGTAGAATGGTTTTCGGGTAGCCGTAAATTAAAGTTTTTATATTTTCGGAGACGTTTTAACGAGCGAAATAATATGGTATTATTATCATTTTGATATTATAAAATAAATTTCCTGCCAATTTTATTACCGTGTCGGTACGCGTGTGGACTCGTTTATCGAGATAACCTCTCGTTGTTGTGTTTTGATAATCAGTAAATGTCAGGAAATAATTAACTACATCATTCGTTTATTAACGTTACCCGTGATTGCATATTTCAAATAAAAAGTAAAAATTTAGGCGTGAAAATGCATAAGAGCGTTTAATTAAATCAAGATAAACGATTACTGTATTCTTTGCAGGTGAATGATGACTTGAAAATTTACAGGTGGTTACATGGACAGATACACAGGCACACAACTGCACATACATACTATTTGAACGACATACAAATTCAGAGTTACACAGATACATACCATTAAAAAGGGTGTTTGGCTCAACTTCACATACATACAAATCCACATATCCACATATACCAATCATTACTATTTGAAAGAAAACTAATCAGCTCAATACACGTGTACACAGATACACGAACACATACCAGTTAACTATGTGTTTGGCTCATCACACATACAAAGTTATATGTGTGTTTGTGTCAGCACAACTACAATTCACACATACCCAAGTACAACCATTCACAAATACAAATACAAATTTATACGGTGCTCATATTCCAATATACCCATGTACACAGGTACATACACGTTATACGGGTGGTTGGTTCAGCACAACTATAAGTATCACCCCATGTCTAAGACTACGCAGATACAAAAACAAGTCTAACTCGTGATTATTACGGTTTAAAAGTTGGTTTTAGCACAGTCTAAATCATATCTAACACACAAAAAATGAAATTCTTTAAATGATATCTATAACAAGAAGCTAACGAAATAATGACACACATAAACATAAACATTAAGTTGTGCAAAACCAAACTAACCCATGTTGAATAACTAATAATCAAATATATACATTAACAACAACAATAAGATTGCAAATAAAGTGTAATCATACCTGGTACATCCTCTTTTTCATCATCAGAGGTTAAGTCAATGATCCCAGCATATCCCACATTATCTTTTGCCATTTGATCACCTAACCTTGCACTTCTTCGAACTACAAAACAACATGCAATTATGGGTTTATTAATGATAATCTTACCAGTCAGAGATGAAACACTAAAATGGAACTATCGTAGATGGAACACTTACCAATCAAAATCGGTGGTAAATCACCAATGCCTTGTTTTTCTTCTATGTTAGTCATGCTTTTTATAACCCTAGGTTGAAGATCAGTTGCTACACAATCGTAATCACCGAAATGTAGCCGGAGATATTTCTTGAAGACCGGGGTTTTAATTAATGAGAAGCTATAATGGGGGGATTTTATTTGGGGGGAGTGAAGTCTGGTTCTTTGACCAAAAGTCTAACGTACATAGTATCTTTTATGTAGTTGGTTGGAGAAAAACTCTCCCGCTCTTTTGCCTAGTTAGAACTTGATACATAAGCCCTTATAGTTCTTGATAATTACAAAGATGCCATTGATCACACATTAATCTCATTTAACACAAAAACAATGATCCAACGGTCCACGATAGTTCTTATTTTTGCAACTTTAAGAAATCTCTCACAATAACCATCCCCTATATATATATATATATATATATATATATATATATATATATATATATATATTTATTTATTATTATTTTTAACGGCTTGTTAGTTTTTAGTGGTTCTAGTCCAACAATGACATTCAATTAGACAATATGCTGATCCCGGCACTCGCCTCTTTTATCGCTGAAGGGATAAAAGTCTCATTTGACTCGAATGAGACTTCAAAGCAAACATTCCCTCCTCAATGCATCTTAAGAAAACCAGTTGGTTCGCCTCTTATCTTATTATTCTAGTAGTAGAATAAGAAAACTGAATTTAATTAAAATCTAGCTCAAACTTTAAACCAAATAGATAGAATCAAAAACTCAATGGATATTTGAGTTGAGTTTTGATAACAAAGAATTACGCTTTAAAATAAACGATGTATGATTTGATTTAAGATTAGCCTTCTTAGAAGGTAAAATCAACATCGTGTACTTAATATTTCGAGTTACACATTGACTTTCATTCTCATTTCGCTTTCCTACTAAACCGATACCCATATTTTTAAGACTCGAAAAAGTTGAAGCGGGACAAAAGTATAAAAATATTATCATCCTATAAAATGAACACCCTGCACTTGGGTAATTGGGTTTGCCAAAAAAATATATCAAATACGAACAAAAAGAAAAACCCAATGTTGCCATTTTACGTAAACAAAAAAATAGAAAAATATTCCAAAATTAGTAACAACCAAACCCATCACGTACTTCCCAGTTAACATACATCAAACACAATAATATACGTATAGCAGTACATTTCAAGTTTTCAACCATTTAAGTCCGAACTATAACTTATAGTTAAAAAATAAACATTTGTACTATCAAACATTTATTCACATTTGTACTACACCCTTTTACAAAAATAAAAGTACATTCCATATCTTTAAATTCATTCATTCATTCCCATATAACCAAAAAAAATAAATAAATAAAGAAAGAAAGTAAACATTAAATATTTACACAAGTCATAAATATGGAACATGGGTCGAGAGAGATAAATAATATGGACATGCCGAAGGATCAGAGTCGTAGTGATCCTCCGGCATGCGACGGTGGAGACAGTGTTGCTGGTTTGAAGAGACAACAGCCATGGAGAAAAGATATAACAGCACGAGGAATAGTAGCAAGTTTAATGATAGGAATAATGTACAGTGTGATAGTAATGAAACTCAACTTGACAACGGGTCTTGTTCCAAACCTTAATGTCTCAGCTGCTTTGTTGGCTTTTGTGTTCATAAGAACATGGACTAAGCTGTTACAGAAAGCCGGGTTTACAACGACACCTTTTACTAGACAGGAGAATACTGTTATTCAGACATGTGCTGTTGCATGTTACACCATTTCATTTGGAGGTTTGTTTTCTTATGTTTGGCTTTTTAATGATGCCTCTGTTGGTGTTTTGGTGTTGTGTTTTCATGTTTTTATCATTTTGTTATTGATTTTGGTCTTGAAATGAAGATCATCAGTTTTTAATGTTTGAGTGATTATTGTGTTTGGGTACAGTTTCTGGCATGCAGGTGTTTCTGTAAAAAAAAAAAAAAAATTGTAAGAAGGTTGTCAGATAATTTAAGACAAGACCAAAAAATAAATAAATATGTAAAAGTCAAGAGGTTTGTTTTATGCAAATTAACTTTTTTTTTTTTCTTATTTTTTATGTAAAAATCTTGTAAGAAAAAAAAATGTCAAACCAAAAATTTAGTGTATACTTATCCAAGTACACATGATTTGATAATTTTCTGAATGTAAGAAGAATAGCAGCAGAAGCATGTTACTTGATTATCATTACTTCGAATGTCAAAAACATAATCACTATCAAAACGCAATGCCAAACACCAAGAAATTTATTTAGTGAAAAATGTAGTATTGATTTGATTAAGGATTTGTGTATAGGTGGATTTAGTTCAAATTTGTTGGCATTAAACAAGAAGACATATGAGCAAGCCGGAGTTGATACAGCAGGGAATTCACCTGGCAGTTATAAGGAACCTGGGATTGGTTGGATGACTGGTTTTTTGTTCGTTAGTAGCTTTGTCGGTCTTTTGGCACTGGTTCCTCTTAGAAAGGTTTGTACCTTTTTTTATTTTTTTGGGTAGTAACTTTTTTTAAAAGTTTTCTCGGTATTTTAATATCTTTTTATTTATTTATTTATTTTTTTTGTGCAGATTATGATCATAGACTATAAGTTGACATACCCAAGTGGAACAGCTACGGCTGTGCTTATCAATGGTTTCCACACTCCAAAAGGAGACAAGATGGCCAGGTATGCAAACATGTTGCACTTGCGTTTAAGAACTGATTATGTTACATACCAGAGGCAGCATAAGTTTTAAGTGTGTTTGGGATTGCTTATTGAGGTGCTTATCTCCTTACTGTAAAAATCAGATAAGAAGTTTTACGTACTGGGATGAAACTAGCTATCTGCTTGTTTTACTCTAAAGTAAGCACTGTTAAGGAAGCATGTTTGTACATGTGCCTATTTTTTTTAAGCGGAATAATTCACTTTATAAGCAATACCAAACACCCTCTTATTCTCCTACTCCGTATTTCACAAGAGGTATCTCTTTTCATAAGATTGCATTTTTGGCCATTTTAACGTTTTATTTATTAGTATTTCTTAAATAATAAGAATCACAAAACACTCATGTTGTTAATTACTTATTTTACAACTTGAAACAGCAAAAAAATATCCAAACACTACCTCATACAATTTGTTTTATTTTAGCTGATAATCTGATCCCGAAGATTCAAAATCAAATACTAACATTCAAAACGCACATCCAATAGAAGAATCAACTTTTTTTCTTTATGGTTTAATGCAGGAAGCAAGTAGTGGGGTTTGCAAAGTTCTTCACAGGAAGTTTTGCATGGGCCTTTTTTCAATGGTTCTACTCGGGTTCAGGAACATGTGGATTCACTTACTTCCCGACATTCGGTTTAAAAGCTTATGCTAACTCGTGCGTGTTTTACTTCTAGACCTTTTGGCTAGTTTAGGGAATGTTATTAGAACATGCTTGTTAAATGAATTATGAAAGTTTTGCCTTTGTGCAGGTTTTATTTTGATTTTAGTATGGCTTACATTGGAGCAGGAATGATATGTTCACATCTTGTGAACTTGTCATTGCTTGCAGGAAGTGTTTTATCATATGGATTGATGTGGCCCCTGATAGGTGACCAAAAAGGAGATTGGTTTCCTTCGAGTTTACCTCAAAGCAGCATGAAGAGTCTAAATGGTTACAAGGTTAGATACTCTAGACTTTTAATAAGCAGATAAGCAATCCCAAACACCCCAAAAAAGAACAGGTCCAACGGGTTAAAGGTATTCATTATTATTAACAAATTTAAAATTGAGAAAAGGATGTAGCGGACTAACCCGTCCCACTTTGACCAATACTAAAACTCAACCTGTTTTGACCCATTACCCAAGACAGACACGCCCATCTTGTCACCTCCAATATTGACTTTTGAGATCTAAGTGGTTCTTGTCATCGCAGGTTTTCATTTCGATCGCACTTATATTAGGGGATGGTCTTTACAATTTTTTAAAGATTACTTTTTTCACTGCTAGAAACATATATACCACCTCAAGGAAGAACCCCAAAACCAGTAAGTATTCAATAACCACAAAATCATCGATAAGCCCCTTCATTGATTTAAACTTTGTGACATTTTGTCGTATGTTACTTCAGACCCCAATGACAGCGATGAACCTCAAGATAACCTACAGAGAAATGAGGTCTTCTTAAAAGAGAGGATTCCGTTTTGGGTTGCTGCAATCGGTTACGTCATGTTCTCTATTGTTTCCATCATTATCATCCCAATCATGTTTCCACAGCTCAAATGGTATATTGTTCTTGTGGCATACCTTATCGCGCCAGCTTTGGGCTTCTGTAATGCTTATGGTGCTGGTCTTACGGACATGAACATGGCGTATAATTATGGAAAGGTAGCTCTTTTTGTGATAGCTTCAATGTCTGGAAAAGAAAATGGTGTAGATGCAGGTCTAATTGGATGTGGTTTGATTAAATCAATTGTATCGATTTCATCTGATCTCATGCATGATTTGAAGACGGGTCATTTGACTATGACTTCACCAAGGTCCATGGTGGTTAGCCAAGCCATCGGGACAGCCATCGGGTGTGTGGTGGCCCCACTTACTTTCTTCCTTTTTTATAAAGCGTTTGATGTCGGGAACCCTGAGGGTGAATATAAAGCTCCTTATGCAATTGTTTACCGAAACATGGCGATTTTAGGTGTGGAAGGGTTCTCTGCACTGCCACAACATTGCTTACAACTTTCTTACGGATTTTTTGCCTTTGCCATACTAGCGAATATGGTAAGAGACATGGCTCCTAACAAAATAGGAAAATGGGTCCCTTTACCAATGGCTATGGCTGTACCGTTTCTTGTTGGGGCTTATTTTGCTATCGACATGTGTGTGGGAAGTTTAGTTGTGTTTGTCTGGTCCAAGATTAACAAGAAAAAGGCGGAACTGATGGTGCCTGCAGTTGCTTCAGGTTTGATTTGTGGCGATGGATTATGGATTCTTCCGGCCTCAATCCTTGCATTGGCTGGGGTGAAACCTCCAATATGTATGGGCTTCTTGCCTACAAAAGGCTAAATTTCTTTAAAGTATTATCATCACAAAATCATTACAAGTTTTGTTGAAGCTGCGAAAACTTCATCCATATCCTTACAAATGCAGAACACTCAAGAACTCCTCACAAGGTGAAGATCATGTTGAGCAGAAGTATGTACATGTTGTGTCAGCAGATGTAATGATGTAAAGTTAGAAATCTGTTAAGTTAGTTAGCAGATATTTTGTAGTTTCCTGCCAAGTTGTAGTATTTAAACTCTTCTTGTATTTTCACTTTGTAACAATTTCATAATTCATAATTCACAAATCATTTCAATATGTTCAAATACTCTCTCTGATTTCTCAATACCTTAATATCCTTTTCAAAATTTCAAACTGCTTTTACTGATTACGTTAACAAGCCAAATTACTTTTTTTAGCCTTCTTCACATCAAATAAACGCAAGATTTAAAGGATGTCACATCTTTACTTCTTCCTAAATAAAGTTTTATAGATAGTTCTTTGTAGATAATTTACCATTTCGTAGATAATTTACCATTTCGTTCTAGGTTTCGATTAAATAAAGTTTTATAGATAGTTCTTTTGGCGATCGGGAGGTTCAAGATGGCGAGATCATGTGATGGTGAGGCCCTGTGATGGTGAAGTCGTGGTGATGTCGTATGATGGTGAGGTAACGGTATGATGGTGGGTGCGAGGTCGTGCGTGGTGGGTGTGAGGTCAGTGTTGTTTAAGTTGGGCCGAGAACCAAGGTTTTTGCGGAGAATGTGGGAGCGGTGCTTGATGCTGCGGCTTAGGAGTTTAATGGGACAGAGGATATGATTAGAGTTGGGGAGAAGTTGTTTGGGCCGTATGATTGGGAGAGATTTGATTTGCTTGTTAGGATGGTGTTTTTGACTCCAACAGTGAATTAGGGGGATGCTAGTGGAGCGCAAGTTGTTACACACGAGCTTGCTCATTGTTGGACGGGGAATTTGATTACGAATAAGACTATTGGAAAGGTTTGGTTGATGAAATGGAGACAGAAACGAGTTTAAACAAGGTAGGATGCCATGTGAAGAAGAAGTTGCCAACTGGCATGGGCGCGGGATCTCGTGGTGTTGTCTCGGGCTACGGGATTGATGTTCGAGTTTGTTGTATACGGGTGAGGTCGTGTTTAGGATTAAAGGATAAGGTCGTGCAAGGATAAGGGCTGTCATTTGAACTTGTGGCTGGAACGGGGACTGGGTGGAGGTTGGGATAGTAGTGATCTTTAATGGATCGTCGTGGTTCATGGGTAGGATCGTGGTAATGGATCGTAATGGATCGTGGTAATGTTTCATGGGTAGGATCGTGGTAACGGTGATCGTGGTAATGGATAGAAATGGATCGTGGTAATGTTTCATGGGTAGGATCGCGGTAACGAGACGGTCGTTGTTTGTGGTGCGGTAATGTTCGGTGGTGGTCGTGACTTAAGGAGCGAGTTTGGTCGTGTTTTGGGCTTCATGTTTGTGTGCGGATTATTGTAGTGTCGTTGTATTGATAGGGTCGTGGTAATGTTTTTATCGATGTACTTTCTAGCTTCTTGCTAGTTGTTATTTATTTTAATACAATTATTGCCGTTCAAAAAAAAAAAAAAACATCTTTACTTCTTCCTTCAGTCGCGTTCCCAAGAGTCACTTCCTTAATCTTGAAACATGTTGTTTCTTTATTGTTAGTTCCTTTTTGTCATAGAAGATGTCTGGTGTTGATACAAAAGTTGGGCGTTCCTTGTTTAAGGCTCCGGCTCTCGTACCAATTGAGAATTATTGCTTGAGACCTGCGCACTAAGAGACAAAAGACACCGTTAGGCTTACCGTGGGATTGTTTCCCACGATTATCCTTCGGCGTGAGAGTAAGTAATCAGTTTTAGGGTTTAAGGAGAATTAGGGTTTTGTAGATCGTACCTTAAACGAGGGATATGATTCCCTTTATATACGCACGAAATCCTTGTTGGTTCCGTGTTCCTCAACCTTCGGCGTATCCTGCCTAAGTTGGTTGGGGAATGATTATCTCTATATTTAGGAGATATCCAATATCTATTCCGTAAATAGATTTGGGCTTGGGCTTTCGTGAGCCCAAACATCTAATCAGTGTAGCCCAGTTCATACCGGGCTAAGTTAGTGTTGGACTTTTAGTCGGGTTTGTGACCGGATATAGACTATCATCATGTCCCCAGTCTAGTATGCGTTAACTGCGGATGCTAGACTAATAACCGTAGTCATTGAAAAAACCCCAAAGCGTAGCCAAGAAACCATAAAAATATACCAACCGGTACATTGTATCTAGACATTGGGGTAAAAATGGGCCTAGTAAATCGGAAAGTTACTGCACCCGTGTCCCATCAAGCAATCTTGACCACAGAATTAGGGTTGGTGGGATCCACGTGTCACTCATCGCGTGGATGAGGGACGTTATATAACGGGACGCCTTCATTTCACCATTTCTCCTCACACAGTAAGAAGAAAAATTCTATCGCCATTATCAGCTACAAGCATTCTCAACCACCCTATTCGAATACTCACTAGGTAACCGCGCGTGCGCTTTTGTTTCGATTTGAAAATAATGGTTAAGGTGTTATCTGATTTCACATCAGATATATCGGAGAGCGAGCTGCGACAATTCGCGTCGGATCACTATCCCAGCCACAGTACATCCGGAAGTTCTGGCTGCGAATGCGTCAATAGCAGACTTCCCCGATGGGAAGATTGGGTTATATACACGCTTCTTTGAATTCGCAAATCAGCGTATACCCATATCTCTATTTTAGTGGCGTTTTGAATTATTATCGCATCCACATATCCCAGCTACACTTTATAGGTGCAGCGAAACTAATTAATTTTGAGGTGAACTGCCACCTGTTAGCTATCAACCCTACCATCAACCTGTTTTCGCGCCACCACCTACCACGGTCACCGCGTGGGTATCCTAAAACGTCCCGGGCAACTCCAATGCTATACGGAGCTAGATGCAGGAATTGGAGGGAGATTTTTCGGGTCGATAACACGTGTTTTCCTTCTCGCCGATTTTTCGAGGACACTGTGAGCGCCCCTCCCGGATCATACGATGCGGAAGATGCAGACACAATAAATGCCAACCGCATCCCCATTAGCTCCTACCCCGAGGAGTTCTTGGTGCACATTGGTCTGAGCCGAAACTATTTTGGTAGTCTAGAAGAAGTTCCAATCTTCATAGGCGCAGATGGTCAGGGTGGGTGCATTCTTGCGTACCCGTTGAGTTATATTACGTAAGTTTTACTGTTTTCCTTTGTCCCTGTCGTAAACTATTTGTGTTTCTTCGTTGTTGTGAGAGATGGACCTTTGTTGCGTAGTTCAACTGGCGAAGCCGATCTGAGGTAGAAGTGGAACACGTCCGTTAAGGAGGGAGAAGATCCGTGCTTGTTGCGGCAACGGGGCGTACCCTTGATCTGGACCTAGGTAGGGGAAGTTCATCGTTCTTATTTAGGCGACACCCTACAAAGTGTGCCGAGTTCTACAGTTCCCTCCCCTAGTGCAAGCCGGGCCAGAGGTGGTAGAAGCGGTGGAGGAAGGAGGAAAAGCCAGGGATTAATGCGCAAAAGGCGGTGGTGATGGCGTTGCTTCCTCCCGAAAGAAGCGTCCTGTGGTGCTTAATGTAGAGTCGTCCTCTAGTGATGTCGCGTCACGCCCACCATCACGACACTTCCATTCTGCGTAAGTGTCCGGAATTGTTTCTTCTTTCTTATTATTATTTATTATGTTTCTTTTTAAGCTGTGAACCCGTTCGCGTATTGTTCCCAGGTTTGAACAATCCGCAGAGTCACCACCACTTGAGAGCCCTATGCGCATGAAGTCTCGCTTGAATAGTCCAAATCTTGAGCCATCGTGCCGGGGAAATGCCAATGGGACGGCTTATTGAGGAACTGGATTTGGTGCGCAGCCCATTAGGCCTCATTAGCTGCGCGGCTGAAGGCCAATTATTCCGGGGACAATTCGCGCGATCGGCTCCAGCTAGAAAGGAAACCCAGCTATGCCATGGTGGTATGAGGAAAAAAAAATCTTTGTCTGAGTCGAGATAAGTAAGCGCCCGGCCGCTGCGGAATATAAAGCTTCACGTATGTGGGCCTGAAGTATCTTGAGCAAGGTAAGAAGGAGTTGGTTGCTCAGGTAAAGGATCTTGGCACTACTGTGAGCAATGCATTTGAGGTACAAGAGGCAAAACTACATAAAATTAAGTATTGAGTATGACGAGGAGTTGTATCCTCGGTGATGTCTACTATAGCTGGCGAGATGGCTCATAGGACATGGTCTTAGCGCTGCTCTTAACACTCTGAGTCGCGGAGTGGTTACCGCCTTTGGGGATGTAGTTCAGATCGCTATGGAGCGGCAAAGCAGAAGCCATGGAGAAATTGCATGAATCGGAACTGCTAAAGGTACCCGTTAATGAGGTACCTAATTATGATGCTAGGACGTATGATCACCTGGTCGCTGCTATGAAAAGGATGAAGGAGTTAGAGCTCCCTATGATTACTGAACTCGAGCGTGATCAGGATTATCCTATAAACGTCATTATGGCGGGGTTGACTCTTGCGGCGTCATCATCAGCCAGAGAAGGCTGCAACTTTGAAACCCCATGACTCACGGCTTCAAGCACCTTCACGCGTCCGGGGATATGTTGAATCCTTTTGTTTTAGAGAAAGAAGTGCCTTTGAAGGAGGTCTGGAAGCGCATCGACGGACTTCGCGAAAAGAGGTATCAAAGGGAAGGCAATCTTGTGCGGGTTTGTGCAAGCACGCGGTCGATGGGGTGCGGTGAGTGTTGCTACTGTGTTCTGGCGGCAGGATTCAGCTGTTGAAGAAGCTTGACGAGGCCAAAGATACCTCGAACCGCGTGGGTGGCTCATCTATTGACCGTTGTAATAGTTGGTAGGTGTATATGTTGTAAAGTAGCAACCCTTTTGTAATAACTCATAGTTATTTAATAAAATCACCTTCCATCGTTGCCAATCGTAGCATATTTACTTGTGTTGTCTACAGGTTAAATGTATACAAGCGCCAATAATATAAGAGATTCATAATCATGTATGAAGAGTATAAAAATACTAAGTATTTTCCATCATAGTCGTGTATGTTATGATATGCGCTGTCTGTAAATATCACATGAAGAAATCAAGTGTCTTGATTTCTAAATTTTTAAACGTGCATCATGTGCGATGTTACGCACCCATCGTGAGATGCTTACAAACTCATTCCAACATCTTGAGAACAAGGTGTTTAACAAGGATACGTGATCCGGTGTTGATGGGTTTGCAACCCTCTTACTCAACAAGTTATTTAGTAGGTGAACTTATCCTTTTACCATCGTGGGTTTATTTATTGCATGCCCGCCATGTGGCAAAAAATAAGAAATTGTTAAGACCTACAGTATATGGAAATAACAAATTGAAATGCGTCACGGAGTTAGCTAGAAACCGCAATGTTTTATTAATACTTGCAAGTGTGTTTGAGAAAATAAGACATTATACTAAGGAAATAAAAAATAAATACATAGATAGTTATCTGGCACTCTAGTAAAGTGTATGAGCGTGCGCACATTGGGCCGTAGCCACTCCTAAAGGTAGCACCTCTTGAGGTTGCAGATGTTCCATGTCTTGGCATGCTCTATGCCATCAAGCCTCGTAACTTGCAGCGTTCGATGCTTCATAACCTCGTAGGGTCCTTCCCACTTTAGTCCGAGCTTGCCCGTGTCTTCTGCGTGGCTCGCATCATTAGCGCGGTAGACGAAATCACCTGGTCTGAATGAGACACTACGTACTTTGGTGTCATAGTATCCTTTCATCCTTGACTTTGATTTTTCCTCCCTTATAGATGCTGCGTTCGCCTTTCTTCCAGCAGATCCAAATCAATACGTCGTTCGTCGTCATTAGTTGCCACGTTAATTTGGTTGTGCGAATAGTTGGCATACCAATTTCGGCGGTATGACGGCTTCCATCCCATAGACTAGTGAGAAGGTGTCTCCCGTCTTTGGTTTTATTGAAGTGCGGTCGCCCACAAAACATCACGAGCTCTTCCACCCATCTTCCTTTGTGCCTGTCCAGGCGTGCTTTAATTCCTTCACCTAGGCTTCGATTTGCGCGCTCTACTAAGCCATTGGTTTGTGGGTGTTTAACTGATGCGAAGTGTTGTGTGATGTTCAACTTCTCGCACCAATCCTTGAAAGGATTTTCAGAATTGTTTCCGTTGTCGAGATGATTTCGCCAGCAAACCGAAGCGGCATACAATATTTTCCCGAGGCGTTTCACACGGTTGCCGCTGATTGTTACCACCGCTTTTGCCGATCCACTTAGTGAAGTAGTCTATGGCGACTATGAGGAATTTCAATCCCTCCCTCGCGAAAAGGTCTCGCAATATCGATACCCCACTTGTAGAATGGCCATGGGGATGTGATTGGTGTTAGCTCGTTTGTGGTTTGCGGGGACGGGTCGGTGAACTTGGCAATCGTTGCACTTCCTTATTAAGTTCCGCGCATCGCGGTGCATGGTTGGCCAGGTACCCTGTTGATCTCATGGCGCGTACCATAACGGACCGTGGTCCTGAGTGCATGCTGCATGAACCTTCATGGATTTCTCGCAGCGCGTAATTTTCTTGTAGTGGGCCCACTGCGAGCCATGATTGAAGGAAGGAGCGTCGGTACAGTATGTTGTCTCGAAGTTCGAATCTTTTGTCTTGTGCGCCGTATCCTGCGACTTCCTTCGCTCTTGGGGTAACATTTCTTTGTTTAGGAATTCCGTTATCGGTGTCATCCACGTAGGACCTTCCTCTTCTATTACTGTGGAGACTTCCATCTCCGATATGGATTTGCTTTTGTGTTTCCACCGGCACTTGCTTTGTGGTGTGCAAAGCTTGTCGAGGCGATCTTGCTTAGTGCATCTGCCGTGCGGTTTTCTCCTCTAGGAATTTGCTTGATGGTGAATCTATCAAAGCCTTTGTCGGTCTTGGTCTTGTCGAGGTACTGAATCATATTTTCTTCTTTAGCCACGTATTCGCCCAACACGTGGTTGGCTACTAGCCGGGAATCCAATGCCAGAACTAATTTTTCCATGGCGCTGTAGTTCATCTCTGTCTTCTTGAGCGCTTTGCTTACAAAATAGATAGGGGTTTGTACCGAATCCCTATCTGTTAGTAACACTAGCTCCAACTGCTCATGAGTTGTCGATAAGTACATGATCGCCTCTTCCCTGGTGATGGGTGTGACAAGTGTTGGGAGCGTTGCTAGATGTTGTTTGAGCAGAGTGAAGGCTTCTTCCGCCTCCGTGGTCCACCGGAAATCACCCTTTTTACACTTCGAGTGTTTTGAAAGGGGTAAGGATTTTCTGCTGACTTGGATAGGAACCTATTTAGGCCGGCGACTTTCCGTTGAGAGATTGGACTTCCTTCGGCGTCTTGCAGCGGTGAAGGAAGTTCGGTATGCCGCCTTTGTCTTTTCTTCGGACAAGGTTTTATGCCGTCGTGGTCTATCGTATCCTAGGAACATGCCTTCAGTAGCGCCGAATGTGCACTTCTTCGGATTTAGCTTCATGTTAATCTCTCGTAGAGTTTTGAACGTTTCCTCTATGTCGCGCACAAGCTCACCTTCAGTATGGCTCTTTATAACCAAGTCATCCACATAGACTTCCAGGTTGCGGCCCACCTGTTTTTGAAAGCATGATCCACTAACCGGCGATAGGTAGCGCCCGCATTCTTCAAGCCAAAGGGAATTTTTGTATAACGATGCTTGCTTAGCTTGTATGAAAGTTTTTTTCCTCGTCTTCCTTAGCAATCTGTATTTGGTGATATCCCTTGTATGCGTCGAGGAAGCACTTTAAGGGATATCCGCACAAGGACTCTATTTTCCAGTCTATCTCGGTAATGGATAGCGATCTTGTGGGCATGCTTTATTAAGGTCGGTGAAGTCTACGCACATTCGCCAGTGCCGTCGCTCTTTTGACCATTGGGTTAGAAAGCCGGTCATGGTAGTAGACTTCACGCATGATTCCGCATCCACCGGTTTATGTATCTCTGCGGAATTGCTTGCGCGCTGGGGCTTGGCCGGCGCTTCTTCGGCGTATTGGTGAGTACCCTTGTGATTCTCGGTTTATGCTCGTGATTGAGCGTGGCACTCTGCATGTGTTTTGGCTCCCATGCAAAATGTCCAAGTTCTTTTCAAAGAGTAGCGCTTTGCCGTTGTCCGACAATGACCCTCCGATGGCTATTTCTGTTCCGGGTATTCTGGGTGAATCGCAACCTTCAGGTTTGGGACTTTGGTTGCGCTCTGTTATGGGATCGGTGCCGTTTCGCATGTAACCGTGTTACATTCTCTATTCGGTACCGTGGCATTGTAAAGAGTAACAATGCCCCTTTAGGGAATTTAAGCATCCCGTGCGCTTGTTGATGGCAACTGCGCATGGTCGATATCCCGGGTCTCCCGATAATGCCATTGTATAGCGAAGGGGATTTGATCACCATAAATTCCATCAAGCTGTCGCGAGTGTTCGCATTGCCAATCTGACTAGTAATCGTAGTTGCCCCATGGGCCATATCTTTTCACCAGTAAAACCGGTTAGCAGCCGCTTACGGGCTTAGCTGGCTGCGTATTTCAGCCGCATCGTTTGAAGCAGTGCTCTTACATGATGTCCGCCGATGCTCCACCATCGACGTACATGCGGTGGATGTCGTGACCCCCCGCACTGATCTCAATGGTGAGTGGCTCTACTACTGCGTTGTCCGCAGTTAGAGTAGGGAAAGAGATTTCGCTTCTTCGGAAAACTCCGGTGACCTTCGTCTAGTGATCCGTGCCATGATTGTATCATGTAGATCGTGTCGGCCTTATCTTTGGGTGTCTCCTTCTTGTTTCCACTCTTTTGTTTATCTTTTCCCTCTTTAATGTTTTTGACCAAGTGGTCCAATCTACCTTCTTTAACCATCTTGTCGATGAGTGGCGCATTGGACACATTCGTTAGTGGTATGGCCCTTCATTGCATGGTAATCACAGATATCCATTCCCGGTCGCCCGATCCTCGGAGGCGCATCTGCGGCGATCTTGAAAAATTCGCACCTTCATTGCGAGTATTTCCTTGGGGTCTTGATCAGCGGGTGTATCTATCATTATCCCTCCCGCTCCCGGCGATAGCTCCTATTACGGTTACTACCCGGTCGTTGGATTGTCTCCCAGGTTGTTCTGTGACCGTAGTGAGTAGTTCCTTTTGCTATCCGCAGCGGCCTTCTCCCGGACGAAGGACCGAGCGTTTCATGAGTTCATCAAAGGTTTGGGAATCTTGTCGTTCAACCTCTTGATGAGTTATGGATTATTAATCCCGTTCATGAAACCAGAGATTTTCAATACTTCCGGGCATGCTTTAACTTGCATGCATTCATCTTTGAAGCGTTCCATGAATGCGCTTGTAGATTCTCCTTGGCGCTGCTTTACCCTGGAGAGTTCGACAGGATTTTTAGCGCACTTCTTCCTCTGAGTAAAGTTTAGGCTAAACGCCTTTCTCAATTCCTCAAAGCCGTTGATGCTTCTGCGTGGAAGCTTGTTGAACCGGTTCGCGCGTTCCCACTAGTGTGGAGTTGAACATATGGCACCACACGTGGGCGGTTTTCAATTGTCGCGGTGATTCAAAATTTTGAGGTGATCATCGGGTCACTGTTCCTTCATAGGTCTTTACGTTGTGCGGGCATGCGCCTGCTGAGAAGTCAGCGATGCGCCGAAAGCGATCCACCTTTTTTGCGGCGCCAAGGGAGGATATATCTTCATCCTCCCGGTCATTATATCGTTTCGGACTTCCGGTGTCGGTTTCGCTATCCTCGTTGTCAGGAATTTTGAGAGGACAATTTTTCCTCTTTCGGCTGGCGTGACTGTCCTCGAGTTTGTACTCGGAGGACTTTCACTTGGGGAATAGTGTCGTCCAAGCCTATCTTGGATTCTGCGGCTACCAAGTCTGGTGTGGACATTGATACGCTTTTCATCTTCATCATTCTCACTCAGATGATGCGAGTGAGATGTCTCGTCATCCTCGATTCTCCTCGATTCTGTGAATCTGGGGGTCGTTTGTTTCTCCAGCTTCTCTTTACGTTGACGGCCAGTGGGGAAGTCTCGTATTCAGAATCGAAATTGAGTCGGGCTTTCAAGTTCCGACTTGATCTCTTATTCTCTTCCTCTTGCATGAGGCGGTTAATGTTTCGTAGTTTTGGGATACGAAATCTTTTGGTGCTAGCTCGGTGCGCCCCTCAAGAGCGAGTGTGTTTGTTTCTATCACTACACCCTTATTTCGGTCAGGTGCATCTGGTGCCTTTGTCAGATCAGTTTCTAGCACCGATTGAAAGGGAGTAGTAAAGACGGTCTTGTGATGGATCTACTCCACTCGTGGTGGTTGTAGTGGCTTGGGTTGTTCCCAGGCGGTTCCTGAGGGAAGACCAAGTCTTGGCGATCCCTTGTTTTAGCCGGTTATTGGTTGTCCCAGTCTGCTTAGGAGTTAGTCTGCTTGCGACTTCTCTCCCATAAGGTCGATTGCGATCGCCGATTTCCATGCTTCGTCATTTTAGTCTTGGTTCTTAGTGTAGGGTCCCACGGATGGCGCCACTTGTTGATACAAAAGTTGGCGTTCCTTGTTTAAGGCTCCGGCTCTAGTACCAATGAGAATTATTGCTTGAGACCTGCGCACTAAGAGACAAAAGACACCGTTAGGCTTACCGTGAGATTGTTTCCCACGATTATCCTTCGGCGTGAGAGTAAGTAATCGGTTTTAGGGTTTAAGGAGAATTAGGGTTTTGTAGATCTGCCTTAAGCGAGGGATATGATTCCTTTATATACGCACGGAATCCTTGTTGGTTCCGTGTTCTCAACCTTCGTATTATCCCCTAAGTTGGTTGGGGAATGATTATCTCTATATTTAGGAGATATCCAATATCTATTCCGTAAATAGATTTGGGCTTGGGCTTTCGTGAGCCCAAACATCTAATCAGTGTAGCCCAGTTCATACCAGGCTAAGTTAGTGTTGGACTTTTAGTCGGGTTCGTGACCCGGATATAGACTATACGTCATCATCTGGGTTTGTTAAAAGGTAATACTTATGTAAGAGCCAATAAATTCAAACCCGAACTGGTTGGGTTAACTGTCAAGCTAACTGGTTCCTTGTTTAAATAAACCAAAAATGGTCACTATGCTCATGTACTAAATTAAACGCTGCCTTAATAGAAACGCGTGAGTCATTGTTTGTGAACAAAGGATATTGTTCAATATAAATACTCGAATCAAATAACCACTTTGTTACATCTCATTTACAATTCAACTTGAAGGTGACAAAAACAACTTTTCATGTGACGATACTTGTTGTTTTGTATCTAAACAACTAACATATCGATGGAACCGCAAAAAGAAAAACAACACTCATTAGAGAATATAGTTTTAAGTACTCTGGCTTTTAGCTTTAGTTTATCGTTCTCTATTTTCTGCCAGCTTCAGTGGCCTTTTTACATCTTTATAAGTATGCTGATTGTTTAATAGATAGGGATAATTAAACTAGCGAGAAGAAACGAAACTGTGATTATGTCTCGTTTACTTGTGCAAAAAACAACACAGACAAAAAATAAATAAATAAAAAAATAATAATAATAATGAAAAAAACAATTCAACATTTTTTTATTTTTTATTTTTTTTTCTGTTCTCAGAAGGCTAGAATTCGTGTCACTAGAAGGATGCTCGAGGCTAACAACAGAAGTTCTAGAACCTGTAGTCCTTTCCTTGAAGGAGCTCGAAAGCCAGAGGGTGATATCATGTAAAACCATAAAGGACAATGAAGTGAGCCTTCACTCTCGAAGCTTATTTCTACTCATAAAGACTTAAAATGGACACCGGATAACAGATCTCTTGTCTCAACAAGCCTCTTGGAGTCTGGAATAGGCAAACGAGGGGGTAAATTCTTCAAGAAGTTGCAATTTGAAGACTTGAAACTGGGTATTTGAGGTCATGTTTGCTCCTAAAATGGAGTAACAACAGGCTTTTTTGCTGATCGTAAACTTATGTAATTTTTGTATTCATGTATTAGTATCTCACAAAGTAGCGTTATTGTTGTATCAAGAACATCAAGTCTTTATGCTACTGCTACTTCTTTGATCTTGATTATATCTCTATCTGACTGACTGGACCTGAATTTTGAGGGTGTGTGCAGAGGTACAACACTAGTCACATCTTTAAATAGTGGAACCAATAACCAGATCATGCAGTACGAGTTATGTCCCAGCGGACCGAGAACCATACTCAAGCTTTTGGCTAATGATTCAAAAATAAAAAATTTGTGAGGCATACTCAAGCTTTTGGCTAACGATTAATAACTCTCTTTATTTTTTATTTATTTTTATTTTTTATTTTATTTTTTTGCCACGCAAGTTACTAATAAATGTCTTCTTGAATAAGTAGTTAACCATATGAAACATCAAGGGAAAGAATATAGAGAAAAATCTGGAGTTTGTAAATGATCCCATATTGATGGAGGGATTGAAAGGAAGAATGAGTGGGGGTGTATAAAATAAGGGGTTGGGTGTTTGGCAAAAGCATCTTTGCGCTTGGGGCAATGACGCAGCTAATGAGGTAATAACCGAGGCGCGTCAATTGTTGGTTGAAAACTATTTCCAAACCCCCTCCTCGGTCTTGGTTTCTGCCTTGACCGTCGAGAATTTCTGGAAGGGTTCCCTTTTATTAGGGTAAAACCCTACAATTTCTTAGTTCAAAGATTTTTGTTAGGGTCTGAGTTTGGTTTGGTTTACTTCATGCAAAAACAAAAAGATGAACCAAAAGGATAACAAAGAAAAATAATCTAAACTTGCTTTTTTTCAAAACATTTTTTTCTGGCTCTCAGAGGGCTAAAATTCCTTTCACTAAAAGTATGTTCGCTAACAACAGGTCAAGAATCTGTTGTCCTTTTTTTAAGGAGCTTGAAAGCCAGATAATACATAAAGTATTTATAAGATGAGTAAAAATAATACAAACGTTTATTTACACAGCCCGTGTATTACAAAGGTCTTAAACTAGTTCGTTATAAACTACGGAGTAATTGTTGTATAGTTCTATATCCGTATCAAAAGTAACAATAATAAGAATATCCGTATCAAAAGTAACAATAATAAGAATTTCAAAACCATATAAAGGGTGTTTCAATGTTACTAATACTTATGCTTGATTAACCGAACAACATCCAATAGTGTAAATTCCATCAGGGATTTTCAATTTTAAGTTTCATAAGTTTGCTATTTGTTGAAGACTTAAGCATTTCTCTTTCACGTTTACCCACAAAACTTGAAGGATTGTTTGGATGAGCGTCACTCAAGGAAACCAATCTCCATTACCAGAAACCACATCCTTCAAAGAATTGACAAAAATCAAAATTATTAACTTCTTAATGAATATAACACGTCATTATTCTTGAAAAGAATAATGTTTTAAATGTATAACCTTTGTGTCAAGACAACCTCGATCAGATTCGCCATTCTTCACCGTTTTGACATCAAGATCTGCTTCAACAACCTAAGTAAAACTAATCCATTCATTCTTGTTTCTACTATAAAATTGAGATTTATGCAATGGAACGTTTCAAATGTTTATAGAAGAAATGATGCATTGCAAAGAATGTTAAACCCACAAAATGAGCCATAATCTAATGATTAGATATGAATTTAAAGCAAAGCACAAACATTAAGTTAAATACTAAGATACCGTATCCAATTTTCATGCAAAAAGATTTCATGCAAAAAGATGAAAATAAATGTTAAAACTTAAAAATTTCATGCAAAAAGATTAAAAGAGGTTAAGAAAGAGTAGTAGAATACCGTATCCAATTTTGAAGCATGTAAGCTCATTCACAAAAGCAACAATTACCGCAACTAGTAAGTTAGTCCCAAGCCCAACTTCGTGTGCTACCCAAAAGCCAACTACCGAGTAATATTTATGCGGTAATTTCCCCAACTTATTACCACAACAAGCCACTGGTGAAACCTTTGCAGTAGCCTAAACTTTTTACAAAAGGCCGTGGATATTGTCCATGTAGCCTAAGCTGTTGACTCTAATCAACATTATGTTGGCGTAGCCTAAAATTGTAAAACATTGTTGATTGTGATATACTTGCAACTTTTTAGAGCACCTCAATCATTAAGAAAACAACATCAAATGTTAACAAGAAATATACGAGATTAAGCACATTCAAAGATTCTATTAAGAACACTGTTTGTGAGCTTGTAAAGGAGAAGAGTAATGATAACAGAACAAGGGAGGCTGAAGCTGAGGGTTTGTTGGATAAAGGGGTTACATGTGATGATAGTGGAAATTTGGGAAGCAAAGAGGTTATGGGAACTGGTGAGGAAGGGATTGCACTGAATGGTAATGAGTTTCCTACACTTGGAGAGTCAATTGGGAGGAAAATGGCTACAAAGACTGAGATAAGCAATGATAGTATTCAGAATGACAATGTAAGTCCAACTACTAGCACAAAACCATTAATGAAACTGCTAGTGTAGGAATCGGACTCATAGTACTAATGATGTTGTTAGTAGTGATATTAATGTGTTAGCTAATGATAAGACTTTTTCTGATATTGTTAAACCTAATAACACTCATGTGATGAATAAACTTAGTGATACCCACTGTTATAGATGAGGGAAGGGAAGTTGTGTTGTTTGATGATGAGCTAATAATAGAAGGAAGTAAGAAATGGATGCTAACTCTTTGTGGTCATTTTGTTGGTTGTAAAATGTCCTATTATGAGCTTAAGTACAATCTAGTAAGAATGTGGAGCAAATTTGGTCTTAAGGAAATTGTAGCTCAAAGTGGTTTATACCTATTCAAGTTTAGAGAAATGGAGGGTATGCTTCATGTACTTGAAAGTGGACCCTGGTTGGTGAACAATAAGCCTCTGCTTGTGCAAAAATGGGAACCTAACATCATTGTTGACAGGAGTGATCCTGTTAGTCTACCTTGTTGGGTAAAATTGCATGATGTTCCGGTTGAGGCATGGACCACAAAGGGATAAGTGCTATTGCTAGCGTACTCCCATAATGATGGACAAGGCTACTACTAAAATGTGTGATGAGGGTCCGGTAATATTGGGTATGCTAGAGTTCTTGTTGAAATCAAGGCTGAATTAGAATTCAAGGAAAAGATTGAGTTGTGTTACAAAAGTAAAGAACATGTAACTACTTTCTCAAAATTTGTGAAGGTTGAGTATAGTTGGAAACCTCCTAGATGCAGTATGTGTAAAGTGTTTGGGCATCATGATAATAGTTGTGGGATGAACAAGGAAGTTACAAACATAACAAACAAAGAGGCTGAGAATACTAAAGAGAATAATCGGTAATGGGGTAATAGAAGGCATACACCAGGTATGGGGAACAAAGGTGGAGTTAGGAAGCCAAGAAATAGACAGAATTGAGACCAAAACAAAACAATGTCAATCGAAACAATGTCCCACACAAGGGTTAGTACTCTTGATAAACCGAAACATCTACCCATAAAAATCCAAACCCAATAAGCCCCAAAAGCCCATGGAGAGTAAGTCCAAATCTTTGTGGAGGAAATAAGAAGGAGTGCAAACAAGTATGCTGTTCTTGAAGATATGGGTGAAGTTGAGTGTCCTAATGAACAAGTAAGAATTGAAAATGAGATTGTGAAGAAATTTGTTGATCATCAGAGGTACCCAAAGTTGGAAGACTCTGTGAAATGGAATGACAGAATGCACAGCTATTTCAAAGAACAGTGGAAGAATAAATGGAGTGAAGAATGCCAGGATATTGAAGATGTGTTTGATGAGATAAATGGTATTGATCAGAGTATGAAAGAGAATGAATTAGCTGGTAAAGCTAGTGATATGTCTTGCATTAGGCATTCTCAAATAAAATTTTCAATGGGAACAATGAACACCGATCTAAAGATAGTTTGTATGGAATGTTAGAGGTATGTGTAATAAGGATAAGCAAAAGGATGTGAAAAGATTTATGACTGATGAGAAATTGAGCATTTGTGCGTGGTTGAAACACATATTAAAGAAAATCAGATTAAAAAGATTTGTGAGTTTATATATGGAGATTGGCAATGGTGTTCTAATATGAAAGAGAGTAACAAAGGATGTAGAATCATAATTGGTTGGAACCAAGAAGTTGTCAATGTTATGCTGCTGCACTCAAGTCATCAAGTCATGTTATGTGTGGTTGAGATAAAAGAATGTGGAAGAAAGTTTTTCTGTTGTTTTGTTTATGCTGCAAATTCAGGCAAAGAAAGGAAAAATCTATGGAATACTCTGAAGAGGTATAAAAGTATTGTGAATGATAGTCCTTGGGTGCTGATGGGTGATTGGAATGTTAGCTTAAATAATGAAGATCATTCAGAAGGTGGTTCATGCAAAACTAATGACATGGTTGATTTCCAAGAATTTGTTTGAATGATATTGAAGTTGAAGATATTAATAGTAATCGAAGTTCATTTCACTTGGGTTCAAAGTAGGAACAACCCAAGCAATGGGATTATGAAGAAAATTGATAGAGTTTTGGGAAACACTGACTTCATGAGCATGTTCACTCTGACTTATGCCCACTTTCTCCCTCATCTTACATCGATCATAGCCCAGTATTCTTATATTTCCTAAGATAATAAGGAAAAGAATAGGGTATTTAGATTCTCAAACTTCATCAACGACAAACCAGATTTTCTTAATATTGTGCGAAAGAGTGGCGATTCAAGTACATGGGTGCAAAATGTTTATTCTTGTAAAGAAACTCCAAGCCCTCAAGGTCCATATGAAAAACTTAAGTTGGAAGTATGGGAATCTTCATGAGAAGGTGGTGGAATGGAGGAATAATCTGACATCTATCCAAATCAGAATTGACAAAGACCCTCATAATAGTGTTCTAAAACAGGAAGAAGCTATTATTCTACAAAATTATAAATCAGCCATTCAAGATGAAGAAAAATTCCTAATGCAGAAAGCTAAAATTATTTGGTTAAGTGATGGAGACAAAAATTCTAAGTACTTTTATGCAGTTCTAAAGGGAAGGGTACATAGAAGTAGAATTGAAGCAGTCAATAATGAAGATGGTGTGAGATTTGAAGGCCAACAAGTTGTCGATCAATTTGTTCAACATTTTCAAAGGTTTCTTGGAGTTGCGTACCGCAAAGTATGGAATTTGAAAGTCTCAATGCCAACACGCTTCTAATGAATATGCTAACAAAATGATTTGTGGAGTTACTGATAAGGAGGTCAAAGATGCACTTTTTGACATTTGTGATAACAAAGCACCGTGTCCGGATGGATACACCGCTAGATTTTTAAAAGGCTTGGAGCATTGTGGGATGTGATGTATGTGACGCTATAAAAGAATTTTTCAGCAATGGTAAGCTTCTTGGTGAAATCAATGCTACTCTTATCACTTTGGTCCCTAAGAGTAAAACTCCCCAAAAGGTCTTTGATTACGCACCTATTGCACATTTGCAATGTACTCTACAAGATCATAAGCAAAATTCTGACTAATAGATTGAAGAAGTCTCTGAGTAAACTTATTAGTCAAAACCAAAGTGCTTTCATACCGTGAAGACAAATTACGATAACATTTTATTGACTCAAGAATTACTTAAAGGCTATAATTGGAAGAATGGAGCAAGAAGAGTAGCTTTGAAAATAGACATTCAAAAAGCCTATGATAATCGTGAATTGGGAGTATCTGGAAAGAATTCTACATATGTTTAAATTCCCTATGCAAATGATTCAGTGGATTATGATATGTGTCATAGGGGCTACTTTCACCATCAATGTTAACAATGAAAGACATGGGTACTTCAAAGTCGGTAGAGGACTAAGACAAGGGGACCCAATGTCACCATACATTTTCACTCTTGTGATGGAACTATTTACTCTCATTCTGCAAGATCAGATTGAAAAGAATGGTAGGTTCAAGTATCATTGGGGATGTAAGGAGCTTAAAATTTCCCATATCTGTTTTCAGATGATCTTTTGGTCCTATGTAATGGGGATCTAAACTCATCAAAGTGGTTAGAGATGCAATGGAGAAGTTTAGTAGTGTTTCAGGCTTAAATCCTAACATTAGCAAAAGTAATCGTCTTTTTGGCAATGTTCAAGATAATGTCAAACAGGACATTCTAGCCATTCTTCCATTCAAAATTGGTTGCCTCCATTTACCTACTGGGTGTTCCTTTAGTCACAAAGCAACCGAGTTTCACCGAATGTAAAGGTCCGATTGACAAGGTAAAGGCCAAAGTCTATAACCGGAAAAACAAGCTTCTATCTTATCTTTGGAAGACTGCAGTTGATTGCCGCATTTTGTCCTCAATGCAAGTTTTTGGGCTTACGTGTTCATCCTTCCTAAGGCCGTGATTAAAGATATTAATAAGTCGCTAAAAGGTTTTCTATGGTGCCAAGGTGAGATGTCCAAAGGAAAGGCTAAAGTAGCATGGAATCTAATTTGCAGGCCTAAAGTGAAGGGGGATTAGGCATTAAAGATCTTGAGAAATGGAATGAAGTCTTAATGGCCAAACATTTATGGAATGTTGTAAGCAACAAGGATTCAATATGGGTAAAATGGATTCATAAGTCTAAGCTTAAAGGAGACAGTATTTGGGTGATTAACAAGGGTCAAACCTCAAGTTATGGGTGGAAACAGATTCTGAATCTAAGAGAAAAAGTTAGGAACCATGTCATGTGGCAAGTGGGTGATGGAAAGAGCATTTTTCTATGGCATGATAGATGGTGGGGACCTGATCCAATAAGTAAATTAATTCCTATGGAGACTATTGATCAAGTTGGGCTAAGTCACAAACTGAAAATCAAAGATATGATCAACAACAACCAATGGGAATGGCCTGAGAATTGGATACTGGAATTTCCAACTTTGTCTACTATCCCTACTCCTACATTAAGTTCAATTTCAAATGACAAATGCATGTGGTATACTAATGAAAAATTTGTTAATTACTCTACCTTTAGAGTCTGGAATGACCTAAGACAGCATGGTGATAAGGTGGTGTGGCATGATCTAGTGTGGTTCTCAAATTGCACACCAAAACACTCTTTTGTTCTATGGATGGCTGCCCAAGGAAGATTATCCACTCAAGAAAGGTTGAAGAAATGGTATCCCTAAAAAGATATGACTTGTGCCTTCGTGGTAGTCGCTTAGATTCACTAAATCATCTATTTTTTGAGTGCTATTATTCCAATGATATATGGTCTACTCTAAAAGAAAAAGTCGCAGAGCTCACTTCCGAGAAATGGGATGATATTATGGTTAGAATGACTAATACAAGACATAATAGATCCATTAGAAGTATTTTGAGCGAATTCTTGTTGCAAGATGTGTTTACTTCATCCGACTGAAAGAAACAAGAGGATTTCTCTAAAGAACAGAAAGATAGTAAAGAGTTGACTGTGACTATAATCAACTACATGAGACTGAAATTATCAAGTTTAACCGTGAAAAAGACCGCTAAAGTGGTGGAAGTTTGCAAAGAATGGGAAGTGGTTATGAATGAGAGATAAGATGCTCATGTAAGTGGAAGTTTGATGGGTGATTGTTTTCTGGTGGTTTGAATTCTAGTGGTATAATTTCTTTACTCCCCTGCTACTTAAGGGGTATTCGATTTTGAGAACATCAGCACTTTGGAATGCAGATGTTTGTATTGCAGGCCATTACATAGAATAGACTTCTAGTACCTTGGAGTCCCATCTGCATGATTGTTCCTATGATAACCTTCCTGTTCTGTTTCAATTGGCCCTGGGGGGGATTGGACAGGCTTGTTTGGCTAAGTAGGAGGTCTAGTCAGTAGGGATGTACCATAAAGTAGGGTCTTTCTATGTGAAGGGTAAATGGTTTGGGCGGATGGTGTATGATGGGAGGAATAGAGAGGAATGAAAGATGATCCTTCTTGGTCCTCCCAATACACCATCATAGGAGGAAATGGTTGGTCATCATGGAGGTAGAGTGTTCCTAAACATCCAAGCCTTCCATTGAGAGGGAAATGTAGGATGTTTGGCAGAGCCCCCCCATGGATGGGTAATGGATGCCTAGTGATGCCACTCTCTTCTTCTACCTTGTCTGCTGTGGTTGATGGTTGAGTAGCTTGGTAGAGTAGAGTTGTGGAAATGTAGCTAGATGGTGGTGCTTTTAAAAAGGTGAATTTGGTTCATAAAATGGCTGAGTTGATGCAGTGGAGCTTTGTCAGATATCAGCTTTGGCTGATATCACATATATGTTTGTTCTGGTTTGTATATGACCAGTGTATTCTTTGTCTTTCTGTATCAGATTTTGGGGGATGTCCAAAATCTTATCTTTTATTCTTATGATGTAATGTTTGGAGATTAATATAATTGATTCACCTTTGCACCAAAAAAGATTCTATTAAGAAATTAAACAACTTTTTCTTCACACATGTTTTTATTCTTGAATAGCTTGATTTTATGTTCTTGTACTTTGTTGATAACCATTTTCATTGATACATAAATTTTGTTTATAGTTGAGGAAACTTTTTAGGTTTAGGTGAATCAGGTTATTTATGAAATTTTGTTAACAGATGAAAAAACTATAACAAAGCCAATAAATGGAAGATAGAATTGTAGTCCAAAAGCAATGGATCTGCAAAATACCTACTACAAAGTTGAAATTCATGAAGTCAATGGCAAGTCAACATTACAACTAAAGGTTCAAAAAAAAAAAAAAAAAACAAGCATAATTCCAACAACATTTGAAATTCATAGTTAGAAGAACCAAACACATATTTATTCAATCACTTGCTCCTCACTCTTCATCTCATCAGAATCCTCAGTCGCATCGTTGTCATCTTCAGGTTCTTCTTCATCAGAATCACTCACTACATGACGATTCTTCTTGTTCGCCCTTTGTAGTGTGGCTGCATTTCGTCCTCGTTTTGCTAGTGCTCTCTTTTTCACGCTAAAGGATGTGTATATGTTCCCTGCAAGCAAGCGATATTTTTATTAGTTCACATAATCACTTGTCATGTATTACATTGTTAAAAATTAGCAAAGATAACGTTTCATTTCTCACATCATCAAGTTGGTAATCAAGAACCCTAAGATCTCTTAGCCATAAAGACTTGAATCGACTACGGGAGAGCTCATGTATCTTTTTCTTCTTTTCTTCAATTTCTTTATTTAACTCCTCCTTCTTCTCACGTGTGAATGATTCAATGGGTGTAGACAGCAAGTAATCATAACCTCCGGGTTCCTGCTTCTCCTCTTCATTTACTGTTGCACCATCAACCGCCCGTTCAATTGATGGTAAAGATTGGAAATTTTTTTCCTTTAATTCAACACACCTCTGGTCCTTCTCTACTAAAGGGATCAAAAGAATTTCTTGCTCCAAAACTTTACCGATAAACTTCTCTCTGTTTTCCAGTAACCGTAAAGTTATCTCGTGCTTGCGAATGAGAGCTTTCTGTTAGCCATGACCACATTCGGGTTAGCACAGAGTCTTAATCAAGGAAATGAAATGAAACCACATCGAACTTACCTTCCTCTCTTCATAAAGTTCAAGACAACTGTAATAGAAAGCCTCAAGAACTTTACACAAAAAGATTATGAACAGTCAGTGAACAAATTAAGAGTATAAATCAATCTTTTGTTCATGGATAGCGTACTTACTTTGTTCAGGGGAGTCATACTTCTTTAGGATACCATGTTCATCAAACAGATACAAGTTATCTATGCTTAATTCAGTTGTTAGCTTTAATTTTTTCAAGAGCCCCCCTTCTTGTTCTGCATTGTTGATTTGATCTTGAGTCATGGTAACTTCAAAATCAGTACAATAACTGGGAGCATCGTAAGCCTGCAAAAAGAACATGGGTTGCCATATAAGAGGTATAAATACAATTTACGCATTAACTATTTAAAACTTGTTAATTTACCTTAATGACCCCATCCTGTGAAGCTGCCTTCAAAAATTCCTTGTAATCCTGAGAACACGTCCCTACCGGGAGTTCAGTTATAGTGAAAGTACGAGTGTCCTCTTTTATAATTCCCTCTTTTATAATTCCTTTCATGTATAAAGTACCCTCTGATTCAACAACATCTCCTTTGAACCCTTTATACCATGGAAGCATAGGCACCACTTTTTTACCTTCTATCAGGCGTTTTAGGTTAGCAATAATGACTCGAGGATTATACTTTGGAATAAACGAGCTACATTCGGTCCCTCTTCCTTCACTTCCATTTACCAGAACCATTGGGATGATTGGAATAAGCCTTTTCAAAAAAAAAAAATAATAATAAATAAAAAATAAAAATAAAAAAACTTGAATCATTATAACAACCAACTTGAAACAATATCATATACTTTTAAAAATACACATAGATTATAAACTACCATGCAGGTATATCCTTGTGAAAAAATTTATCATCCTCTTGAAAAATATCCTGAAAAATATAGCTAGTGATAGGAGAGAGCTGAGTGAAAAGACATCTACCACTCTTAACATGATCTTTACCACCCTGCAAAGGAATAATAGACTTTAAAATATGCAATGTATACAAAACAGTAAATGTTTAAACTGTGTATCTCACCATCAGACGTGTACCAAAGTGCCCATTCGGCTGAAGAAGGTTAATATTGTTACTGCCAACATAATTTTGGGCCATCCCGATAATGGTACCGACTAGACTCACTTCACGATGGTGACAATTAGGAGACTGCTCATACACATAAGCACTGAACTGAGGAACTTGAATTTTCTCAATAATGGGCCTCTTGAAAGCATAGAATAGGATCTTTCTTTGGTCAGGTTTCAACCCATCCATCATTGATGGGATTGATCTTTGGAGATCAGCCACTACATATTGCTTGAAGTCTTTGTTTATGAAGTCTTTGTATCGGATACGCTCCTCCTTTGATTGTAATGAAATTCGTGTCATGTCTCCCTTATTACTATGTTGTAGTAGAGATGGAAACTTCAACCCATTCACCTGTAAATGGGGTCAAACCGGGGCACACTTAACATCAAACAAAAAGTTACCATATTTTTGTAATCATAACTAAATGCATCAGCTATTTATTGGGTTAATAACCTATTAAAGCATCATACTTGTCATAAAAATCAGTTCGACGTAGCAAATAAAAAAAATACCCCTTTTGGCTATTTGACCCGACTATTTTGTCCTTTATAGGCATTTTACCACTTAGACAACCGGTATCCGGTTCATAACATCCAAGTCAGCTACTAAACCACGTGCACTCATTTTAACACACAATTAAAGCATCTACCTAACATCCAAGTCAGCTACATAACATCCAAGTCTTCTCCAAATACTGAGATCTCTCAAACCTATTAAACCATCTACCTTCTTCCACAAATCTCGCCGCAAGCCAAACATCAACAAAAAACCCTCATACACTTCCGACAACGATAGCATCAAGAGCAGTGACTCAGATGAAGAAGTTTATGATGCTGACGTGGAAGGGGAGGGAGTTGAGGAGGAGACGGTGGGGGAGAAGAGGAAGACGGTAGCGGAGGCGTATTTGGAGAAGATGAGGGAGATGGCGAGGAGGGAGATTGAGGAAGAAGGGGAGGATGACGATGAGGAGGGGGTGATGTGGAGGAGAGGGTTGGAAGGATGTTGCATAAGCAGCTGATGGATGACACAAAACTGCTTCTGCTAAGAAAGTAAGCAAGTAGACATAAAAATAACCAATTCCAAACACCCCCGATTGTTATAATTGATTATAATGTGAACTGCTTGTAGCCAGAATTGATAATACGTATACTGAAAATGTAATATGTAAATTGGATTGGATGTGCTGGTATTAGTTTGGGTAAAATCAAGTTATGTTTGCTGTATGGTGGGAACGTTGACTATTCCCATGTTTATTTTGACTATTCCCATGTTTTGTGTCATGTGGAGTTTTAACCGGTTAGTTTGGACTTTACCTGCTATTGTGGGTACTAAATGTATCATAGAGACAAAATAGACAAGTTAAGTGACCAAAAGGGCTATTTTTTTTGTTCGCTACGTCGAACTGCTTTTTGTGACAAGTATGATGCTTTAATAGGTTATTAACCCCTATTTATTCAGTAAGATTTTGAAAGTTGACTGACCAATGCTAAAAAAAATCACGGTTGAAGCACAACCTGCAAGTATTTAGGGCATTGCATATTTGTTGCGTTTTTTAAAAAAGGAGAGAGAAGGTGTTTTATGGTCGAATCAATTTCAACCAAACTAAATGATATCTTTTGACCTAAACACAATGATATTCCATCAATCACATTTGACGCCATAACTGTTTATAACTAAGTTGACAAAAGCTGATAATGACAAAACCTGAGTAGGTCCAAGTTGAAGCCAGAATAATCTCTGCCAATTCAGCTCCTTGGTGAAGGCAATCTTAATTGCATCACCATCCTCGTCATCAACCCAAAAAAAGTCCTTAATGTGTTGATGATAATACTTTGCTTCTTCAGTTTCAAAAGCTTCCGGCCCCTAGAGATAATGAAAAATATTAAAAATTGCAAAAAACAACCATGTATGTATAGTTGCTATACAAAATTTTCATAAACAAACCTGATAGCTATTTAATTTGTATTCTGTTACTTTCTTCTTTCCCATTTTTTTCATACACGCGTTAAACTCGGGCAGTGTATAGAACAATAACACTGCATCATTCTTGTAAGAGGCCGTAAAAAGTGGTGTTATGAACACGCTCATAAAGCCGTTGAGTTTTAGTAAAGATGGCCAGAAGGAGTGAAGAAAGTTGATCAATAGCCCTATCATGTGTATATCATCATCATCCTACAAAACAAATGCAATGTTCTATAATGATAAAAAATCTCAGATACTTGATATTGTCAACGCACAGTAGTAACAGTTATGGGTACACACCTTACTAGCCATAATCATCGAGTGTCCATACCTCAATTCCTTTGAATTTTATAAATTTTACCAAATTGGAGGCCAAGAATTTTCATAATGTTTCGAATTTCAGTGTTTTCCAGCAATTGTTAAGGAGTTGCTCCCCTCACATTGTTGAGGAGTTGCTCCAGCAATTTCAGTGTTCCTCTATTTAATTGGTTACACAATTATGGTGAACTTTTATATTTATTAGAAAAAAACAGTAGAAGTACCTTTGTGATCGGATGTTGAAGGTGGGGTGTAAAAGGATTTGGTGGAACGTTATCTACGGCCATAGGTGCCGATTTGTTTTAGTTAGGGTTTAGGAAGGCGAGTTTTTACGGTAACCATGCATGGTATTTAACAAAATATGCAGTATTAATAGAACATAGTATTTCATTATATTTTTTCTTTCCACAAAATCATTAAAAAAATAAAAAAATAAATAAATAAAATTATGAAAGATGAGTCCTTTTATTAACCATCATCCTCGCTACTATACACATCCTGATCATCTCCTTCAGTTTTGTTATTTCCAACTCCTTCATCGGCAATCGTGCTTGTGTACGAGAAGATTTCGACGTCATACCTCGTGGGAATTTTGTGTGTTCTTTTAATGATTAAGACGTGAATACCATCTCGGCATCATCGTTTGGAGGAACCTGTAAACAAACAACAAGGCGGTTGCAATCATCACAAGAGATACAATCAACAAACAAGTACCATAACACAATATTAAAACCATAATTGTCGCAAATCATAGTTCAAAAGTATCCTAAGTAAAAGTGAATAATTAATGTATGGAAAATGATTTGGATGACTAAACTTCATGCCTAAAGATATGCCTAACTCTAAGATGATGACACATGACAAAGTTAATGGTGAGGATTATGAAAGAGAAAATATACATTCCACATGTCACATGATGAAATGTTTAGGCATAAATTTAGTCATGTGAGTTAGGTCTCCCTATCATTACTCTGTATGTATACTAATAGGAGTGCTCGATTCAGTGAAAAGTGAGTAAAAATCGGAGAAGTTATAAAAAGGTCTCAAAACATAGTTGTGTCAAGTATGTGAATTAAAAAAACTTTGGATAAAAATGCGCGGAAGGGCTTTTTTGCAAAATCATAATGAAAGGTCATCACAAACATCATAACCAAAGCCCATCATCTCTGATAAGCTACCTATACCTAGGGGTGACTGAAAAAACCGAAAAGACCGAATAAACCGAACCGAACCGAACTAATAACCGAACCAAATTTGCTAAACCGAACCGAACTACTAATTCGGTTCTCGGTTTGGATATGGGTTTGGCAGTTTGAACAGAAAACCGAATTCATATAAATATATATATTTTTTATATATTTATATATATATTTATATATTTTTATGTATAGTTATATATAAATAAATACTATTAAAAGGTTGTCATAATATAATAAAACACTTTTTATGTTTGAAATATATTTTTTTGTTAAATATCTATGTAATTATTAATTTTTTATAAAAAAAATTGTGAAATTCGGGTTATTCGGGTTAACCCAAGAACCGAACCGAATTAGAATTCAACCGAACCGAACCGAAAAACGAATTCGAATTTGGTTCGGTTCGGTTTTCGGGTTGACCTAAAAAAAATTTTTAACCGAATTAACTGAACTGAACTAACCGAACAACCCGATAACCGAATCGATCAACACCCCTACCTATACCACACTACTAGAAAAAGCGTCAATAGCAACGAAAATAGGCACCGGATAGAGGTGGCAAAATGGTTGGGTTAGGTCTTGGGTCTTGGGTATGAGTCTATATGGGAATGGGTCTAGATGGGTCATTTGGAAGGATGGGTCTAGATGGGTTTGAGTATAAATAGGTATGACTCGGGTCGGGTCGGGTTTTTTTGGGTTTTGCTAGTTTTTTTTGTTTCATTATGGAATATAATAATTAATTGCTGTAAACAAAGACAAAAAGTATTCAATATCCATTTTTACGTTTCGTCAGTTTTATACGTTTTCATCCGTTTCGTCAGATTTTTACGTTTTATATGTTTTCATCCGCTTTTTTCCTGGTTTCATCCGTTTTATACGTTTTCATCCGTTTTATACGATTTCGTCCGTTTTTATCGTTTCATCCGTTTTTATCTCTTTTCACCGTTTTATACGTTTTTGTCATTTTTATATCGTTTTATACGTTGTCATATTTTTACGCTGCCGGTTTTATACGATTCCCTCCGTTTTTACGCCTGTTTTTACGTTTTGCGTTTTATTACGCGATTCGCTCGTTTTACCCCTTTTTTTACGTTTTATTCCTTTTTGCACGTTTACTTTTTTACGTTTTGTTCGTTTTACACGTTTTCCGTTTTATGATTTTATCCATTTTACACGTTTTCGTCTTTTTACTTTTTGTCCGTTTTACGCGTTTCCGTCCCCGTTTTCCCGTTTTTACGTTTTCGTCAATTTTACGTGTTTTACGTTTCGCACGCTTTTTCACGTTTTATTTTTTATGTTCGTTTTAGCCCGTGTTTTCACCTTTTTACGTTTTACATGTTTTCGTTTGTTTTTACGTTTGTCCATTTTTAATGTTTTTGTCCGTTTTCGTCCGTTTTTGTCAGTTTTGCCGCATATGTTTTCGCCGTTTATACGTTTTTTTTTTTCACGTTTATGTCCGCTTTTACGCTTTTCTGCTTTTAACCTTTTTTTACGTTTTTGCATGCCGCTTTTTTACGTTTTCATCCGTTTTTAAGTTTTCGTCCATTCTTTTTACGTTTTTGCTCGTTTTTTCACTTTTCGTCCGCTTTTTTACATTTTTGTCTGTTTTAAACGTTTTCGCTTTTATTTATTCCGTTTTCGCGCCGCATCGGGGTTTTACGTTTTGTCGTTTTTGCGTTTCGTTTTTATCCGTTTTACGTTTGTTTTTACGCTTTTCGCCTTCGAAAACGTAAAAATAGACTAAAACGTAAAACAGAGAAAACATAAAACCGAAAACGTATAAAATGGACGAAAACGTAAAAAAATGGATGAAAACGTGTAAAAACGGAAAATAATTAAAAAAACGGACGGAAACTTATAAAAACTGACGAAAACATAGAAAAACGCACGAAAACGTGTAAAAACGGATAGAAACATAAAAAACCGGACGAAAACGTGCAAAACGGACAAAAACATAAAAAATTCTGACGAACACGTGGAAACGACAAAAACGGACGAAGACGTAAAAAAGAAAAGACGAAAACGTGTGAAACGGACGAAAACGTAACAAAACGGATGAAAACGTGTGAAAACGGACAAAAGTGAAAAAAAAAGGCAGCGGCGAAACGTGTAAAAAGGACAAAAACGTGAAAAACGAGTGAAAACGTAAAAAAACGGACGAAAACGTAAAAAAACAGAAGAAACATGTAAAAACGGACAAAAACGTAAAAAAGCGGATGAAAACATGAAAAAACGGGCGAAAACATATAAAAACTGACGAAAACGTGTGAAAACGGGCAAAAACGTAATAAAAGAGACGAAAACGTTTAAAAAGGACAAAAAAGTAAAAATACGGACGAAATCGTGTACAAACGGATAAAAACATTAAAAAAAAACCGGCCGAAAACGTGTAAAACGGACAAAACGTAAAAAACCTGACAAAAACGTGCAAAAACGGACAAAAACTTAAAAAAAACATTAAAAGATGGACGAAAACGTAAAAAAGCAGACGATAAAGATTAAAAACGGAGAAAAACGTAAAAAAGCGGACGAAAACGCGAAAAAACGGGCGAAAACGTAACAAAACGGACGAAAACGTGTGAAAACGGACAAAAACGAAAAACGATCGAAAACGTAAAACGAAAAAATTGACAAAACGTAAAAACGTAAAAAAAACTGTGGCGAAAAACGTGACGAAAATGTGTAAAACGGACAAAAACGTAAAAAAACAGACAAAAATGTGCAAAACGGACAAAAACGTAGAAAACCGTTAAAAACGGACGAAAACGTATTAAAACGGACGAAAATGATAAAAATGTATCGAAACGTAAGAAAACGTATAAAAATAGACTGTGAGTGATTTTTATAATTTTAGTTAACAACCAACTTAAACCATGTAAATATTGTACTAGACCCATGTGGGTATATTATTAGACCCAACTAGACCCATCAATATTAATTAATTAAAATAAACTAAACCCATCTAGACTCATCTATTAAAATAAACTAAACCCATTTAGACCCATCTCATTAAAAAAATTTACCCAACTAGACCCAAATTTAACCATTGGGTCTTAAATTGCCACCTCTAGCACCGGATAACATATCTCTTGTCTCAACAAGCCTCTTGGAGTCTGGAATAGGCAAACGAGGGGGTAAATTCTTCAAGAAGTTGCAATTTCAAGACTTGAAACTGGGTATTTGAGGTCATGTTTGCTCCTAAAATGGAGTAAAAACAGGCTTTTTTGCTGATCGTAAACTTATGTAATTGTTGTATTCATGTATTAGTATTTTACAAAGTAGCGTTATTGTTGTATCAAGAACATCAAGTCTTTATGCTACAGCTACTTCTTTGATCTTGATTATATCTCTATCTGACTGAATGTACCTGAAATTTGCGGGTGTGTGCAGAGGTACAACACTATTCACATCTTTAAATAGTGGAACCAATAACCGAATCATGCAGTACGAGTTATGTCCCACCGGACCGAGAACCATACTCAAGCTTTTGGCTAATGATTCAAAAATAAAAAATTTGTGAAGCGTACTCAAGCTTTTGGCTAACGATTAATAACTTTTTTTTTTTTTTTTTTTGCCACGCAAGTTACTAATAAATGTCTTCTTGGATAAGCAGTTAACCATATGAAAGATCAAGGGACAGAATATAGAGAAAAATATGGAGTTTGTAAATTATCCCACATTGATGGAGGGATTGAAAGGAAGGGTGAGTAGGGGTGTATAAAATCAGGGGCTGGGTGTTTGTCAAAAGCATCTTTGCGCTTGGGGCAATGACTCAGCTAATGAGGTAATAACCGAGGCGCGTCAAGTGCTGGTTGAAAACTATTTCCAAACCCCCTCCTCAGTCTTGGTTTCTGCCTTGACCGTCGAGAATTTCTCGAAGGGTTCCCTTTTATTAGGGTAAAACCCTACAATTTCTTTGTTCAAACATTTTTGTTAGGGTCTGAGTTTGGATTTATTTTAAAACATTTTTTTCCTGCTCTCAGAAGGCTAAAATTCCTACACTAAAAGAATGTTTGCTAACAACAGGTCAAGAATTTGTTGTCCTTTTTTTAAGGAGCTTGAAAGCCAGAGAATACATAAGTATTTATAAGATGAGCAGAGGTGACAAAACGGGCGGGCACGGGCTAAAACGGAAGCGGGTTAGAATGGGCACAGGCTTAAACGGGCATGGGCTAAACGGGCAAGAGCCAAACGGGCCCATGTTATACAAATCGCTTAATAAATTACCTAAAACGACGAAATAAATTCCTTAAACGTAATATCTTATTTATACTAAAAAACATAATTATATTATATTAAAAAAAAATCTTTAAAACGATCATAATGTTTTACAATTGAAAAAAAAAATGTGCCCGTTAGTGCCCATTTAAGTTTTTAATGGGCTATATGTGTCCATTTCAAAAAAAGAAGAGGGCTAAATGTGCCCAAATCTTTTAAAAACATGCTCATTTAGCCCATTTTTTTGCTTTTTGACACATTTTGCCACCTTTAAAGATGAGTAAAAATAATACAAACATTTATTTACACAACCCGTGTATTACAAAGGTCCTAAACTAGTTGGTGATAAAGTACGGAATAATTGTTGTATAGTTCTATATCCGTATCAAAAGTAACAATAATAAGAATTTCAAAACCATATAAAGGGTGTTTCAATGTTACTAATACTTATGCTTGATTAACCAAACAACATCCAATAGTGTAAATCCGGATTTTCAATTATAAGTTTCATAAGTTTACTATTTGTTGAAGTTGACAACAAGCATTTCTCTTTCACATTTTACCCACAGAACTTGAAGGATTGTTTGGATCAGCGTCGCTCGAGGAAACCAATCTCCATTACCAGAAACCACATCCTTCAAATTGACAAAAATCAAAATTATAAACTTCTTAAGGAATATAACACATGTCATTATTCTTGAAAAGAGTAATGTTTTAAATGTGTAACCTTTGTGTCAAGACAACCTCGATCAAATTCGCCATTCTTCACCGTTTTGACATCAAGATCTGCTTCAACAACCTAAGTAAAACTAATCCGTTCATTCTTGTTTCTACTACAAAATTGAGATTTATGCAATGGAACGTTTCAAAGTGTTCAGAAAAATATATTCTTGTTTGTACAACAAAATTGAGATTTACCCAACGGCACGTTTCAAATTGTTTTGGAAAGAAATAGCGGAAGTGATAAAACTGATGATAAAAGTGACTCAACGCCTTTGGTCTAGTGGTATGATAGTACCCCACCAACCTAGAGGTTGCGGGTTCAAGCCTCGCTGGAGACATTTTTTAGATAGGTGGTATAAAGTGTGAAAATTTGTCGTTTAGAAAAAAAACATTGATGATAAAAGTGAAGCTCTTTCGCCAAAGTCTTGAGAATAACACTGAAGCTCCATTTTAATCACCACCTATAAAAGTGACCCAACGCCTATAGTCCATTGGTATGTGAGTTGCCCACCAACCTAGAACAGTGATGATAAAAGTGAAGCGCTTTCGCTCAAAGTCTTGTGAGTAGCCCACCAACCTAGAGGTTGCGGGTTCAAGCTTCGCTGGAGACATTTTTGAGATAGGTGGTATAAAGTGTGAAAAAATTGCCGTTTAAAGAAAAAAACAGTGATGCTAAAAGTGAAGCTCTTTCGCTCAAAGTCTTGAGAATAACCCTGAAGCTCCATGTAACAATTCGCATTTTCGGGTTTTGACTATTCATCCTTCGATTTCACTATTCACCATTACTATTCATTTTTACTATTCATCATATTTTGGGTCATTATTTAAACTCAAACTTTTTTCCAAAAAATTACTATTCACACATTACTATTCACGAGTTACTATTCACCATATTTTTTATTATTTACTAATTTCGCCTAAATTGAACAAGTAAATACTTTTACACGATTTTCATGCATAAACAATGTACTCTGTACTCCTAATATATAAATATCTAGTTATTTTCAAAAATATCTAAACACTATTCATCAAAATATCTAAACACTATTCATCAAAATATTTAGATATTTTCAGATATTTTTCCTATAAATAGAAAAAAAATCAGTTCATTATTTACACAAAAAAACACACAAAACCCCCTCCTCCTCCTTGATGTCGCCACCCTCAACCCTCCATACACCCTCCATACTTGATTTTCAGGCTCCGAGTTATACACATAAGTTGAAGGCATAAGTATTCTCTACGTAAAAATTAAGTTTATTTTGTATTTCCGCGGTTGGATTAAGAGCTACACAATGGTGGATAGGAGCTATGGTTCTCAGAAATTTCTTGAAACTTTGGCAAGGATAGATCGGCTAATTCTAAGGATGGGTTTTTATTATGGGAGCAATTATGATAGTTTTGGGGTTGATATGAGGTGATTCAGAGGTTTTTATAGTTTAGGAAATGGATTTTTGAATTTAGATGCGGAAGCGCTGCCCAATTTGTTATTATCATTCATCGGTTATTATCATGTGAGTTTTTATAGCCCCACTTTCTATTACTACATTGTTTACAAACTTTTGGGGGAGATACATGCTCAACTACTTGCTTTTACAAATACAAATACTCAAAACATTTACACTTTTATGCTACGCTATACTTTTTATACTTGATTGCATAATACTTGATTGCATAAATACATGATTATGATATACCTATTTGGGTTATTCTTGAATGCATTATACTTATTTGCGTTATTCAATTCAGTGGCTCTAAATTATGTTGTTGGATGACCATTAATTTAGTGGCTCCAAATTAAGTTGTTGGAAGGCTATTAAATTAGATACATACACGAGTGGCTCCAAATTAAGTTGTTGGAAGACCATTAATTTAGTAGCTCCAAATTAAGTTGTTGGAAGGCTATTAAATTAGATACATCCCAAATTAAGTTGTTGGAAGACCCTTGTGGTGACATTTATACTTTTTACTACTATGATACATACATACATGATTGTGCAAACTATATTTTGGCAGTGGGTTGTGAACACACAGGTTGCAAGTTTTGTATGGGTGGAACTTGGAACTGAGTGATTTACAATGCCTTTATTGTGTGAACATTCTTTTAAGGCTTACAAGTTAAACAAACTCTATGAACTCACCAACCATTGTGTTGACACTTTTTTGCATGTCTATCTCAGGTCATAAGGCGATAGCTATAGTTTGAAGCATAGAGTCGCACGACATATTTTGAAGACTTGCGCTTTTATCATTTACCATTCGAAACATTTTGTAAATATTTATATATTATACTTTGGGACCTCATTGTTTGTAACTCTGATTTCATTAATCGAATGGTAACTTTTCAAAACGTCTCATTTAGAAGTCGTTTTCTATAACTTGTACTTTGTATTATGAAGTAGCACCTCAATGACACAATCTTCCGCTGCGATATTTTGGGGGTGTTACACTCCATTTAATCACCACCTATAAAAGTGACCCAATGCTTATAGTCCATTGGTATGTGAGTTACCCACCAACCTAGAACAGTGATGATAAAAGTGAAGCGCTTTCGCTCAAAGTCTTGTGAGTAGCCCACCAACCTAGAGGTTGCGGGTTCAAGCTTCGCTGGAGACATTTTTGAGATAGGTGGTATAAAGTGTGAAAAAATTGCCGTTTAGAGAAAAAAACAATGATGATAAAAGTGAAGCTCTTTCGCTCAAAGTCTTGAGAATAACCCTGAAGCTCCATTTTAATCACCACCTATAAAAGTGACCCAACGTCTATAGTCCAGTGGACTGTGAGTTGCCCACCAACCTAAAAATGATAAAAGTGAAGCTCTTTCGCTCAAAGTCTTGAGAATAACCCTGAAGCTCCATTTTATCACCACCAACAAATATTTTAAGCAACTATAATACTATATCTGCACTTTTAATTGTTACTTTGTCCAATGTGGGATTATTTTCATAGCATAATTGATTGTTTCCATTATTAGTTTTCTAGATTTTTCCTTTTAGCCTTTGATGGAGTTTCATAGCATATTATGGAGATACGGTTGACTAAACCAAAAAACTTCTAGTGGAAAAAGCTTTTCTTCTATAGAAACTATCATAATTTCGGAAGATAGAATATGTAATATCAAACTTAGACAAATTTTATCTCAATTTCAAGTTATTTTGCATTGTGGTCTAACACTTAAAGAGAAACGAAAAACAAAATCAACCTAAATTCGGTTAGCAACGAATTCGACCTATTAGATTCTTTGTTTTATAGATCAATATCATTGAAATTTTGTGACTTGTGTTTTGTTTGCAACCACGTTGATTAGTCCGGTCGAGACACACGATTTGTACAGTGTATATTTGCCTACATGTACACCAAAAGAAATGTGTCATTTCACCAACAAAATAAGAGTTCCAAATATAAGTGGTATATGCAAGATTCTAAATCTGAATTATAAAAACAGTTTCTTTTACATTATAGCTGAAAATGCCTAGTGAAACTGATTTTTTAAAACGTTTCTCAAGCTTACGAAAATTTGTATTAAAAGATAATGTGTTTGATCTACGTACTCATGTGTGTTTGACTCGCAACCACTTAGATGATGAACACCTCATCTACACCTTGAATGCCGCTAAACACACATTTATGATTCATGTTGGCTAGATGCAAGTTTTTCACCTAAAATATTTACCGTCACTAGTTTACTACGAAGTGACGCCCCCAAACACGAACTCCTGATTTCGCCTCTGAATGCATAGCATAATCAAAACCAGTATCGATAACATGAGCTGCAGAGAGGCTGGTCTGATATAATTATTGGCATGCGACATTATTAGCTTATGCTCTTTTCATTTTACCCCAGTGTACCATTAGCATCTTCGCCTATCTTGGCACACGAGACATGCCTTTAGCTCCTACAAGTAGCTAGTAACTAAACTTTGACAGAATATACTCGAGTCCCTAAATGTGAAGTATAGCAACAGGTGCATTTGAGACTTTCGATGTCTTTTACAGTTAGAGGCTCTTGATTTTGTTGAAGTCGACTACTCACTAGAAAACGTGTACCATAGGATATGTTGGTCGTTACTGGTAATTTAATTGTTACTCTGGGTAATCAGTTAACAATATAGTAAAAGATCAAATGACAGAAAGAAAACATATTGATACAAGAGAAAATTTTGGGACTTGTGAATGATCCCACATTGATGGAGGGATGAAAAGGAAGAGTGAGTGGGGGTGTATAAAATAAGGGGTTGGGTGGTTGGCAAAAGCATCTTTGCGCTTGGGGCAATGACGCAGCTAATGAGGTAATAACCGAGGCGCGTCAATTGCTGGTTGAAAACTATTTCCAAACCCCCTCCTCGGTCTTGGTTCTGCCTTGACCGTCGAGAATTTCTGGAAGGGTTCCCTTTCATAAGGGTAAAACCCTACAATTTCAGTCCAAAGCTTCACTCGTTTCTTGTCTTAAAGTTGGCTAGATTTAAACAAAAGGCGCGGAGATGGTTTTTATGTAAAAGCCAATGTTCTCAAGCACATCTGGTTAGCTAACTGGCATTAACTTGCAACTTTTCATACCCATAACAATGTATGTCAATCAAATAAACCATAAAGATGGTTTCTAAACTCAAATGGAGTATTTTTGAATAAGTTCGTGTACTAAACTAAACGCTGCCTTGGTAGAAACTAGAAACGCGTGAGTCATTGTTCGTGATCAAAGGGTAATGCTCTATATAAATACTCAAATCAAATAATTATGTTGTTCCATCTCATTTACAATACAAATTGAAGAAGACAAAAACAGCTTAGATACCAGCCCTACTATAAAAGTACAACATTCCTATAGCAAACATAGCAAAAGTTTGTATGCTCGATATCAGAAGTACCACTTGGGTCTGGTTTCTTCTTCTTTTTCTGTTAGATCTCGATATTGATACCATTCTCCTCCAACCTTACCAACCGGAAGTGGAGGCCGAACAAAAATCTCAACTGGCTTGGGAACATGAACATCTAGTGAAATCTCCATGGCATCTTCTACTAAACTTGAATCGAGTTCTTTAAGTGCTTGGCTAACCGGTTCAACTGTTATCCATCCAAGCCCAGATATGGCCACGTCACAAGCAGGTCTACAAGATGGATTTATAACATGAGCCAAATATATGCATAAAAGGAGAGGCTATAACGCCGTATTACTCTATGCTAGTATGGACTACATACCTTTGGGTGTCGTCGAATCTTATTTGTAACTGACGAACAGTCTCAAGTCCTGTCCAATCTGGTACTTGTTCTCCACTTGGAGGTGTTAAAAGAACTCCAACTTCTTTCTGCACAAGTGACAAAAATCTTGAGGTTTCATCAAGCAAGCTTTTCAATTCCAGAATGATAAAGCTTCAAAGAGGTCAAAATAATAAATTCGACAGAATCCACAAGAATTCTTCCTGTTTAGGAAAATCTTGACGGCTAGAATAACCGACACAAAGACAATTGGATAAACAAAATCTGGGGTGCTAAAGTTTTAGCACAAAAGCATGTGAAATTTGTACGTGGAAGTCATAGGTGAGTTTATACACAAATGCTAGATGTAGAAAAGTGGGTAGTGTTGGAATTATATAACATGACTAATCATAAATATAAACAATAAACATCAAGTACACATGCGGAAGCGTATAGGAAAGATTAACGAATAATTAATTAACATAAACAAGAATATGCGTACCTTTCTTGATTCTAGCCGAACAAGAATCAAATCAACAAAACTAGCAATTGAATGAACCCTAATTAGGGTTTATAGGATTATGTGAATTACCCCTTACCTTTTTGTAATTCAATCCAAGAATACTAACAACAATGTGTTAGTACCACTTTCTTGTACACACGTACTAAACCGAATTAAAGTAATGCTAGTTTTGATTAAATAAATAACTTTGATTTGGGAAAAGCTATGGATCGATCCCTATGAGAGGTTGTCGACCGAATTATGCAAAAACACACACACAAAACTATTTTAGGTTTTAGCATAATGAGTACAAGAGATAAATTACAAACACCCTTAGTTTTGTATTTATACCCAAACAAACTTGGTGAACAAGTTTGGATGGATTGGGTTTCCTCTTCTTGTGGCCGATCGGATGAGGTATCCCACAAGGAATTCCGGAACCTTCCCATTATTTACAACTTAGTCCTTTTCCAATTACATTTAACGATCGTTAGTCCATTACACTAATTACTTAACGTCCGTTATGTTATTTCATTTAATTAATAAATAAATATAACTATTACATTTAATTATTAACTGTAATTCTCATACGTAAAGTGTGCAATTCCGTGGTCTCGAGTTCGATCCTAACACACGTCTATTAATTTATTGTCCATTAAACCAACAGGTAGGTCGGTGATAGAAGATCGTTTTGACATTATCACTCTCCTTAGACAATAACTAAACTAACAACTAAATTAAGAACTACTCTTAAACTAATTTTCTTAATTCTTTTTCTTCTTGAGAACTTGAAAGGAAATTACAGTACTTATAAGAAAGTTATTAACTGCTACAAAGGTTAGTGGTACCATAAAACCCCACTACCTCTTACGAAGCCAAATAAAATGAAGACATGCACATACACGTACAATCTCCTATAGCAAGCATAAGTAAACTAGCACATATGTAGAAGTGGGGCATGTAGAATTGGTCTTCAATTCATGCACGTATCAGTCGGGCACTTGGGTTAACGGGTCAATTTTAGTCTAGGTTGACCCCAATCACCCTACGTCTATTTAATACTTAATTAGTGAAATGTTCCAAACACCATAAAAAAAAAAGATAAAGGTATATAACATACCTTGTAAAATTCATCTGCTTTATTTGTGGGTACGATATGAAGTTTTAGTGCCTTGGGCCCATAAAATGTTAAACAAGTTTCCGGAAGCGCCTGAGAAAAAGAAAGAAATGCAAATTGTAAAATAATGGGGAAAAAGAAAAATATGGTAACTGTATGGATAGTGAAAGTTAAAAAGCTGAATACCTTTAAAATATCAATCCGGGCAAGACCTCCCCAAAAGATGGAAAAACCCGTTAAGACGTCAAACTTCATTTTCTCACTTACCCATTGATCCAAAACTACCTCTTTCTGTCACAATCAACAAAGTGCATATGTGAGAATTCCACATATTATCACCCGTAATATATAATAAAAACTAGAAGGGGCAAATTTGACAATTTACAGGTCGAAAGTCAACCAATGTGTACTCAAAATGGATCGAACCTCCTAATCATTCAATTTAAAAAGTAGATTGTGTTCTTTATGATATAGTTATTTTTATCATACTTAAAACATTACATATTTATAGAATTTAAGGAAAGAAACAGAAATGGCATTTCTCAATGATAACTTGAAGGGAAAAATGAAAAAGTACATACTGTAAATGATTGGCCTCTAAGCCGACTCCGTGGAGCAAGGGCAGGCAAATCTTGTGAGTGAACCACCGCAGCTTGCCTATGATGGAGATGAACTCCAGGTGTGTCATACACTTTCTGTATTAAAACAATTTAAAGTTCAGAAATTTGTACAACGATTCACTTCACATGACAAAATATAACTATACTAAAAGACAGAAATTTTTTCACACTTTGTATAAATTATAATGTGGAAGAAATGAAGCAAAATACATACCCCTCCTCCGAGGAAAGCGTTTATTTGAATGGGGCCCACTGTGGTTCCCGGAACAGCAGATTGTATCGGTTTGTATTTTCTTGCCATTGCAGCGACAGGATCTTTATATGAAAGCATCTCTGGAATTTACAACTTTTATAAGTTACATGACACCAAATTGTGGCCATTACGTAACTGGCATCGCATAGATACCAAATCAAAATATAAGACTGGCGGCAATTCCTACCCATTAACATATAAATGGGTTTATTTTAGTTAAACTTACTAGTTATTTAAGTTACGCTACAGGATTTAGCTAAAAAGAACATGGGTCACATCGGCCGAAAAAGTATACACGTTTAAATCATTGTATTAGAAAAGTTTAAGACTATTTTATTAATAGTCACTAGAACAATAATTATTTAATACAAAACTAAGAAAATGTATAAAAGATTGTTGTCGGCCCAACCCAGCCTATTTTGATCCGTCATCCAACGCATCCATTTTCTCATGACGTTTAAAGAAGGTTTCATCCAAACCTGGGCTTATCTATGTCAAAACTGAAACAGCTTTAGGTTTTGATGGAATAAACGCTTTCATAAAATAAAGAAGTAATGTGTATGTTTTAAGACAAACAAATTGAACTTGTAACAAGCTTGGATCTTAACTCAGAAAGTAACTTACTCAATACTGCATTGATAAAGGCGGATTTCCCAACATTTGCTGCTCCCTAAAGAAAGCAAACAAAGATGTCAATGCTACTCCGTATTTAACTAAATGGTAGCATAGAAGTTAAACTATGGGGTCCACTTTCTTTTGGTCTTTCAAGAATTTCATTTTCCATGTCAATTGATTCGAGGGTTGAATGATAACCCACAAAATAAGGAATTACTAACTAGAATGTACACATCACGGCCCTTCTTCTCCTTCTGGATCTCAGACACAACTCCAGCAATTCCAACCAATGACTTGGAACTTGTCAAGTGAACGCTTAAAACACTGCAAGGAAATACAAAAAGAAGAAAAAAAAGTACTTTAAGATTAAAAAAAACAAAAAGAAAAGAAACAAGATGCAAATATGTATTTCACTTGTTTGACCTTTGTTGATTAACAAATACCAATCCTTTTTCACAATGTGTTCATGCTAGTATTGATTATAGGGTCAAGACTTACTTGAGCTTCTTTCTCATGGTGGCATCCACAACCCAGTCACCAACACAATTGAAATCTGTCCCTTTAGGAAGAAGGTCAACCTTGATCAACAACGTGAACATAATAAGAAAATTAGAATGAGCAAACATCAACTTTGACCACCGAAGGAAAAACAGAAAATGGTACCTTAGTCACAACTAATATAATCGGATTTGCACCTGCAAGATCGCGTACATGAGCCAAAAAGCTGCCATTGAAATCCACTATATCAACCTACAAGCGATTAAGCATACAACCCTGAACTATTAGAACTATAAACCAAAATATCTTGATTACAATGGCCATCGTGAGAGGAGTGGATGTTTGGATGTGTAGTAACTAAATTGTTATCGCTTTTTGTAGAAGTAAAGATGAAAATAACAAAATTTGAAATTAGGGATAGTTAGGTAATTTAGCAATTATCTAGGTAATCAGTTTTCTTATGGCAACTTCTTGCCTATAATCCAAATATAGTAACTTTGACCCACAATATCACATTCAAACACCCCCTAAGTGACTAAAAGGCCTCACCAGTTTTACAATCAAAGCTTTCTCATGGCGTAAGTGAGTTAACTTTTCTCTAAGCTCCTCGGCAGTAACAAACTGCTTTCCACCCGCATAACCACCATTGCCTCCAACAGCAGTGACCATGTGGCCATGGGATAATAGGCGGCACCTACCGCATAGAACTGTTTTGAGCTGACGGTGCTTCTTTTTCTGCACAATGACCATCCTTGTAAGAATCCACACCCAGTAAATCAAGACAATATTACTTAAAAAAAAAGTATGCTTATGGATCCTTTTAGCAATATAAGTGAACGCTGCAAGAGTTAATCATAGCATAGTGTCAACAATGAACGCAATATTAACACGGTTCAGCCAAATGCTTACATTACGATCTTATTTATAAATGCTCTAGGCATTCTGATTTCTAGAGGGGTGACTTACACCTAATTATGCTTTTATCCTTTTTGCAAATAAACCGACTTGGAACAATGTCAATCATCACAAACCGATCGGGAAACAATTATCCAAATATCAAACACAAATCAAGTAGAAAAAGTAACACTGTACTTATCGTCTCTAACGACGTTTTCAGCAGCAACATGTTTTTGTTTGTATTTGTTTAAAAGTTATTTTTAACATACTTGAATACGTATAAAGTAGTTTCAATATACGAGCGGTGAACACTATATAACCATAATGTGAACACTATACAAACCAATTATCCAAATTCCAAAAAACCGAAAACTAAACAAATATGAATAATACCAGCTGATAAGTATCCGGGTCAACGTAACCCGGAGCATCGATTTCGACAACTTGCAAAGGAGCTCCACACCCATAACAACAATACCCTCCACCACTACTTGTAACAGACTTAACTAACTCTTTTTTCTTAATCTTTTTTGTCTTTTTCTCAACAACCAAACTTTGTATTTGCTGTTGTTTTTCAAGAAAGATATCACCTCGGGTCGGGGCAGCAGGTCCGGTTCCTTGTGACCCAGCTACAGAAACTGATATTTCAATGTCTGGTTGTGACTTGCAAATGGGTTTGACCCGACCCGGGTATAGTTTGTGGGTTTTTGAAATGGGTTTTTTGTGGGGAAGATGATGGATTGGGGTGAAGGAGGATGTGAGTGACAGGGTTTTAGGATTCATGTTTTTTTTTAGAAATCTTTGTTTCTTGAAATGTGTCTTTGGATAATAATGTTTTAGGAAGTTGTTGGTTATTCTAGTACTTGTGGTTTTGTTTGTTTACAGTTTGAGTACTTGAGATTTGGAGTAGTATAGTAGTAAGTTAGTCCCTGTGATAGTTAGAGTTCCGGGTACGGTGACATTAAAAATCGATGTCATCAGCACTCATAACACTTAAAACTGAAACCTACTAAAAAACAAACATAGACACCCAACGCATACTAAAAAGCAGCGTTTTTCAAATGATGTTATCAATAACGTCGACCATGAGTCCATGACACTAAAGTGAGGTGTGGGATGACATTCAAAGTTATCCAAGACATTGAGTATAACACTGTGATATGAGATGTGGGACAACATTTGATGTGATACCGGGTTGTAGGATGACATTTGGTGTCATCCAATAATATTGACGATGACATTGTGATATCGTGTGCTCTTTTCACTAGTAAATATAATAATTTCGCACTTTTACTAATTAAGACAACATACTCAAATATTACTTTTGATTTTTACCTCTTACACAAAATTTATAGATTGTTACCGGTCGAAAGTTTCAAAAGAGACGCACATTCTGTCGTTCACTTTTCATTGAAGGTTAGAACTCTCTTGTTTAAACACATGTATGACTTGGAAACCCTTTAGTGTTGCCAACACATTTTTGGCATGCGACCACACAAGTTCAAAAAAAAAGTAAAATGCCGCTCTTCCACGGGTTATACCGCTTTTGTATGGGGAGGTTAAGATGTAACGTACCCTACCTAAGGTAGAGAGCTTCAGTTCTACCAAGGTAGAAAGGACCTCCGGCCTTTTGTAGGAGTGAGGATCGAACCTCGGTTGAGCAAGGGTTTTCCAACTGATCCAACACAAGTTCGATTATTGTAAATGAGGAAATTATTTTACATTGTCCCTTTACTTTTTGGTAGGGTGTAATTGTCTACATCTTATCTCCCCTATACCTCGCTCCGGCGGGATTGAGTATTGTTGTAGGAAATTAGTTTACGCGCCAAAGAATATTCTTCTTAAGACGATTCCTTGCTCATAGTATAGTGCAAGTTAGCAGGACTTGAACCTGCAAGCCGACCATGACAATTTCTTACAGGTTTCATCTAATTTGATCACTTGTGTTAATGTTAAAAAGTACAAAATCAATTCTATCAAATGCTGTAAAACTCATGATTATGATTGCAAGGTGCAAAAATCAGTTTTGCAACACATCCAAACACCTCAATCCCTCTAGCGATAACTTTTAACATTTTAAACAAGGCCAGAATGATATAAGAGCTGATCCACTCTGTCTTCTTCTACTGCCGATAAACGGTTAGTTAAGTATCAATAACATAACTAATAACACCAACTTAGGCATTGGTATCTATCGATAGTCATTAAAGCTCACCAAAATGTATAAGACGCTAATCATCATAACCGAAGAGTCAACCCTAATAGAAGTTCATATTTCCTACTATCAAGCATCAATGAACAAAACATAAACAACCAATTTAATTTTTTGTGCAAAAGTAACTTCATAGATGTAAGTTTATAACACCAGATAATGCTCTCATATTGGTTGCATCTCCATGTTGGTATGATGTTCATGGCCATTTGCAGAGGATGATGGTGCAGCAGAAGAGGAGTCTTGGTTGTCTTGACCAGAGTTCATTTGTTGAACGGGAGGGGCGTTGACTAGGGTCATTGGCATCACAAAGTTATCAGAGAGTCGTCCTTTCATCTCCCTGTGTTCTTGACATAGAGCACACCAATGCATGCAGCAGTGCACCAAACATGGATCACATGGTGAGTTCTGCATAATCAAACAAGCAAACAGAAATATAGTAAGACTTACAAAGAAATATATGATCCAAGCCAAATTTTGTGTTTCGGCATACAAAGTATTAAATGTAACTACTATTATTACTGCAATGACAATCAAACATCTGAACAAAGTGAAGAAGTTGTGTGCATCAAAACACACGTTAGGCTACGTTCAACCCATTTGACCCGTTTCCTTTTTAGCTTATAGCTTTTCAATTGACCATTTAACGATAAAACATAACCCAGATTAACCCATTTGAAAGTATATTGGGTCGATTTTAACAATAAACTTTCGGGTGAATATAACAGCTACAGGTGAAGTTGTAATTACCTTGAGATGATATTTCTTCTGTAGCATTTGTCGAACAATTCCGGTGTATATACCACACATCCACCAACCAAACAACACCCCTTCGCAAATGAGAAATGAAGTCCTCGGGTCAATAACCCCATGCAATGCTGCTGTAGTTGCAGCAAGTGCCAGACCACCCTCAATGAAAATAGCATGAAGAACACAAGCAGTGTTGGCTGAAGCATAGTCCTCTCTCAAGTTTTCATAATTACGCCCAAAGAGAACACACGGACAAAAAAGTCCTGTCCAGCCTGAAGATATGACATAACAGGGAAGTTGAGACAAGCCAGCAGCATGCTAAAGGAACACACATATATATTATATATATACCGGTACAGAAGTAGACAGTCTTAGAGCCAAGCTTATTTTGAGTGAAGGATGGGGAAAAAGAAAGTTACTAAACAACATTACATCTCAATACTTTTGGACTACCCCATAACCAAAAGAAAAACTTACAGCTTTCAGTATCTTCAGCACAACCAAATATACCAGTTGTCCAAGGCTCAACAGCAGGAGGCTCAAAGCTCTCGGGTAAAGGCTGCCCACATTCATTGCACTTGCGAACATTCAACTGTAAAATTAGTAAAGTCAAAAGATGTCAGAAACTTGTAACAAAACATATGCAATATCTTAACTCTTAACTAAGAGATTATCAAACAAGGAACACATTGCTCTTCGGAAGTACGAAAATACGTTAACAGATAATCAACTGCATTAAATACATTCTTGTCTGCTAAACTTGTACCCGCGAAGATTTGGTTCCTGTTATCCCTTGTATTACTATTAACATGGATATAATGTTCATATTGATTTTTCTATGGGGTAGTGGCATAGTTGGATTTCACATATAGTGCATATACCCCGGCTGGAAAATTAGAGATGGCAAGGTATTATCATTTACTTGTCGAGGAGTTTATGGCTCAGATTGTAATACGTTGTGAGAAGGTAGCGCTTCTAAGGGCTAGAGATAGACTTTCAACTTTAAATATTCAAAGTGATTGATCAAAGGGTTCCAAAAAATATTCATATTTACACTAAAAAGTAATTTCTTCATAATGGTGTTACAGATAGGCTAACAAAAAACAAATATGCAATGTAGCTGAAAATCTTGTGAATGACGCCCACTCACAAACGCTCACTCATAAACATAACAACAGAAAACTACATAACTAATAACTGATGTTCCAAGTGGGCTTGTTGCATAAGAAGAACTAAAAGAATATATGTCTTGATGAAATTTTCTCCAATTGAAATTTATTTTGGATCGTACTGTATTGCAACAGTGTTGCAAAACAAGGTCTACAAGGCCGATTAATCGCCGATTAGGTGCTACTGGGCCACCAACCTTGCCGATTCGTGTAACTAGGTCAAACAAGTCGGTCAACATCGGTCAATGGCGGTCAACGACTGTTAACGGTGGTCAAACTTGCCGAAAACTTTCAAATCTTGTCGGAAATACCCAAAAATTGTCTTGAACAAGTTTTAATCAATTATATTTGATGTTTTTATCTGTTACAAGATGATTTTCAATGAAAGTCTTGTCTAGAATACCCAAATCTCGCCGGAAATACCCAAAACTTGCCGAAAATGCCAATCCGATTAATCACCGATTAATCCCGCCTTGACCGATTACAAGCTACAGGGTGGTCAACCGCCCGACTACCGATTCACGATTTTTGCAACATTGATTGCAACATTCCATGCTTGACCACTGGTATTAAACCAGACCTTCATGTAAATGTTCAAGCAAGTGACAGTGTGATAGCGTATTGCTTGTATGGCTTATAATAATCACAGGTTTCACTCAAAACACCACTTAGAGGTTACGAGCCTAAACTGAAGCGATCCACACCATTACTTGGTAGTGTGATTGATTCCTTAATGTGAACCCTCAGAAATACAGGACAAACGAAAACACTCGAGAGAAGTGGGACTTTGGGGTTGTACTTACAAGATCAGAGCACGGGTAGTCCAAACAAAACCCAATGAACATAAAGTGCAACAAAAGGCTAGTCACGTTCAATTTATAGCACGTGTGCTTAAGGAATAGAAAATCTAAAACAAATTCCTTCACTGATATTTCACCAACCCACATGTGCAGAGTAGGAAGGCCTAACATACAAAACGTCAAGAATAATATTCAGAAACAAGCATGAGAATGGAAGGCGTCAATGTTTTTAAAACATAGATACGTTCATCTCTTTATGCTTTCTGTATAGCCATTTCATTATCCATTTAGGTTCATTTCAATCCTTCCACACCTACTTTACAATAATATATATGCTTGGTAATTGACATATATAGATCAAAATGTTCATTCTACCAAACAAAAAATCAGTCCATAATATGTAAAACAGCAAGATTTTATTTTCTTACTTTTCATTTCTTTTCTGGTTGAAAAAAAAAATTAATACTTCATACAGATATACTCGTTCGAGGGTTAAGGTCGAAAGATCCAATAGGCACTCAAACAAATCAAATAGATCCACTTTCTATTTCAAACTAGTTTTTCAAAACAATGTTTTGTCTTGTAAGAAAACACATATTATCAACAACAACAACAATACCCAATCCCGCCAGAGTGGGATACGAGGGTAGAGGGACTGCCATAAAGACCTCTAGCAAGAGTGTGTGTGGGTATATACGTGAACAAAATATTACTTATTTCAAATAACTTGCCAAACGCCAATACCTAACTCTTTACATTTCGCAAACACGGTAAACAAATAATCCACTCCAAAACGCAACATAAAAATTTTGAATAGATTATATGGCTATTTTTTTTCTTTTTTTTTTTTGGTAACCATGGTTTCCGTCCTTTTGGCCGACTAATCCACGGGGGGGTTAAACCCACCCCAACACAAACTCAAACCGGGTAAAGCCCTCCCTTTTCAGGAGGTTGGCGTGGCCACTTTGGGGGTTGTTTGCACCTAGCAAGAACTGAACTTGAGACCTCACACATCTTATCTTTTGCCACTAGGCCACCCGAGTGGTTATATGGCTATTGTGTTTGGAATGTTTGTCAAGCCATTTGAAAGAAAAAATAAATGATTTTCTACATTTTCTTAAGACGCCGTTTTGCAGACGCAATCCAAACACTCCCTTACAATGCCATATATCCAGATCTCAATTCACAACACCCCCTAAACAAATCATTTACTTGAACAGCACGTTACTATATATCCACATAAAACATCTACCCTAAAGTCAACAGATCCAAATATACCTGAGGGACTTCAATGGGCTGGTTAAGTTCACCAGGATTGATCTCAACAGGCGCTTGATCTTTGTTCAGTTTCACATATCTCGATGGATTATCTCCATCCGCCATTTCTTCTTCTTGATCTGTTAAAATTAAATATGAATCAACTAACATCAAGCCAGAATTGTGTGTCAAGAAATGAAATAAAAAATTCACCTACCGTTGACTGGTTCAGCAGCTGGTCAAACTCACACACAATGTGTGTGAAAATGGAAAATTGAGGTTTTTATTAGTGAAGAAACGAGGTTTTCTTATTTGTACGGCAATCCATCCAAACTAAAGTTTCAATCGTTTGCCGATAGTGTACCTTGGAGTTTGACTATTCTACAGATTTACTTCATTTGTACTATTCTACACATTGTTTGTTTGTTTTTTTGTTTTTTTTTTTTTTTTTTAATAAAAAAATTTAACAACTTTTTAATCTGATTCATTCACATTCAAAAAATGTGTTTATTTTTCATGTCATTAAGTGGAAGTCAGTATTAAGAGATTCTTTTTTTAATTATTAAGAGGCAGTAAGGTATCGTTTATTTTTTAAAAGGCTTTATGTCTTTATCTGAAAACTATGTCTACAGAAGAAAAAGTACATTTAAAGTCGAAGAAAAAATTTGTTTTTTGTGCTTTTGAAAGAAAATAATGAAATAAAAATAGATATAGTTTGTGTTGAAGATGTGAGAATAAGTAGGGGTGTTATAAGGGTTGACCCAGTCAGGTTCGGGTCAATTCGGGTCGGGTCAACTCGGGTTCAGGTCTACGTCATTTAAGAATTATAAATTTTGGTGTTTACACTTGAAAATACATAAAAATTAGAAAGAAAAAAATCAAACTTGGGTTAATCAGGTTGACCCGAACCCGAGTAAGACACATACATTAGACCCGAACCTGACCTTATGTAGAACTCGGGTTAGTCGGGTTAATTTTGAACCCAATTGACCCGACCTGAATAATCTTTTTCGGAATCGGATTCAGGTATTTTGACACCCCTAAGAATAACTGAACGTTTATGTTAATTTTTAAAAAGGTGAAAACTTAATTAAAAAAAACAAACAAAAACTAATGACTGCAAAAAGAAAAACAAACAAAAACCTGCACAAAAGAAGTGAAAAGATGAAAAAAAATGTTTTTTCTAAAACAACAAATGACACCTTGCCATAAAACTCTCTTATTAAACTAGATGAGGAAGGATGTCTTGACGCCTCTTAAAAGAATAAAGTGTAGTGACGAGATCAAGCTTGCCACTCTTACGTGTACATCAAACGACCCTCTTCGTTTGCTCTTCACCACGCCAGTCTTGCTCTTCGTTTGCTCTTTGTTTGCTACTTTTCGTTCAAACGAAGCAAATAAGACAACTTAGTTTTATATAGCCTTTTTTTTTAAGTAAGAAATAGAGTAAGAAATAAATAAAATTAAAAGTGGGTGAGGCTTATATGAAGAGTTTGTTTTATGTTATTAGTGAGGAGGTATTTTGAAGTCGGAGTGTTAAAATGATATGACACCGGATAAGACTCAAATGAAGAAAAATGGTGCTTTAGCACACCTTATGCTCTAATATCTCTTTGTTTTTCTTACCTTTTTTTTTAATGAGTTTTTTATTAGGGGTTTTCTTTGCTTATTTTTTTGTCTTTTAAGGTTTCAACTTTATCTTTTGTGTTAGAAGAGTACGTTTAAGTAGAATCATACCAAGTAGTATATTTTTTGCTAGATAAAGAATGTAAAAGATGATAGTAACTATGTGACAATTCGTATTTTATTAAAATTAAAGGGTTCGGTTTTGAGACTCATATATTTTAATTTTAACTCGACTGATTTAGTTAATTGTTTTAGAAAGTCTAATCTAAACTACGACACATTTATTTTTGTCAAAAAAACATAATATTGAATGTTTTGTTTATAATATTTTTTACTTTTAATTGACTATATTATAAAGTTTGTCTTTTTATATTTAACTAAACAAGTACTCGTGTATAGCAACGAGATTTAATAATGACAGATCGTTTAGTGATAAAAAAAGTTTATGGGTTATAAACGAAAATAATAAAAGTTTGAAGATTGGGGATTAAACATAATGTCTCGAAACCCGGTTCGACCCGGCAATCGGTTGAACCGTCCCGGTCAAAAAACGGGTCGACTTAAACCGGGTCAACCCGACGGGTTGGGTCGAAAACGGTTCAAATTAAACCAGGTCAACCCACCGGGCTTGAAGCGTCCCGGGTCAACTCGGTTTTCAATGTGTATTAATAGTTTGCTTTTGAAATATATCTTTTCAACATTTCCTTTTTTAGGTTCAATTTTTCATTTTTCACTTTTTGGTTTTTCCTTTATATATAGTATAGCAGGGTACCCGCGTATTGTGGCGGCGGGTACCCTGTGACGATTATAGGTCTCGATGAGGCCAGATTTCGCAGTTTGTATCGTTTTTGCGGGTGATATCTTAGTCGTTTTCGGATGGCTTTTATTGGTTAGCCGAACCAGTGGCGACACCGGTTCCCGATTGAACCAGTCGGTCCGGTCCAGTTTTCAAAACTATATGTACCATTAACTTGTTAGTTTGTGTAGGACCTTGTTTTTACACCAACCTTACGCGTACACACCTTATCACAAGATGAACACACGTTATGCTTAGAAGATGAAGAAAGAAAGATGAGAAAGTTTGGTGACTTGATTTCTATGTTTATGCGTATGATATAAATGAAAAGAAGAACTTTTATTTCAAAGGAAAACACGCACACAAAACACACTCAAGCACACCCCTCAAATGAGACTTTGAGGGGTATTTATAGTATAAGTAACATGATGCCCTAAGGCTTGGCCATGGGCCTTGTATGGGCTTCGTATGGATAGGATTGGACATGGATTGATATAAGGCTAGCTTAACTAAATTAATACCCATTTAGCTTAGTCCAATCCACGAGCCCGTTGACTATTATAATACGATATCTAACACACGTTACAAAGTTCATAAACGTGAATGACCATCACTTCTAATAAAAACTATTAAGGCTAACAATCTCCCCCTAAGGGGTGGTCATTCAAAAGATGCTCCACTTGATAAGATTTTTACTTTTCTCGAGCTTGAACTTTGTGTGTAGATATGGAATAGTCATGATTCTTTGTTCCTTCATGCTTTGTGATCAGTTAATGTGGTATAGAGCCATTTGTCAACTTCTTTGATGTAGGTGTCTTCACGTCTTTCTCCACCATGCTCACACTTCTATTTGACTTTTAATTACCAATGATGTAGTTCTCGAGTCCTTATACTTTGTAGATTCTTTGACATTGACGAAGAATCATCTTTAACTTTGTGTTGCCTTTGATTTTGGTGAGAACTTTCATTTGTTGTTGGTATGAGCATGTGGAAAATCTGCACGATCTCTTCCTCCCGTGAGCATCCATAAGAAGAAAACATAAAACATGTTAGTAATAAACGGATTCCGGCACTTACAAGTTTGAATTTCGAGGGTGTTAACAAAGATAGTGTGAAAACACAACTCTAATTCCCACAAAGGCCGTTCCTGAACCGAGTCCCACAAGTGAGATAACGCGATGTACCAAAGTACACCTACAGTTCAGATGAGTCGCTGAGATACACTGAAGCATCACCTCACGACTGTAGACCGTTTAAGACACACTAAGCATAATCCACGGGGAGTTACCGAAGTGACCTGCTGTCACACCCCCAAATTACCTGTTTTGCAGCGGAATGGAATTCCTGGGGATTGACTGTCATAGCATCACAATCACAAGTTATATTGAACGACCTAAAGTGTCGTTTGGAAAATACATCGTTGGATTTAATAAAATAATCAGAGTTTACAAAGTAGGTCCCAAATGAAAATCAACTTGTGCGGAAATAAGTTTGTACAATTCAAACGATGTTTTAAAGTGCGTAAAACCCAAGTAAGACGCGTCGTCACCACGACTCCATGATGTGTCCAAATGCATGCCATGAAGTGAATGCCTTAGATACCCGAGATAAAACATGCTAAAAGTGTCAACACAAAGGTTGAGTGAGTTCATAGAGTTTGAGTTGAAATGTAAAGCCTTTCAAAATCGTTTATGCAAAGAAAGGCATTGTAAATTGTTGAAATGTAAAGACTATCAAAATCGATTATGTAGCAAAGGCATTGTAAATCCACTCGGTTCCAAGTCCCTACCATACAAAACTTGCAACCTGTGTGTTCACAACCCACTGCCAAAGTATGCATAGTTTATGTTCAAACAGAAATCGTCAAATGAATTCACAAAATAGTGCATGACTCAATGTATCGAAATCGTTTATGCAGCAAAGGCATTGTAAATCCACTCGGTTCCCAAGTCCGCCCATACAAAACTTGCAACCTGTGTGTTCACAACCCATTGCCGAAATGTATATATAGTGTATGTTCAAATCGTTCCAAGACCGTTAGTCCATAATCGTATACCAAGTCCGTTAGACCAATGAATATACCAAGACCGTTAGACCAATGAATATACCAAGACCGTTAGCTCAATGAATATACCAAGACCGTTAGACCAATGAATATACCAAGACCGTTAGCTCAATGAATATACCATAGTACCTAACTCGACGTAGAACAATAGCACATAATCAATAGCACTTAACTCGACGTAGAACAATAGCACATAATCAATAGCACTTAACTCGACGTAGAACAATAGCACATAATCAATAGCACTTAACTCGACGTAGAACAATAGCACATAAACAAGAACAATTAATATAGTACAACATTCGGTTTTAAAACAATGGTGATCATGATAGAAATTATCCTTAATAATATAAAGTACTTGTGAAAAATAGTCGAACATGTATCTCCCCCAAAATAGTTTCAAACAATTGAAAATGGGGCTATGAAAACTCACAGTAATCCTTATAAAAGTTAAAGTACTTGTGAAAGTAAATGAAAACAGTTTGAGCATGTATCTCCCCCAAAACAGTTATGAAAGCAAGTAAAAGTAGGGGCCATGAAACTCACTTGGTGGAATGATGCGAAGACAAAAGTGAGTACACCGAGATGTAGTGTGATACGTAATCTTGACCTATGATGAATGATATGATATGTAATGAGTTGCAATGTAATGTTATGCATGCATTTCGTATGTTATTTATACCATTTGCGGGTTTTGAAAATATTACTCGTCGTCGAAAAATACTCGTTTGACGTCTTGACCCTTCAAAAATGACTTTTCAAGTTTTTACGTCAAAATGTCATCCTACAATGGTTTAATAATGATTTTTGGTGAAATTTCCACTTTTCGTCGTAAAACAATGTCGTCGGAAAATTTATAAAAGTAACAAAAATGGCTTTGGAAAACTAGTCGTAAAATGGTGTACGTCGATCGTTAGAGAACGAACTCGACTGTTTTGGAAAGTTTGTATCGATATCTAGATGTTTCAGTTCAGGAGTTCTCGTCCAAAAGGTCTCGAACATAAAGATAATAGGGGTTAAATATGGTGATTTTAGTTACCGTAACACTTATCTCGTAAAAATAATATAGTTTTTCTAAAAATAATAGTTACGGCAAGTTTATGAAAACGTGTATATCTTAGTCGTTTCAAATCCGTTTTCTACGTATTATACGTCTTTAGCTTCGTATCAAAGTATACTAATATATTTTTGAGAAGTCGAAATAATTTGTGAAGCTTAAGGCTCATTTTTGACCCAAACAATGTAAAAACAGTTTGCTGAAAATTCTGAAAATAATATATTTCGTCGTCAAACTTGTAAAATCCATAACTTCTTCGTTATAAGTCCGTTTTTATCCGTTCAAGCGGCCACGGATTCGTTTTAAAGTATATTTTCTAATTATCTAGGCCAAAAACTCATGTCTACTGTCGGATTTTCCAGAAATTCAAAACAAGATCAGACCACTTTTTATACTTGTCGAAAATAGTTTTTCTCGTACTAAACCTATTCCAATCCCTTCAAATCAACTCCAAAGCTAATCTAATCCTACCATACACCTTCTTAGGGTGTCATGGGTTCCTAGACATCATCAAGACCAACAAGTACCAAGGGGATATTTATAGGATGACCATATATATATAAAACTCCAAAAATCAAGTAAAAATGGTATAAATCACATATGTCTTGCATGTTGCTCCAAAAATAAAGAGATACTTATGAAATGAAAAGGAAACATGAAAAATATAAATGATATGCTTACAAGTATTATGATGAGGTGCAAAGAACAAGGTTTAGCCTAAACACTCTTGGTTTTTATTTCAAAACCTTATAAAGAGTGATCTAGATTGTATATAACTTGGACTTGAGAAAATTTTTGTGATCCCTTGAACACCCTTTAGATGAACCGGTTTTGAGAGGAGAGAAACCAAGAGAGAAATGTTTTTGCTAACTTGAATAATTGTGAAGAATAAATGAGATGAATGTCTTTGAGTACAAATCTATACTATCAAAATTTTCTTACCAACTTAATAAATGAAATCATCCTCCCCCCCCATGGGCCGGATTTTGGGGAGATCTTGCTTCCCAAATATTATTTTTTTTTTTATAAAATGTATTATGTATAAAAGGTGTAAGTGAAATTGTAATATTAAGTGTAACTTGTAAAGGTAAAGGGTAACTTTTTGGTACAAGTAAGTTTTTAATAAATCAAAATAGAATGTATTGAGATAATAAAAATTGTAAAAATACATTCCTTGTGAAATTTGAGTGATAAAATAATTATCGTAAAATTTTTAAGAAAAACGACGTAATATTTAAACTTTAACGATTTATGTACCAAATAAATTTGAAACACTAGGAAAACTAAAAAATATAGTTTTTATGAACTAAATGTAAGTTTAAAAATACATCGGGATCATTTTTGAAAGTAACGGATTAAATATTAAAAATAATAACTCACGCGATAACGTTTATTGAAAATTAAAAATTACGCGATGAATGTGAAATAAAATGTCATGAATGAATTATCATGATGCAAATGATGTCAATGAAATATAGACTAATCTTAGTCCATATGAAATGTACGTGATGTTATGATCATGAATTCGCCGCTAAACCATAAAGGTTACGCGAATTTGGAACAAGTAAACCAAGTTTACAATAAATGTTGAAATAATGAGGCATAAATTGTGTCAAGAAATGACCTGAAAGTACGGGTTGTCACATTCGCCCATCAAAAAGGAATTCATCCACGAATTCAGTTCGTGTTGGTCTCTCGGGTTAGGGTTTGATGAGGCAAGCCTGCCCATTCTCGAGCAAAACCCTCAAAAGACTTTTTGGTAACCGATTTTTACTTAATCTCACAACTCATCAAACAAGAACTGTCATGAGATTAGGCTAAATCGGTTTAGGTAACAACTTGTTTCTAGCTCGATCTTTGCAACTCATCAAACAAGAACTCGCACGGATCAAACCGGAAACAAGTGGTTTGAAGAAAATCTTTTGAAAATTTGGCTCGATCACGGAATTGCTTACACATATAAGCCTACTACTCCCTTCATTGCATGATTCTTCCCGAATTAGACATAGGTGATCAGGCTATGTATAATTTAGGAGTAACTATGCAATGCTTGGACTAATCGACTCATATGATGTTTGGTGTTAAGTCAACCGGTGTAAAAATTGTGATAGGGAATGACAGGGCATCCATGTGACAATCGTTATGAAATGAAAGTAAATAACTCGAAAAATGTACGTATAAATCGCATGCAAAGTGAACATGCACTTGTGATGAAATGATGAGATGCTATGATAATGTAGTTATAGTCTAGGGTCAATGATGCAACCTAGTTCTCTATAACCAAGCTCGATACCAATGTCACACCCCTAATTTACCTGTTTTGCAGCGGAATGGAATTCCTGGGGATTGACTGTCATAGCATCACAATCACAGTTATATTGAACGACCTAAAGTGTCGTTTGGAAAATACATCGTTGGATTTAATAAAATAATCAGAGTTTACAAAGTAGGTCCCAAGTGAAAATCAACTTGTGCGGAAATAAGTTTGTACAATTCAAACGATGTTTTAAAGTACGTAAAACCCAAGTAAGACGCGTCGTCACCACGACTCCATGATGTGTCCAAATGCATGCCATGAAGTGAATGCCTTAGATACCTGAGATAAAACATGCTAAAAGTGTCAACACAAAGGTTGAGTGAGTTCATAGAGTTTGAGTTGAAATGTAAAGCCTTTCAAAATCGTTTATGCAACAAAGGCATTGTAAATCGTTGAAATGTAAAGACTATCAAAATCGATTATGTAGCAAAGGCATTGTAAATCCACTCGGTTCAAGTCCGCCCATACAAAACTTGCAACCTGTGTGTTCACAACCCACGCCAGTAATATGCATAGTTTATATTCAAACAGAAATCGTCAAATGAATTCACAAAATAGTGCATGACTCAATGTATCGAAATCGTTTATGCAAAGAAAGGCATTGTAAATCCACTCGCCCAAGTCCCGCCCATAAAAAACTTGCAACCTGTGTGTTCACAACCCATTGCCGAAATGTATATATAGTGTATGTTCAAATCGTTCCAAGACCGTTAGTCCATAATCGTATACCAAGTCCGTTAGACCAATGAATATACCAAGACCGTTAGACCAATGAATATACCAAGACCGTTAGCTCAATGAATATACCAAGACCGTTAGACCAATGAATATACCAAGACCGTTAGCTCAATGAATATACCATAGTACCTAACTCGACGTAGAACAATAGCACATAATCAATAGCACTTAACTCGACGTGGAACAATAGCACATAATCAATAGCACTTAACTCGACGTAGAACAATAGCACATAATCAATAGCACTTAACTCGGCGTGAGAACTATAGCACATAAACAAGAACAATTAATATAGTACAACATTCGGTTTTAAAACAATGGTGATCATGATAGAAATTATCCTTAATAATATAAAGTACTTGTGAAAAATAGTCGAACATATATCTCCCCCAAAATAGTTTCAAACAATTGAAAATGGGGCTATGAAAACTCACAAGAATCCTTATAAAAGTTAAAGTACTTGTGAAGTAAATGAAAACAGTTTGAGCATGTATCTCCCCCAAAACAGTTATGAAAGCAAGTAAAGGTAGGGGCCATGAAACTCACCTGGTGGAATGATGCGAAGACAAAAGTGAGTACACCGAGATGTAGTGTGATACGTAATCTTGACCTATGATGAATGATATGATATGTAATGAGTTGCAATGTAATGTTATGCATGCATTTCAGATGTTATTTATACCATTTGGGTTTTGAAAATATTACTCGTCGTTAAAAATACTCGTTTGACGTCTTGACCCTTCAAAATGACTTTTCAAGTTTTACGCCAAAATGTCATCCTACAATGGTTTAATAATGATTTTTGGTGAAATTTCCACTTTTCGTCAGAAAACAATGTCGGAAAATTTATAAAAGTAACAAAAATGGCTTTGGAAAACTAGTCGTAAAATGGTGTACGTCGATCGTTAGAGAACGAACTCGACTGTTTTGGAAAGTTTGTATCGATATCTAGATGTTTCAGTTCAGGAGTTCTCGTCCAAAAGGTCTCGAACATAAAGATAATAGGGGTTAAATATGGTGATTTTAGTTACCGTAACACTTATCTCGTAAAAATAATATAGTTTTTCTAAAAATAATAGTTACGGCAAGTTTATGAAAACGTGTATATCTTAGTCGTTTCAAATCCGTTTCTACATTATATCGCCTTTAGCTTCGATCAAAGTATACTAATATCTTTTTGAGAAGTCGAAATAATTTGTGAAGCTTAAGGCTCATTTTTGACCCAAACAATGTAAAACAGTTTGCTGAAAATTCTGAAAATAATATATTTCGTCGTCAAACTTGTAAAATCCATAACTTCTTTGTTATAAGTCCGTTTTTATCCGTTCAAGCGGCCACGGATTCGTTTTAAAGTATATTTTCTAATTATCTAGGCCAAAAACTCATGTCTACTGTCGGATTTTCCAGAAATTCAAAACAAGATCAGACCACTTTTTATACTTGTCGAAAATAGTTTTTCTCGTACTAAACCTATTCCAATCCCTTCAAATCAACTCCAAAGCTAATCTAATCCTACCATACACCTTCTTAGGGTGTCATGGGTTCCTAGACATCATCAAGACCAACAAGTACCAAGGGGATATTTATAGGATGACCATATATATATAAAACTCCAAAAATCAAGTAAAAATGGTATAAATCACATATGTCTTGCATGTTGCTCCAAAAATAAAGAGATATTTATGAAATAAAAAGGAAACATGAAAAATATAAATGATATGCTTACAAGTATTATGATGAGGTGCAAAGAACAAGGTTTAGCCTAAACACTCTTGGTTTTTATTTCAAAACCTTATAAAGAGTGATCTAGATTGTATATAACTTGGACTTGGGAAAATTTTTGTGATTCCTTGAACACCCTTTAGATGAACCGGTTTTGAGAGGAGAGAAACCAAGAGAGAAATGTTTTTGCTAACTTGAATAATTGTGAAGAATAAATGAGATGAATGTCTTTGAGTACAAATCTATACTATCAAAATTTTCTTACCAACTTAATAAATGAAATCATCCTCCCCCATGGGCGGATTTTGGGGAGATCTTGCTTCCCAAATATTATTATTTTTTTTTTATAAAATGTATTATGTATAAAAGGTGTAAGTGAAATTGTAATATTAAGTGTAACTTGTAAAGGTAAAGGGTAACTTTTTGGTACAAGTAAGTTTTTAATAAATCAAAATAGAATGTATTGAGATAATAAAAATTGTAAAAATACATTCCTTGTGAAATTTGAGTGATAAAATAATTATCGTAAAATTTTTAAGAAAAACGACGTAATATTTAAACTTTAACGATTTATGTACCAAATAAATTTGAAACACTAGGAAAACTAAAAAATATAGTTTTTATGAACTAAATGTAAGTTTAAAAATACATCGGGATCATTTTTGAAAGTAACGGATTAAATATTAAAAATAATAACTCACGCGATAACGTTTATTGAATATAAAATTTACGCGTTGAATGTGAAATAAAATGTCATGAATGAATTATCATGATGCAAATGATGTCAATGAAATGTAGACTAATCTTAGTCCATATGAAATGTACGTGATGTTATGATCATGAATTAGCCGCTAAACCATAAAGGTTACGCGAATTTGGAACAAGTAAACCAAGTTTACAATAAATGTTGAAATAATGAGGCATAAATTGTGTCAAGAAATGACCTGAAAGTACGGGTTGTCACACCTGCTGTCAGGGCTGCTTGATGTTGACCCTGGCAGGAGTTTCCATTCAATCATTGAAGATCACAGATGTAAAACTTCTCATAAATGTTCTGGCAGATTGCTAAGATCTGCGTAGGACTCTAGAAAATATCACTTGTGTCCTTATTGATGAACACCAAGCGATGTCACGTCATGTGCTCCTATGAGATCTTTTGATGAATCTTGTGGCTCTAGACTCAATAGTGCATTTTGGTTTTCCTGAGCGGAGACTAGGGAGAGGGTCTCTTTCTTCAATACCAACAATCTCTAAGAGAAAGTCGATAGATTATGTAGGGTTCCCAGTAAGAATGAAACAAATCCTTTTAAGAGGAATTGAGTGGCTAGAAAGTTTAGTGCAGTGCGTCACTGGGTCCATGACGTCTTTGTCTTCAATACCAGTGTCATCTAGTGACAACTAGTAGCATATGTATTGAACCCGGTTTCTGCCCTAAGGTTGATTATGGAGGGCTATTTCTTTTCACCCTTTCTTTTACTTTTCTTTTTAATTCTTCAACCCCTTCTTTCTCCTTTCTCACATTACTCCTTTTTTTTCAATCATTCCTAAGGACTTCTAATACTAACTATTTGTGATGTCCTTGGGTAGATCCCTCCGGCTCTGGCGGATCATAGGACTGATTTTCCTATCCTTAATCACCTTATAACTCCATGATTGTCCCATGTTGCCATAAAACCATTTTTCTTGAAAATCTCTCAAAGTGTTTATGATTGAAAACATGTTTGAAACACTCCAAGAGTTTTATATTTTCATAAACACTCCCCCTTCACATGTGCTTATATTGTTTTAACTTAAATCTGCACATAGAGGGTAGAGTTCGCACTTTTTGAATTGATCGGCTCATGATAGACAATTCCCCATGAGACACGGTTACGTTGCTTAGTTAGAGAGTTCCATTGTCAGTTTTTAGGTGACAACTAGCTCTAATAACTACCTTGAAGTTGTAAACACTTCTTGAAAAGAAGGTTAGACCCATGAAAGTGCATGTCTATCACGAGTTTCTCGAAATGGTACATATACTGACTTTGATTACTAGTCAATTCATTGGTTTCAACTGAGTCGAGCTCTTTTGAGATTCAAATACCGATCATTAAACTTTTTGATCACATTTTAATCACGTCTTCTCCCCCTCAAAAATAGCATATTCGTGATATTTTTGATATCAACGGATTAAACATCATCTTTAGAATCTTTTGGGGAGACAAACGGATTTGATTTAAGCATGAATTTGGAACAATTTAGTTTTATACTCCCCTTTAATAAAGCATAATCAATTAAAGGGTTTTAGAGGGAGTTATCTTGAGCACAAAATATTTTGAAAGATTTTGAAAATCTTTTTGAACAATCTTGAAAAATGTGCTCAAGATGATGATGATTTCTCACCAATTTTAAATGTAGTGCACTGAAGCGTACACTTGATTTTTCTTTAAAAACACGAGTTTTGATTTGAAATAATCAAAAGTCATCATTTTGTCCGGGTTTCGCATCAAGTATACGAAAGCCATATTGTAAGAAATTTTGAGAAACGACATGTTTTGGAAAACATTTAAAGAACTCTCGCCAAGCATCCTGTACATGCCCGTATCATTGTTGAATGACATTTCTAGAAACTTACAGAATATCGATTATACGAGAGACATGTCGTGAGAAGAATATTTTTGGATTTTTGATTTTATATTGTTTTGTATTTTTGAAAAATTTTATATTTTTATATTTTGCTTTTGTAGGTTTTTCAAATTTTGTATTTTGTTTTTTAAATATTTACAAATAAGCTTTTGGAAAATCATTTTCAAGAAGATTCGAGAAGACGCTCTAACTCCTCGGGGTTAGGCCGCATTCCAATTCGTCAAACTAAATCGTCAAACCGTTCTTTTGGAAGGGCTTTAGTAAATAGATCGGCGAGTTGGTAATCTATCTTCACGAAAAATAATTCAACAAAGACCTTCTTCCACATGTTCTTTTATGAAGTGATAGCGACTCGATATGCTTAGTCTTAGAGTGATGAACAGGATTGCATGATATGGCTATGGCACTTTTCGAGTCACAATACATAGGTATTTTATCGAAAGTAAAGCCATAATCTGTGAGTTGTGTTCTCATCCATAGAACTTGAGCACAACACGCAGATAGAGACACATACTCGGCCGGTTGAAAGTGCAAAGGCAATCTTGTTTCTTTGAAGACCAACTTACTAACTTTTCACCCAAAAATTGTGCTCCTCTTGATGTACTTTTTCTTTGTAACTTGATCACTGCGTGGTCCGTGATCCGAAAAGGCAATTAGATCAAATTCGGATTCCTTTGGATACCAAAGACCCTTGTGAATGGATGTCTTCAGTGCACCGAAGATCCTTTTAACCTCTTTGAGGTGCCGGTAGGCTTTGCCGAAACCGTGCTAATAAGCAAACAACAAAATGAATATCGGGTCGACTAGCAATGAGGTACATGAGAGAACCAATCATGCTCCGATATTTCTTCGGATCAATAGGTTTCCCAAACAAATCGGCTCCAATTTTTGGTGATGTTACCATTGGTGTGCCAACAGAGTCACAATTATCCATACCATGATTTTTCAAAATCGCATTTGTATATTTAGCTTGATTAATAAAAATTCCACGTGGGGATTGATGAATTTGTAAACCAAGAAAAAATTTTAGTTCCCCCATCATGGACATTTCAAATTTGCTTTTCATGAGATTTTCAAAATGTTTTGAAAGATTCGGATTAGTGGACCCAAAGATGATGTCGTCCACGTAAATCAGAACAATCAAAATGTCGTTTTTGCATTTTTGTGTAAACAAGGTAGGATCGACCATTCCTTTGGTGAAATTGTTTTGGATAAGGAAAGAGGACAGTTCGTCATACCACGCTCTCGGAGCTTGCTTTAATCCATAGATTGCCTTTTTGAGTTTGTAGACGTAGTCTAGATGTTCCATGTCTATGAAGCCTTCGGGCTGACTCACGTACACTTCTTCTTTTAGAGTTCCATTCAAGAACGCGGTCTTAATGTCCATCTGATAAACCGTGATGTTTTTGTGAGCTGCATAGGCTAAGAAAATCTCGACGCCTCAAGTCTAGCTACCAGCGCGAATGACTCTTCAAAGTCTATTCCTTCTTCTTGTCTGTATCCTTTGGCCACAAGACGAGCTTTATTGCCAATTATAGTCATCTCTTCATCCCTTTTGTTCTTCCATAACCATTTGAGATCAATGAATCGAATGTCAATTGGTCTTGGAACCATATCCCAAGAGTCATGTAGACGGTATTGGAGAAGTTCCTCCTGCATCGCTTCTATCCATGCGGGTTCTGCCATTGCCTCGCGAATGTTCTTTGGCTCTATATTGCTAATTGAGCAAAGGTAAATGCATAAGTCGCAATCGGTGGCAAGTTGGCGTCTCGTCGGAATTGGCCTTGACGGTTCACCAATAACTTGTTCAAGCGGATGGTCTTTAGTCCACTTCATAGTAGAAGGATACCGTAGATTATACGAGTGCGAGTTAGATGGTTCTCGTAAGCTTGAAGATGATTCAACTGATTCCGTAGCAAACGGGTTTTCAAATAAGTCTTCATCTAACGTTGCATCGCTCGGTTTTGAGGAGGTTCTTCTTGAAATGATATGTTTTGAATTTGCTCATCACCTACTGGTAAAACTGTTTGAAGAATTGGAGTTGCTGGAGTAGATGTAGATGATGTTGATGGAGTTGGTGCATTGGTTTCGACCGTTGTAGATGCATTTTCTGTTTGTGGTGGTAGGTGATGTTGAGCGGGTGCAATGAATGATGGTTTGATCCATTTGTCGAGGTTCCACCATAGTATTCATCGAACATTAACTCAAAGAATTTTCCCATTCTTGTTCATGAGGTGTGTCAGCAAAAGTTGATGGAGCTCTTTGTAGTACGAGTCCCCGATGTGTCCGAAGTCTGCGGGTTTAGTGCGGGTTCTAGAGCGAGTCTCTCAGAAGCCATCTGTGAAAGTTCATCAAAATTCACATTCATCGTCTCCATGATCCTCCTAGTTCTTCGTAATACACCTGAATGCCCTCGAGTTATCTGAATATCCAATGAAGATTCCAATATCACCTTTAGCTTTCGGTTTTCCTAGATCTTCTCTGTCGTTTGTCGGATAGCACAAAGCGCCAAACACGTGAAAGTAAGAGATATCGGGTTTTCTGTTGTTCACTAGTTCATATGGGGTTTTATTGAATCTTGGATGGATTAGGGATCGGTTCGAGTGAAACAAGCAGTGGCAACAAAGATCGCCCATAGAAATAACGGTGCACTAGAATAGATTAGCATTGTGCGAAAGCAGGCTTCCACAAGAGTACGATTTCTTCTTTCAACTACCCCATTCTCATTGTGGAGTTCTAACAACCGATGTCGATGAGTAATTTCAACATCTTCAAAATAAGCTCTTAACTCCGATTTGTGAATTCGTCGTTGTTCTGTTCTTACAACCCTAACTGGAGTTTGAAGAAGTACTTGAATACGTTTCAGAAAGGTGATGATGATGCCTGGGGCTTCGTCTTTTGATCTCAGAAACTTAACCCATGTATATCTTGAATAATCATCGACGATAACAAGAATATACTTTTTCCCGTTAATGCTTTCAACTCTCATTGGGCCACATAAGTCCATGTGCAACTTATGCAACTTTGCTTCCGAACTAGGTACGGATTTGGGTTTATATAATGCTCTTTTGCTTTTTCCTTGTTCGCATGATGGACATAGGTGATCCTTGGTGTATTTGAACTTTGGAAGTCCGTTGACGATGTTGTCTTTGGCAAGTTTGTTGATGGTGTCGAAATTGAGATGGGATAATCTTCAATGCCACAACTAGGACTTTGTTCCAGATGCTCGTGTCATAAGACATATTGGTGATGAAGAGGCCATTTGGTTTATGTCGATAGGATACAAGTTTGTATCACGGTTCCCAGTTAAGAGATTAGTGCCATCCAAGTTTCTAACGAAGCAAGCATTTTTCCTAAAACAACCTCTAAATCGCATCACAGAACCGCCCGACTGAAAATAAATTGTGTCCCAACCCTTCGACATAGTAAACCCGAGTGATCAAATAATTTCCAAAAGGTAGATCTCCATAACCCATGATAGCTGCTACATGATCATTTCCAAAACGTCCGGTTCCCATGAATTTCCAGACGGAATTGATCGCAGCCTTCAGATTCCGGTTATGTGCTTGGAGCAACCCGAGTCGACGATCCAAAGACATATTTCGATAACCCGCCAATAATGAAGAAGAAGATTTTGGAAACCGTTTTGATTTTGGTTCCGTTGGGTTAGAGGTAAAATCGATCACACTCAAAGAAGTTTTCTAATGGGTATTCTGGTTGGTCACTCATTGTACCATTCTGGAGTGTGAAAATTCTACCCGTGGGTTTCCAAATGTCATCCTTAAAGTAAACATTATGCTCCCTATCTGTAGTGTAAAGCCTAAGTCTTGCAACTAGTCTTCCTATTCGTTAAGCATAAGTTCTTTTTGGAACGTTCTTCTTAACAGGATTATCATTCACATTCTTAGAAACACAATCATCTTGAACATTAATTAAAGATTTCTTGCAAGTTAAACAAAGAGATTCAACACATTCATTAGACTTAGCAAGTTTCATAGGTTCATTACATTCAGATGAAATGTCTTTCTTATTATAAAGTGGTAAATTCCTAGGGTGTTCTTCTACTTTCTTCTCTTTATTCAAGCTACTACTCTTAGAGGCATGCGAGACTCTATTGTTCCTTGTATTGCTCTTAGGCTTTAGTCTGCTGCTCCTAGAGGTGCTTTCTAGTCCTGTAGAAGGTAAGGCACACACATTAGGATTCACATTTTTATCTAGAGAAATGGTTTCAGCTTTCCTAGTCTCTTTAGAGTGTTTTTCTAAACTTATGTCGTTTGTTCCATATGTTTTAGATGTGGAGGCAGACGCATTAGTGGTACTCATCTTAAAAAGGCCAGGTGCTAAAACTTTTGGATTCTCGATAACCGCTTTTCCTTTTTCAACATTTTGTTTAGGCAAGGCAGGTGGAGTGACTGGTTTTGATAAATCATTTTTCTCATTTACTTTTGGAGGAGGCATAGAAACAGACATTTTTGGTTTGAAAACCGGTTTGGGAACATTTGCTTTCTCCTCAGTCAATGGTTTTGTAATCTTAGTATCCACTGTCTTTCCTTTTTGACATTCCAAATTGAGCCCTCAAAAGATCGTTTTTCACTTTCATGTCATTGTAGGCACGCTCATACGACAGTTTGTCATACTTGCATTCCTCAATTTTTCGATCAAGTTGTTTAAAATATGATACATTTTATTTTTCAAGTTTTTCAAGAGCTTTTTCATATTTTGAAACAATTTCGGAGGTCTCAAACTGGAGTCTTTCATGATCTTCAACAGAATATGTTTGTAAAATAATGGACATAATATTAGTAGTCAGAACATCTTCGAAGAGAGAATCATTTAAATTTTTCAAAACTTTGATGTGTTCAACACTTTCATTAGCTTGCTTTACCAGGGATTTATGGTCCTTGGCAAAGTCAGCTGTTTCTTTCAAAAATGCTTGTTCAAAATGAATTACCCTTGAGTTGATGTTATTCACCGAGGGGCAATTTCAGTTTCAAAAAACTTTTTATTTTCATCATCAAAACTAGAAAATCAGATGTTAGTTGTAATATTGGTTTTAGATTTGACAGTCTCTTGAAGTCTCCCAATTCTAGTTTTAACATCGTCTAAAATACTTCTAGCATCACTTGTGTTAAAAGGATTGTTTGAAGACATTTGTTCGATTTTCGAAAAAGATTTTGAGGGAACTACAGGAGTTGCAACCGGTTTTGAAACCGGTGTTGACACACCGTTTGAAACACTGGGTGTTATGGAAAACTTTGATTGTTCTTTTTGAGAAACAAAAGAAATACCATTAATTTTGTTCCATTTGTTATAATCAATTGGTTTGATTTCGGATGATTTTGTTTCGTTTTGATCTACTCTCCTCATATAGTTCTAACGTTTCAAGAGAATCATGAACAATTATGGGTTCATGCAAAGGTTTTCCATTGTTCAACACATTCGTTCTTTTCGAGCTTTCTTGAGGAAACAAGGAGGTGTGTTACCAAGAGCCATTTTTGAGTAGTATGATAATACGGATTAACTTAATTAATCAGCATATTGGTTGATTTGGCTGAATGACCTGTTGTAACAAGCAAATTTTCCAAATTTTTATCTTCTCATTTTTATCAAGAATTTCATCTAGAAGAGAATCTTCTCGCTTTGAAAATCGGTTATCAACTTCTTCTTCTCTTTTTCAAGATTAGAAAACGTTGCTTTTTATTTAGAAAGTTGGTCATTTAGATCAGAAATTTCCTTGATTAAAGATTTTATTTTCAAGTTCAAATTCACATCAAGTGTGTCATACTTGATTTGCAATTGTTTTTCTTTTAAAACGGAATTTCGATAACCAGTTTCTAATTCTGACTCTTTGTTTTTATGAAATTCAAAAGCTTTTGCGTTCTCCTTGTAACTCTCAAGCTCAGAGGTCAATTTAGCATTCGCGGCCTTAACTTCGCGATTGACCGTTTTACTTTCTCGATTTCAATGCCACAGTTATTGATTAATGTTTCAAAATAAGCACGTGTTTCCTCATCATTCTCAGTGTTTTGTGCCACACAGCCTCCACTAGGATCCACATCGGAGTTTCAGAGTTAGTATTGCTACAACTCGGATTGTCCATGTATGTATCATAAGTAGGTGCGGATGTCACGAATCGTTCGTCATGAGTAAACACATCAAATATGACATTGTTATAGCATGGATCAATGATTGGTACCTCGAGATCTGCGTTGGCGTCATAGACGTGAGGTGCGCCGAGTCGCTGTCGTACTTAGTCTCCTGTAGATTTGCCATGAAGATGCAGTTCGCATTGATTTCCTCTAGGTCTTCCAAATCATCCATAATAGCCATAAAGTCATGTTCCTCAAAGACTCAATTGAAGTCCGATTGTTCTTTTGTACCAACATGATAGCTTTCTGAAGATACGCAAGATCCTTCTTTTTCGGCTTAGTTGGACAATTCATTGCCATGCGACCCACTCCTTGACAGTTATAACACTTAACATGATTACCCTGATTCATATTTCCATAATTCCCAACGACCGAGTCGCAACATTCCCATTCGATTACCCACGCTCTATTCCCAACATGTTGTCCCATCTGATTTCCAACATTCTGACCCAACTGATTACCCTGATACGGAACCGCCTGATTACCCATACGATATCCAGTAGCATATCCCTGTTGATTCCCTATAACTCCAACCATTTGTCCTTGATTACCCATATTCAAACCCGGCTATGCAATTTGCTTGTTGCGAGTGTTGGATGAAATCCTTTGGTTGTTGTTAGTTGGTGTGGAATAGCGACTTCTGAATGATTTACCCAAGAATGCAAATGCATGTGACAAAGCCTCTTCTTGTTCAGTTTCAAGATCATTGATTCCTTGTTCCCGTATTGTGGATACCGTTGTTGTTGAATGACTTGTTGTTCTGGTGGATAGAATTGTTGTTGAGGGAAAACAACTTGTGGTTGTGGAATGTATTGTTGCAAGTTGTTGTTAGTGGAATATGATGAAGCTTGTTGTTGTGTATTCACTGTAGTTTGAGTCTTTGCAATGAGTGCCAATGGATCATGATTCTTAGCCAATCTTTCTTTCCTGACTTCATTCACTTCAGCTTTGGTTTTGTTTCGAGAAAATCGTTGAGTTGATCAAAGTTCACCTGATGTAAGTCCTTTGTTTGGTTGACAATTGTGACATATCGTCCCCATTCTTCTGGAAGATTGTTGAGAAATTTGATATTGGTCACGATAGTTCTGGGTGCCAACTTGTTTCTCGACTGTTCATCAAAGTGCAAAACCTTCCATAGTAGGATTCAATGGATTCTCTTGGAGTAGATGTAAACCTCTCCCATTCAGTTAGCAACTTGTTCTCCATATCTTGTTTACCAATTTCGGTTCCAAAACATAGCCGTCTAACAAGTTCCCACATATCGAAAGCGCTTCACAACCTGCCTACAAAGCAAAGATCTCTTGGTAAACACAGTTGGACAATGTAAATTGTCATGTCATATGCTTCGACTTGTTTCTTATCCTCTTCAGTGTATTCTGATTCATCTTGAGTATGAAAAGACGGTGGGACGGGAGGAGTTGCATTAGGATTTCCAGGGTCTTGAACTTGTCGAGGCTTGAAGGGTCCATTTTTAATGGATTGAATCATCAGTTTTCCATTAGGTTTGGTCTTGATGTAGCGAAGCATACGACTTGTCCATTGAAGATAACCACCTTTTTCCAACATAGGAGGACGGTTTTCGGCACCGGCTGTATGAATGTCTTGTTGAGTTGCCATTGATGAAGGTATTTTATGATAACGTTGATGTAGGATCTATTCAACGATAAAGGAGTTGTGGTTGATGAAGATTAAGCTCGGTTGTTGTAGTGAAAATATGGTCTTAAAACTTAAAAACCTCAATAACTTCTTTTCGGAGCGTTTTTAGGACTTGAAAGGTTAGCTCATTCAGTGTGCCAATCTCGTTGTTCTCACGGTCGTTTTGATGGGTAGAACGCTGAAAACTGAGTTACGGTTCAAAAGTTATAGCCGTTTGAAGTTTTTGCTGAAAAACTTACTCGTAATCCTTAAGCTTATGCGTAAGCTTTGGTTGCTTAGGCGTAAGTTATGTTCCTTAGGCGTAAGAGTTGAACCTTAGGCGTAGATAGTGACCTTAAGCGTAATAATTAATGCTTATGCGTAGAAATATTCATACGCGTAAGATGTTACTCTTAGGCGTAAACTATATCTTACTCGTAAGTATTAATGCTTATGCGTAAAACACAGTCTTAGGCGTAAGATTTAAATCTTAGGCGAAAAACCGCTTAAAAAACAAGAACCGTATCTCTAGCTTATCCAAGCTAGTGAGATTTCAAAGTCAAGTGTTCCACAAACTTATCCAAGTAAGGGAAGCACTGAGTCACCGTTGTTGCACGAAGATTGTTAACCAAATGCTTATGCGTAAAAAACTAGGGTTTTGACTTTGCTTACTGCCAGAAAGAGGGTTTTGACTTTCTTTCTTACGCCAGTAAAAATGTCCAGCTTTCCAAACGATTTCTTATGCACAAACAGATTCCAAAACACTCAAATACCAAGAAATATTTAACCTTTATCACCCAAAGTGCTTTTTCTGCTTATGCGTAGAAATGAACAACAAAACACACGAAGTTTAAAACTAAGAAAACACGTAAAGCTGAACTTTTTCAAAAACTAGAATCCTTAACACTATAAGAACCTCAAACCATAAGAATCTTGAAGATTTTAGTGCAAAATTAAAGTTTTAAGCTGACAATATTGAGAACTAAACTAAGCGTAACAACACAAAACAATTTCAACCAAAACACTCCTAAACCATTGTTAGGCGATTGATACCAATTGTAGGACCTTGTTTTACACCAACCTTACGCGTATACACCTTCAACACAAGATGAACACGTAACAAACACACAAACACTATGCGTAAATAAAGAAAGAAAAGATGAGAAAGTTGGTGACTTGATAATATGTTATGCGTATAAGATGAAAAGAAAAACTTGTTATTCTTGAAAGAAAACACACACACACACTTTCAAGCACACCCCTCAAATGAGACTTTGAGGGGTATTTATAGTACAAGTAACATGATGCCCTAAGGCTTGGCCATGGGCCTTGTATGGGCTTCGTATGGATTGGATTGGACATGGATTGATATAAGGCTAACTTAACTAAACTAATACCCATTTAGCTTAGTCCAATCCATGAGCCCGTTGACTACTATAATACGATATCTAACACACGTTACAAAGTTCATAAACGTGAATGACCATCACTTCTAATAAAAACTATTTAAGGCTACAGTTTGTATGAAGCTTTGTGTGTTTTATTAATGTGTATAATAACAAGTACTTTTCATTTTAGAGCGTTTTAAAAATAACATTAATTACGGAGTAGTGTGTTTTATTATTTTATATTTTGGATTATGTTGTAGCTTGTTTAAATTGTATATTGTGAAAATTTTACTATACTTTTTAGTAAGGGGTGTTTTTTGTTGTATTTACTTTGGTAGATATAATTTTATTTGGTTGTACAATGTGAATAAATCATTGTATTTTTAAGTAATGAGTTGTTTTAATAAGAATATCAATTACACTATACATTTCTCTCACCTTTGACTTTTCATTGTATTTTCAGGTCGTCCGAATCTTATTCAGATTCAGAGCATCTTAATAAGCAAACAACATCTTAGTAAAGTCGGTTACATAATTATGGTGACTAGTAAAAAAAATACACTACAATTTTTTCGCTAAGGGACATGTGCCCACTCTACCCCGTCCTGTCACTGCACCTATCTCTTAACAATTTTATTTATTTTATTATTTTATTTTATTTTATTTTTTTGTACGACATCTAGGGTTTAAGATACATATTTTGGGATGACAAGATAAAAAAGCAACAAACAGTGACCTGAATACTCATTACGTTTCACAGAATAACCTTGTCCGTCTACATGTTTTTATAACCGAGACTCGTTTTATTGAGGATGTTAACACTAAGGTTGTTTACGAGTTGAGTTCGAGCTCGAGTGATAGTTTAAGCTTGAATTTCTCTTGATAGATTAAAAAGTTTACACGCTACATGTTTTATACGCATATGCAAAACTTAAAGAAAGACGACTTTTGTTTTCGATGATGTTATAGTCTTCTAACTTTTGTGTTTAATCCATTCATAGACCTATGACAAAATTTGAAATTTAATGACGGTATATCTTTATTTTGTCATTCGTTACAATCATGGTTAGGTAAAAAAGTTTTAAAAAATGTAATATAATTTCTTTTCCTTTTTTATGCACGGATCTTACCTATTAATATTTGGATTAATTAAGGAACCACCAAAAATTAATAACTACACTTTGGCATAAGGGTGTGCACGGTCCAAAAACCGGACCGGACCGAAAACCGATTTCGGCATAAACCTTAGACCGAGACCGGACCGAATGTGATCGGTCCGGTCTTGGTCCGGACCGGTCCGGTCCAAATTAGCCCAAATTCGTCGGTTTTGGTCCAGATCGGACCGGACCGGACTGGACCGAAGACCGAGGACCGAATTAGCTCAAATGCCAAGACCGCGGACCGGACCGAATGTGGTCGGTCCAGTCCGGTCTCGATCGGTCCGACGGTCGGTCCGATCCGTTCGGATTGTATGCTCACCCTTACTTTGGCATCTTCAACAACAACAAAAAAAGTTGTTAAGTTCCACCAATGTGTGTGAAGAAGACTTGCACTGTATTCTTGAGTTTCCTTATTAAAGAAAAGTAAGAAAAGTAAAATAACAATTTCCTTCTAAAATTGGGAGAAAACATTTTACTTTAATATTGAACAAAATAACACTAGGTTTTATTCCATTTTTTTTCTTTTCCTCCTTAACTATTAGGGTATTGGCATGGCCATCGGTTTCATGTTTGCCGATCGGCATCAACAATGCAAGTGAATCGGCATCGTTCGGTGTGGGATGGAAAAAGGAATAATCGGCAAACATTGCCGATTCTACATGCTCACCAAAACTAGCCGTTGCTAGTCAAATGTTACCGTTTGGGTGCATTACATATCTATATGTTTATGTTTATATCTATGCATATACATATCTATACATCTATCGATCTATATATCAGAGGATGGTGGTGGCCGGAGTGGTTTTGGACGGTGGCCGGAAGTGATGATGGGCCGAGCAAAGACATAAATGGAGATGTACTACTATTGTTGCATGATGTACAAGTTAGTATTCAAAAGCTTGTGGCTACAGAAATGGAGATGTACTACTATTCAAAAATGGAGATATACTACTATTCAAAAACTTGTGGCTGCCCTTCTTAAATTTAAGAGATGTACTACTATTGTTGCATGATGTAAAAGTTTAGTATGTGTTATTGGTTTTGAAATGGATATCCAAAAGAAAAGGTTTAGAAATTGATATAATTATAAATATAAAAAAATAAAAATAAAATTAGATGAGTTATTAGTTAGGCATGGTTGCCACTAAAATATATTGTTAGGTATGAGATTGATATGGGATGAGATGGAAGGATATAATTGGTGGGTGATTAAGCATGAAAAAATGATTTAGGCATGGTTGCCACCACCCTTACTCAAGAACACACCCTCTTATGTTTCATTTTCATTTACTTTTATTTTATTTCTTAACCCAAACTCGAGAAAACAATAGCTGGACTTGAGTACTGGGTTTTTGTTGATGTAATCATGTAAGTATGTTATAGGTACTAACCATATATTGCAATATAGTTATGAATGTTATTTACGTAGTGCTTCAAAAATTTATCACCAATTCCAGTCAAATTGCTAGAAATTCCAAAATCGGTTCGGTTTGTGCCTCAAACTAGAACTTGATAGAAGTTTGGTACGAACAATTGCATATATATGACTTGATAAAATCTTGTCTCATTTGCAAATTTACTTAAACTTGACATGAGTCACGAGTCACGAGTCACGAGTCATGACCATATACTAGAGTAGTTTGCATCTACTCTTTTAACTTTTTTTGTTGTATTTTTGGTATAATGAAAAGTTTTAAAAACATTTAGATGACTTGCTTTTTTTTAGAAGTCATATTGGTCCCTATGTCTTTAATTTGGGAGTTGATACTCTCATCACATTTTTTGATGCAAATACCATTTTACACAAGTTATAAGGCTCACTGTACAATATTGTAATGCACAGTTGTAGTATTTGCTTCAAAAAATCTCAACCATAGCTAAAGAAGATGGCATAGTGGGGAGTGGGGGACCAAATTTCGTCAAAGGTGATCCAGAACATGGCGCCTTTGGCAAGTTTGCAGGGCGCCCGCCCATTAAAATCTAAGTGTCACTGTTATTAGGTAATAGGGTTTAGTCCAATGGTATACAACAAGTTGTATCAATTATCACCACTTCAGTCCATTTGCTTATTCTTATGTTGAGGATGACAATATTTCATGAGAGAGACGAGCGAGTAAGAGATTAGGAAAAATAAGAACGAGGTAGGCCTTTTAAGTGGTCTTTTAGGGGCATTATCAACTCTTTAAGAATATTTATCTTGTTTATTGTAAGAAAGATGAAAATACAATGAGAAAAACTTAAAGCATTCCATATCTTCAGCACAACCATATATACCAGAGAAGTCGGTCATTCACGTAAAAAGGTAGGTTTAGCAGCCAGTATAACTCTTAAAACCACACAAACTCCAACTTACAGAAGATAAAGAAATGAAGATCAAAATATTTTTTCGCAACATAATCCATGTTAGACCAGAAGCAATAACCTATCAGAAAATTATGTTCACAATTAATCACCCATCTCCAACAGACAAGACAAACAAGTGGACGACTAGTTTGTCAGCTAGAATACTCTTGACGGTTATGTGAAACACCTAATTATGCTCATTAAGTGCCTAAATAAAGCCATGAATTGCAGTATTTTGTGCTTTAGTGTTACAAATATTAACTTTTTTTTTTTGACAGGTAACTTTCCAACTTAGGTTTTTACCACCCCTCAAATCAAGGGGCCCTAACTACCACATCGCACTGCACTATGTTGTCTTAACCGGCCCACGCCAAGATGTATGGCTCTCGTGTCGCGAGGAAACCGCATCAGCCTCAAATCGGCACAATGTATGGTCCGGTCGATGTTGTCTTAACCGGTCCACGCCAAGACAATGTATGGCTCGGTGTCGCGAGGAAACCGCATCCACACAAGTTTCCTTGCTGGAGTAACGTCCGGATGAAAACCCCGAAGTGAGGACTTCCCGGTAGGTCACCCACCCTAATACTACTCTCACTTGTGGCTCGCTTAACAATCTAAGCTTTGACCACTAGGCCACATGCCTGTTGATACAAATATTAACTGATTCTTTGCTATTTGAGTTGGACCATATGTCTTGATTAAACGGCTTTTAATTTTGGAGGTCTGCTCACACTGTCCATATCTAGCTAGTTGTTGCCATCTCGTAAACACCCCCATAGAGCCAACTAAACAGCTCAAACTGCTGTCTTAACATATAAATGGTCATTCTCCAACTCTTTTAGTTTAATTTGATTTTTGTGTTCCGATTTCCAGATAATTCTTATTCTCGCTACTTTTGTCTTATATTAAGCATTTTTTCAATCAATAAGCTTAGCCAAACCATCCAAAGTTTTGGTGTTTGTTTGTAACATTGGTTTAGAAAAAAGATGCATAATCTATTCAGAAAGCATTTTTAGTTCAATCTTTCTAGGTACTTGATAAGCTTATGTTTTTATAATTGTTATATGTTAGTATCCATATTACATAGTTAAGGGGGTTAAGTGTATGTTTAGCATAGTATTAGCATAAAATAACCTGTAGAGGTTAGTTTCCTAATGTTTAGGATTAAAGTCGGTGTCTGGTTAATATAAATATATAATTGGTCCAAATCTCCCCTCATTCTCTATAAAAAGAGGTGATTCTATTCATTATTATTGTGCAAGTTTCTGTCGACATATTTTTTCAGGTTCTAAAGTGAGGGTTTCGGTTTTCTTCTTGATCGTGTTTATTCCGCGTGCTAGTAAACCAAGTTGATATAGATGCATGGTCGCATGGAGCAAGTGAAGAGAGCCAGACTGATCCACATAAAACAGTTAGAAGATGTTCCCGACTTGATTCAACATATACAATCACTATTACCCGCAAAAGAAGCAGCCCGTACATGTGTCTTGTCTACACGCTTGGTCTACCAGCCCCACCCTCAGGTTTTGTCCATTCGTTGACTCTTTAAGCAAAGAACAAGAAACAAAGTACATGAGGTTGATCTACCGGATCTTACGAAGGTATCACCGAGACAAAATACCAATCACAGCTATTGATCTTCCGTTGCGCATTTACAATAGATATACTAGTGGCGCTGAAAAATCAATTAAGCAAGTAGCTTCCAAAAGTTCTCTCAAGGAGCTTTCCCTAGCAATGTTGGCTCCATCATTTACTTTACCTGATGAGATATTCTCAAGTGAAAACCTAAACACATTAAGTATCAAACTTATACAGCCCAAGCCTTGTTATCATATCAAGAAAAATTCCCTTCACATAAGTAGCAATCCTGTGATCGACTGCATGAACCTACGAGTACTAGAGTTGCTTAATGTGCACATAAGTAAAGAGGTGCTTCATAAATTATTATCTACTTGTAAGTTACTTGAAAAGATCAACCTTGAGTTACCTAATAAGCACCCCCACATAACCAAGGTAAATAATCTCCGTTATCTTCATGAGTTAAAAATAGCTACAATAAATAGTAATCTTAATTTGGAAATTGATGATGTCCCATGTCTACGCTCGCTTTTGTGTGACGCAAGAGACACCAGATATCTTACTAGGCCGATATTATCCATAATGCACACAATAGGGAGCTTGAGAGAGTTATATTTGGATAATGTGGGGTACATGTTTGATGCACTTTTTGACGTGATCGAATCCAGGTTTCCATTTCTAGAGAGTTTGACCCTTATATTCGCGTGGTGTAATGTGAAAATCTTAGATATCAGAAGTGTTACATTGCAGAGCTTGAAAATAAGTTTCCGGGAAGAAAAGCAAATACAGGTATCAGTTTATGCTCCAAAATTACTTTTTTACGGGTACACAGGCAAAAAAGTGCCTAATCTCTTGTTTCCAATCATTGCTCCGGAACAAATTGAGCTATCTCTGACATTGAATTATCCCACCGATCATTTTTTCTTTCTTAAGATGAGGGAAGCACTCAAATTATCTAGCAAGTTTAACATTGTAATACACCGTGTTAATTTGGGTGTTCATGCGTCTTTCAACATTGATGATGTGAGAACAATGGTTCCATTTCCGGCTACAAATGTTAAGAACCTGATTCTTCAAAGAGATCCACAAGTAGGCTTGCAGGAGAACTCACTGCTCCTTGATGCAGTGTTTTCTATTTGCCTTCCCATGTGCGTAAAGGGGGATTATGAATCGAGGATCAGAGTCGCTAACTACTTCTTGAAGCTAATTGTAAACGGTGTGATGGAACATTGTGAAATTAGAAATCCTCTCAACGGAATGTGGGTAACACTAACAAGTTCTTCTTTAAGTTTGCTTGATATAACGACTCCTGGTGACGGGTCTAATTGTGAGTTCAAACTTAGCTGGTGTTCAGCGTAGAAGCCTGCTTGCTCATCTTCACTTGTATTGGTTATTTGTTGTTTCAAATTTTCAAATTATATCCAAATTGATTTTTCTTTTGTACTTTGTTATTATTTATTTATAGTAATATAACAACTGAAGTTTATGTCAAAATTTCGATGTAAAGCGTTTCATGTGTCTCAGATAGTATTTGTTTAACTTATTAGTAGGACATCTGCTAAAAATTACTGTATGAGTCAGGAGTTACTTAATGTCTTAATTATGAGATTTAGCTCAATGCTTGTTTAGACACAGCAAAAAACAATTGTTACGAAATTTTGTTGTTGCAATTTAGTTTAACAATCGTTTAAATCTAAGTACAACACCCGCGTTTTTTTGTTTCTTGCTCTTAAACTAATTACTGTGTTCTATGATACTATTTTAACATGAGATTGTCGTCTAAAAATGACTAATTATATTAAGTTTTAGTATGCAATATGAAATTCATTAGTGTACGGCAAATTATGTACCATCGTATTCGTATCCCACCAAAAGGTCCTTGGTGGCAACTAAAGCTCAAGTCTAAAAGTCTCAAATACTTTCATGAGCTCTGGAAAGAAACATCATATCAGATATAATAAATTTGCTAATTCTTATGCTGAAGACAACGCTTGGATAGAAATAGCCGAACGCTCTTGTAGTTGTTTGTAGGTTGTTGGAGTTATTAACCAAAACAAGGTGAAAGAAACAAACTTATGCGGCCACTTCGTGACTCAGCTTGTGACCGTACATACATAAACAAAACAGTTTACAAGTGAAACAACCAAGACTTGTCCGAATGAACTTACAACTTTTGCTCAAAGTTACATCTTTCATATAACGCAAAATTAAGATTGTGATTTTTACGATATTAGTAATACATATAAATTTCATATTACTTTTGTAGAAACAACAATGATAAAAACATAAACAGCCGATCCAATTTGCAAAAACAACTCTATAGATGTAGGTTGTAACACCATATAATGTTGTATCATAGTGCTTGCATCTGTAAGTTGGTATGATGTTCATGGACATTTGCAGACGATGATGATGTAGAAGATGAGTTCATTTGTTGAACGGGAGGGGCATTAACGAGGGTCATTGGCATCACAAAGTTATCATCGAGCCGTGCCTTCATCTCCCTGTGTTCTTGGCATACAGCACACCAATGCAGGCAGCAGTGCACCAAACATGGTTCACATGGTGAGTTCTGCATGTTAAACAAGCAAAAGATCTTATTAAGGCTCACAATGTAATTAAAAATATATAACGATAATATAACATAATGCACGTTTTCATGTTTAGGTAGACTTAAGTTCCAAATTCACCTTTCTTCCAAGTCTAATCACTCTTCTTTATACCTCTGCATGGTAATTAAAGCTTAACGGGCTAGTGTATTATTATCCTGTAAATTACCAAATTGGACCAAAAAACGCTAAAATTACTAGAATATAATTACTGAGCTGGAGCAAAGAAAAATTCTAGTTACCAAGACAGCCAATTTGTTCATATCTCTAATTACCAAGGTAGGGAATATAAGAGTGCATACCAAATTAGACGAATATGCAAGTACTATGTTATGGAGTTTGCTCTATTGGCAATTAGCAGTTGTTTCTCAGTTGATATTGAAAATATATAACAGCTAGTAAGAAGCTGTAATTACCTCGAGATGGTATTTCTTCTGTAACATTTTCCGCACACTTTCAGTGTACACACCACACATCCACCAACTGAACAGCAACCCTTCACAGAGGAGAGATTGTGTCCCTGGGTCGATAAATCCATGAAATGCTGCTGTTGTCGCAGCAAGTACCAAACATCCCTCGATGAAAATTGCATGAAGAACACATGGAGTGGTTGCAGAAGCATAGTCATCTCTCACAGCTTGATAATTGCGTCCAAACAGAACGCATGGACAAAAAACTCCTGTCCAGCCTGAAGATATGATACAGCAAGTTAGAAAATAAAGGTGCGTTAAAAAATTAAATTAGATTGGCATAATATATATTGATATGAGTCCACAAGAATCTTGTATTTTGCCTTTTGTTGAACAAAAACGAAAAACTTATCGAATAACTGACCTGTTTGAATGCTAAAACACAAGAGAAAAACTTACAGCTATCCATATCTTCAGTGCAACCAAATATACCAGTTGTCCAGGGCTCAACAGCAGGAGGCTCAAAGTTCTCAGGTAAAGACTGTCCACATGCATCGCACTCACGGACATTCAGCTGTAAACCATGTCACGTCAAAAAGATGTCAGGATTATATTACAATCAATTAATAAGGATTGCTTATCTTTCTACGCTTATCTGAATTTTTTTCTGGCTTATCTGCTTCTTTGGGGTAAAAAAAATATGAAGGTTTCTATATGGGTCAGGTTAGGACATGCTTATTTCAGCCTGCTAATACGACATGATACTAAAAATACTTATATCTTACCTAAAACTCTGAAGATGTGTATAGATTAAAATTTTGTAACCAATTACTCTTTATTTTCTCAAGAACATGTATTTACAATTTTTAACACCACAAGCCAATCTAAACACTATTTCCTAATTAGTTTATCTTTGTTTGTTTAAGCTTATTTTTGGGCTTACGAGCTTATCTCATTTTGACTTGTATTTCATAACCCCAATTTTTCAGCTTATTTCGAAACCTATATCAACTTGTTAGATCATAATAAGCTTATTTGGTTTCGGCTTATATTTCATAAGCCCATAATTTCCGGCTTATTTTGAGACTTATGGACTTATAAGAGTTTATTATGATATAAAAACTTATATAAGCCCATAAATCTCAAAATAAGTCCAAAAACATGGGCTTAAGAAATATAAGCCGAAATCAAATAAGCTCGTAAGCACACAAATAAGCATAAACAAACACCCCCATAAGCTGATAAAGAGATCCATGATTGTAATGAAAACCTGAGGAACTTCAATGGGTTGATTAAGCTCTCCGGGATTAATCTCAACAGGAGCTTGATCTTTTTTCAGCTTCACATACTGCAATGAATTCTCTCCATCTGCCATCTTTTCTTTTCTTCTGTCATCACAACAACTAATCAGATCAGTTAACATTAAAACATAATAAACACAAACGCAGTGACCAAATATCTACATACCGTTGACTAAGTTGAGAAGCTGGTCAGACTCAAAACACCCGCAGTCTATGTGAAAATTTAGGTGTGATCTTGGGTGAGTGAGTTATTAAACCTTTAATAAACGGATGTTGATGTTGGGGAGAGATTTACTAGGAACATGTTTTCTAGTGTTTATTTTTAGTTGTAATCAATTACTCTCCGCATAGAGCATTATCATAACATTTGTTATACTATAACTCATTGTCACCTCAGCAATCATAACATTTTCAAATTAAACCTTAACTCACCAATAATTTATAAAAAAACCTCTCATTTAAGGACAAAAATAAAAAAAATAATAAAAAAATAGAAAAAAAAGAAGAAAAAATAAAATAACATGCGTTATGATGTTAACACACGGTATGGTTAACATATAATAACTTGAAAATGTTAAGGTTTAACACCACTTTTGGTATTACCATACCAAATGCTCTTATTGCGTTAACTTTATTTATTTATTTATTTATTTATTATTATTATTTTTTTAAAAAAGACAATTTCTTTTCCCACCTATAACACCTTATCTTATCATATATCTTACGAAAAACTTCAACGAACTTTCAACATTTAAGTTGGTGGACAACTCAAATATCAATAAACCAAAGGCCTTGATTGATGATTTTAGCGGCCAGTAATGATATTTAATTAAGCGAAAATTACTATGCTACCCAATTTCAATGTGGTGTGTCCGCACCAACCCAAAGGTTTGACCGTTAAACTCCCCTCATGTGACTTGCACATGAGGGTAAATTCGTCATTTTATATATAAAAGACAAAGTATTAACTTAGTGTTTTATCCCTCTCTCTCTCTCTCTCTCTCTTTTTCTCTCTCTCTCTCTTCAATACATAAATGTCACAGTCATCCACTATCATTATCATCATCTTCACCATCTGCCCATTATCATCATCTTCACCATTTGCCACCGTCTCTCCGGTCAACATAATCCGACCACCACCACCCAAATTTTGATCATTGTCACACCCACCAACACAAAACAATTTTTAATGATCTACAAAAAAAAACCCATCAACCACAACTAACACCCACCTTTTTAAACTACAAACAACCTTAAATCATTCACAACTTCAAAAACCACACACCACCATAACAAATCTACAGAATCTCCATTTCTTTTATATAAACTTCCGTTCATCATTACATATGTTCCATTTCCATCTCGTCTTTCATTTCAACCACTCCAACAAAATTAATTATCATTTATTAGAAACAATTAAAAAAGATCAAAAATCAATTTTTTACAAGATCTTTTTTAATCATCAAGAACAATAAAGATAAATTATATAAAAAAATCCCAGAACTACCGAACAAAAAAAATGACAAATCTCATTTACAATTTGCTTAAATAATTCACCAAAGGAACCATAATGTAGCAAACCATCGTGTAATCGCACCAACAGTTAACACCGAGCCCCACCACCGTGTGGTGGTGGTCTCGTTACAAAGCCAAGAACCACGACAAGCCCACGGTTACAAACCCGCGGCTCGACCAAAACATAAACCGAACCAAAATTTCTCCCGACCTGATGATACCACGTTTATAAACCATTTTTAGTTGCGAAAATCTATAAAACCATTTTATGTTGAAACCCACCGATTCACGTTACCGTGAATAGGTTTGTACGCGTGAGGATCGAACCGATATATCATTTATCTACAAAAATAAAAACAAAACCACTCGAAAACTCAGATCTTGGGCGCGTGGTTGGGGTCCACGGCGCGTATGTCACGTCAAAAGAATCACGGGGTCACGATCTACACGATGGGGCATCATGATATAAATTCCGGCGACGCGTGGCCGGCTTCCGGTGGCGAAATAGTCGCGGCGCGAGGTCTGAGGGAGATGGGAGAGGTGTGTGTGTTTGTTAGTGAGAGAGTGAAAGGGTGTAAAATGTGAGTGTGATGGTATATAAGGGTAGATGAAATGACATTTTTACCCTCATGTGCAAGTCACATGAGGGGAGTTTAACGGTCAAACTTAACGTTTTTTGGTCAAGAGACTAATGGCGCATAACGTTTGCCACTTAAGGACGAACGGCGCAACTTTTTTGGTCAAAGGACGAAAGGTTGCGGTCAACGCAAACCACACGGACGAACGGTGTAATTTACTCCAAACTTTATTTGTCAAATATTTAGTAAATATCTATCGAATTCTTTAATGAAAAAAATATCGATGCGAAGAGCCCTAAATTACGAACAAAACAAGCCCAATATTAACATGTTTTTGACGTACGTACGATTTTATAAAAAATGTTGAAGTTTGATAAAAAAAAAAAAAAAAAAACAGGGGCCAAAGACATAAAAAATTCTATAAAATAGAAATATCGTTTAGAAATAAAAACGTAAAATTTATAAACTAAAAACGGAATCCTTTTTAATCATAAAACAAAAAGTGGCAACTTTTTTTATATAAACAAAAAAAATTATTCATAAATTAACAACATTACATATAAAATATAAAACGTAAACGTACGAAATAACAATATAAATATGCATAAACTTTTTTTAAGCTTTTTATAGAACTAGACATGACTAGCCCTCGGTTGAAACGTACGAAATAAAAACGTAGGCATTCATAAACTTTTTATTTCGTACATTTACGTTTTATATTTTCTATGTAATGTTTTAATTTATGAATAAAAATTTTAATTTTATATAAAAAAAAGTTAGCGTGTTTAATTTTATGAATAAAAAGATACTGTTTTTAATTTATGAATGTTTATGTTTTTATTTCCAAACGATATTCTTATTTCATAAAATTGTACGTCTTTGGCCCCTGTGGTTTAAGAATGTGTTTTGAAAGTTGTTGTTTTTTTTTTAAATATATTTATATCAAACTTCAACATTTTTTATAAAATCGTACGTACGTCAAAAGCATGTTAATATTGGGCTTGTTTTGTTCGTAATTTAGGGCTCTTCGCAACGATATTTTTTTCATTAAAGAATTCGATAGATATTTACTAAATATTTGACGAATAAAGTTTTTTATATAAAAAATTTGTAATTATCAAAAGTTAAAGGGTGGGTTTTGTAAGTTTTTATTCAAAGTTGGTAGCATAGTTAAAGGCTAGTACTAGGTGGCAATATTTTATTCATGTCGTGTATATAGTTAAAATAAATACACGACATTGTTCTTGGGAGGCGTGGGGATACATTAAAAAACTATGTCGTGTATATAGTTAAAGTATATACCCGACATTGTTGATGATTTAATTTGAAAACTCAATCTTGACCATACACCTCAATCTCGTGTATATAGGGTAATTTTATACCCGACATTGATGGGTATTTTTGAATATGAGTAAAAGTTTGGGTAGATGCGGACACACCACATTGAAATTGGGTAGCACAGTAATTTTCGCTTTAATTAATTAAAGAGTCTAGTGATTTTGCTTTGTTTAAATCGTGTATTTTTTGACTGAAGACAATAATTTTAAGACGGAAGAAGTAAATTATTTTGTATGTAAGTAAATATGAAATTTTATTGCTACATAATTTCTTAATAGCCTTATTTTTTGAGCAAATTTCATAAATATTTTACTAAAATGAACTTTTAAATCTTATCCATTAGATCATTTGATGAAAAAACATTCACCCTACACGTGTGTCTTTAACGCGACACAATTTTTCAAAAAGTCAACTTATTTCATTTTAAAAAGCTTAAAACGCGACCCATGTACAAAAAAAAAAACGCGGCTTATAGTAAAATGCGACCAAATTTTTATTTAACAAAGTAATCGACCTAGTAAACGCGACCCATAAAATCGCCACCTACAAAACTAATTAACAATAAACGCGATCTCAAATATTTTCGGTCTAAAAACGCGACCCATTGAATAATGATGGTGATGGGATTGAGCTTTGACTTTTGTTTTTAGCTTTTACATCGATGAAATAGAATTTAAAATGAATGAATTGGTAAAACTTAAAGGTAGAGGTGGCCAAACAAACCGTTCCAAAACCGAAACTGAAACCGGTCAACACCGGTTTTTCTAGGAACCGGTTCCGTTCTTGAAAGATCTGTCGGTTTGTAACGGTTCTTGATTTTGAGGCTAGAAACCAATTTGGAACCGGTTTCTCCAAACTGGTTTGTAAACCGGTTTGGAAAAACCGGTTCCAAACCGGTTTCTAGCCGTTGGAACCTTATTGATTACAGTAAGCAGATAACGAGGAAGACATCATGAAACTAGACGTTTGGCTGTGTTTTTTGACCGTTTTTTGACGTTAACAAACCCCAAAACACCCATTTAGCCCTCCTAAACATCCTTATAAATACTAGGGTTGATTTTGGTTGAATCACAACAATCAAACACTCCAAAAACACTCAAAAAATCCTCAGAAACTTGATAAAAAGCGCTCACGATGTCTAGAAGAACAAGAGTCACACATTTATCTTTGGAGATGTGTATTTGTTTGAAGGATTATTTGGATGGGAATGAACGTATACAACACGTTTCAAAAACGAGAACGAAAAAAAACCCGAAATCGACACTTTTGCATACCTATTGTTAAGATTTTGGCCGACCGGTTTTTAAGAACCGATTTTTAGAACCAGTTTTGGAACCAAACCGGAACCGGTTATACTAGTCCTGGTTTTTTAGACTCCGGATCCGAAAAAAACTGAACCGGTTAGTTGAGTTTGATCGGGAACCGAAACCAGTTTTTGTAAAAATCGGGTTTTGGCCACCTCTACTTAAAGGTGGTGATTGCTTTTTGCATGATTATAATTGTTTTGTTCAGGTTGGTTGTGGTTTGAAGAGTTGTATGTTGTTTTTTTGGAGTTGTATGTTGCTTTTTGCATGATTATCTTGAGTTTGAGATTTTTCGTTTTCTGGGTCGGTCGGTTCGGTTCCACCGCTTCTCGATTCCGGAACCAAATACCCAATAATTATAAAAACATGTAATTTTTTTTACTTCTCATACTTAAATCAGACAAACCAATGCCATAACAAACACCCTACTAGCCTACTTTCAGAAAAATCAAGTCAAACACTCTAAATCCTAATCTTAAATTCATTAAAACATCCACAAATCATTCAAGATCATTCAACATTTAAAACTCACATAAACAACTATTCATCCTTATCAAAACAATGAAAGTAAGTTTTATATTTTATTTTTATTTGCATTCGATGTACTAGCTTATAACATGTTCATCATTTATCTTAGGATGTCTCATTTAAGGATTTAGCCATCTAACTAAGTCACTGTATATTTCCTAAATTATCTTTTGTGGTTCTATGCTGAGATCATGCTTGTGCATTTTTTTAGTGAAAAAAATAACCTCAAACGTAGATAAGTCTCATCGCTATATATAATTATAGCTCTTTTGCAAAATCTTAGATTCATAATATACTTATACTACAGGTCATTGTTTAACACATTTTTTTTAAGATTATTTATATAATATGACCAAAAAAACCATATAATCAAACATTACATAACCATAATGTCAATGTTAATGTTATTTAATGTTAATGTTAATGTTATTGGTTTAAAATGTAAATGGTTGTAAGTGCTTAAAAAATTCAATTTTTTGTGTTTTTAATTGGCTTAAGTCATTAGTGCATGAGGTTATTTTTTTTCTTCAGAAAAGCGGTTCCTATCCGAGTTGACCCAAAGAACCGAAACTGGAACCAAAAACTATATTCAGTTCGGTTCTCGATTCCTACTTTTCACAAAAATCTATTCTCGAATCCACCGATTCCGGTTCCGGTTCCAACCGGTTCCAGGCACATGCTCATCCCTAATCACATATTTATTTAAGACGTATGAATTAACAATTTTTATCAGAGATTTTTTAATATACCTTTTTTTTTTTTTTAATAAAGTCAATAGATTTTTTAAGTCATGTAGCATGGAAATGCTTAGCATTATCACTAGGAGGTTTGTTGGTCCATTAACTAGCTATTTTTATTCCTTAATGAGCGAAACTTAGACTATTATTTTCTCTTATCAGAAAGTTTACAAAAACCTCTCTTTTCATTAAAAGGATAAATCATGCATGTTCCAAACCAAACTTTAAAAACAAAAAAAACAAAAAAAAATTAAAAAAATAAAAATAAAAAACATAAAAATAAAAAATAAAATAACTTACTCCTCTATAAAGAGTCATCATTTTCTATTTTAAGAAATACAAACTTTGATGTTAGTGGCATAAATGCCTTAAGCCAATATGTGTATGTTACAATGATAATAGATAGGGGCGAAGTCAGAAATTTTTTCTCGAGAGGGCATATTTTGATAATTTTTAGAAACTACATTATAAATTAATATTTGGGAGGCAAAAAAAAAAGTCAAATATTTTAAAAAATTTATACTACAATTTTCTTTCGTAAAAAGGTCACATGACCCTTGTAACCCTCTCTTATCTCCGCCCATGATAATAGAGATATAAGTTATGGCTATCATGAGAATTTATGTTACTTTGACTAAAACTATTAAAGTTACAAATATGAATATCCACATTATTAGTAGCATTTATCTTATTTAAAAAAAATAATAATAAAAAAATAATAGTAATAATAATATTAATAATAATTAAAGTGTTGATTATATTCTCTTGACTATACCATGATCATTTAGAGGTGATCAAATTATTTGATGCTTAAAAACATAAAAATATTTGCTCACCTGAAAATTTAATTAGAAAGGCCACTCGCTGTCGCAATGCACAAATACCCGACTAGTTTTTTTAAAGATCAAAGTGTCGATCATTCGGTTCAAGAGCTTTTATGCATATCGTTGAGCTACTAGCCTTTAGATCATGTTTTGATTTATTTTACAACTAGCTTTTAAACCACGTATAAATATAGGCCGTGAAATATCATTACGTGAAAGGTTTTAAAGTATTACTTTCCAAAAGCTATATTAGTTTATAGTTATGCAAATAAAGTTAAACTAGTAACCCAAGTTTGGTGTGACCACCACCTCCACCACCATCCGACACCTCCGCCGACTAATATGGTGCTAGATCCGTGGTGGCTGAATTGAGGTGTTTTGGGAGTGATTTTATCAAAGATGTGTTTTACTTTTAGCAGATAACACGAAAAAATTCACATCGTCAGCTTTTAGAAATGTAATAGGGTTGAGTTATTAGAACGGTGCCTACTTTTTTATTAAGACCCCCCTTAGGTTTTTTTTTTTTTTTTTTTTTTTTTTTTTTTTTTTTTATATCAAAAAGCTATAAACCTGAAAATGCGGAACTGTAAATATAAAGTTTAATAAGCCAAACGCTTAAAACTGTCAAAAATACGGAACAGAAACTGACAAAAAACTGCGTTGTACTGAAAAAATGAGGGGACAAAGGGAATATTCCCTGTGGATGTGAAGGGTTCCAATAGTAGGACCACCCATGTAATATGTTTGACTTTTACTGGCAGAAGGATGATGATTGTCAACGTTTCTGACACAAATATTTAGTATAAAATTTGACGAATCACAGAATTATATTTTGCAGTTTACTACGTAGTATAAAAGATGGAGTATCATCAACTCAAATTTTACTGTTGACTTCAGTTTTTTATTCTTCATCTGAATTTATACTTCTATGTACTTTTGATCTTTGAATCTTTATATATTGCATTTATTGTGTTCATAATACTGATTTAATCTTGTCGCAATGTAAAAGAAAATGAAATCTTGTTTCTTTCCGTTAACCTTTTATGTTCTGGATTAGAAAGTTATCATCCCACCTTCATGTTCTGGATTTTCAAGATCCGAAGGCGATATATACATATTTTCATACTTCAATCTAGATACTAATTCTCACCTTAAAGACATGTTCAAAGATAAATACGCTTACAAACCGAGTTGTTAACAAGGTGAAGGAAATAAAATTGCACGTCCATCACAAGACTCGTTGTCAAACTAATATAGGCAAAATACATTCACAAAGAAGAGACTGTCATATATGATTTAACCAAATTTATATTTAATAAAACATCTCATTTATACTTTCTATTCACATTTTTCTGCAAATTACAACTTTTGTAAATAATTTTTTGTCAATGAAACCATCCTTTAAACCAATATTGAACTTGTTTATCACTCAAAACGGCTAAAATTACTTGCATGATTTGAACAATTGCTAAAAAGGTCATGTTGAAGTCTTGTAAAGACGCGTGAGATACACTGAAAACTCGAAGTTGTAATTTTCACATGCCATAGGAAATACAATGTTCTAAAAAAACCAATGTCACGAGTCTGCATGAAGTTATCATACCAAAAAAACTTATAGAAAAAAATAATATTTTATACCTCATTTAATAAAAGCTCATATAGAACTTCCAAGTTCTACATGAAAGCATTCGTTGGTCAAAAAGGTTGGATCGTCACATATGTGCATCAAAAGCACCCTGCAAAAATAAAAGGCCGCTAGCTGCATGCATGTTAGCTTTTGATTACCTCTTTGGTTCTTCATGAATTGCAAGCCAGAAACGACACTTTTTGGTACCAATCACTCAACACATACCAAAATCAACTTCAGAGGCTACCTGCAGCGCATTCTGAAAATATGTGGGTCCTATTCTTGTTCGCATATTAAGATTTACTTTATTTTCATGTAGCAGGAGACTAGCCCGATTACACCTAAATCAACTAAAAACCTTGTTGGTAGCCCACAGCTTTAAGCCTTGTTTGGCCTTTCAAGCTTTTTAGTTATCATTAATGCAGGGCAAGGTTATCAGGATGATACAGTGAGGGCTAAAAGGTTGGCTCTTAAACGACAAAACAAACCCAAAAAAGTATGCAAAGAATATGGTTTTTACCTCAACCAATAATAATTCAAGGTTTACGTGTTACCTCATATACCGTGGGAAAACCATGATTTCTTTCAGCAGCAGGAATGAATACTAATTTGTATAAACCAAATCTGTGTTCTAAATACACTCAAGAACACCCCAAAAGCAAAAGGGATAAAGTGAGTATGGGGGATGATGATACATCAGCAACAACCCTTTAGAGCAATTAGTTTAACCGAATCTTGTATAAGATTATGAAAGATATACAACAACGAAGCAATAATATACCTACCTCCAACTCGTTTCTTCTTTAGTTATATTGATGATAGGAGATTAGTCTCAACAAAGCTGTGAGAACAAAAAAGAGGTTCACCCATGAAGACATTATAGCTTTTTCAAGACTCTCAAACACGCATTCATAGAATGTTGTAATGTATAAAAGACATCTACCTCTTCTGACTTCAAGTCTACAGAATTCACTAATACGAACTTCTGGATGACTATCTTCTCCCATGCCTAGAAGGGGAACGAGATCTGCTATTGTCACGCCCACGGTATCTATCCCTGTTCCTGTCACCTCCATTTCTAAAATTATTATTATTGTACCTCCGATCTGGTGCTCTTCCCATATTATTATGATTGACTCTATTGTGGTCTCGGGACCTTTCACGGTCTCGGCGGTCAGTTCGGTCACTCTCTCTATGACGATTCTTGTCACGGTCAGCTGACCCACTCCTGTGTCTACCATCAACTTCCTGTTCTCTCAGCTTCCTCCGTTCTTCTGCTTCTTTCTCCCTTGCCGCCCTCTCCTCTTCACGTGCCTTCTCTTTAGTCTCCTGATAATTACAAATCATTTTGTCACTAGAGAGCAATAGGAGGTGTCAATTTCGACCTATTTACTTATGATCTGGTCAATTTGTGTATTTATCTCAAGGGGAAAAAAGATAAGTAACCCTATTGAGGAGTCGCACCATTTTGACCTTCTTAAAAACAATATTTTATGAAGCGACCTTGCGAAATTCCATTTTTGAAGCAAGAAGCTTTTTGCTAATTTATGTGACTCGTGTCACGAAAGAGAGTCAGGTGGCTACAAGTTACCAAAAAAATGGTGTGAATCCCATCACAAGAGGGTTATTTTGGTAGAGCTTTCCTTATCTTAAACTGGTCAGAGTCACCCAAAATATAAATTTTAATGCGTATAACCTCCTACATGTTTTAGATAAAAATTTAGATGATAATAATATAATTTGTAACCATAATTAAAAAATGGACAAAATAATGTGAGCAATCCAACCAAAGCCGCCCTACCCGTTTCAACCAAACTATGAAAATAACAAGTTTCAACCCTAACCATTTGATCTGTTACCCAACCCACACGACCTGCCCATCTTGCTACCGCTAGAAAACAGAACAAAGATTTTGAATCTTAGCACGACTGAAAGAAGACGATACCCTGTACTCGGAGAGAAAATCTCTGACTAAGCCATAACCAATATGCTGTTTTCCAGTTACATGAGACTGAGTTCTTTCAAGAGCATCGTTTGCTATGAGAAAAGAACCACATGTTTCACACAGAGCCATCTTTTTTTCTTGAGTAAGCATTAGAACTTTGTCTGTATGTGGTTGCAGGGTCAAGGCGGTTTTCTCAATGTTAAGCAGATCCACCTGTGGAACAGTGGGCATTAATAAATACAATGTTTAGAAAAAAACCGATATATTTAAGAGCCACCAGAAACCAACTGATAGTACCTTCCTCATAAGTGCCTCAGCTTCATCCACCTTGCCAGCTTCCCCAAGAGCCTCCACCGACTCTAGAAGGTTCTTGATTTTCTCCTCAAGGATGGATAGTTGCTCAGATTTCTCGACAGGCATAGGCGGGGGAGGAGGAACTTCAACTTCTTGAGCAAGACGCTCACGTCCCCGTCTGACTTTCCTATCCAAGTCCATGACCTAAAATAATTTATGACAAACAGAATTGCAAGTAAATAAAAGTATCGTACCATATAATGATAGACGTATCTATGTAACAGACAGATGTGGCAAACTCGGCAGACTGGATAATAGGCCAGATCAGATAACTTTCCGCACGTGTTCAAACAGTACTATAAACACTTTAATGCAATTTTATTGAATTTTATAAATGAATGACGTATGTAATAAGATCATATTAACTATAACATTAACACAGTAATAAGAGAGTATTGATTTTAATGAAAGCAGTATGAGGTTTGTTTTAAGCCATTTTGACAGATTTGAACTGTTTCCTTTTAAGACTAATTTATGAAAGTTGACACATTAGCGATATAAGAAACAAATCCGCAGCAATCCAAGTTTTAGTAATCACGACAATCACAAGTAAAAAAAACTTACCAACTTTTCGCAGAAATGAGCCAACTCTGCTTCAAATCTTGGCACATAGGAATCATGTCTTGGTGAGCTCTCAAAGCTAAAAGTACCAACATCAAAGAAATGCAAAGTTTGTTAAGACTCTCATCAGACTACAAACATACTCCTCAAACCCGCGAATGAAGATTTATACATCACAGATTCTAAGATTTTTTAGTTTAACTTAGAATGTAACTTTAGTTATTTGAAGAATGAAAGCCACACCTACCATATAACTTATAAGATAACAATTACTATTTAATGAAGTTTCTGAAGAGGGGGCTATCTGATACAAATCTATATCCAAATCAATTAATCAAATAAAATTTAGGCTGATTGGCATATATCTAGATTCAAGGCGAGTCTAATACGTAGTAAATCACAGGGTCCTGCAATTAATACACATGTCAATGCATTGATGGAAGTAAATTAATTGATAGTGTAGCAACATGACATTAACGTGCTGAGATATATGGCTTCTTGAATGAAGTTCTTATGTATTTGTGCATGTATTCACAATTTATGAGTCAACTTCCTTGGTCCATTTGTGCAATAAAACTAAACACCTATCATCTTACTGCAAAAATATTAACAAACCTATAAATACATAGTATGGAAGAAACACTTTCAGTGGCTTAATTTGAATATACTGATATTTGATAGATCTAGGACTTGACTACCTGAGGTGAAGGATCTAACAACTTAAACTCTACCACCGCTTTCATTAATAAAGATTCCCACTCGACTATTTTTCACCTATAATAGTGGTTTTCTACCTTGATTGAGCTTATCAAAACTCTCTGCGGTCTCTTTACTTCACTTTGCAAAACCTACTTTTAACGAAACTTGCAATTTACAAGTAAATCACCTTGTCATGCTTTATCTTTGAATAGAAAATAAAACTAAATGCCATATTTATCGCAGAAAACCATCTATTATCTATAATCCATAGGCCACCATAAGGTAAGAGATAAGATCTCAGTTAGAAGCAAGTTAGCTGAATAATTAGACCAATAAGTGAACGTCAACGTTGAGGTTAACACCCTTTCAATAATACTTAGCATGCTAAAAGGTATAAGATCATACAAAAATTTCCCAAGCTATACATATTGTCTCAATACCACACACGACTCAAGATTAGGTTCTAGGTTACACCATACATGGAAGCAAGCTACTAAGTAACAAAGCATGATGAATAAAAAAGGACTTGCACAAGAATGAATGCATAAAGCAGTTAGATTTCCAATGTACAAGGTCACCCGTTAAAAATAAGGTAGTACACGTTACTAAGAAAACAAATTTTTACATGGCTTTCAATACATACCAAATAAACGTGACAAACAGTCTATATACACTTCAAAGGACAAATTATAGATTTTATTTTCTTACCTTTCTTTCAACTTCGGATCATGGATCTTAGGGCATGCGCCTGATATAAGAAACAATCCACACAAATATACATGAAATCAGTAACTACTTCAATATTCTTAAACCCTTTGAAAAATACTAAATTTGTTTTAAAAAAAGATTACATAAAATTTTCATCTTTTCGGCAACTATTAACATAACCAGTCTAGTGGAAAACATTAGGAAAACTATGAAAGACATACCGAGATCACTCTTAGTGTTGACGAAGAGATCATGAGGACAAAACTTGACCATGTAGAAGCCGCACACTTCCTTATCATCCCATTTAATTTCTTTGTGTCCCCTTCTCTCTTCCTCCGTCAAATTTCGAGCTACAATCAATAAAACACATCAAAGTTATTTCAATTAACCTTAATTAGTGTTGCTAAATAACCAACAAAAACATAAGCAAGAACCCAAATAATCCCTAGCAGTATTAAAGATTAAAGCTTTTTAATTCCAAATTTCAAGATTCATTAATTTAAATCTAATTAAGGTTAACCCACATCGAAAAACCCAAATTTAAACTAATTAGGATAAAAAATTGACACTTATAAATTAAGAGTAAGAAGAAGAACCTGAACCCATGAGTTCATCAAGCAAAGCTCTTTGTGCATCCATTTACGAAACCCTGATTTTGTTTTTAAGGGTTTATTATTTGTATCGATATATTTATTTAGGGTTATGGAGGAGGAGGAGGAGGAGGCGAGATTTGAACTGCTTATATACTCTCCAATATTAGTTGTGTAATTCTCTATGAATAAGGATAAAACTTTTTTTTTTTATTATTATTACATACTTAAAAAAAAAAGTGATTGATAAGTAAAAAATAAAATTGTTATTATGCATAAAATAAGAAAAGATAATTATCGGCAATAATTATTTTTGTCTTGAATTATATGGTTTTTATATTTTTTATATAATAAAGGAAAATTTTTAGTGAGGACTTTCATATTTTGAAAAAATAATATTTTCTTATTAAGTAATTTTTATTTAAATTTGATTTTTTAAATAAGATCCTGGAAAATAATTGGAACTATTTGTTTCCATATTTGACTTTCGATTTGTCACAAAACGTTATTGTAATCCTGCATTGAAAAACAATTAAAAAACACATAGGTTTCTATGTTATTTTCACATAATTAAAGCTAAATTTGTAAGGTTTTATGAAAACCCGGGCTCCAACATCTTACCAACACATCAAACACACACCTGACCATTGCTTCCATTCTTCCAAATCTAAAGGGTAATGGAGTTGGGATAACTGACCCTTTTTCCATTGTTCAAAAATCCAAAAAAGACGACAAGTACCTTATTTATGATGATAAAACTCATTGGAGACTGAAGAAACCAACGGTAATACTTTTACTTTTTCTTATTAAATATTGTTTACAAACTCACTTTATCACATGCTAACTATATTGTTCCACTAACTGTACTGTTTGTTTGTATCAATTCACAGCTTGAACAGAAGTTCCCAAATGTTGACAGTTTTAAAGAGTGCCTTACGTATTATGCATTGGCAAATGGTTTCTCCCTTTGGTTTGAGAGGAGCACAAAAAACAAGGGTATTGCAAAATGTGGTCAACGAAAAGAGACACTTAAGGATCCAAGTAAAGGCAAGCAGACTTCGTACCACAAGTATCCTTCGAGAAGGTGGCAACCTCATTGCCCTTGGAGGTGTTACGGGAAGATGCTGAAAGGAGAATCTACATTTCAAGTTATTTCATTGAAGGATAACCACACTTGTGTTATAAGTTTCCATTATGGCAGACTTGTGAATTATAAATGGATAGGAAAGCAATTTGGAGATAAGATTAAGATGAATCCTAATATCTCTATTAACAATATAGTTGAACTAGTTTTAAGGAAATACAAATTCCATGTTAGTCGTACCCAGTGTAGGAATGCTAAGTTATATGCATTGAATGAAAGGGATGCTACTATCCAGGATCACTATGGATTACTTAGGTCATATGCAAAGGCGTTAGTGGACTCAAATGAGGGTAGTACAGTTAAAGTAGGTGTGACGGTTAATCCTGATGAGAAGACGTACTTTGATAGATTTTACGTATGTTTCAGTGGTTTGAAAGAAGGCTGGAAATTAGGATGTCGTAGGATACTTGCTTTGGATGGATGTTTTTTAAAAAAACCAAACCATGGGGAGATATTAACAGTAGTTGGTAGAGACGGGAATAACAACATATTTCCCGTCGCATGAACTGTCGTGAAAGTGGAGAATAAAGACAATTGGAACTGGTTTTTACAGTTATTGGGTGACGATTTGGAAATTCGAAGTGGACACGGTTTGACACTCATGTCTGACCAACACAAGGTATTAGTCAGAACATCATTTAGTAATGTTGTTACAACAATTTAATAACTTTGAATACTAAAAAATGTTGTTCTTACTATTGTCATAGGGATTGATTGAAGTCGTGAAAGAGGTGATGCCACTTGCAGAGCATCGCCAATGTGCTCGCCACATATACGAAGGATTTAGAAAACAATTCCCTGGTGTTGAATTTAGACAGCTTTTCTGGGTAGCTTCAAAAGCATCATACCCACCACTACATAACAAGATTATGGAAAATATCAAAAGATCAAATCCAAGAGCACATGAATTTTTGGTGAAAAAAGATCCAAAGTCTTGGTCAAGAGCGTTTTTCAATGAAGGCGTATGCTGTGAAGCTATCGAGAATGGTTTTAGCGAATGTTTCAATGCGGTGTTGAATTTAGACAGCTTTTCTGGGTAGCTTCAAAAGCATCATACCCACCACTACATAACAAGATTATGGAAAATATCAAAAGATCAAATCCAAGAGCACATGAATTTTTGGTGAAAAAAGATCCAAAGTCTTGGTCAAGAGCGTTTTTCAATGAAGGCGTATGCTGTGAAGCTATCGAGAATGGTTTTAGCGAATGTTTCAATGCGGTGTTGGTAAGTATAAGGCATAAACCTATTATAACAATGTTAGAGTCAATGAGAGTAATTGTTATGGACATGATGCATACAATGAGAATGTTGATGGAAAACTGGAGTGATGATATATGCCCAAACATTCAAAATATCTTGGAACTTTCAAAGGATCAACAAAGGTAAAATAGAATTTCATTATTGGTAACTAATTATTTGTTTCAACTTAATAAATATTGATAGGTTTTGGCATATAATATCATGTGGGGGTAACCAATTTGAAGTGAGGAAGGGTTGTGATGCACTCAAGGTAGATGAGCCGAACATAAAATGCTCATGTAGAATGTGGTAGATATCAGGTTTGCCTTGTTGCCATGCCATAACTTGTATCTTTAAACTGAATAGGATGGTAGAGGACTATGTTCCTGATTGTTTTAGGAAGGAAAGGTACTTGTTAACTTATTGTCAATACATGAAACATGTTGATGGCATTGACTTTTGGCCAGATGTTAGTCATCTTTCTAGGATTTTAGGTCATATTCCTAAGTCAATGCCTGGTAGGCCTAAGAGAAAGAGGGTGAGGGCAACCCATGAACGAAAGTCTAGTACTAAGATAAGTAGGGCATGTATTGTAATGACTTATCATAAATGTGGTCAAACTGGCCACAATAGAAAGGGATGTACAAACCAACCAATACCTCCAACATCAAAAGAAAAAGGCAATGTCGGAAGGCCTAAAAAGAAACAAAACATTGAGACTGAGGTGGTAGATGATCATGATATTCCTAAGTTTGTGAACACTGGTATTAATGAGTATGAAATTGGAGATACAAATATGAGAGGGGTTTTAGGTGATCGAAGAGTGTTTTTTATGGGAAAACAAAAGAAGAAGAGAGGTGGGAGTTCTAACATGGGTCACTTGAAGATGAGAGGAGGAAAGACAAAAAGTGGTAGACTTATTCCAACACAGAGGGTAGGAAGGATGGAACATGGTTGGCAATGGATGCTGCAAGTTCAAATACAATTGAGGATCAACAAAATATGAATTATTCTATGTCGGGCAGAACTGATAGACCTACTAATGATGCAAACATAGCAGGTAAATCTATGTGAAAATACATTTGTAATGTTTTTGTTTATTTGGTATAAAATTATTCAATAGACTTAGAAATAATTGTATATGTTAATAGGTACACAAGAATCTCAAGTTTGTGGAGCAGTTGTAGTGGGCAGCAACGTTGTGACAAGATCTAAGAAAGGTGCTGAAAGTGAAATTGTTGAAACAAGAAGAATGACGGGAGGAAAAGGCACATCAGTGAGAGGTGGAAGAGGAACAACATCAGTCGGCAGGGGAAGAGGAACAACCTCAGTGAGAGGTGGAAGAGGAACAACATCAGTCGGGGGTGGAAGAGGAACAACATCACTGATGGGTAGAAGCACTGATGTGCCATGAACATTGACAAGAATTGCAATGATTGGAAGACAAACAAGATCAGCTGAAGCACAACCTTTGCAACAACCAAGACAAAGAGTTGCACCTCAAATGCTACCACCAATAATGCCCAGTCAAAGAATTCTCTATAAAAGGTTGTCTGCACGCCTACAGGACCTGGTTCTAGCGTGGACAATGAAATAGTCCTGGACTAGAACCTTAAAAGACCAGTAATATTGCACATATTTTGGTAACTGTTGTATGCGCAGAAAAAAAAAACTAACTAGTATGATGTTTATGTTTAATTATCATGCCCTATTTTGTCCATGGAAGGGGCTAGTTTAATTAGGAAAAGAAACTGATATAGTGTAGTAATTATTGCCACCATTAAGATATGTAACATAAGTAATGTAGTGTTGCATTTGATGCCACTACTGAGCCCTATTTTGTCTCAACAAGGGCATTGTAGTTTAATTAGTATGGCTATGTTCTTGTTGTAACATTGTAAGGTGCTTCTGCACAAACTATCTGTTATGAAAGAACAAATTTGGTTTATGTGATTCTGGTAATTTGGTCATGTATTTTGAAGTTGTTATATTTGGTTTATGTGATTCTGGTCATTTGGTCATGTATTTTTAAGTTGTTACATTGTATCTTTGCAAAACATTGCTTAACATAAGAATGGGCCTTGTTTGCCCAATCAGTTGCAATCAACACCATTTGCCCAATCAAACACCATTTGCCCAATATGGTAATTTGGTCATGTAATTTGAATACATAAGAAGGAGAAATACAATTGCAATCAACACCATTTGCCCAATCATGAAACACTAATGCAGAATACACATGCAATTGGTTCATCATAGAATACAAGAATGACAACTGCAATTGGTTCATCATACAATACATTAATGCATAATACAATACAACAACCACTACTTTCTAATGGACACAAGAATGACAACTACAATCAACACCATTAGCACAATCATGAAGCAGGTGCAACCAAGCAAGAACATGTCATAGACTTTTCCCTTCACCTTTAACTCATTCAATTTTTTGTAAATCAGTTCCATGGGCAGTTCATCGATTGCCTTGTTTGCAATTAGCTTTTGACCATCATCTTGGTGGGTAAGGCTGTCTAGGTTGCACTCCAAAATCTTGTTGTCCTTATACAACTTGTACATAAGGTCTTTCTAGTATTGTGATGGTAACTCATCATCAAGGAATCCATACACCTCACATTTTTTATCTTTATTCTATGCAAATTGTAAAACAAAATTCATTATCAATTAACAAAAAACAGCTTATGCATATTATTTGAACCTAGATACTTAAACGGGTGGGACAAGCTTTGAATCTTCGACCAGGATTTTCAGGAGTCCATGACACTTGTTCATAGATTGGGAACTTACACGTACAATGTGTCATACGAGCTATTTCTTCTTTGGTATATCTCCTTCGATGATAACGAGATGAGGAAGTACATGAAGCCATTATAGTAAGAAACTGATTTTGAAGAAACAGAATTGGGATTTTGTGTGTCAATTTCAATTAATTGAAAAAGTTGATTTAGGGTTTATGTGTACCTGCAAAAAAGAAAGAAAATGGTAAAGTTACTTTATAGTTTGTATTATTATTTGGAAAAAGAAAGAAAAGGGTAAAATATATATATATATATGTGTGTGTGTATATATATATATATATATATATATATATATATATATATATATACATACGTGGAATTAAACTGGGTGACGTGGAGGATACCGGTTGGGGAAGTGAATAAATGCCCCATAAAAGACAAAATAGTCGAGTAAAATGGACAAACAAGTTTTTTTTTGTTCAGTACGTGGAACTGACTTTTGTGGCAAGTATAGTGCTTTAATAGGTTATTATCCCTTATATAAAAGATATAATTATGTCTTGCATATAAATGTATAAGTGTTTTATTATCAATTATGGTTGAACAATTCTCAAAAGATATCTATGAATTCTTATACTTTTTATTTTACTAGGAAACTATAATTATTTATTGGGATAAAGCAAGGGGAGATGTAATATGATGGATGGCGATGGTCCTTCATGAAGAAAAAAAAGAAAATGGGTGATGGGATTTTGTTGTTCTGTGCTGCAAGATAGTAACCAAGAAGAAAGATATGTCAGTATGTAATGGATCAATTTACATATTGTTGGACTAGAGTGTAAATCGTGTTAAAAAATGGCAAACTCATGATGCATTACAAATTCGCATTGTATTAGAATTCAATGACCTTTTATCCTTATATACTCAAATCATAACTCCGTTTCTTTATTCCCTTCAATTAATCAGCACGGACTAGAACTATCTGCAATTGCTCAATGTACAACAGCCTTCAAATTTTTGAGGTTTTGTTTTCCGTCTTTGTATAAACATATTTATTCGACATCTTAGGCATCAGAATAACCCTCCTAACCGTCTGCTATCATTCAATCAATAACAACAAAATCTTCAATCTTGTTCAAAGGTATAAATATGTAATTTTTTTTAGGAATGTCAATGAAGATCACTCCTCTTCAAGAAATCTCCCCTGGCAAAGGTAAATTCAATATTAAAGTTAAGATAACATCTCTTTGGAATCAATATCATGCCAACAACAATCCATCATAGATAGATGGTATTTATATGATCCTAATGGATTAACATGTATTTAAAATTCTTTACCTGTTTGTATTTATTTTTCCCCTTCATATATATAATCATATTATATAGTTATATATTTGTTATTGTTTTTTCTTTTTATTTAAAAAAAATAAGGCACCAAGATTCACGCTACAATTAACAGTTCTGTAGTTTGTGATTTTGATACTCTTTTAAAAGAGAATGAGTATCAAATAATATCAAACTTCAATGTTAAAAGGAATGTTGATGTTAATACAAATAAACCGTAAAAACATTTATTAATATTTTGCGATCTCTTTGTGTTTTGTTGATAACAAATATAATGTTATCTTAAGTACAATTATAAGGATACATGTTATTTTTGTAAAGCATTTACATATAGTCATCTAATACAAAAATGTTGTAATTAATCATTTGTTGTAATAGTTTATTAGGATAGGTAAAAATCACAACCCATGGATCATATCCATAACCCATGGTATTGACCCATACCCACAATACTAGATACAATGTACTAATTAGATACATTGAATCTAAAAGAATACCCATGGACCAACCCATAACCCATGACCCATGACCCATAACCAAAAAACCCATGGGCAAAGAGGAGCGTCCCACGGATCCCTAGGATTACACTAGACGGATCACTTGTGGGAGGGATCCGTGGGATCCGATGAACAGTGGCAGAATTTGCCTATAAATAGAGAGCCATTTCTTCATTCTAACTAACCCTTTTTCTTACTAATTCTCTTATATACTTTCATTCTCTTCTAGCAAAAGATCACTTGATCTAGAGAGTACTTATTTCTTTCTTTCTTTAGTGATTCTCATATAGGTCCTTCTCTAAGGCGAGATCACGAGCATTCTACAAGTCATCCAAGCAAGGGGTCCTTGATTGATTTGTTCCTCCGCAAGATTTCTGTAGCGAAGATCTTGTATTTGATATTTCACATATTTGTTGTGTAATAGTCGTGTTGGTTTGGTCCACCGTGTTACGGACTCGGTATTTAGCTTTGTTCCAGAAAAAGGTGTAAGAAACGTTGTGAAGGCTTCTCCGCCAAGTTCAAGGAGTTTGTTGACATAGTGCTTGAACTCTCGAGTAGGTGACTCGGGGAGTGGAGTAGGGCAAGGAAGGTGTCCTTGTAGCCGAACCACTATAAATCGGTTGTGTCATTTCTATCCCTTTGCTTTACTTTATTTACTTGCTTTATCATTAGATCTATACTTTCTCTACATCCATACGATCTCACATATTATCGAATCTAAAGTTTTTTGAAACTAACTTAAAATCGGCAAAACTATTCAACCCCCCTTCTAGTTTTCCACAATTGGCATCAAGAGCTAAGTTTATAAAAGTTTTAAAGTAAACCGTATTTTAAAAACTTTTCGATCACTATAGGTTCTGAAAATTATAAGGAAGGGCAATCTATGCAACGACCACCACTACTTGAAACTAATGGTTTTATATATTGGAAAAATAGATTCGAAATGTATGTGAAGTCTAAAGATATTGATCTTTGGTACATTATTGTTGAAGGCGATTTTGAGGCTACCTCAAAAGATGATAAAGGGAATTTAGTTAACATACCTCATGATAAACTAAACGATGAAATGAAGAAAAAACTTTCTAAAAATAGTGAAGCTAAATTGGTTTTGTATAATGCTTTACCCAAAAAGGAATTCGAAAGAATTTCTATGCTTAAAACCTCTAAAGAAATTTGGAATTCTTTAGTTGTAACTCATCAAGGTAATCAACAAGTTAAAAATAATAAAATTGATTTATTTGTTCAACAATATGAACAATTTTCAATATCGGATGAGGAAACTATAGATCATTCATTTGCTAATTTTAATACTATTATTACATCTTTACAAGCACTTGATGAATCTTTTTCTAGCCGTAACCATGTTAGGAGATATCTAAGGGCACTTCCATCCAAGTGGAGATCCAAGGTGATGGCGATCGAAGAGTCAAAAGATTTGACAATCCTCACCTTTGATGAACTCATAGGCAACTTAAAAGTCTACGAGCTTGTCCTTGCTAAAGACTTCGAAGCCTCAAAGGTGAAAGAGAAACACAAATCTCTTGCCCTTAAAGCCAAAAAGGCTTCAAGCGATGAAGAGAACTCCTCGGATAGTGATGACGAGGAGTATGCTATGGTGGTATGGGACTTTAAAAAGTTCTTAAAGGAGGGAAGATACGTCAAACAGCCGTATGATGACAAGAAAGGATTCCGGAAAAGTAAAGAGGACGGGAAGCCAAGGGATGATCGTGCTTGCTTTAAATGTGGGGACCCAAACTACTTTATTAGTAAGTGTCCCAAACGGGATGATCAAAAGGCGTTCGTGAGCGGCACGTGGGGAATGAGCGACGAGGTATGTCACGAATATTATAGTAGCTCATCACTAGATGACGACTCATTGCATAATGAATATGACAAACTGTGCAATATTAGCTTAAAACTAATTAACAAAAACAAGCTTTTAAAAAGTCAAAACCAACGTTTAGATAAAGAAGTCATAGAATTAAAAGCAAAATTGAAACGTCTAGAAAAGGGTAAAATAGCAAGTGGTGAATGTGAACTTTGCGTTCAACTTCAAACACTAGTTGATCAACTAGATTCTAAAATTGCTAGAATGAGTACGAATACTTTAGATATGATATTAGATAGTGTTAAAACAGGTAACAACCAAAAGGGTTTAGGTATTCAACAACTTGATCCATCTACTAGTGTAAATAAAGAAACACAATTTGTTAAGGCACTAGAAAAACCAACCACTGTTGTGGCGGATCCCACGGATCCCATAAAAGGGAACCGGCTAGTGTTAAGCCAGGGATCCGTGGGTCTGTTGTAGCAAAAAGTGGTAATAACGTAGCTTCTTCATCTAGAACTGTTTTTGTTATCGTTAATAAGAAGAAACCAACTCACTTCACCACTAGACAACCACCTCCAAAATATAATCCTATTTTTGCAAGAAACAAAGCTCCATCTTTTTCAAAACCTAATCCATCTAGGAGACCTAATAATGTTTACCCGAGAAGTAACCATCAAATGGGATGGAACCCAAGTATGCAAAATGGTTTTCCTTTTCAAAACTTTGCTCAATGGAATGCATATTCACCTTTTCCATACATGTCTGATGAGTGCTTATTCACTCATCATTTTTACCCATCTAAACTCACAAAAACATCTAAAAACACTGAAATATAACCATTTATACTGCAGATATCCTTGGAGTGTGTTTTTATGTGTTTCAGGTACAAATGATCGAAAACAGGGCAAAAAACGGACAGAATTGAGCTTGGATTGGAAAACGTGCTTTGAAGATGGAGCCGGAAGCGGATTTTCTACATTTTCAGAGCCCGGGATACACATTTGGGAGTGAGCTTGGGAATCAGACTCAAAACATAACCCTTAAACCCAATTTCCATTTCACCTTTCACCCGAACCCAAATGATCGTTTTACCCGTCACCAAAAATCCAAAATACCATTTCTCTTTAAATCCTTCTTTTTATTTAAAACCAATTATTTTTTTTTCTCAAAAACCAATCTTTATTAAAATTATTTTCTAAAAAAAAAAAAAAAAAAAAAAAATCATTTTAAAGCAAAAATCAGAAAATACAAAGTTTTATTTACCTTTTAAAAAACCCTTAAATGAAAACCTTTTTAATTAAAACCCTTTTGAACCCCTTCACTTTAACCACTTGACCCCCCCTTTTAATTTTGAACCTCTTCCATTTTTAATCCCAAACTTACCCAGAACCTGAAATAAAACCCAGCTTCTTACCATTTGGCGCCCAAAAACCCAAACCCCACACACCATTGTCTTCTTCTTCCCTGTCCCTCTCACCCACTGAAAACCAAGCTCACCCTCCCCACACCCATTGGGTCATATGCCATGTTGGCAATCCCATAAATCCCCATTGGTGCCCTCAATATGGACGGCCAAGATCACTCTCCTTGGGCTCCAAGTTGTAATGAATGGATGAGATTGAGTCTAAAGAAACACAAATGTTCACTTCTCACTTTTGTCTCAGGAAACAAGCACAAGCTCTGATTTGAAGACCTCCTAGCTCTAGTATAAATAGGATCACTTGTAGCCATGATAAGGCATTAGGTTTTAGTAGCTTTTAATTTAAATTTTCCGCTTTTAAATTGTAGCTTGTCTTTTTAATTAATGAAAAGTTTTTATTTTGCATCTTGTTTTAATTTCACTTATTTAGCAAATAAGCACTTTAGTGCTTATTTACTCATTGCCCATTATTGTCTGTTTTTAAGCTTCATTCCAAGTACAAATTAGTTTTACAAAACAAAAAGCCAAGGTTTGTTTTAAGAAAATTCAGTTTTAAAGTGTTTTACATCCCGCATTGTGGGTGTTTGGCATTAGCTTATTTAAGGTACCAAATAGCTTTTTTACCCATCTTGATTGTTAAAGTCAAACTCTTTCAATGTTTAGTTAGTTTTTACAATGAATATACTGTTTTGACTAAGTTCACAAGTTTTGACAACTAAAAAAGCTTGTCTGTTTCGTCTGCTCACCATGCAGCTATTATGGTTGCTGTTCCCAACCATTTTTAACAGCTTATTTCTCATCAAAAAAGTGTCAAAATTGTTTTTATTACATCTTTACATACCCATCTTTACATGTCTTTAGCTCTTTTGCACCTAGGATAGCTTATGATTAGTTTAAATTGCACTCAAAATCTGTTTTAGCCCGTTTCAGTTAACTGTTTCAGCAGCCATCATGTCCAAGTAGCTTCACTTTTTGATTTTTAATTTGCTTATTATGAGGCCTTATGATCTTAAATTTGGTATGTAGCTTATTCAGTAGGTTAGCTAGTTAATAGTATTTTTTATAATTTTTAGTTCTAGCTTATTAGTAGCTTTTTTCCAGCTTCAAAAGTCCCCCGTAGGGCTGTTTTAGGCTGCAGATCAGCAGCAGTAGGTGGTTTTTAGAGCTTATTTACCTTTTGTTTTAGCTTATTTAGGACCCATTATTGCTTATTAGGTATGTTAGATTAGAGCCCTTCCATTAGCTAAATTATTAGAAGCTTTTAAGTAGCTTTTAGAACTCCTTTGTAGCCTTGAAGTCCACTTAGTTTAGTTTATGCCCAAACTGCTCTCATTCCCAAAATTGCTTATCTGCTTATCCGCCCCCCTTCATTACCTGTTCTATTAGCTTATTTTAAGTCTAAACTTAGTAATCTTCAGTTCTTGTTCCTATTGGATAGCTTATTGTTAGCTTAGTTGCTGGATTGAATTTGTTTAGAATGCTTGATCTCACTTAACTTGAATCTGTTGGAAATTGTTGCTAAACCTATGATCATCTCCCTTTTACAGCTTATTTTCAGCTTTTTCCAAGTCTAAAGTTTTGTCAAAAATAGTTTATTTCAGTCTAATACTTAGCTGTTAAAATATATATATATATATATATATATATATATATATATATATATATATATATATATAGTATTCAAAGAATAGAATTGCTGGGATTCGAACCTGTGACCTCCTCTTCACGACCTCAACACACACACCAAGCAACCAACTGCCCTTGGGACTTTATTCGTTAGAATCTTGCAGCATTTATTTCTTAACCACAAAAAGAGTTCTTAGCTTATTTTCTTATTTGGCTTTTTAATTGCTTATTTCAAAACGCAGTAGTCCATTTTTTTATTTTTCTTAAATCAAGTATAATCCAAAGTATTTTCTGTAATTACCTTAGATTTTTCTAAAATAGTTTAGTATTTTTTAAAATTAAATTAGATTAAATTAGATTTTAATTCATAATAAATAATTAAAAAATCAAAAAATATCCGGATTTTTTATAAAATTATTTTTAGTAGTTTAGAACGTAGGAAAATTAATTTTGCACCCGTAGTCCTTAAATTGCATTATTTTCACTTTTTGAGGCTCGGGAATAGCTCGGGTTTTCAATGCGTTTTGCATATTAGCACCCTAGGACTTAGTTTAGCTTAATTTTATTGTTCAGTATGCTTAGTAGTAGTTAGTTTGTCATTTATTTTGTTTCCCTAGCCTTAATTACTTTCCCGTTAATTAATTTGTAGAAACGTAATCAAAATTTAAAATTCTTTGTATTCAAGCACTTTTATTCCAAACCTCAAACGCCACCGGCCAATTCACTCCTCGTTGGAAACGACCGGGTAACACTTGCCCGGTATCACTTATCGAGTATTCGTGGGTTTTGCTTGTCAATCTTTTTCCTAAAGGGTTGGTTTGTAATTCTCTCTCGCTTATTTCGTATTTGATATTTTTATATAATAATTGACTTATTAATGTCTAACATGAATGGAATGTTTAACACTAATGGACCCATGAACAAATGGGGACCAAACTTTTGAGTTAATTGTTTTCTTAGGTGTGCTTAAAGGTCGACCTAGACCCGGATGAATGGGTCAAGGATAGCGGGTGCACGAGGCACATGACCGGCAATAAAGATCTATTCTCCACATATGAATCCTTCAATGGATGTAATGTGGTGTTTGGTAATAGCAAAAGTAAAATCATCGGTAAAGGTACGATTTCTAACAAATCTCTAACAATTAACGATATGTGTCACGTAGAAAACCTAAACTTTAACCTCTTAAGTATAGGACAAATATGTGATAAAAAGTGCAATGTACTTTTTACCGAAACCGGTAGTAAGATATTAAAAAATTGCATAACCATAGGAAGAGAAATTAGGAAACATGGAGTCTATGTCATTAAAATCGGTAATGAACCTAAAGACAAACTATGTCTTACCTCTATGGATGATACTTCGACCTTATGGCATCGAAGATTGGGTCATGCCAATATGCGACTTCTTCAATCGCTATCATCCAAAGATCTAGTAAGAGATCTATCTAAGTTAAAATATGAACATCACTTTTGTGATGCTTGTAATGTAGGAAAACAAGCTCATTCTAGTCATAAAGCTAAAAACATGATGTCTGTAACTAAGTGTCTAGAATTACTACATATGGATTTATTTGGTCCATCCGCTATCCAAAGTTATGGAGGCAACTACTACACTTTGGTCATAGTGGATGATTACTCTAGGTACACATGGACAAAATTCTTAAAGAACAAAACGGAAACGTTTAATTATTTTGAAATATTAAGCAAGAAAATCCAAAGACAACTAGGAAGTCCTATAGTGTCTATTAGAACGGATCATGGTAGGAAATTCGATAATGAAGTGCAATTTGGAGCTTTTTGTGACGCTAATGGTATTACTCACAACTTCGGCTCCAGCACTCCACAATCGAAAGGGGTAGTTGAAAGAAAGAATAGAACCCTACAAGAAATGAGTCGCACCATGCTTAATGAGCAATCCATACCTCAAAAGTTTTGGTGCAATGCCGTTGATACTTCAACGTACATACTCAATCGAGTCTTAATTAGACCAATCTTAGGTAAAACTCCATATGAGTTACTCCGAGGCAAAAAGCCTACGTTAGATCACTTTAGAGTCTTTGGTAGCAAATGTTTTATTCTTAACACTAAAGATTACCTTACAAAATTTGATCCTAAATCAACCGAAGGTATCTTTCTAGGTTACTCTCCAAATAGCAAAGCTTACGTAATATTAAACAAAGAAACAATGAAGGTAGAAGAGTCATTAAATATAAAATTTGATGAAAGTCCACCCAAACCCTCTCCACCTCTTGTCGATGACGAGATTGTAGAAAGTGAAGCTATAGTAATAAAGAAAAAGATAAATGAAGAAGAAGAACCTTTAAATGATGAAGTCATAAACATTAAAGAGTCCAAAGATCACCCCGTAGATAAGGTCATAGGAAAGCTAAACGAAAGAACATTAAGGTCTCAAGTTCAAAACCAAAGTAGCTTATTTTGTTTTGTTTCAACCATAGAACCTAAGAATACACAAGAAGCCATAAAGAGATGAAAGTTGGGTAATGGCTATGCAAGATGAATTAAATCAATTAGTTTCTAATGATGTTTGGACACTTGTCCCTCCACCTAGTAATCAAACCATAATAGGAACCAAATGGGTTTATAAAAACAAATTAGATGCAAACGGAGTAGTGTCTAGAAACAAGGCTAGACTCGTTGCCCAAGGGTATAACCAACAAGAAGGAATAGACTTTTATGAGACCTATGCCCCCGTGGCTAGATTAGAGTCTATAAGAATACTTCTTGCGTATGCTTGTGCTAATGATCTAAAGCTTTATCAAATGGATGTCAAAAGTGCTTTTCTAAATGGTTTTATTAATGAAGAAGTATATGTAGCTCAACCTCCGGGCTTCATCGATTTTGAAAAACCTAAACATGTGTATAAGTTAAAGAAAGCTCTTTACGGTCTTAAACAAGCTCCAAAAGGTTGGTATGATAGACTCAAGTCATTTTTAGTTAAACACAACTATATCATGGGGTTAGTTGACAACACACTTTTTACTAAGAAAAGAGTCACATATAATCATAGTTCAAATATATGTAGATGATATTATATTCGGATCCACTTGTCAAGACATGTGTGATGATTTCTCTAAAATCATGCATGACGAGTTCGAGATGAGTATGATGGGAGAACTTAGTTTCTTTCTTGGTCTACAAATCAAACAAGTAGAAGATGGTATCTTCTTTAATCAATCTAAATACATAAAAGAGATGTTAAAGAAATTCGGATTAGAAGAGTCAAAACCAATTAGGACACCAATGTCATCCGACACCAAACTCACTAAAGATGAAGACGGAGAATCCGTAGATAATACTAAATATCGTGGCATGATTGGTAGTCTTCTCTACCTCACGGCTAGTAGGCCGGATATCATGTTTAGTGTTTGCTTATGTGCTAGGTTTCAAGAAGACCCTAAAACATCACACCTAGAAGCCGTAAAAAGAATATTTAGATATATTAAGGGTACAACACAATTAGGATTATGGTATCCTAAGGGCACGGGAGTAGAAACAATTGTATATGCAGATTCTGACCATGCAGGTGATTATGTTGACCGAAAAAGTACAAGTGGGGTATGTACTTTTATGGGATGTTGTTTAACATCTTGGTTTTCAAAGAAACAAACGGCATTAGCAATATCAACAACCGAAGCTGAATACGTCTCCGCCGGCAAAGCATGCCAACAAGCACTATGGATGAAACAAGCGTTAGTTGACTACGACATTCATCTAAGTGACATAGCAATCCTATGTGACAACAAGGGTGCCATAGATTTAAGCAAGAATCCGGTATTACATTCTCGCACAAAGCATATAGAGATTCGTCATCACTTCTTAAGAGACAATGTTCAAAATAGCCAACGTCCTCACCAAATCGTTGAAGCGGGAACAATTCAACCTACTTCGCCTTGGTCTTGGTCTCATAGAACAAACGTCGTAATTTATTTTTTACTCTACAAGGTATGTAAACACTAGCCTTCTTCTTTCTGAGTCTAGGATCTCTATTTCACGCACAACTCACAAACAATACGGGAATTTTCAAAACCCAAGATAAGTTTTCGTTTACGTATAACTCATAGTTTCTCTTATTTTCTTTCAAAAATAAGTACAAGTTGCAAACACATAATTACATACACATCTTATTTTCAAAGGATAAAATGATTTTTATTCACAAATGGAAACCTCTTTTTGAAACGTTTTCTAAAAATGATACCACTTCCCGTATCAATTTCACAAAAGCAATTTCTCACGTCTAGGACAAATCGCTTTTTCATTATTAATACAAAGTAAAAACCCGTTTTCATTGCATCTCATGTCTTTTGAATGCTAAAGGAGATACATAACTAATATGTATTTTCGGGTACATTCATTTAAGCAACAATGAATTAGGAGCACTCGGGTTATCTCACATAATAGTATGCTTTTTCACTTCTAGTTTATTTTGCTTTTCTTCTTAGGAGTCGAGATAACCGCAACTCCAAATAGTTTGCATACAGGCACACACTAGGCAAAAATGTTTCCAAAAAGGAAAATTTTGTGCTGCCTGAATCACTAGACCCATGGATCCCAGCCTTCATGCTGGACGGATCCCTCAAGGGAAGGATCCGTGGGATCCGTGAGACAGAAGCTGTTTTTACCTTCTATTTTTCTCACTTTGGATGAAAACTCCAACATTTGTTTTATTTTTTGGAGTATGTTCTTTAATGCTTGTGTTCTCATGATCACATGCCTTAAATTCATATCTAATCATTAGATTTTAATCCACATTTTGGGTCAAGCATTCATTACAATGCATTGTTTTTCTATATATAGAACTCCCAAAATGCTTGCATAATTCATCTCACCTTCACAAACAAACAACACCATGTCATTCACAAGCTCTTACAACTTAGATGAATCACCTAGTACAAACAATCCTCTTCATGAAACCCAAACTTTTGTACTACCACCTTCCAAAATACCACAATCAAACTCTAGGATATCCGCACGGATTAGCATCCGACCTTGTTGCTTAGCAAAACCATCATCAAATGGCTCATCACCATCAACTAACTCACCACAAGATGCTTCCATTATAGCACCTCCTTCATCACCAACAAGTACACCAACTTCATCACCTAAAGTCACTCTTTTGGAACTCCTTATGACTCCAACAAGATCTCAACAACCAAAACAAAAAGAAATAGCCTTTTTGACACCTCCAACCTCAACACAATATTCAATGATCTTGAAACATCACCACCCTTAGCTCCCATTAAACTACAAGAACATCTAGGTTCTTTTCCACCACCACTTCCAACCATTTCGGACTTTGATCCGTATTTTCCTATTTTTCCACCACATATTCGGCAGCTCACAAATCAAAACAACCCGGAAAACTTCCGCACTCATTACCCACATCACTTACATTGTGAACATTGCCAATCCACTAGGGAAATTGCAATAGAAGTTAGGGAAGAAATGCGATTCATACTCAACCTCATCCTTGATCGCATCAATACCATTACTCATCAAAACCTCCATCCATAACCTTATGCAAGCATGGACGGAATCATTACTACTACTTTCTATTTTTAGTATTTTTCTTTTGAGTCATTTTCAAGAACAAGTCTTGTTCTTATTTTTACATGCTTATAGGTGGCATATATACCACTACACTTTGTTGTTTTATTACAAGGCCTTGTTTACATACCTTGGCTCCCAATCTTGATTCTCGTCAATCACAAGATTACCTAAGCATGTTACTAACATTTCTCTTTGTAGGATTTTTATTTTTTCTTCACTTGACGTCCAAACAAGGGGGAGCTACCGTCAAGGGGGAGTAAGCGATACGTGGACCATTTTTCCACATTTTATTTCTTCGATGGGTTAACTTTTTGTTTCGATAAACAGGGGGAGAAGAAGTAAAACTTAGAGGCTTTCAAAACATACATCTATTCTTAAGTTTTACTAATCATAACATTATGTTTTGCCATCAACAAAAAGGGGGAGATTGTTAATACAAATAAACCGTAAAAACGTTTATTAATATTTTGCGATCTCTTTGTGTTTTGTTGATAACAAATATAATGTTATCTTAAGTACAATTATAAGGATACATGTTATTTTTGTAAAGCATTTACATATAGCCATCTAATACAAAAATGTTGTAATTAATCATTTGTTGTAATAGTTTATTGGGATGGGTAAAAATCACAACCCATGGATCATATCCATAACCCATGGTATTGACCCATACCCACAAGACTAGATACAATGTACTCATTAGATACATTGAATCTAAAAGAATACCCATGGACCAACCCATAACCCATGACCCATAACCAAAAAACCCATGGGCAAAGAGGAGCGTCCCACGGATCCCTAGGATTACACTAGACGGATCCCTTGTGGGAGGGATCCGGGGAACAGTGGCAGAATTTGCCTATAAGTAGAGAGCCATTTCTTTATTCTAACTAACCCCTTTTCTTACTAATTCTCTCATATACTCTCATTCTCTTCTAACAAAAGATCACTTGATCTAGATAGTACTTCTTTCTTTCTTTCTTTAGTGATTCTCATATAGGTCCTTCTCTAAGGCGAGATCACGAGCATTCTATAAGTCATCCAAGCAAGGAGTCCTTGATTGATTTGTTCCTCCGCAAGATTTTTGTAGCGAAGATCTTGTATTTGATATTTCACATATTTGTTGTGTAATAGTCGTGTTGGTTTGGTCCACCGTGTTACGGACTCGGTATTTAGCTTTGTACCGGAAAAAGGTGTAAGCAACGTTGTGAAGGCTTCTCCGCCAAGTTGAAGGAGTTTGTTGACATAGTGTTTGTACTCTCGAGTAGGTGACTCGGGGAGTGGAGTAGGGCAAGGAAGGTGTCCTTGTAGCCGAACCAATATAAATTGGTTGTGTCATTTCTATCCCTTTGCTTTACTTTATTTACTTGCTTTATCATTAGATCTATACTTTCTCTACATCCATACGATCTCACATATTATCGAATCTAAAGTTTTTTGAAACTAACTTAAAATCGGCAAAACTATTCAACCCCCTTCTAGTTTTCCACAGTTGATACAACCAAATTAACAAAGCATGAATTCAAAATCCACGTCTACAAAAAAAACAAATGTCCGTAATTGCTCTGAATTCAACTGCAATGACGATGGATTCGAATTTATATCATTTAAAGACTTTACGGATTCAAAGATTGATGAAAGTTATTCGTTAGGTAAGTAAATTTATCAATCAAACTATATGGTGTACAAAGTATTAACAACCTTTTATGTTAATATTGTCTTTTTAATTGTAACGCAAATGTTATTGGTCGATTGATACAAAATAAAGACATCACTGTTTTGAATCCAAATAATGCACCTAAGCATATACTTGAATTTCAACTCCAAGATACAACGTAAGAATCTAAAAATATTACAAAATTTATGAATTTCGATCAATTTAATATCTTCTAATCTTATGTATATGTTATTACTTTATACAGTGGAATGACCTTGCGAAAAAACTCCATGAATGCTCAACAGAACCAATAATTTTTCTTATCAAGATGGCAAGACTAAGTACATGGAATCGTAAGTCCTTATTAAACAATTACAACTTATTTGTTATATGAAAGTATATCAAAACTGAGTAAGCTATCTTTTATATACAAGTGTAACTCAAGTTTCTATTGTTTTGCTGGATCAAAGTTACTTATCAATGAAGACAATCCACATATAAAAGCCTTCAAATACATGTAAGCATATATATAACAAAACAAAAGTTTCAATCAAAAGAACATATTTATATTATTGTATTCACTTTATAGGTTAAAATCCACGAATCTTTCATCAAATGAACACTCAAGAGTTGTCTTATCGTCTAACACAATCATTAGAAAACCAGAAGATTTCTATTCACAATTCCGAATTAAGACAATTGATGAAGTGTATGATTTATCCGAGGTAAATTACGTGCCATATAATTTATACCATATAATTATATCAAATCTATCTAATACAATTCTCTTTTTATGACAGCCGATTTGACGTGTTGTAATTGGGAAAATGTTGAAAATTGTTAGTGACCAAGGTTGGTATTACATGATATATAGCAACTGTAATAGCGTTGTCAAACCATTAGAAGGAAAATGAATTGAAAGAAACTACAACTGCGACAATTGATCTTTATCCAAGGTATAAATACCAATGTGTATATCTTTTATATATATTTACACAACTTTATCCAAGAAAGAACATACAATTGTGTGTTTTTTTTGTCGTTTTTCCTAATAAAAATAAATAAATTATTTAGGGTTAAGATCCAAATTCGTGTACAAGATGAAACCGGTTCAGCTTCTTTTGGTTGTTTTTTCCTAATACAAATAAATAAAAAAGATGGACGAAAACGAATAAAAACGAGTTTTTAATTCATTTTAAAAATGAGGACTTACAGTGCAAAAAATCTTAACGGAGGGACAAACGGGCACATATTATTTTAACACTTAACGGATAAACTAACGGATCATCCAAAATGGGGACTAAATGAGTGCAGAGTTTCAAAAATATGTATTTCTGGTGTAATTAAAACGACTTAGGAACTAAACATGAAATCTAAGTAAACCACAGGGACCAAAAATGTATTTTTTTTCTAATCTTTTTTATGATAAAAAGTATAAATATCACATTAATACAGTTTTTTTAATTATTAAATAACCAATATAATCCTTTTTAGTACCCATTTTATCAATGCAATTTTTTTTTCCAATAGTTTACAAAAGTAAACTAAAAATGTCACATCAATGTAGGGGACCACAAATGGGGTTTAATTGTCACACTATATGTTGTACAATTCAATGAAGCATTAGATCTAAAAAGGGAGCTAGTTAGAATAAATGACATATGAATACATAGAAAGTTTCAAAATTTTTTTAACTAAATTCAAACCATTACTTAAGCCACAACTTATGACTTATGTATAAAATGTTATACATTTTATATGAAAATAATATTTTTAATATTGCAAGTAGTAATTTTCTTGATAATGGTCTGCAACAATATTGGATTGAGTTTTACATTCAGGTCTCGTTTTAGCTTATTTGTGGGTCGCGTTTTAGTGTTTTGCTAATTTTATTTGGGTCGAGTTTGTAGGGTTGCGTTTTTAGTATGGATGGTCGCGTTTAATTTGTCTTGTTTAATTGAGCCGTGTTTTAGTGTATAGTTGAGTATAACTTGGGTTGCATTTTACATGTTTTGAGTTTAAATGAGTCGCGTTTTTAAAAAATTTGTAGCGTAGAATGTCGCGAAAATACACATATAGGGTTAGAAATTTGTTTTCAAATGAATCTAATGGATGAAAATGAAAAATTCATTTTTATAAAAAAATTATGCGACTTTCAATTTCGTAAAAAAGTACTCTCTATGTTTTTAAATTGTTCATGTATGTTTCTTTCTATTCGAAGTGAAATTTAACTTATACATCTTTCCCCCAATTTAACTTAGGCACTAAAATATGAAAATTTCAGATCCCGCCTTATACTTTCCAAGTCTCCCGCCCCTCTTTCACCCAAAATCAAAACCCTAGCACTTCTCCCCTCTAATTTCTGCCGCCCCACTCTTTGGTTTGTGCACTCGCGAGACATTAAAACTTATAATTTGTGCTTCTCCTTCATGAGTCCGGACCAAATTCACCACATATGTAAACATTGTTCGACCTCAATCGTGTCATAAACTCGATGTAGCTTCGATTGACTCATATCTAATCTTCAAAAGTAGTTTAAGCACCAATCCCTGTTAAAGGTTATTTTCAGCTTTACTTTTCTTTAGTTTTTAATTGATTATTGGGTAAATATCAGAGGCGGAGCCATGTTGTAAGGAGTGGGGGGAAACGCCCCCAACCATGTTCTAGTCGAAAGACAAAATCAGTTGGAAAAATACTTAATTCGGTAGAAGAAAGAAATCTGCGTGCCCTCATCGTTGAGAAGAGACCAACACTCTTAATGCTAAAAAGATGTCTTTTGATATCTGAGTTTGTCCGTGTATGCTACTTTTTTTAGAAGAAAAGTTGGGGTGAAGACGACTGCTATTTCTTTTCGGGAAGATGAGTAGTGGGGAAGACAAATATTAAAAGGGAAACAATATATTTAGGGACTAGTGCTCCGTATTATTTTTTGCTTATTTAATAACGAGGCTCTTTAATAACTGCTCATTATTTGTATATTATAATATATCTACACTATATTTTTCATCATTGTTAAGTTTTAAATTTGAATATTACATTAACGTTTTGTCTTCCCATTAATAATGAAAAATAAAGTACATTATTACACTAAAATGCATATATTTCTAAACAATATTAGACTCACTCACAAAATTCACACAAAAGATCCACTCGTTGACGTGTCAGCCGGTGATTGGTGCATTTTGTGATAATTTCTCTCTCCTCGCTCTTATTAAACCAATCACTCGATGACGTGTCAGCGAGTGAATTTTATAAGTAAGTCTAGCATTTCTATATATTTTTATACCACAATTGTGATGAAAAATGCCTCAGCTATGGTGGTTTTAGTCTTCCTGATTTAATATTTATTGTTAACCTTTTACCCATTTTTCTAACATTCTTGATACATTTGATCTATACCACCTTTAATGGGGTTTATGCATAGAACCCGATTTTAGCTAGTACTAATTTCATTCAAGTACGGTTTTGAAATACTCTTAAAAATGACATATTTCAACATGAAATTTGACCAAAACCGACCCGACCCGTTCATTTTAAATTACGTCAAAAAAATCTCAAACTCCGCTGTGGTTTGTTGTGAAGTTGATTCTTCTTAGATGTTAATGTATTTTTATGTTTGCTATATCATTGTTAGATTTATACATTGTATCTTCAATTTGGGATTTTCAGAAGATTCGAGTTTCAAGGAAGAAGTATATTTTGTATTGTTGAAGTGCATTGTAATTTGCAAGCGTTTGGAGAGGCCAAGACATTGTCTTCACCTATTGGTTACATCTCATATTTAATCTCCAGTAATTGGTTTGACAAAGCTATATCCAGTTATATAGTATAGCAACTCTATTTACATATTAAAATTACTTATTTCGCCATGACCTGCTGGAATTGATATTAAATCTGTTTACCCTATCTGATTGTTTAGCCCTTTATTTTTTAATTAAAGTTGTTGGCTTGAAATTTTTATCTAATTAATTTGCAGGTGTAATTGAATGTCAAAGAGCCTTTGGATTTAGGTGTTTTACCTACTGGTCTCATGACATTAGCAAGTAAGCTATTGAAATCAAATAAAGTTGAAAGTTTATCTACAAAATCCTGTTTACATGTCACATTGTTTGGACTTTGCTTGTTGTGTTAGTTTTATGGATATAAATTAGTAGTCGTGAGTTATGATCGAACTCGAGACCTATGGGATTGCACGCGTTGCGTATGAGATTTAATTAAGTCATGAAATATTTATATGGTTGAACTAAGAAAAAAAAAGGGGGTTGAGTGTTGAGTTTTGAAATTTAAGGAGGTGCTAGCAAAGACTTGTTGGACAAGTTTTAATGATTTATAAAGACACCCTTTTGTCTCATTCGAAGGGTGATAGACAATCGACACAGACATGAAAAGCAACTCCATTGAATGATTTAATCCATTAGTCATATGCATGTATGCATGATCGTCAGTGTATCATACATGTGATAAAATCGATTTAATATGCATGATTTTGTTGAATAATCAAACGAATGTATACATGTTTGACAGTGTATAATATTGGTTTCATGATTACTTTACATGCATATATTTATATATTCTTTTACTTACATATATGTGTTTGACAGATGTAAGTAAAAAGGTTCGACGATATATTTAATTGTGATTTGAACTAGCATTCTAATTAAATCGCTAACAATACGCGCGTACATGATCGTAGAGAAATCCTACTTTGGATTTTGGTGATTTACACTATTCGACTTATTAAGTCGACTAGCACTCAAACCCTAATTAAGGTTCATCCTAATTGCTAGTTTGTGGATTTGATTCTTGTTCGGCTAGAATCAAGAAAGGTATGCATACTTTATTCTTTAGTTAATTAATTATTCATTATACGTTCCTATACGCTTCCGCACTTGCTTTGATGTTTTGTGTTTTATTATTGAATGTCATGTTATATAATTCCAACAGTGGCATCACGAGTCATTGGTTTTAATGAGTAATTAATTACTAAACACGTAAAAAACAGATATTGTATTGTGTTTGATATGATTTATTCTAGGGTTTTGGTTATGATTATATAAACCCTAATTTTAGGGTTAGGGCTTTTGCCCTAATTTGGTTTTAAAAATCTTTTATGGATCGAAATTTTTTTTATGGGTGGAAACCCTAAAAAAAAATTTAGTCGATTTCCTTAAAAATCTTTTTAGGGTTTATATTAATTGTTATGTTATCAATATCGAAACCTAGATTTAATATATTTGTTACGTGATAAATTCATGAATAAAGTGTTATGTGACATGGAATTGTATGCGATCTTGTGACAACGTGAATAAATTGTTATGTTAAATCCATGAAAACATGCATGTTTGGCATGGATTATTGTCGATATATATATTTAATTGTTAAGATTGGTTATGCGAATATTAATTGTTAAGTTTTATACACATGTTTATTTATGATAAATCTTGAATTGGGGAAGACTCCAATTATATACATTAATGAATCAATTATGTGCTATTTGGTATATCATTAATTATGGGTTTACGCAATCGATTCGTCGATGTATGTGGCTCACTTTCAATTGGGAGAGTGAAAGCCCTAAATTAATATATACATTAATTTAACCTAGACATTGATTATTAATAGGGTTTTATCGAATAAGTTGCATGTAGCTACTTGTTTACACGTATAAATTGTTTATTATGTGCGCATTGTTTTTTAGTAGTTTATTTTTTATTGGTATTACTTGTTTGTTTATTATGTGAGACAGTTTTAAGCAAAGGGTAATTTTTAATAGAAAAATAATACGGACTAAACAATGGTGAAATTTGATTTGTTTTGGAAGAGTTAAGTTTTCAATAGTTTAATTGACTGGTGACTTTGGTACAAATGGTCTGAACGGCTCACCCACTAGAATGAACTATAAAGGGGTTAATTAAGAAGTGCGCACAATCACACTGAAAGGATGTCTAAGGTTATGCTTTGCGCTTACCTGGTCCTCTGCCCCTGTAAGTTCGAATGGAGCTACTTAGTAAGCCATAAAATGTGCAACTCATCTTAAGGGCGAATTAGTTTTAATTCCATGCGCCACTTCGGTGGTAATTATCCGAAACACTAAGTGTTTACACTTATGCAAAAGTACGGTATAATGGATGATAATTAACACTAAATTCCTTGATTGGTGAACCCAATACCTCAATCAAAACTTTGATAATTTGATCTTTATGAATTGGTAATAAAAAGTTTTTATTAAAATTATGCTACAAGATGAATGCATGACATCTTTGTACATATTTGATTTGACCACATAAAATCAAAACTAGTACCCTTTTAAAATTAAGTCATATGCCATCTAATTAAAGGGACACTTGAAGTTGCAATTTACGTCATGACAGTACTTGGCGAGATTGTAATGGAGAGGTAAATCTCTATGTAAAGTCAGACCTTACATGGACATATTTGCAGTTCTTTAAGTTAGACACTTAAGTTGAGTAGGAAGTGAGACCTGAACTCAAGGCATAAGATGGGATGAAACATGTTTATATTTGCAATAGCGTTGGAAAATATAAATCCCATAATGATCTAGGAATTGGAAATTGCTTGCCAATTATTGTTCGACAGATTACCTTATTATGTGCTTTCGTTACTAGCAGATCAACTGATGTAATGGAACTACGATAATTTGGATCCTAGTTTTCGAGAAAATTCTATGGTTATATGAATATTACCTTGGGTATTTTATTTTCTTGAAAAGTTTAATTATCGAAAATACTAAAATTGAATTTTGCTAATTCTTTAAATGTATTAATGCAACATTAAACCGTAAACGTAGGTTATTCCAGTATTGGTAAATTGATCTACACCTGTAAGGGTTTTTGGTAGAGTCAACTTTACTAAAAGAATAAACCTAGTCCTCTTTTCATAAGAAAGAGTGAGATTCAATCCTATTCCTTTTCATGAATGAAGAAAGGTATGATAGGACAATTAGAATTGTCTAAATTCTAAATACATAACTCGTAAGCAATTTTTAATAGTTAAGAAAATTTCATATTTTCTAAGTTATTAAATTAGAAGCTAGACTAATTACTGTATAATTGGTAAAAGACAAACTAGCATATTTTATCTAGTTGTTTTGTTTTGACCATTTAAAAGTACTACTTACAATTGTTGGAATAGTAAAACTATTAAGAAAGAAATTGCATGCCCAATTTTTCAAGTTAATAGCATTGATGGATAGGTCATCATCTACATAGTAGAATACACTCTTTAAGTGCATAAGTAATTGTTATGTATGGACTTTTTCAAAGGTGTAGGGAAGTAAATAGAACACTATTTTCTTTTACTGGTTAATGACACACTTTCAATGTTGTCAAATCCAGTGGGAGTGTTGTGTTCTTATTACTGAATAAGGAATTAATGTAATGATCTCTAATTCAGTGAGAGTTACAAGCTTTGTCATATTGGTAGTAACCCAGATTATCTCTAGAATGTCTTAAGATAATTATTTTCCACATGTAGACACTTATGTTTTCAAGGATAGTCATGTACGTTTCCTTATTAGACAATGAAGTGGTTCTACATCTACTAGTTATGCTAATATCAATGACACAATCATATTAGTCACATAAACAAACATATGTTATGTTGTTTATCTGCTACATGATGTTGTTCCATGCACAAGTGGGAGAAATCTATATTGTGTGTAAGGTACAACATATAAGTATATGATTTAACGGATTCTCTTGACTGCAAGGTAAGAGACTAACGTTCTAATATAACTTGTACATATCTAATTTAAGAAACACTTGGTGTTGCAATTTACGTCATGTGAGAACTTGGCGAGATTGCAACAACAAAGTAAATCTCTATGTGAAGTCAGACCTTGCATGGACATATTTGCAGTTTCTAAATTAGACAAGTATTTAGAACATGTGTCAAAATGATATATAAGACTACTTCAAATTAAATATTTATGTATTACTAGAATGAGATAAATAAATGAAGTAATCTAATACTACTTCAATTTGTTTATTTATGTATTTTGGAATGACATAAATGAAAAATAATGTAGTCCTACATTATTGTGAAGTAAATAAATTAACTTGAAATTACTATTGAAACCAAGAGTTGTGTTCATAATTACTTTAGTTAAACATGTTTATGATTCATTGTAAAGACATAAACATAAAGTCTTTTAAGACTTATAATAAAGTAAGACGTTAACTTGTTATGTTTTTAATTAAGACATATACAAGAAGTCATTGAGATGATCAATGATTTATAACGTCAAATGGGATTATAACAATTTATGTTTTCTTGATGAGACATGGATATGAAGTGACTTGGTTAAAAAGTACTTGTGTTATAAAGCATGCAATTGGCTTGAAAAGTCTATTATACCATTAAGTTGACTTAGTTGGTAAATAGGTAAGCCAAAAGGAATATGTTTATCTTATATATTGTTGGATTGTCTTACAATATTAAATTCTAATGAATACCACAAGTTGATGGTATGTTCAGTTAGGAGAATCAAAGTATATTTGATTTGTTTGATTCAAAATAACCATAACTTCTTTCTTAAAAAGTATCAAGGTTAGAAATTGAGTATGGATTGAATATACTCAATATGACTCCAACCTAGAAGATCAATAAAACACCATTTTGTTATGGAATGTGATGAATCACATTAAGTTTTAAAATTGAAGATTCTAAATTTGTTAAACTACTTATGAATAGGTTATTAACAAACTTAAGTCAGGAATTATCAATGTGTATTTGTAATGTCCCAAAAGAGAACAATGTAGTTTTGCTCTAATTGCTAAGTATATATAGATAGTCTATATATTACAAAAGGCAAGTGGGAGTTTTTTTTATCTTGAAAGATAAAATTACAAGATACATAATCTTCTAAAACACACTAGTAAATATCATGATGAGGCTAGACATGTAAATAATAGACCTCAAGATGATGGAATTTTCATTCATAGATCTGCAAGGATATCTCAGATATTTGATTTATATGCTGAGAAATATGAGTTACAGGATTATAGTAAACCTGATAATCATTATGATGGATTACCAAATATTGAATTGGGTAAATTACTCATACTATGAATGTTAAAGATGCTGTCCATAAAGATAATCAATTTTGGAAATTTGGTTTATCTTAATAGTTAGACTAGAGAATGAAAATGAGTTTCTTCAAAGAGATGAAAAACCCTAGTGGTTTGAATTTCTATGTAGAAATCATATGGACAATATTGTACACATATTTAATGCATGTCTTATGACAAGATTATTAATCATACTTAAGCAATTAATTGTGATTGAATTTTCTTTTCTAGACACATTAAATATATAAAGATAATAATGGTCATACTTGTTTTCATTAATATGAAATATGACAATGGAATATCAAAACTCTTTCTTGAGAAATTACTTGAGCGAGGACGGTAAGTATTTGAAAAGGTTTTTTGAATTCATATAATCTTTGGAAGTGTACGAAGTGCAATAATTCATGAATGGATAAATGCATGCATCTATGAAATTATTCTTATTTTTAATTATTAAATCTTAGTTTTGATTTATAATTGAAATAAGATAAATTTTAAGTATTCCTGAAAGCTAGTGGGAGTATTATGTTAAGTTTCTTAAATCTTATATGTTATGTAACATATGGGAAGTAACATTCCTTGAAAGCTAAATGTTAAGTCTTAGATTGGAATTAAACTTCACTTGTAAGATTTAAGAATTAAAACATATAACCTTGGAATATATGTTTGTTATTAATAAACATGTGCAGTAAAATAAATGATTCTAATAAAATATGATATATTATTTGGGAAATGGATAAATGTCTTTTGACAAGATAGAACATGAATGGAATCTAAATTTGACCTGTAGATTCATCACGTACATCATGTTGTGTATTAAAATTGTTGTATCATTATTGAATAAGAAGTGATTTGACAACATTGATATCTAACTAAAAGTTATTAGATAACTTGTGTAATGAGTATTTTGAAAGAATTACATCCTTAGCCTGGAATTGCTCCCAGATTCTATGGATGAACAATATGTCAATTGTTGTGCAAATTGTCATCAGCTTCAAACTTGAAGGTTTGGAAGACATCAAACATTACACAATAAGATATTAAAGTTTACGGAGTTTTAATGAGCACATTGTTGTTTGTATACAATGATGCTGGTTTAATTGAGATGACACTCAATAACTAGTCATGGTAGGATTTCATCCTTGTTAATGGCCATATGAACTAGTTGTGCTATTAAGAGCCCAGTTGCATTATACATTAAAAGAATAAGAATACTTTAAACTTTAAAATGTTTGAAAGTTTAAATTGTCATAAATTGGTGATAGAGGATGTCACACACTTTATGAATTATTATGTGGATTGGTGAATGCACACATACAAGAACTTCATTAATTGAATTCTTGAAATAAGTATTCTCAAAAAAATTACGATAGATCAAGTTGGTTGATTTATACCTTGTCCACAAGTATGATTGTCATTACTTGGGGCATAATTCATCAACAGGAATTTTCATGCATTGATCTATTTGATATTTGGATAAGGGATGTTAAACGATTGTTATAATAAATCAAATACTTGGTATGATTGATTTTATAATATATTGTATCCTATATTTGCATGTTTAATCCATGAATAAATTTATTTATTCTAAATCGTCCGTTGTCAATTAATGATATGGGAGTATCATTAAACTAAGACAAATCTGAGAGATATGGTAGAATATACTTGAAAGTATATTGATGAGAATGCATACCAATTTCAGATGATATTCAATGAATTGAATATAGGACTTATCCCAACTACATAATTTACTTTGTGGATATTGTTATAAGTAAATTATGAATAGTTATCCTCAGACTTGAGATACCAGATAAGTGTCATGAATGTAGTGCACTTCTGTGGAGCAACTTAACGCTATACGTAACTGGTAGTCATAAGGGTTGTTTCCTGAAGTGTTGCAAAGTTCGTGGGTTATTCTCGTAGTCAAGATAGAATTTGTTCCTTCAAATTTATTTGGAGTTTAATACTGCTGGGCCCCTCGTAGGGTTGACAAGATATTTGCATGGCCATGCCCAAGATCTCCCCTGAATATGTTCAGAAGATTTGGTAATCTTGCTCAATTACTTATAACGAGAAACAGGATGGTTGAATAAAGAATGACTTAATTCCATATCTTTATTTAACATGATATTACAAACAAAAGGATAATAATAATGAGAAATCATTAAAAGGTTTTTTTCCAGGAGACCTTACTCGAGTCGTGCTAGAGGCATCGAAGTGTTGCTAGACGCTAACCGATGTGATCACTCTATTAAGATATATCCAAGTGGGAGCTGTTAGTTTTATGGATATAAATTAGTAGTCGTGAGTTATGATCGAACTCGAGACCTATGGGATTGCACGCGTTGCGTATGAGATTTAATTAAGTCATGAAATATTTATATGGTTGAACTAAGAAAAAAAAAGGGGGTTGAGTGTTGAGTTTTGAAATTTAAAGAGGTGCTAGCAAAGACTTGTTGGACAAGTTTTAATGATTTATAAAGACACCCTTTTGTCTCATTCGAAGGGTGATAGACACTCGACACAGACATGAAAAGCAACTCCATTGAATGATTTAATCCATTAGTCATATGCATGTATGCATGATCGTCAGTGTATCATACATGTGATAAAATCGATTTAATATGCATGATTTTGTTGAATAATCAAACGAATGTATACATGTTTGACAGTGTATAATATTGGTTTCATGATTACTTTACATGCATATATTTATATATTCTTTTACTTACATATATGTGTTTGACAGATGTAAGTAAAAAGGTTCGACGATATATTTAATTGTGATTTGAACTAGCATTCTAATTAAATCGCTATCAATACGCGCGTACATGATCGTAGAGAAATCCTACTTTGGATTTTGGTGATTTACACTATTCGACTTATTAAGTCGACTAGCACTCAAACCCTAATTAAGGTTCATCATAATTGCTAGTTTGTGGATTTGATTCTTGTTCGGCTAGAATCAAGAAAGGTATGCATACTTTATTCTTTAGTTAATTAATTATTCATTATACGTTCCTATACGCTTCCGCACTTGCTTTGATGTTTTGTGTTTTATTATTGAATGTCATGTTATATAATTCCAACATGTTGTTTGTAGTGCTTTAAACATTACTTGTTTTTTGTTAACTTCTTTGTGTTTACAGGTCACATTGTTTGGACTTTGTAGTGCCTAAAGTCACTCATTAACTGGTGATCTACAATTAAGAAATGATAGATATTAGTAATTCTGATACAGTTGAGTATGGAAAAACATCTTTGTACTTTTTTGTTTATATCTTAACTTGTGTTTATTATCCTTGAATTTAGAGTATGTCATAGTAACATCAAGTTTTTTTGTTTATTGAACAACCGAAAATAGTTAATTAAAGCTACGAATGTGCAGATGCTTGTTTTGTAAAGGTAACAAGGGATCATTAGAATATACGTGTGTTTACCATTTGATGGTCCTTTTGTTAAGCATCTATGTTATTAGGATCATTTCTATGCATCAGTTTTGATAGCCCTTTAATTTAGCATTTGTCATAATGTGTATTAGGGCATCCACTATGGTTAAAATTGATAAAGCTTTATAAGTGTTCCATGTCATCAAATACCAATAAATTATAAACTTTTTCTCACTATGATTAAAAATGTGTTACAACTTTATACATGCTTCACATTACACATACATTAATTGTGTTGAGTTTATGAAGAGGTCTAAGAACTAGGACTTTTTCATGCCACCTAAATTTCTCACTATGGTTGAAACAAGATATAAACATTTTCAAGTTTCTTAAACCTATTCATGAATCTCTTATAGTGGATGCTCTTACTTTTGAAATTTTGATTGTTTGTTTTCTCTCTGAACTTGGTTTGGAAAGTTTGTTACTTTAAATTGTAAATGTAGTTATAACTTGTGTTCAATGCAAATGCTTTATTGAAAGAATATTAAAATATGGGTTGTGGTTTTGGTTGTTTGTACTTCGTAAATTTCTTAGTTGATATTTCATATATGTTTGAGTACTTGATAACAAGCATTTTTGTATGCTAACTTAGTTCTTGTAACTTTACTACTATTTATAATACCTGTGCACGCATGGGGTTTTGACAAAAAAAAAATTATTTTGTATCAATGAAGAATATTGTGTCTTTAAAAATAATTACATATAATTATATACTTATGCACGGGTTTTTTTTATTATCTATTAATATCCATTAGAATTTTGTATAATCAAATTTTGTAAAAAAATTTGTTAGATAACTAAAGATTCAATTATATTTAGCTGATATAGATGTTTATGTTGATATTTAAATTTCACTATTAATATTATGATGTACACAAGATGCGAGTTTTGTTGCACATAATAAACGTTGATGAAGTTAAAATATACTCCTTAAAGTTTTTTAAAAATGTTTTTCTACATATTGTTGCCTTTCCAAAAAAAAAATGAAAAAAAGAAAAAATGTTTTTCTACATATCCTTATATATGAATAAATAAAAATTACATGAGTAGTTGTTATAAATATAATCACGTTTTTTTTTCTTCATATTACAGTAGCTCGTTCTTACAATTTGATAATTATATTTCCATTTTCAATAATTTAGCCGTATTTAACATTCAAATTCGTGTCCACACTTGTCATACTTTTAATATGAAATAAATGAGTCATTCGTAAACATATATAGTAAAAAAAATGATATTTATAATCTTATGTATATTTATATGTTGGAGTTTTAAAACAACATATATATTGTATTTTTAAGTTATAAAGTATAAGGGGCATAAAGTATAAGGGAGTATTTGTTTAATTTCCAAAGTTATTAAAAAACATGGAAACTTATAATATTACACTTAACTCTATACAATTTAAAAAAATTTAACCACTAAAGTTTAATTAATTACCCTCTCTTTTTTTAAGTTTTTGTTTTCACAAATTTGACACCTATGTTTTTATGTGTTTTTCTTCTCAACCAAATTTCTTCACCAAATTAATTAAATGTTGACCAAAATCAATTTAATTTTGACTTTTATTAACCAATCACATCACATGATTTCGCTTACGTGGCAAAATCAAGCTCTACTATTGGTCTAATTTTTTTTTCAATGAGAAGAGGTTTTACAAAAACACTCTGAAATGATGTAATTCTTTTATTATATAAAAGATTATAGTGTTGTTTGTCATGACTATTTTTGGTGCTTAGTATATATTTTCCTTAGTTGTTTTTGTTGAATGATTTTCTACTTCCAAAAACCTTATAATTTTCTTTTGTTTCAGGTTTTTCTTTTAATCCCAAGTCAAGTGCTACATTAGCTGCAAATAATGTCATCAAGAGATAGTATTGTAAACCTTGGTTTAAAATTGTACGTATCGTTGCGCTTGCATCGCGCATCAGAGATGCGTTTGAAAAAATGCAACGCGATATCTGATGTGAGGTTGTTCTAGAATGCGGCCTAATGCGAACGCATCAGGTAGCAGCAGTGTGATGCTCGCAACGGACGTAATGGACCCACCATGTCGCAACAGTGTATTGCTCGCATAGTAAATAGTAACTGACTTTTCATATTGTCGTTACTCGCTAAGAATATGTACGTGTATTTGATTTTTTAACATTAGTAGTATCAATATGCACGAGACTTATTTTATATTTAATCATTTATTTTGTATTAATTACCTAGCGTCGCGCGTTCGTGATGAGCTCGCAACCGTATCGCGCATCACGCATCGGTTTTTTGGACCTCGAGCGCAACAAATTGCCGCACACAATTTAAAATCAAGTTGTAAACAGACTTGAAGTTTGCTTGTAGCAATATCACTTGCTTATTCAGTTGGATTACCAGCCGACTTGCCTGGAAAAAGACTTGCATCAATAGATGTCATGGAGTTGAATTAGAAACATAAGCGTACAACTATATTTTTCTTAATTAGGCACACTTCGTGTTTTATATACATTCCGGGTTAATTTGGCACATATTGGTGGAACACATTTTGTTAATAAGTGGTGCATTTGATAGAATTTAGTTTAGAAGTGGTGCGGTTTGGTAGGATTTGATACACTATGTAGTATGATACTTGAATGATTATCTAATTATTAATTTTGGTTTCAATTGTGCGTTCATAAATATTTAATTTTTGATATTTGTATATGGCGGAAAAATCGCAGTTTTTTGTGCTGTTTTATTTTAGAAAATGCAGCTTTTTGTTACGAAAGTTGTAACGAAATCATTGCAGCTAGACTCCGTTGCAAACTCGTCACAATTTTACACCGTTGCAATACTAAATTTTGTTCGTTGCAATTTTCTTGTATTATATTTGTAGCAAAACCGTTGGAAAACCATTGGAACATGATTCGTTGCAAAAACGGTTGCTAATTTACAACGGATTTTTCTTTGTTTAAACACCATTGCAACTTTTTTCCCGTAAGAAATCCGTTGCAATATAAATTTCCATGGAGCATTAGTGCTACGGTAGGAATCCGTTGCAACTATGTTGCAAATATTTGCAACGGATTCCTACCGTAACATTAGCCCTCTTATGTTGTAGTAACGATCGCGTTTAGTGTCAAAAGGTTGCGTCTGCACCTTTCAAAAACAACGTTGTTTAAGGTGCGACTTGTTCGTGTACAAGTTAGAATTTTATTTTTTTAAACACTTATCATGTTTTCTAACCGTGGCAAGGGTGTGGATGATCATGCTGTATGTGTTGGCAATAATTGGAGTATAACAAATGACATTAATGACCAAGGAGAAAGTTCTTCCATGCTTACCCAAATGAATTTTCGAGTCATTATACTTTGTCACATACGAGCATTTGGGCTTTAAGTTATAAATCTAGTTGGGTATATTAGTATCCATATTAGCGAAGTAAAGGGATTAATATGTATTTTATTACTTTAAAAGGATGTATTCCTTCCATTACTCAATGCATTGCTATACTTGTGCAAGTTTCTGCAGACTGTTTTTAGGTTCTAAAGTGAGCTAGGGTTTCGGTTTTCTTCTTGATCGTGTTTGTTCCGCACGCGTTCTAGCTAGCTAGTACATCTGATTTAGATGGAGCAAGTGAAGAGAGCGAGACTGATTCACACGCAACAGTTAGAAGATGTTCCCGAGTTGATTCAACGTATACAATCACTATTACCCGCAAAAGAAGCAGCCCAGACATGTATCTTGTCCAAGCCATGGCTACGCGCTTGGTCTACCATCCCTTCCATCCGGTTTTCTCCGTCCGTTGATTCTTTAACGAAGCAAAACCAAAGAAAGTACATGAGTTGGATTTACCGGACGCTACTAAGGTATCACCGCGACAACCTACCAATCACAACTCTTGATATTCAGTTTGGCATTCACACTGCTTCTCGATATGCTCAAAAATTGATTAAGCAAGCAACTTCCAAAAGTTCTATCAAAGAGCTTCACCTCGCAATCTTTGCTGCGTCATTTACTTTGCCTGATGAGATATTCTCAAGTGAAAACCTAAACATGTTAAGTATCAAACTTATATGGCCCAAGCCTTATTATCGTATCAAGAATAATTCCCTTCATATAAGTAGCAATCCTGTGATCGACTGCATGAACCTACGAGTACTAGAGTTGCTTAATGTGCACATAAGTGAAGAGGTGCTTCATCAAGTATTATCAAATTGTAAGTTACTTGAAAAGATCAACCTTAAGTTACCCCAGGGCTTGAAGAAAATCAAGGTAAATAACCTCCGTTATCTGCATGAGTTAAAAATATGGTCTACTCAAGTTGATATTTTGGAAACTGATGATGTCCCATGTCTCCACTCTCTTTTGTATAATGCAGTAGCGATAACGCGGAGAAGGCCTGTATTGTTCAAAATGGACACAATAGGGAGCTTAAGAGAGTTGTATTTAGATAATGTATCCATGGATGATGCGTTATCTGACATGATCAAATCCAATTTTCCATCTCTAGAGAATTTGACCCTTAAAATCTATCGGTGTAGAGTGGAAATCTTGGATATCAGATGTGTTACATTGCAGAGCTTGAAAATAAGTTTCTGGGAAGAAAAGCAACTTGAGGTACAAGTTTATGCTCCAAAATTACTTTGTTACGAGTACACGGGCTTTGCAGTGCCTAGTATCTTGTTTCCAATCGTTGCTCCCAAGCATATTAATCTACATCTGATATTGAAGAATCACACCGATCATTTGTTCTTTCTTAAGATAAGGGAAGCACTCAAATTATCAAGCAAGTTTAACATTGCAATACACGGTGTTAGACATGGTTTTCTACCTTTAAACATTGCTGATCTGAGAACAATGGTCCCGTTTCCGGCTACAAATGTTGAAAAACTATTTTTTCTAACAGTTCCAAAAGAAGGCTTGTGGGAGAACATCTTTGATGCAGCTTTTTCTATTTGCCATCCAATGTACATAAAGTCAGATTATGCGCTAAGGCTCAAATTCGCTTACTACTTTTTGAAGCTAATTGTCAAGGGGGAGATGAAATTTTGTTTAATAAGAAATCCCCACAATGGAAGATGGATAACACTAACAAGTTCTTCTTTAAGTTTGCTTAATAAAACGACTCCTCCTGTCAAGTGCGTGTTCAAACTTAGCTGGTGTTCATCATAGAAGTTGCTCACTCATCTTCACTAGCTTGTATTGTTTGGTATTTGCTGTTTCAGTTTTGGAGATTAATTCAAGTTAATTTGTGTTTTGTACCTTTTATCTTATTTATTTATTAAAGTGAAGTTTATGGTTTGATGTAAAACATTTCATGTGCCATAGGTAGTATTTGTTTTACTTATTCACTGGAATTTGTCTTAGTAGATCTGACTAATGGTGTATACATACAATGATACAATCAGGTCTGAAAAAAAAACGCAAATTGCTATATTCGTTGCATTTTTTTTAACAACAACTAACTATCTCACAGTATATACATCGCAAATCTATCTCACATGTCCTAAGCAGAACTTGTACTCATGACCATTTGGTTTGGGGAGCTTCTCACACATCATGTGGTACCATTGGGACACAAATTTGCGTATGATAAGGTGAAATATATAATGAATGAAACAGACAAACTATGAGTGTTGATATTGAGAAGTAAGGATACCTTATGCACAAATACAATGAAGCAGAGTTTCAGCCAAGTGTGCGATTTTATTTACTTATAAACAACTTACAGATGATGTCCCAATCAATTATAAATGGAGCAGCATTGCTGAGTAATGAGACTCAGAAAACCTTTCCATTGTTGTTTATACAATTTCTGAAATGAATGCATGACTGCCCAACTACATCTCTTATTCAAAAGCATCTTAATCAAACAATGTGTTTCCGAAATAAGGCATCTTATTCAAAAGCATGTTTTGGAACATCTTCAACCATTACGATCTTGATACGATGATGCATATATTATCTGGACTAAAAGCCAAAATAGTAGATAACACGTTCACGAAAAATAACTCATTCACCAGTTACTCAAAAATCTGATGATCTTTTCTGCTAGTCAACTCGAAATAACCTATGAAAGTTCCATTTTCAATAAGTACGTGATAGTACAAAACCGATTCTAACATCTATTCTTGTGATTCATATTAATATTACATAAAGATTTCAATATGTCAAAGTCATTAACTACATTAAGGTACAAATAAATGATCAAATATTTCAAAACTTCAATTCTCTTATACCATATCTCTGTATCCTACCTTATAAGCGCAAACAGTGCATCAGGCACCTCGTTCTCTGGCCATCATTCAAGGCTCACACGTCGCATCTTGCAAACAAGATTAGCAGTTGGTAGGTCAAGACTTTCTGAATCGGTTTTAATAACATCTTTGAGCTGATCTCTTCGGGTCGATAGGCAAGTGTGAAATGTCGCCAAAATTGGAGGGATATGATGGGCATCGACAATGCTGACAGCACATTACTCAAGTACTCTATATCTACAGATAGCTGTTGAGCTCCGCGGTCTGTTATATACTGGATACCTCTCAGCTGCTCCATAAATAGAGCCGCAGCACCTTCCGCAACCTACATTGATAATAACACACACGAAGGTAAACTTTACAATAAATTTTTACTATATTGTTTTTTTATACGCTGTTCAATGAGGTCATTCATTATCAGAAACCACTGTACAAACTTTTTCTTTTCAGACATAAACAAAGCATGCCCCTTTTAGCAATTTGAATCTACTGGTTTATATTACAAAAAACTTTATTTGGTTTACAAGGTTTCTACATTTCATTATCATTTTGGTACCTCAAAATCTAAAATACAACTGAAAACATTTATTGGAGTGTGACACTGTTTGTGTCATCTAGAAGTGGCAAAACAACTGGGTTGGATAAGAGGTCAAAATGGGTTAAAACAAGTAACCTTTATGCGTGTGACATGTAGTCAAGTCTGACAACCCACCAACGACTTATGTCCCTTTTTGTATTTTGTAAATAACCAATGTAGAAAACGTGATTAGAAACCCATATTTTAAAAAATAAAATATACTTTCTTTTAAACAAAACAATTTTGTCCAGTTTACTCGACTTTGTTTTTAAGTAATTTTCTACACTTGACCCAGCTAACCCGTAATAAAGAACAAAACAACCACCATCGACTCATTTACAATTAAATTGGTTGAGATCGCCAGCTCTAGTTCCCTCAAGTGGGGCAATTATATTCCAACAAAGGAAGTGTAGTTCCACATTTTCATAAATTGGAGACCAAAATAGAAGAATGAATATTACCTTAAACATCCATTCTGTTGCGAAGAACTGGGCCTCCTCAGCATTGGCATCATTGTTAGAAATGCTCTCAGCAAGTGGTTCCAACTGCTGGGGTAAAGTGAGAAGATATTCACCCACAGTTGTTACATACGATTGAGGGTATGCACTAAAGCTTGGTAGGTGAAAAGCAGTTTGCTCCTCTACTGCAGACCAGATAGGCAAATTTGATACGCCATTTAACTGCTTTCTTACTTTGGATACAAGAACATCGTAGACAAGCTCGTTGACGGTATCCACAAATGCTGACACTCTTTGAGATGCAACTGGAAGTGCATGGAACCGTGGATCTTTTGACTGATGTGAAAAAAAAATGTTACTTGCATACGCTGTAACATAAAAATACATGCATATACAGAAGATAGAAAAATTCAAATGGGAACTTTCAACTTTGAAATCCGGGTAATAGGATAAAACAAGTGTGAACCATATCAATATTCAGGTGGCTAATTCCTTTCGTACCAATAAACGGGTCTATTTGGGCTGTAGGCATGTCAAACGACTGAATTGAAGATTTAGCTGAAGAAGGAACAGGTCAAATGGGTTAATCTAAGTTGTGTTTTAAATTATTGTTGTAATGATCTTTTTTGTTTGTTACAACGAACAAGCATCAGTAATTAAACATGTACCTGCTCTAACAGATTAAAAAGCTTCCTCGCTTTTTCTGGAGCATCAAAGAGCCTTAATGCTGCAACATCCAATGCAGCCCTTCCGGCCATAGATAAATCACCAGTTCCATCAATCGTCTCATGCGACAAGTTTGGGTCAATACTAGAGCCGAAAACTGCAGCAGACAAGTTTGTGTTCAATCTAGCAAGCGTAGCTTTCAAGGAAGCTTCAAAAACTGCAGATCTGCTTGACAAGCAATCTGCAACTGTGAGTATTTGCAGGGCACTCTGGACATAAGACCGCTCTTCTTCACTTGACATGTCAAACTTACGGTGGCCATCCCTTTTCTCAGATCCTGGTTCCTTCTTTGAGCCCGCACCATCAGCGGAAACATCAACCCCAGATGCGCTTCTGAGAGTTTTAAGGTTCTCTTGCAGGGTCGAAATAAGTTGTAACATTACATCATCAAGAGCAAGAATGAGTTCATCAGCTTCTGAGCCACCAGTAAAGCTGATACATCTGTCAACAGATGCTTCCAGGAGTACTATGACTTGAATTTGATGTGAATAGAAAGAACCACATCATTTGCTGAACGAAGAGTAGAGTAGCAGCTAAAATATGATTTACAAATATGTGAGGTAGATCCAAAACCAAAGATTCATGGAACATGTTGAGTTCAATTCATGGAGGCCGAAACAAGATCAATGTTTGTAGACTTAGCATTTGCTCCCTAAGATATGATATAAGCAAGGGTAAATTAAGTATTACCCAAGGGTCAACTGCCTTTATTACTTTATTAGAAACAAAACTCTAGAATTAGACGCTTGGAACCCTCTAAAGCCGAAAGAATTTGGTTAATTATGTATCTACCTTTGCTTGTATGATTCATAAGGGAGGTAGATGGCCATAAGAGTGTCCCTCAACACATTAAGATCCGATTCTCCAAAAAGGTGCTGTACATTTCTTGCAAAACTGCCTGTCATATTGTGTAGGTCGATTAACGCGTCCAAATGCTTCGTCTGCACTTTGACACCTTTTGGCATGTCCCCTGATAAAATATCTAATACGCCTGCAATCATGACATGTAAGCTTAGGTCTGATGGTTGCAGCATATTCTAATCGAATCATGAAAACTGACATATTGAAAACTAAGAAAATAAGAAAATACATGACTAGGAATTTCTAAACCAACTATCGCTTGATGCTAGGACACCACTACCTAGCCATGACAAAGATTGCTATCATTGTCAACATGTTGAAGGTTTGATACATGAAGTACGAGAAGACCAACGTTTCATGTTCTATCATCTCCTCGAACGTTTCGACGAGATCAAACCTAAACAAAACTTGAGCTAGAAGATTTTAGTGGTGTCCTAGCATCAAGCGATAGTTGGTTTAGAAATTCCTAGTCATGTATTTTCTTATTTTCTTAGTTTTTAAAGTCATGTATATCATAACTCTAGTTTTATTAAATGGAATTACATGCTACTTGTTATTTTTCTAAGCATATGATTACCTTGTATTCATATCTCATTTTTGTGATAACATTACTTGTTATATCACCTTTGCTGAAATTAATCAGTTAATACGGATCCCTCCGAATTGCCTAGACGGATCCCTACTAGGAGGGAACCGCGGGATCCGTGAGACAGAAAGCTATTTTCTACTAACTTGGACCACATTTGCAGGAAATTGTGAATTATACTTGCTTTCTAACCTTTGTTTTATAGTTATTCAATTTACACATGAAGACTTTGACATCCTAAAGCTAGGGGGAGCTTTATGTCAAAGCAATACATTGCAAATTACTTGAAATAATAGGTTTACATTTCGTGACATCCCCTTGCAAAATTGCAATCATCAAGGGGGAGCACATTCGTCTCTTAGACGAAATCTTTAGCAAACTTATTTGCAAACAAACTAGATTGGTATCACTTACTTGACGCCCTTACATAGGGATGGACTCGTCAAGGGGGAGTAAAGACGAGATCCTTTCCGTTACTTGCTCTCTATTTCTTTTTACTTTTACTTCTTTCACATGTTTTTCTTAAAAACGATGTGTTGCTTTCTTCAAACACTTTTGTTTCGACAAAAAGTGGGAGAAAAAGTAAAAACTACAAATTCAAACTTTTACAATTTTAGCTTTTCCTTAAAATAATTTTATGTTTTGTCATCAACAAAAAGGGGAGATTGTTAATACAAATAAGCCGTAAAAACGTTTATTTATATTTTACGATCTTCTAATGTTTTGTCGATAACAAACGTAAAATCATATTAACGAAACAAATAAAATACGTAAATGGTTTGAACTAATAGTTTCTAACATATTCACATTTTCACATAAAACAATAAAACAAGTATAAGTGATTTTATGATTTAGTAATACATATGTACAACAACTAGTGTTTACATATTTGGATAAAATATACACATAACTAGTATGTAGTATATTGGGTAATATAAATGGGTAGAAACTTAAGTATCACAACCCATTGGGCAAATACATTGAATGTAGTTGGGTACAACCCAAAGCCCATAACCCATAACCCATGGAACTTGACCCATAACCCATTGCATGACATCATGCTTATATCATACATGGATAATATCCATAACCCATGGATTAACCCATACCCAAGTGACTAAGTGCATTGCACTCAAAGATACATTGTATCTAGCCAAAGATCCATGGCTCAACCCATAACCCATGACCCATGACCCATAACCAAAATACCCATGGGCAAAGAGGAGCGTTCCACGGATCCCTAGCTTTGTGCTAGCCGGATCCCTTGTGGTAGGGATCTGTGGGATCCGGGGAACAGTAGGATTTTTCCTCTATAAATAGTGAGCCATTTCTTCATTATTTCTCACCCTTTCTAACACACTTTCTCCCTGAGTTAAAACTCACTAACCTCAGATCCAAGAGATCTATGTTTGTAGTTTTGTTTTTGTGTGATCTTTTAGGTTCCTCTTAAAGGCAAGATCACCACCTTTGAAGTCGAGCAAGCTCAAGTCCATGAGTTGCCATGCTTCCTCATCATCAAGGCTACTGAAGTCCTCTTGTTGATGATTCCTTTCTTTCGTCAAAGAAGTGTAGTGTTGAAGACATTAGTGAAAGATGTCTCAAGTGTCAAGACGAAGATATTAGTGAAGGGTATCTATCGTCTATAGGATAAGCACTTGTGGTAGGTGCTTAGAAGTCAAGACAAAGAAGCATTAGTTAAAGGTGCTTAGAAGTGAAGACACAAGACATTAGTGAAATGTGTCTTGTAGATCTAGTCAAAGGCATTAGTGAAAGGTGCCTTAGATGTACATTCGATATGGTGTGTTTTGATGTACAAGACAGACTAGTATTAGATCCAAGGATATTGATATCCTTGATGATGTTGTAAAGGAGTAGATCTCCTTTGGGATTAGTCGTTGGTGTAGTGTGGTAGTAGTTCCTCCATTGCAATGGAACTAGGTACTTAGCCTAGTACCTAATAAAGGGTAGGCGACGTTGTGAAGGTGTAGTTCACCTTGGAGTGAAAGAACTAGGTACTTAGCCTAGTACCTTATAAAGGGTAAGCGACGTTGTATAGGTGTGGTTCACCTTGGAGTGAAAGAACCCGGTGGTTAGCCTAGCACCGGAAAAAGGGTAGGCGACGTTGTGAAGGCTTCTCCGCCATAAGGAGATTGGTGTAGTGATTACTAACTCTCGAGTAGGTGAATCGGGGAGTGGAGTAGGGCAAGGAAGGTATCCTTGTAGCCGAACCACTATAAATACTTGCGTTGTGGTTTTGTGCTCCTTACTCTTATCTTTTCATTACTTACCTTTATATGCTTGTTTATCAACATCCAACACACACATCCAAATAGATTGACATAAGTCAATCTAAATAGATTAAAAGGAAGTTTTAATTGGCAAAACTATTCAACCCCCCCTTATAGTTTACCATAATTGGCATCAGAGCTTTGTTACCAAGTTTCTTGAAGTATATTGTACTTTAAAAACTTGATACGATCCATGGTTAATTGAAAACTACAAAGAAGGTTTTTCATAAAAACAAACACCATGTCTTTTAAAACTATATGTTTGGATGTTGATTTGATAACAACATTTTTATTATTTACTTTTTCGTTTAATTGCACTAATCTTCTTTGTCATGTTGATTAGTCAAAGCTCATACCCACCAAGCTGTAGGAATCGCTTGGTAACAAGAATACCTTCCTTAAAAAGGTATCTTAAACGCAAAGGAGCAGGAATCGTCTAAGTAACATTTGTTGTGTCATTTGTAAAGACATTCCTAAGTGCGCTAGAGGTATGACTTTCTTTTTATTTTTGCTTGATAATTAAGTATGCCTATTTAGGTATTTATATGATTATCTTTTGTGCTTATACATGTTTTACATGAAGCTTCATTAGAAAGCCTTTTTCTCACATACGTGTTATATTTCTCGTCTACAGTCGTGGTATATAAAACTTATGTTTTATTTCTTTTAAATCATATAATAAAACAAAACACAAATATCAAAAATTCCTCCCCTCCTATAAATCATCCACTCGACAACCACTTTATCAAAACCCCACTTTTTCAAATTTTCCAATTTCAAAAATTCCCTCTCAATCAAAACTTCATCTTCCTCTCCACTTCATCTCAACCGAAACCAAGAAGATCCGTCATCAACATGGTTTACATCGCACTCGTGCTCATCGCCTTAACACTCATTGCACTTGTGTCTTGTGTTCCCTATGATGAAGTTCACATATGGAAACATTTACTTTGTGTTGTTAATCTACATTGGGATCATATACCCAATCCTTTGTATCATCCTTAGTATTGAAATGCAATATTACTAGTAATCTAGTTATCTAGGTTATTATTATCATAATTTGTTTGTCATTTATTTTGATTTATTTGTTTCATATTCTTTCGTGATACATTAGAAGTCATGTATGCATGTTAAAAAAATGTAGGTTAAAACATATATCTTGGTATAAAACTATGAGATCTAAAAACCTATGCGTTTTCATATAATCTGGTTTTGTAAATTACAGATCTACGGATCCCGAAAGATATACTAGCCGGATCCCTTTTGAAAAGGAACCGAGGGATCCGTCCTACTGGAAAACAATTTTTCATGCAAATTAAAAACCACTATCTTTCTAAATGTAATAATCCACTAGAAAGTCAAAACCTTGAGTAAGTTAAAGTGTTAAATACCATTGTTAATAAAAATATAGTAAAAACATTAGATTATCATAGGTTGACCACAAACATCTCTTTTTATTAACTTATCATTTCTATAGGTTCAACTATGACGCATGAATATGAGTTTGATTTTTCACTCACTAGCGTCTACACTCCGAACATCTCTCTCGAACCCAACACACCTGGCAATCATGTCCGTGGATTCAATAATCTCGAAAACCGTCACTTCCACGAAGGACGTATTGTAGACACCTCTCTACAATTCGAAGAAGGTATCAATACCTCCTTCCGAGCCATAGGACTAGAATGTCTTCTTGAAATCAACGAGAAGATATGTCCAAGGTTCATAATGGAATTCTTCCGTCAAGTCGAACTCGTTCGTAACGAGGATCGCTCTCTATCTCTTTGGTTTTATATCAAAAACCAAAAGTTCACTCTAACCCTTGGGCATTTTGCTCACATCCTCCGGATTCCAAATCATGGACAATGTGCCTTCACCAAAGATTGGTCTCTTGATTCTCTCTTCAACTTTCGTGAAGAAAATAGTCCATATTGTTCACACATACCCTCTCCGGAAGATTTAAATCGCATAATATGCAAACCTTGACCATATTACTCCGATCCAAACATTATCTTTACAAGGGATATCCGAGAAGAGTACAAGCCTCTTGCACTCATCCTACGTGAAATTGTTTGGAGCCTTTGGGGAAATCGAGAAATTCTTCCCGTTTGTTGTGCTCACATGTTGTACTGTTTGCTAACACAACAACCATACAATCTCGCCTACTTCTTCGCAAGGCGAATTGCAAATCTTCAAGGCTCCAAGAATAAACTCATCCCTTATGGAATGTTCTTGACACGCCTCTATCATAATGTTATGCACTTCCATCCTCAATTTCAAAGTCCGTTGTACGTACTTGTGAACAAGATGATGGAACCGCTAAACATATCTCTCATGAAGACTTTCTTCATTCTTGATTCCACCAACACTCATCAATCACATAATGATCCTCCTAGCGAAAACACTCAAGGAACCTAGTAGTATTCCAAAATAGGATCAATTCTCTTGTACTCGTGCTTTATCAATGTAATCCAATTTCTTTCATGAAATAAAACATCTTACATTTGATATCTTAGTATTAGAACTCTTTTTAGACTATCCTTGAGATATAATGCATTGTCAAGATCATTGCATACCTTTAGTTAAGGTCCTGCTGAGCAGATAGGCGGATCCCAAAGATTGTGCTAGACGGATCCCTACACTTAGGGAACCGTGGGATCTGGCAAACAGAAAATGCAACTGCAAGCATTATATCTCAAACATATCCTTAGAACACCTCACACTAAGCTAAACATAGTGTCTTAAGGCAAATTAAGTCCTTATCAAGATAGGTTGATCTTTCCTACTCATACATAACTTACCTATATCACACTCTAAAACGCTTCTAGATCTACCATTTCATTTTTAATCCATTACTCTTCCGCTCTCAAACTCACACTTCATTTTTTACTTAATCCCTCACATTTAGTCTTAGAAATCTTTCGATTATGGCAAAATTGATCATAAATCATCCTTACCTCAAAATTGATCAAAGTTGATCAAAATCTAGTTTTTATCATCTCAAAGCTTCTAGGATATTTTCCAAAACACTATCCTAAGTCACAACCTGATCTCTAGGATAATTTAGCTTCAATTGACACTCTAAAATCTTTAGTGTCATCCTTGCTCATCAATTGGTACTCTTGAAAGTTCCAAATCCTTCCATAAAAGACAATCATTAGCTACATCATTCATTACCTTCAAGTACTTAAGCACCCCTTCATTTAAAACACTTAGGAGGACTGAAACACTCAAGATGTTATAGGTCTTAGATCTTAGAAACATCATTTCCACTCTTTCATAACTGCTGAAAGCCGGATCCCTAGGATTAGCCTAGCCGGATCCATCTGAAAAGGGAACCGTGGGATCCGGGTGACAGTCTATGCCAAATCTTGCTAAAACAATCATTTCAACTCATCTTCCTAACTCAAACACTCCATCTCATCTTAAATGAGTTCCTAGATCAGTGCAAACTCTGAAGTTGACTCTTGTGCATGTTAATCATCACATTCCAATGAATCCTAGTGGCTTAAGGCTTAAATGCACTTGCCAAATCTCTTGGTTTATAAACCACTTTGTTAGGACCTGCATAGTCATCACTCTCATCCTAACTTTCAGCACTTTAGAAATCTTTGCAAAACTCTTGAAATCATCTCATCTTGAGGAAAACCCCAAGTAGTAACTTATCCACCAAAGAACCACCCATGAAAAAGGCGCGTGTTATACACGAAATCTCTTCAACCGAATCATCTCCGGTCAAGCCAACAAATGATAGGATCCTTCCTCAACTAATCAAACCAATTCCTAAAAGGATAGTACCCACAAAACTACCAATGCCAAACACCACCATACCTCCTAGGCCAAACAATATCATCTCCACTAAACCATCACCATTGGTTCCTAGAGCTATTTCATTTACATCCCCACTATCATCACCACACCTCTACAATTTAGAGGACTTGCCTCCTAGGCCGTCTCATCCGCTTCCGCCGACAACATTCTCCTCATTAGGAGGAATAATGGTACAAAATCAAGGTGTTGAGTCAACACTTGCTCCGGCTTCCTTTTCGACGTTTCCATCATACAATCCCATTTGGATTATGAGAAATCATCAAAGTCAACCACCCGACCATATGGAAGTTGACACTTCTCTACCACCGCCATCATTCTTGGTCGAGCCATTCTCAAATGTGCCTCCACAAATCCCTCCATCGTTTGAAGCTCCACAAGCCGCTTCACTTAATCCTTCGCATCAAGCCATTTCATTTCTTCCACCACCACTACCTAGCCATGACAAAGATTGCTATCATTGTCAACATGTTGAAGGTTTGATACATGAAGTACGAGAAGACCAACGTTTCATGTTCTATCATCTCCTCGAACGTTTCGACGAGATCAAACCTAAACAAAACTTGAGCTAGAAGATTTTAGTGGTGTCCTAGCATCAAGCGATAGTTGGTTTAGAAATTCCTAGTCATGTATTTTCTGATTTTCTTAGTTTTTAGAGTCATGTATATCATAACTCTAGTTTTATTAAATGGAATTACATGCTACTTGTTATTTTTCGGAGCATATGATTACTTTGTATTCATATCTCATTTTTGTGATAACATTACTTGTTATATCACCTTTGCTGAAATTAATCAATTAATACGGATCCCTCCGAATTGCCTAGACGGATCCCTACTAGGAGGGAACCGCGGGATCCATGAGACAGAAGGCTATTTTCTACTAACTTGGACCACATTTCCAGGAAATTGTGAATTATACTTGCTTTCTAACCTTTGTTTTATAGTTATTCAATTTACACATGAAGACTTTGACATCCTAAAGCTAGGGGGAGCTTTATGTCAAAGCAATACATTGCAAATTACTTGAAATACTAGGTTTACATTTCGTGACATCCCCTTGCAAAATTGCAATCATCAAGGGGGAGCACATTCGTCTCTTAGACGAAATCTTTTGCAAACTTATTTGCAAAAAAACTAGATTGGTATCACTTACTTGACGCCCTTACATAGGGATGGACTCGTCAAGGGGGAGTAAAGACGAGATCCTTTCCCGCTACTTGCTCTCTATTTCTTTTAACTTTTACTTCCTTCACATGTTTTTCTTAAAAACGATGTGTTGCTTTCCTTCAAACACTTTTTGTTTCGACAAAAAAGGGGAGAAGAAAGTAAAAACTACAAATTCAAACTTTTACGAATTTTAGCTTTTCCTTAAAATAATTTTATGTTTTTTCATCAACAAAAAGGGGGAGATTGTTAATACAAATAAGCCGTAAAAACGTTTATTTATATTTTACAATCTTCTAATGTTTTGTCGATAACAAACGTAAAATCATATTAACAAAACAAATAAAATACGTAAATGGTTTGAACTAATAGTTTCTAACATATTCACATTTTCACATAAAACACTAAAACAAGTATAAGTGATTTTATGATTTAGTAATACATATGTACAACAACTAGTATTTACATATTTGGATAAAATATAAACATAACTAGTATGTAGTATATTGGGTAATATAAATGGGTAGAAACTTAAGTATCACAACCCATTGGGCAAATACATTGAATGTAGTTGGGTACAACCCAAAGCCCATAACTCATGGATCTTGACTCATAACTCATTGCATGACATCATGCTTATATCATACATGGATAATATCCATAACCCATGGATCAACCCATACCCAAGTGACTAAGTGCATTGCACTCAAAGATACATTGTATCTAGCCAAAGATCCATGGCTCAACCCATGACCCATGACCCATAACCAAAATACCCATGGGCAAAGAGGAGCGTTCCACGGATCCCTAGCTTTGTGCTAGCCGGATCCCTTGTGGTAGGGATCCGTGGGATCCGGGGAACAGTAGGATTTTTCCTCTATAAATAGTGAGCCATTTCTTCATTATTTCTCACCCCTTTCTAACACACTTTCTCCCTGAGTTAAAAACTCACTAACCTCAGATCCAAGAGATCTATGTTTGTAGTTTTGTTTTTGTGTGATCTTTTAGGTTCCTCTTAAAGGCAAGATCACCACCTTTGAAGTCGAGCAAGCTCAAGTCCATGAGTTGCCATGCTTCCTCATCATCAAGGCTACTGAAGTCCTCTTGTTGATGATTCCTTTCTTTCATCAAAGAAGTGTAGTGTTGAAGACATTAGTGAAAGATGTCTCAAGTGTCAAGACGAAGATATTAGTGAAGGGTATCTATCGTCTATAGGATAAGCACTTGTGGTAGGTTCTTAGAAGTCAAGACAAAGAAGCATTAGCGAAAGGTGCTTAGAAGTGAAGACACAAGACATTAGTGAAAGGTGTCTTGTAGATCTAGTCAAAGGCATTAGTGAAAGGTGCCTTAGATGTACATTCGATATGGTGTGTTTTGATGTACAAGATAGACTAGTATTAGATCCAAGGATATTGATATCCTTGATGATGTTGTAAAGGAGTAGATCTCCTTTGGGATTAGTCGTTGGTGTAGTGTGGTAGTAGTTCCTCCATTGCAATGGAACTAGGTGCTTAGCCTAGTACCTAATAAAGGGTAGGCAACGTTGTGAAGGTGTAGTTCACCTTGGAGTGAAAGAACTAGGTACTTAGCCTAGTACCTTATAAAGGGTAGGCGACGTTGTATAGGTGTGGTTCACCTTGGAGTGAAAGAACCCAATGGTTAGCCTAGCACCGGAAAAAGGGTAGGCGACGTTGTGAAGGCTTCTCCGCCATAAGGAGATTGGTGTAGTGATTACTAACTCTCGAGTAGGTGACTCGGGGAGTGGAGTAGGGCAAGGAAGGTGTCCTTGTAGCTGAACCACTATAAATACTTGCGTTGTGGTTTTGTGCTCCTTACTCTTATCTTTTCATTACTTACCTTTATATGCTTGTTTATCAACATCCAACACACACATCCAAATAGATTGACATAAGTCAATCTAAACAGATTAAAAGGAAGTTTTAATTGGCAAAACTATTCAACCCCCCTTCTAGTTTTCCACATGATATATGTTTTTCCCATTTTAATATGATACTGTGGATCCGTCCATCCCAACTGGAAAATCTGTATCGATTCTGAAAAACATGTAAGTCTCAAACCAAGTCACTTAGTTGTTAATAATGTAAAAGTTTCAATCAGTAGTAAAATGGAAGTTAAAACCTTTTACAAAACTTTGTCTACACCCAGAATTGGATATTTAAAACCTGAAACTAGATCAAAAACTCCTCCTCCTAGGAAAACCAATAATTCTAAACCATGATCTAGCACACGGCAACCTAGAGGTAACATTAGAAGGCAAAGTTATCCAAATAACTATCCGTAACTTGGAATAATTTCCAACAATGTGGTTATATGCCTTGGGACATTTGTCCTCCATTTCAACATCCTAACAAAATGAAACAAATGCATAGGATGTTCAACGCTAAAAACTTTGGACCCATGAGATATTGGGGACCTAATGTTTGAGTTTTTTTCTTAATTAAATAGATATGCTTGGGAATCAACTTGGAGCCCGATATATGGGTCAAGAATAATGGATGCACTAATCATATGACGAAAAATCGAAGTCTATTCTCCACTTACAAAGCATACAACGGAGGTAAAATACCTTATGGTAAAAAACTCAAAGGGAACATAATTGGCAAAGGTATGATCACTCAAAACTCCCTTACTATTACTACTGATGTTGAGCACGTAGATGATCTAGGATTTAACTTGACTAGCATAGTGTTAGGTCACCATTCTATCACATAACAACCTATATATTAGAGAGAGAAAGTTAGAGAGAGAGAGAGAGAGAGTAGCATAGTGTTAGGTCACTATTCTATCACATAGAACCAACACCCTCTCCCTTGAAAAGAGGGGTATTTATAGTGTTTACACAAATGAGGGTGTTGCCCTAGGTTCTAGAAGAACCATTCATCACAGCTCATAGGCTTACTACATGAGTCGGATATTCAATTACAAACAATTATAAACCATATTATCTAACGACCTATTACAAACATAATGACCGACACTTCATAATAATAACGTGTTCCTAAAAATATCCCCCTAAGGGTTGGTCATCATGTGTCATCATACTTAGGTCGTTTAACGTCTTGAACTTCTTTGGCGTTCTATACTCATGACGTCTTTGATTTTTTTCTTCTTTGTTCCTTGTTCTTGTTGTTATGATCAGATATTGGTGTCATCTGCCCTTTATCAACATCTTTGTTGCTAGTTCTTTTATGTCTTTTCCAACATGCTCATACTTCTTGTGAAGTTTGTGATTCATACACATGAAGCTTTCATTCTTTAGCTTTGATCTTTGTCTTATGACTTGCAGATTCTTCATGACGTGTGTATGAGCATGTGAAAATGAGACGTTGATGGTAATGATGGTGGTAATGGTCTTTGATGGAACTCCAGGCCTTCGTAAGTACCTGCATGAAAACAATTAGCAATAAAGTTCCTGGCGTAAGTGTTTGAATATTTTGTACAGGTTCCTGGCTGTTTGATGTTGACCCTGGCAGGAATTTCCATTCAATCCCTAAGGAATTTGTGTGTCTATCCTCTCATAAATATTATGGCAGATTGCTAGGATCTACATAGGACTCTAAGATTTACATCTCGTGTTTTTAATGTTGAACAACGAGTGTAGAGATATTAAGTGTTCCTAAAAGATCTTTTGATGAATCTCGTGGCTCTAGAGTCGATTTGTGCATTTTGTGTCTCCTGTTTCAATATCAACACATCTCGGAGTGAGAGGTCGATAGATTATGCAAGGTTCCATATGAGAATGAAACAAATCCTTTTAAGAGGACTTGAGTGTCTAGAAGGTTAGGTTCATCGCGCCACTGGGTCCATGGCGACTTGTCTTCAATACCGGCGTCGTCTTTGTGACAACCAGTAGCATATGAATTGAACTCGGTTTCTGCCCTAAGTTGATTATGGAGGGCTATTTCTTTTCACCCTTTTCTTAACTTTTCTTTTTAATTCTTTAAACCCTTCTTTCTCCTTCCCCACATTACTCTTTTTTTTCAATCATACCTAAGGACTTTCTAGTTCTAACTATTGGTGTTGTCCTTGGGTAGATCCTTCCGGAACTGGCGGATCATAGGACGAGTTTCCCATCCTTAGTCACCTTATAACTCCATCACTATCCTATGTTGCCATAAAACCTTTTCTTGAAAATCTCTCAAAGTGTTTATGATTATCAAACATATTTTGTTAACACTTTGAGTTTTCAGAAATACTCCTCCTCCAATGTGCTTATATTGTTTTAATTTAAATCAGCACATTGAGGAAAGAGTTCAAAATTTTGAATTGATTGGCTCTTGATGGACAATTCCCCACGAGACACGTTTACGTTGTTAGCTAAAGGGATTCATTATCAGTTTTATGGTGATAACTAGTCCTAGTAACTAACTTGAAGGTGTAAGCACTCCTTGAGTGAGAAGGCTAGACACGTCAAAGTTCATGTCTACCAAGAGATTCTCGAAACAGTACATTCTACTAGGACAAGTCCTTTGTGAGACACGTTTACATCACTGGTAAAACTAGCTTGAAATTATTTCCCATCCCGGACAAGTCTTTTTTATTACTAAAAATTTATGTTTCATTAATTTGTTGGTAATGTGTGAGTCGAGTTCGTAATGAGATTCCATATCTTTCTAATCAACAAAATTTTAATCACATTTCTCCCCCTCAAAAATAGCATATGAACGTTGTTTTTTGAAAACATGTTGATTAAAATATGCTTTTTGAGGTTTTAGAATTCGTTGGGGGAGAAACGGATTTCAAGAACGTTTGATTTTGAACAACAATTTTTTTCCAAGCATTTAAGAAGCTTTCGCTCCATGATTCAGGATTATTGCCTTGAATCGTACAATAGGATCCTTTCTTTGAACAAGATTTGTTATCTTTTGACAAAATTACTCCCCCTCGAATATGGAAATGTGTTCGAGAGATAGTCTTCTTGAGTCGAATTTGAAATGTATTAGAAAATAATTTTGAAAATTTATGATATAATTCTGCTCAAGGTCTTAAGTAAACATAACCAATTGATATATAATAATAAATATAAAGAGTTGAGTTATTACAGACAATGTTTAAATGTTCTAGTAATGTATCAATAACTATCTAACTTCAATACTCATTCGGGACGACAAAACATAAGAATATTTGGCTCCCTTGCTCTTCCTCCAACATAGCCTTAAAGTCGTCGCATTTGAATTTCAGGTTAAAATTACCATCAGAACTGTATGGACATATAATGGAATTGAATTCAAGAATCAAACACTTTGTGCATATTTCTAGAAAGTAGGAATCGCACATCAAACATCAATTGCTCGCACTCCAGAACAAAATGGTGTATTTGAAAGTCGAAACCAGAAGTTAGTGGAAGCTGCTCGTACGATGCTAATTTTCTCTTAATTACCATATTTCTTGTGGGCTGAAGCCGGTTCAATTGCGTGCTTTACTCAAAACCGTTCCATCATTCATAAACGCCACAACAAAACTCCATATGAAATGTTCACAACCGCAAACCATATATCAAATACTTTCATGTGTTCGGTGCAATTTGTTATCCGAATAAAGATCATGACAATATTGGTAAACTTCAACCTAAAGCCAACATTGGTGTTTTCATTGGATACTTTGAAAATTCAAAAGGTTTTAGAATTTGGAACCGTCGTACTTGACAAATCATGGAAACCATTCATGTTAATTTCGACGAGCTTACAACAATGGCTTCTGAGCAAAACAGCTTAGGACCCGCATCCAACCATCTAAACTTTCCTGATTCATCCACTGTTCCACCCATTGAACTCAACCGTCATTAATTAGAAACTTTGTTTGCTCCTCTGTTTGCTGATATTCCTGAAAGTCGTGCTCCAGATGTATCAAATGTTTCCGTTGAACAACCTGATAATAATCCTATGCAAGATACAACTGAACCAACAACAACAGTTGCACCTCTGACTGATTCTCAAACAACAGAAGAACAAAATGCCTCCAACAATGACACAACTAATGATAAAAAAAACTTATGAAGTACCCGCACCTGTAAATTATGACATAAATGCTTTCTTCAATTCATTTGCACCAGCTCCAACTATTCCAAACATTGGAGAGTCGTCTTCACTCTATTTGGATCCGTCAAATATGCAAACAACCTTCAATCACCACCCTTCAACACATAAATGGACAAAATATCATCCCTTAGTATATGTAATTGGCAATCTCTCTAACCCTGTCATGACAAGACAACGACTTCATGCAGACGATGAAACTTGTGTCTATGCACTCACCGTTTGTCAAGATGAACCAAAGAACATTAAAAAGGCCCTGACATATGACAACCGGATAGAATCAATGCAAGAAGATTTGAATTAGTTCAAACGTCTAGAAGTCTGGGAATTAGTTCCAAGACCAGATGGGATCTATGTCATTGACTCAAATGGATCTGGAAAAATAAATTGAATGCTGAAGGCACTATTATTTGAAACAAATATTGTCTCGTAGAAAAAGGGTATTCTCAAGAAGAAGGTATCAACTATGAAGAATCGTTTTCACCAGTTGCTATACTTGAAGTTGTAAAAATATTTATGGCATATGCTGCACACAAGCATATCATGGTTTATCAAATGGATGTAAAAATGGCGTTTCTGAATGGTCAACTACATAAAGAAGTTTATGTTAGTCAACCAGAAGGATTCGTTGAGCCAGCAAGCCTAAAGGGCATGGTACGAAAAACTGTCAGCCTTTTTACTTGTTAATCAATTTACAAAAGGAACAGTGGATCCAACATTTTTCATACAACATCACGGGGAAGACATCTTAATTGTTCAAATTTATGTTGATGACATCATTTTTGGTACAACACATAAAAAGTACTCAAACTCTTTTGCAAGACTTATGAAACAAATTTTTGAAATGTCCATGATGGGTGAACTAAAGTTCTTCTTAGGACTCCAAGTTCATCAATCACCCCGTGACATCTTTTAAAATCAGTCCAAATATGCTCTTGAAATCTTAAAGAAACATGGAATGACCACTTGTGATACTTGTAACACCCCTTTGTCTGCTTCATCACCAAAGCTGGATGCTGATTTACATAGGAAATTGATTGACCCCACAAAATACCAAAGTATTATTGGGTCTCTCATGTATCTAACAATAAACATTCCAGACATTGTATTTGTTGTATATCTTTGCTCTCGTTATCAGTCAAGACCAACTGAACGATACCTCAATGAGGCTATAAGAATCATTCGCACGTAAAGGGAACCATTCAATTGGGAATCTGGTATCCAAAGGATTCTAGTTTTGCACTCATAGCTTTTTCAAACACAGATCACGCAGGTTGCTTTGATACACACAAAAGTACTTCTGGTGGTGTTCAGTTTCTAGCAGACAAGCTTGTATCTTGGCAGTCAAAGAAACAAGATTGTACATCACTATCTTCAATAGAAGCAAATTATGTTGCCATGTCAGCATGCTGTGCTCAAATAATATTGATGAGATCACAACTAATGGACTACGACTTTGTATTCAACAAGATCCTGATGTACTGCGACTCCAAGAGTGCCATTGCAATCTCCTGCAACACAGTTCAACATTCCAAGTTGTTAATACAAATAAACTATAAAAACGTTTATTTATATTTTACGATCTTCTAATGTTTTGTCGATAACAAACGTAAAATCATTTTAACGAAACAAATAAAATACGTAAAAGGTTTGAGCCATTAGTTTACTAACACACTTTTACTAAACATATTAAAACCATATCAAAACATTTTTAGTAAATAAGTTATATAAAACCAAAGACATTTTTATAAACAGTAAACAAGTAATATTGTTTACATCTTATAGATATGCATATGTATAACAACTAGTGTTTACATAATATAGAAATGTACATATGATAACGCTCATATTGTACATGTTTTTAGTAGCGTTATGTGTGCTTTTGTATATGTTATTTGGTTATATTTGTATGATTTCAGTGCTTAATCGCATCAAAAGATGTTTGTCTAGTACTTATAACCAAGTGCAGGGAAACGGAAGGAAAAGTAAAAGAATGTTCAACAATTGGAAGATTCCCGTTTCAGTATGACATGTCAAGCACAAATCAGTAGTTCTAGTACCATTAAAGACCAAGATGATGGAAGAACCAAGTTCTACAAGTCAAAATCAAGTAAAGATCAATTTTCCGTAACTCAGGAAGACCAACCGGATCGGTTGGAAAATGACCCAAAAAGTGCCCAAGAAGCCATCCAACCGTTCGGTCGCCGCCCGCAACCGAAACGGTTGGATCCCTTGTAGAAGACCAACCGGATCGGTTGATCATGTGACCGATCCGGTTGGAGTGCCTGTTTCTGCCAAATCTTCATCACTAAGTTTCCCCTTTGCATCCAAACGATTCTAGGTCCTTCCCTTGGTGTATTCTAGTCCCTTCCTAACTCCTTGAAGGCCAAGTTAAGCAATTACCCTAGGCCTTGGAGCTAGTATAAATAGAGGCCTTTTATGAGCATATGAGACACACAATTCAATACAACTCTCTCTACTCATCAAACAAAGCTCTTAAGCTCTCAAATTCGTCCTTAGAAGTCCAAGAAAGTTTGGAGTTCCAGAAGTTCCACATTTGGAGGCCAAAACACCAAGAAGTCTACCCCAATACTTTGGGAATCATTACTTCACCATTTGTAATCTTATTCCAAGTATTGTAAGACTTTTAATCATGTTTTCTAATGTTCAAAGTTCTGAGTTTATGTTTATGTTTGCTATGAGTGGCTAGTTTCTTTATGCACTTGCTTAAATGATGTTGATTATCATATGATTGGTTAGTGATTGTGTTAACATGTTTTAATTCAATTTCAAGTTGATTTTAAGATCCAATTGTGCTAAAGTTTCATAGTGGCATTTGTTAATCAAGTTTGACAAGTTGATAGTAATCGTAGAGGTCGAAAGAACTTATTGTTATTCAATTAGTTATAATCATTTTGTCTATGGATGATTGTGTTTACCCATTATTCTTGATTAAACAAAGGAACTAAGGTGTGGTTGTAATAAAAATGCTTGATTATCAAATTGGATTGATTGGAAACAACTAAAAGGTCGTAAGATTAGTTGTTAATAATCAATTGTAGCCTTTTGTCTATAATCGGTTACCTTTTGTATTGACCATTTCTTAAGCGGTTTGATAAAACAAATGGATGTTTTTGTGTTTAAGTTTGTGAAAATGAACTTATGAAACTTGAATTGATCTTGAATTGATTGGTTAAACTTAATGCTTGTTTTTATGAACTAAAATCTTGATGAAAGTTTAACTTGTAAGAACAATAGATTAGTACACCAACTAATTATCACAACCAACATGTTAAGAGGTTAACACAATCACACTAATCTAGGATATGAAACTAGTTTAAGCAAGTGTAGTTTTTAATCATCTGAATTTCATTATATCTGTTTGCGTTGTTATATGTTTTGGATAGACTCTGTTGATTCAAACTTGTTAATTAGATTCACTCAAATCCCTGCGAACGATCTCGATTTACCTTCATAATCTTGCTAAAACGGACTAGTGCACTTGCTCGTATGTGTTATTGGTAATTCACCTTTTATAAATTTAAAACTTGTACACACATAGCACATCAAGTTTTTGGCGCCGTTTCCGGGGATTTGATTGTGTTTCAGCAAGTTTTGAATCCCCATTAGTCGATTCACTCCAAAAAATTTTCTCTGAAGCTTCAACCGATCCGTTGCCTCACAACCGAACCGGTTACGCCTTTAAACCATACCAAACTGATCTAACCGATCGGTCGCGCCTCGCAACCGATCCGGTTACCCCTTCTGTCCAGAAAACTATTTTTGTTGTTTGTCCGTGTGTTTAGATATTTCCTGGATTCTCTAGGTCATTGTATGAACACTCGTGCAACGGGAATAGAACCAATTACACCTCTTACCAACCCCGAACGTTAGATTCGAAGAAGAAGAAGAACACCTTTCATACCATTGGAAAATCGTGTACCAAGAGTACCAAACCCACCATTTGATAACCTCGTAGAAGCCAAAGTTGTTTACAACCCTTTCACCAATTTACCTTTTCCCATGGCGGATGATCAACCCATGTGGGGAACCAACCGAGCCGTAGCACCAACCCATGGGAGTGCTATTGTTGCTGTCAACCTTGGTGACAACTTCACCGTGAAGGGTCATCATCTTTCCATGATCAAAGACCGTCAATTCAATGGCCGTGCGCGGGCCGATCAGCATAAGCACATTGCCGAATTCATCAAAATTTGTGGCATGTTCCGTTATGGCGACACCGATGTCAATGCCATCAAACTCAAGCTTTTTCCATCCTCACTCGCCGGAGATGCTAAAGTATGGTACAATGAATTAAACCCAAGAATCATCAACACTTGGGAGGAGATGAGGCAAGCCTTTGTAAGCCGATTCTTTTCACCTGTCATGTTTGATTGATTAATGGGAGAAATTCGTGCTTTCACACAAAATCCCAACGAATCACTTGTCGAAGCTTGGCTTCGGATGAAAGATTTGCTTCGTAGTTGTCATGGACATGGATTATCCAAATGAACCATTATCCAAATCTTTTACCATGGACTAGACGAAATCTCTCAAGGCATCCTTGATGCTGGAGGAATTTTTCTCTATAAGACTCCTAACGATGCTCACCAATTACTCGAGGATCGAGTACTTCTCAAACTCGATTGGTCTAAAGATTCCAAAACCAAACCTCTTCAAAAAACCGTTGCTTTTGTCGAAATCACCGATACCTCAAAACTCATGGAGAAAATGGAGGCCTTAACCTAAAAAATCGACTCGCAATACAAAGATATCAAGGATGAAATAAAGGAAATGCGAGACGGATGCAACAATTGTGGAGGAAATCATCCATCGTCCGAGTGCGACGATAAACCTATGGGTGGACCTAATGAAGGAGAAGCGAATTATGTCCAAGGAGGATATCGTGGATGAGGATATCGTAGTAATTATTACGGTCAAAATTCTGGAAATTGGCAAGACCGCCGACCAAGGGATGACAACCGTGATTCTCAACCACGAACTGACAATCCACCACCACAAAAATCTGACAAAAAGATGGAAGAATCCAAATTCAAGAAAACCATGAGAGATTTGTGGGCCGCTCAAAAATCTGCAAATGATTTTATCAAAAATCAAATTTTCAATCTCAAAGCCAAAGTTGAGCAGGGACAGAAAAATCATCAAGCATCTATCCAAGATCTTGAAAACAAGTTTGGCAGATTTTCTAACCAACATTCCGCTCGACCATCTGGATCATTACCAAGTAACAACCAATCCAACCCAAAGCCATCAAATGATAAGACGTACCGTCCGCCACAAACGAGAAATGATCATATCAATGCTGTCTTCACAAGAAGTGATCTCTCGTACAATCCACCACCTAATCCTAATGAAAATACTCCTATCACCTAGGATAATGAGGATGAAGCCGAGGAAAACAACACAACTCAACCCACCAAAAACAAAACCACCCCATCTGTCAAGGCGTATACACCAAAAATTCCATATCCTCAACGCCTTAAGAAAGAAAAAAAATGGAAGAACGTTATAAGAAGTTCATTGAAATAATCAAAGAGGTTAGACTCTGTTGGGATATAGAAAGATAAAGTATTGGAGAGATACAAAGTACTGAAGAATGTCAAAGTACTGAAGAAAGTCAAAGTACTGCTAAGTAAAAGTCAAAGTACTGCTCAACATCAAAGTACTGCAAAGCCAGAAGAACTGTTATATCGTTTATGGAAAGCTTTGTTATTCTAGAATATTCTTAGTTTAGATTACTTGTCGTACAAGAATTAAAGTTGTAAACCGACTAGGGTATTCCTTATGCCAATAAAAGGACCCCTAGATTAGCATTAGACGTACGAATATATATACGCAGTTTTAGAGAATATTAGAGTTGTTAGGGTTGTTAGTGAATCTGTGTATCAAGCAGGTTCTAAGTATTAATAAAATCGTTGAAGTTAAAGTTATTCTTTTTAGCTTTATTGAAGTAGTTTCCGCATACTTAATAGAGTATATTCAGTGTTTCATTGTTAGTAACTTAGGATTTATCCGAGGTTGCTAAGCCCTTACAAGCTACATAAGTTAGTTTGAATTGAGTATATCGATCCAACAAGTGGTATCAGAGCTTATGTGGAAACTCTGATTAAGAAGAAACCCTTAAAACCAATTTAACAACAAACCCTAAAGATGTTGACTGAACCTGCACCACCCCCCTCCATCACCTCACTAAGAATTCCTATCATCAAGAAGGGAGAATATGATCTCTGGAGCATGAAGATGAGGTAGTACATTGCCATTACAGACCATGCACTGTGGAATGTAATTGTCAATGGCAATGAAGTTGTTGAAGAACCTATAGAAATTGCTGGACAACCTAAACCACCTAAGACTGTCTTACCAGCAGCTACTATAAGAAATCAAGAAAAGGCTCTCAACATACTATTATCTGCTATTCCTGATGGTCACCTGCTCAAGTTCCATGATGCTAAGGATGCAAAACAACTATGGGCTGCTCTCAAGACAAGATTTGGAGGTAATGATGCTTCCAAAAAGATGCATAGAAATCTGTTGAAACAACAATTTGAAACATTCACTGTTGGTGAAAGAGAAAGTATTGATGCTGCTTATGATAGATTCCAAAATCTTCTCAGCATGCTAGAGTTATACAAAGCAGAGGTATCTGTTGAAGATGCAAACCTGAAATTCTTAAGGAGTTTGCCATATGTATGGCATGTGATTGGTACTATGATCAGAGGACAACCTGGTTTTGACACTATGGACTTTGATGATCTTTACAACCACTTAAAGGTGTATGAGCATGGGATGAATGGCCAAACAAGTTCAAAATCTCATAGTATTGCTTTTGTGTCTTCTGAAAAGAGAGGCAGTACTTCCACTAAAAGTACTGCTTATCCTACTCAAAGTACTGTTGCTTATCCTACTCCTACATTATCACCAACAAACACCATCTATTATGATGAAGTTGTATGCTCATTCTTCGCTCAGCAAGCCACTTTACCTGTTACTTATGAAGAAGATTTGTCACAAATTGAAGAGGATGCTCTTGAAGAAATTGATATCGGGTGGCAAGTTGCTATGATCACTGCTAGGATCAAGAAGTTCATGAAGAAAACAGGAAGAGGCATTGACTTCAAACCCAAACAGGGTATAACGTTTGACAAGACCAAGATTGAATGCTTTAATTGTCAAAGAACTGGACACTTTGCAAGAGAGTGCAAGTTTGCTAAATATCAGGCAAATAGAATGATTGAGAAACCCAAGCTTGAACTAAAGGAAATCCCTATTAATGAAACGAAAGCTTTGGTTGCTCAAGAAAATCTATCAGAGGTTGACTGGAGTGCTAAATTTGATGATGAACCAGTAACCTACTCTATGGTTGCTATGGAAGAGTTTGATTGGAGCACAGCTTTTGATGAGGAACCTAGATTTGCTGCTCTAGGAACAAGAGATGGTCTTGGAAGATTTGATTGGAGCATGGAAAGTGAAGAAGAACCAGTTCTGCTCGCTATGGTAGCTACTTCACCAAGTTCACCCCCTGTCTCTGAGGTATGCTCTAAGTGTCATGATTTTTATCAAAAAGTGCTTAAAGATTATGTAACTGAAAGAGATAATTGTAGAAGGGCTAGGTCTGAGGTAGCTGGTTATCAAATATCTTTAGCGTCAATGGAAGCCAAAATAATAACTCATGAAAATAATGAAATGGCTTGGGCAGAAAAGTATGAACAACAGGACTATCAATTAAAATTAAGTGAATGAAAGTTAGGATGTAAGGTCTCTGAACTAGAAAAGATGACTAAAGAAAAAGATGAACTGCTAGAAAAGTTTACTGCTTAGGGAAAAGTTGGCCTTTCACATGTTAGTTTTGTTGAAAAACAGAAAAGAGCATACATTAAAACTGGACTAGGTTTTGGTATGGATTTTAGTAGCATAGAAGAGAACCCATCTAGTGATTAGGAACAACTTGATTATGAGGATATAACAACTAGTGATGATGAACTCATTAACTATGTAGACACATCTAGTAATGAGGAATCAATTAGTCAAACACCTCCTGAACTTAAGAAAGACAAGGGTTATCATGCAGTCCCTCATCCCACTGGTAGTTTTCAACCACCTAGGACATATGTTTCTTGTTTTGGAATAGACAACTTAGAATTTAGGAAAAAGCTTATTGGTCAATCTAATACAGGTCCATCTTGTTCTGACACCCCAAAAGAAACTGTTGAGAAACCTAAGGATGATAATGATAAGAGTCAAGCAGTACCTTCTTCTCAAAGTACTGCTAGACATTCAGCAGTACCTTCAAGAAAAACTTTTCAAAATACTGCTAAACCTTTTTGGGATAATTTTGGTCAAAATAATTTTCATAATTCACCAAAAAGTCAGGTTAGGCTTGGTCACAGAACTAAAGAAAGAAATTTTGGGAGTATGGGTCAAAAATTGTGTTTTGTTTGCTATAGTCCTGATCATTTGATTAAGGACTGTGATTTTCACTCAGAGTATCTAAGCAATTTCCCAAAGACCAGATCTGCCAACCAAAAACCAAGGGAGAATAAACCAGTTTGGAACCATTCACATAGGGCTAACCACATCAAATTCTCAAAAGACTATAGGTACCCTCACCAGAGAAGACCTTTTTCAAAATCACCAGTACCCTCAAACACTTTTCGAGGTACTGATAAGCCAAAAGTTTCTCAAGAAGTACCTTCTCAAAGTACTGCTAGATTTTCACCCAATCAAGGTACTGCTAGCACTTTTTGGAATGGAAGCCCTAGGAAATCTAATTACTATCAATCTAGAAGGCGTTACACCTCAAAAAGAGTACCTAGATCAAAGAACTCTACACCAAAAGTTAAAACCAGCTGGGTTAAGAAAGAAAGTACTGTTAGGGAACAAACAGTACTTTCAGCAAGTGTGGGTGAAACAGAGATTTTTGTTGAATATAATAAAGATAATTTTGATGAAAAAGAGATTTTTGTTGAAAAACCAACACAAGTTTTGGAACAACCAAAGATAATTGATCATGTGCTTAAAAACTGTGGAAATTACATACTTAAAGAATTGAAGTATGTAACTCCACAAGGGGAACACAAGTCAGTAATGGATTGGGTTCCTAAAAATAACTAACTCTTTTATATTTGTGCAGGGCAACCCAGAAGAGGAGCTTAAAGATCATTTAATTGTGGATAGTGGTTGCTCTAGAAGCATGACAGGAGACAAAGAGATTCTGTCAGATTTTAGATCTTATTGTGGAGGAAGAGTTGCATTTGCGAATGATGCTAGTGGAGGAAGAATTACTGGCAAAGGAACCATCAAGGCAGGAATCATAGATTTTGAGAATGTTCGTTATGTGAAGGAGCTCAAATTCAACCTTTTGTCAGTCTCTCAGATCTGTGACAAGAAGCTCCCTGTGTTATTTACTGACACAGAATGTCTTATTCTTTCCCCTGAGTTCAAGCTTGTTGATGAAAACTTGGTAATACTGAGAGTACCAAGAACCAATGATGTATACAGTCTGGATATGAAGAGTATTAACTCTTCTGAAAGAGCAACTTGTTTAGTAGCAAAGGCAACAATTGAAGAAGCACATCTGTGGCATAGAAGATTAGGGCATGTGAATTTCAAAAATATCAATAAGCTGGTTAAAGAAAATTTAGTTAGAGGTTTACCTTTCAAAACTGTAACATATTGGATTTCACAAACACATCAAACCATAAACAAATATGGGCGTATAATATGAGGTTTTAGAGAGGGAAAGAGTTAGAGGTTTGGGAACTTAGTGAGAGAAAGTAAAAGTATTATTATGAGCTCCAACCCTCTACCTTGGGAGGTAGAGGGTATTTATAGTTTCTTACATAAACGCCACCTACGGGCTGTGGATCAGGCATACAGTGGGTAAAGACCCGTCCGCCTCCACAATGTTACTTAACTAAATACTATCTAACATAAAATAACTACGACTACGAGCTTTCTAATGATTACATATACTTGAGGTGACCGACACTTTAATAACTGGATTTACTAAATCCTAACAATCTCCCCCTAAGGGAGGTCACCTCAAAATACATTGAATACAAACAAATATTACATTAAGATTGTTCTTGGATTCTTGTTAAAGTTCTATGATCAGTAGCCCGTAGTCATTGATTCTTCATTTTTGCATGTTTGGTTAAACCAAGTGGAGGTCTTTAACTGATCCACGTGATAATGAGTTTTGAGCCACCATTGAGATCAACAGCTAACATAAATCTCTGACTCTTCCATTGTGGTGTTGACATTATGTGAAGTTGTGACTTTTGGACCGACATGCTTACATTCTGGATCATGAAATCTTTTCATCAGAGTAGCGGAAGCTTTAGTTGATTCATGATATTTGCAGCAGCGTAGCAGAAGCATGGAGTGAAAATATCAGAGTCATTGATGCACTTATCATGATTTCTTTAGAAATGAATGTGATGTGTGAGCATGCGGCTATGGATTGACCTCTCCATTCTGACTAGCTGCAAACGTCGGGCGTACCTACATACAACAGTTAGCAATAAAGTGCATGAAAATATCTTTGATCACTTTCGTTGAATTGAGGTACACGGCCCACGGTTCCCCGTTAATCAGTACAAGTACTGCCTGTGATCAGGTATAATTCCGAAGAATCTCCTTGACAGGGTTTCGCAGCTGCTCTAGCTGTTCTCAAACCGGAACGTCTCAAAGAAGACAACATGGAGTGAGTGAACCAGCGAATTTGAGATTCACTGATTGATGAAAAAGAGATTTGAAAAAACAATCGTGTACTGCTTAATAAAGTGTTTTTGAATACAACGAAGGTTTTAAGGAAAATAAATTATCAATCATAAACACCTTTTAATTTTGAAATATTAATACACAGTCGATGTGCTAGAGAAAAGAATTTTTTAAGCATAACGACCGGTTTTTCAAAGGTATCCGTCAATCCATAACCTGAACCAGGATTGATTCATAATTTTGAATCGCCCCATTATTTCTGTTCAGTTGTCACATGGTTGATCTATTGGATAGATCTCACATGCCACCTACCAAGAGCTTGTTTGATGTTGGCTCTAGAAGGCTTTCCATCTTGATTGTGAATATGTTTGCATATCACTCAGATGTTCTGGCAATACCACAAGGATAATGCGTAGGACTCTTAAGTTATATTCTCTCTTTCCACATTGTGTGAAACAAAGAGTCTTCATTGACAGTGTCCTAAAGAGATTTATTATAGATGATCTCGTGGCTCTAGACTCAATTCTGCACATTTGGTTCCTATGCCGGAGACTAGGGAGAGGGTCTCCTTATTCAATATCAACAATCTCTAAGAGAAAGTCGATAGATTATGTAGGTTCCCCGTGAGAATGAAACAAGTCCCTTTTAAGAGGAACTTGAGTAGCTTGGGAAGTTTAGTGCAGTGCGTCACTGGGTCCATGACGTCTTGTCTTCAATACCAGTGTTACCTTAGTAACCACCAGTAGTATATGTATTGAACCCGGTTACTGCCCTAAGGTTGACTTATTGGAGGGCTATTTCTTTTCACCCTTTTCTCATTCAATTCTTTTTCATTCTTCAACCCTTCAGTGCTTACCGAGACTTTATAACTAGAACCTTGTTGGGTTTATTACAGTTCTAGCTCTATCTCAGTCCGCACTCTTCCCATATCTCACTTTTCTCCTTTTTTTCATCATACCTAAGGACTCTACACTATCTAGTGGATTGTCCCTGGGTAGATCCCTCCGGCTCTGGCGGGATCGTGGGAACGAATACCTAACCTAACCATCCTTATATCACCATACATAAAGTAAATTTGGTCGGTCTATTTGGTATTGTTCATCTGCCATTAGAACCAATTGAAAACCATTTGAAAATCAATCCAGATACTTGTGATATATTATCAAAGCATTTTGTACCTGAATTGTTTTTGATACTTTTAGAAAAAGAGCTCCCCCTCAACATGTGCATCATGTATTTGAAATCGTTTTGGCACACGGAGGCAAGAGGAATGATTCACTTCTTTGATTACCATTTTCTAAAAGATATCAACATCACTTTCCTGATCAAAATTAGCATTTTTCATACCTTGTTAAGGGTATTTTTGGAAAGGATGTGGTTTTCAAAAAAAATTGCTCCCCCTCAATATGTGAATAGAGATTTGAAAGTGTTTTGCACATATTACGGAAAATCTGCACATTGAAACAAATCAATCATGTTTCAATCCTTTTTGGTTTGAAATAGATGCTCTCCCTCAACATGTGCATGGAAAAATTGAAACCGTTTGCCACATGTGGGGAGGAGAGCTTGTAAATCATTATAAAACCATTTATCGAATTATCAGTTTAAATCTAATTTAAATCACAAATTGTTCCCCGATCACAATTTTCAAATCATTTGAGATTTGTGATCTCTGAAGATTTAAATTGATTTTGAAAGCTTTTGAGGAGAATTGTGACTTGCTTATGAAAACATTTTACCGATAAGGATCAAATCTGAGACTTTAAACTCCAAAGATTAAACATGCATTAGTATCTTTTGAAAACAATTGTATGACAAATAACTTTTTGATGTGATTGAAATCATTCTCCCCCTCAATCAATGACATAAGTTGTTGATTGAGAGATAGAGATTTTGACAAATGTTAAGTCCAGATGATTTTCAAAAATTGAGTCCGAGTTATTTTTCAAAGCTATTAGTTTTCATTAGATAGCAAATATTTGTTTATAGAATCAGAGCATGAGATTTGAAAAAATAAAATAAAGTATGGCTCTGTTCTTTCTTTTAAAAACGAGTTATAGACTGAAATGACTATAAGCCTTTGTTTCACTTTCTCTCATTTTTTTATGTACATTCGAACAACATCTAAAGACCCGTGTCACTCTTTGAATGACAGCACAAAGACCGTAGATATAATCGAATCAAGAAAAACATGACAAAATGACAATATTTTTTGAAAATTTTCGAGATTTTCAAATTTTTTTATGGATTTTTGAAAGTTTTATAATTTTCTATTTGCTTTTTGTTGGTTTTGTAATTTTGTATTTTGTTTTTGAATAACTATTTACAAGAGATGGATGAAGAAAAACCTTTTACTCCTCTGATTCCTCTTGAAGACGTTTGAGTGTCTCAAGTTGAAGACTCTTGAGTCCAAGACGAGGAAGAATAAACTCAAAACGTTCTAGAAGGAGTGCCTTTGTGAAGATGTCTGCTAGCTGATATCCAGTTCTTACAAAGTAAAGTTCTACCACACCTTTTTCCACTTGTTCTCTGATGAAATGATGTCGAATGTCGATGTGCTTTGCTCTTGAATGTTGAACATTGTTGCAGGAGAGAGAAATTGCACTTTTGTTATTACAGTATAGAGGAATTTTGTTGAAGTCAAAGCCATAGTCAGATAGTTGGGATCTCATCCATAGGATTTGAGCACAACACGATGACATGGCGATGTATTCAGCCTCTGTAGAGGATATCGACGTACACATTTGTTTCTTAAATGACCAGCTTACAAGCTTTTCTCCCAAAAATTGTGCACCACCTGATGTGCTTCGACGTGTATCTTGACACCCTGCATGGTCTGCATCTGCATATGCTGTTAGCAACATATTGGTGTCCTTCGGATACCAAAGTCCCATGTTAATGGTACCTTGGAGATACCGAAATACCCGTTTAACCGCTTCAAGGTGCTTTTTAGTAGGCTTAGTGTTAGGAATTGGAAATTCCATGTTAAAGTGTCGGTCCCCCCAATTATGGTCTAGCATATGTTAGCTCGTAGACTTGTAGTTATTTATGTTGTTCTGTAGTTAATTAGTTAATCAGTAGCGTAGTATACTTTAGTGTAACACCGTGGAGGAAGGACGGGTCTTTACCCACTGTATACCTGATCCACAGGCCGTCAGGAGGTCGTTATGTCTGTAACTATAAATACCCCTTCTATCCTTGGAAGGGGTGGTGCTTCTCAATCTAACATTTCATATTTTACAAAGCAAGTCTCTAAGTAGAACACCCTCTCACTCTTTCTCTCTCTAAAACATGGCTTTCTTGTATCACCATCATCCAAGACCACCCGAATCATAAAACACAATAAATATTACGATCCTACAAATGGTACCAGAGCCATGGTTATTGTGTTATCTTTGATTTGTGTGGTCCGTACCATGGTTGTTGTTTGTGGTTTTTGGTTCACGTTGTTAACTGGTTTTGTACTCTTTTGGTCAAAATATTAATATTGTCAAGTGGTCTATTTTCTGCTAATATCTGTCTTTGTGTCTTCTGTATGTCCAATACTGATGTTTGTATTTTCATCTTTCAGACTTTTTGGTACTAACAGTGAATACAAATGGTCTTAAATGGTCAAAAAGTGGTCAAACTGGTATGTTTCTCATGGTCATAAAGGTTAAAATGATGCTATTTCTGTTGTTGTTTCTGGGTTTCTTTGATGATGGTCAGAAATATTGGTCGGAAAAATAGCCGGAAAAATTAAAATGGTCAAGATTTCTTGTTATCGATTTGTCAATACTTTTTTCTTGTTAGCGAGTTGTCAAAAGCTCTCTATATAGTGAGTTGTTAAACAATAATACCACAGTGTAGCGAGTTCAGTCTAAAATCTGCCTAGCGACTTGTATTTACAAGTCGTAGCAACTTGGTCTAGCGACATGTCTTATTATTAGCGACTTGTGAAAGAAAAAGAAGTAGCGATTTGTTTTGAATAAGTATAGCGACTTGACTCATGACACATTAATCTAGCGAATTATTGTTTAACAGGTTAGCGACTTGTGTATGAAAAGATGTAGCGACTTGTTCTCGAAAAAAGTTGTTAGCGACTTGACTCATAAAAATGGAAGCGACTTGCTTAAGATGTAGCGACTTGAAGTCTAGACCACAAAACCATATACCAACATAGCGACCTCAGATTTCATACCATCATCAGTCCACGAAGGTCATTTTATCGAAACTGATAAGACTCAAAGCTGTAATATCAAACTCAAATACAAACCTAGACCATGACTCGACTCAAATAAAAACATGATCTCAGTCTATGTTTTTCGTGTTACTCAAAGTAAGAACAAGACTCGAAGGTCTTTGATTACGAAAATCATCTAAAACATCATCGATCTAAAAGTCTGATAATTTTCGAAGAATAAAGAAGAGATTTTAATGACTATGTCAAATCCTTTCTTTGGTTCGACTTAAATCTATCCAATCTCAGTCTTGTTCAAGAAATGATCTAAAACCAAATGTTTCCTCGATCTCAATTTTCTAATTTTCGTGGAACACAAAGGTTACATCAAGACCAAAGGTCTAAAGCACGAAAATCGAAATCATCACAGATCTAACCTCACTTGTTTTATTTTTTGATATTCGAATTTCAAAAGATTGACTAAAACAAATTTGTTTTGTCTTCCTTTTTTCTTTCGGACAAGTAAAACGATTGATGTCAACACATTTTTTCATGAGTTCGTGTAGTCTAATCATATCAAAACTTGGTAAAGAACCTACCTGATTCTCAACGAAAGATCTTATGGTCAACTCCATAACCTCGAGCCATCCCTGTGGCGAGGTCTTCACACCTGAAATCGTGAGACTAGTGGAATCAAGGGGTTTGAGAAGGTTTGTGAAACCTTAATTTTGTGTTGGATCGTATTCTTTGGAGGAGACTGATAATATGTGTGATTAAGGATTACTTTGTGACTGCGTTTGATTGTGAGGTGAGTTATTAGGGTTATTGTGAGAAGTATCGTATGTTAAACACCATATTTTTAGGGTAAGAGAATACCGGATCATATTATGGGCTTTATGGCTGTTACTTGGATGTTGTATCAAGGATGGGCCGAGCAGAATTGGTTGGGCCAGGAACTGATCACATGGGCCTGGTAAACTATTTCGTGTGAATGATGTTAGGCCTAAACGTTTGAATTTAATTTCATCTATCAAAGATAAGTTGCATTCGGACGATCTTAAACGGTTGTATTTTGAACTGATCATGATTTCAAATTTTGTGTTTCGGTTGAATTTCATCTATCAAAGTCTCACATTTGATGGTTATGTGTTATTTTGATCAGGCTCGGAATTGAATGTGGGAAGTCTACATTTGGATCATCATGGGCTGCGACATGGATTAATTTGGATTGAACTTCATGGTCCGTGCCCCGATTATTCTAATAACCAAGTTTGGGTCGTACACATGATTGGGTCGGATGGGCCTCTCAAGAGATTTGATTGTTTATGAGATTTGTTAATGAGACTTGATGATGACGAGATTAGTTGAGATTTGATTTGATTCTAAGTTTTGTTGTGTTGTGCGGGTTGATACTTTGGTTATACATTTCCACGGAGTATATTATTTCACGGCTGTTGAAAACTAGAAGACCTTGATAGATCTTGAGCTTCGTAGATCGCTAGTATTGCTTATGTTATCACAAACAAACTAAAAGAAAATCTCTACAACTTGTATTCTTTTGCGGAATATAAACACAAGTATAAAGCACAGATAACTAAGAACTCTTTGATCCTCTATGGATCGTTATATTAATAACTTGTAAACGTTTTGTCCATAATTCATTCTATTGTGTTCCTTTTATAGACAAGGAACCCTAACTTCTTCTCTAAGAAACGTAAAACTCAATAAGATATACACAATCACTTCCTAATAAAGCTCATGCATATCCTAACTAACTATAGAAAATACGGAATAACTATATCCGCAGAAACAAACTAATAACTATATAACTTCAGTAGAATTATGTCTTCGGCAGAATCCATACACTTCAGTAGAATCCATTCAGTATAATCTTCAGCATAATTCGTACTTCACATAATTCCCAACAACGGCTTGAGTTGATATTTGAACAAGGTTTTCTATGGGGTTGTTTGTTCGGTATTTCGTATTTGGATTTGAAGTAAGGTTTTCCGGGCACGTTTACTTATTTCGTCTTCTTTCTTCCTACCCTTCCGCGAAGATGACTTGTTTGGGCATTTATAGAATGTGATAAAGACTTGGCTATTTAGTTACTGTTGTGATTCTTTCTCACTGAACTCACAACGTAACTATCACTTCGGTGTCTCACTCAATTGAGAATGTTAAGAGGTTTCGTACATTGGGTACACCGTTTCTTCTTCACAAGGATGAGTACAAGTTTAAGTAACAAATCTGGGGAATTCTACTTCATGATCAAGTTTGGTATATCGGGTTTACTTCTCCATGTGGTCACTACAATAGCCGACAGAATGCGTGAATGATGTGTTTACCAAAGTGTTGATTGGATGGTTGATGATGTTGGATAATGAACCGTTGATGAACCGCTGCATGTTCTCCTAAAACAGATATTCACCAAATCCAATATTGTGTAACATATTGGATTTCACATACACATCAAACCATAACACAAAGTAGGCGTACAAGAGGTTTTAGAGAGAGAAAGTTAGAGGTTTGGGAACTTTAGTGAGACAAAGAAAAATCTTATTATGAGCTCCAACTCTCTACCTTGGAAGGTAGAGAGTATTTATAGTCTTACAATAAAACGCCACACAATGGGCTGTGGATCAGGCATACAGTGGGTAAAGACCCGTCCGTCCTCCACGGTGTTACAAAACTAAATACTACTTAACATAAAATAACTACGACTACGAGCTTTCTAACGATTACATATACTTGAGGTGACCGACTCTTTAATACCTGGAATTTCTAATTCCTAACAATCTCCCCCTAAGGGAGGTCACCCCAAACACACATTAAACTTACATTGAATACAAACAGATATTACATTATAAATTGTTCTTGCATTCCTGATGTATTACTTTGCTCTGAAGCTCGTAGTCATTGATTCTTCACATTGCATGTTTGGATAATCCAAGTGGAGGTATTTTTCTGATCCACGTGATAATGAGTTTTGAGCCAGCTTTGAGATTATCAGCCACATTAAATCTCTGACTCTTCCTGTGTGGTGTTGATATCATGTGATGTTGTGACATTTGGACCGACATGCTCACATTCTGGATCATGATTTCTTCTTATCAGAGTAGCGGAAGCTTTCGTTGATTCATGATATTGGCAGCATAGTAGCAGAAGCATGGAGTGAAAATATCAGAGTCATTGATGCACCAATCATGATTTCTTTAGATATGAATGTGTTGTGTGAGCATGCGGCTATGGATTGACCGCTCCGTTCTGATCAGCTGCAAATGTAGGGCGTACCTGCATACAACAGTTAGCAATAAATTGCACAGAAGTGTCTTTGATCACTTTCGATGAATTGAGGTACACGACCCACGGTTCCCCATTGATCAGTACAAGTACTGCCTGTGATCAGGTATAATTCCGAAGAATTTCCTTGACAGGGTTTCGCAGCTGCTCTAGCTGTTCTCAAACCGGAACGTCTTAAAGAAGACAACACGGAGTGAGTGAACCAACGAAACGAGATTCACTGATTGATGAAAAAAGATTTAAAAAAAAACAATCGTGTATTGCTCAATAGAAATTGTTTTTGCAATACAACGAAGATTTTAAAGAAAGTCAATTATCAATCATAAACACCTTTTATTTTGAGAAATAAGTACACAGTCGATGTGCTAAAGAAAAGAGTTTTTAGGTACAACGACCGGTTTTTCAAAGGTATCCGTCAATCCATAACCTGAACCAGGATTGATTAAAAAAAATTGAATCTCTCCATTGTTTCTGTCCAGTTGTCACATGGTTGATCTATTGGATAGATCTCACATGCCACCCACCAGGAGCTTGTTTGATGATGGCTCCAGAAGGCTTTCCATCTTGATTGTGAATATGTTTGCATATCACTCAGATGTTCTGGCAATACCACAAGGATAATGCGTAGGACTCAAGTTATTATCTCTCTTTCCACATTGTGTGAAACAGAGAGTCTTCATTGACACTGTCCTAAGGAGATTTATTGATGATCTCGTGGCTCTAGACTCAATTTGTGCATATTTGGATCCTATATCGGAGACTAGGGAGAGGGTCTCCTTCTTCAATATCAACAATCTGTAAGAGAAAGTCGATAGATTATGTAGGTTCCCCGTGAGAATGAAACAAGCCCTTTTAAGAGGAACTTGAGTGGTTTGGAAAGTTGAAGTGCAGTGCGTCACTGGGTCCATGCCGTCTTGTCTTCAATACCGATGTTACCTTGGTAACCACCAGTAGTATATGAATTGAACCCGGTTTCTGCCCTAAGGTTGAATAAATGGAGGGCTATTTCTTTTCACCCTTTTTCACATTCAATTATTTTTCATTCTTCAACCCCTTCAGTGCTTACCGAGACTTCATTACTAGAACCTTGTTGGGTTTATTCCAGTACTAGCTCAGTCTCAGTCCGCACTCTTCCCATATCTCACTTTTCTCCTTTTTTCATCATACCTAAGGACTTCTACACTATCTAGTGGATTGTCTCTGGGTAGATCCCTCCGGTTCTGGCGGATCATGGGACCTCAACCTAACCTTATCATCCTTATATCACCATACATAAAGTAAAGTTGGTCGGTCTTTTTGGTATCGTTCATCTGCCATAGGAACCAATTGAAAACCATTTGAAAATCAATCAAGATACTTGTGATATAGAATCAAAGCATTTTGTATCTTAATTGTTTTGATATTTTAGAAATGATCCCCCTCAACATATGCATAATATTTTAGAAATTGTTTTAGCACATGGAGGCAAGAGATCTTTGAAATTGTTAGATTAAGAGTGAAAGGTCCAATCTTTTGATTAACATTTTCTAAAATGATCATCATCACTTCCCAATCAATTTGAGTAGATAAAACATTTTGAGGAAGGATGAGGTTTTCAAAAGTTTGCTCCCCCTCAATATGTGCCTCGAATTTTGAAAGAATTTTGCACATATTAGAGGGAACCTGCACTTAGAGATAATTCAGTCACGTTTCAATAATTTGAGGTTTAAAATAGTTGCTCCCCCTCAACATGTGCATGGAAAATTTGAAATCGTTTGACACTTGCGGGGAGGCAAACATGCTAAACACTTATGAAACCATTTATCGAACTATCAGTTTAAATCCAATTTAAATCACAAATTCTCCCCCGATCACAATTATCAAATCATTTGAGATTTGTGATCTCTGTAGATTTAAATTGATTTTGAGGGATTTTAAGGAGAATTGTGACTTGATTTGTGAAAATGTTTTAACTGATAAGGATATGATATTGAGACTTTAAACTCCAATGATTAAACATGCATGATTATCTTTTGAAAAAAATTGTCTGACAACTAACTTTTTGAATTAATTGAAATCATTCTCCCCCTCAATCAATGACATAAGTTGTTGATTGAGAGATAGATATTTTGACAAATAAGTCCAGATGATTTTCAAAACTTGAGTCCGAGTTATTGTACAAAGCAATTAGTTTTCAGCAGATAAATGTTTATAGAATCAGAGCATGAGATTTGAAAAACAAGATAAAGCATGGCTCTGTTCTTTCTATGAAAACGGGTTACTGCCTGAAATGACAATAAACCATCATTTCTCTTTCTCTCAATTTTTTTATTTTTTATTTTTTTTATTTTATTATTTTTTTTAACATTCGAACAACATCTAAAGTCCCGTATCATTCTTTGAAAGACAGCGTTAAGACCGTAGATGTTATCGAATCGAGAAAAACATGACAAAAATGACAATATTTTTGAGGATTTTTTGAATTTTTCACATTTTTATGGATTTTGAAAGTTTTATAATTTTCTATTTGATTTTTGAATAAATATATACAAGAGATAGATGAAGAAAGACCTTTACTCCTCGTCTTCCTCCTGAAGACGTTTGAGTGTTTCTGGTTGAAGGCTTTTCAAGCCAAGTCGTGGAAGAATAAACTCAAAACGTTCTCTTGGAAGAGCTTTGGTGAAGATGTCTACTAACTGGTATTCAGTCCTCACAAAATAGAGTTCCACCACACCTTTTTCCACTTGTTCCCTGATGAAATGATGTCGAATGTCGATATGCTTTGCCCTTGAGTGTGGAACTTTATTGCAAGAAAGAGCAATAGCACTTTTATTATCACAGTACAGAGGGATTTTGTTGAATACAAAGCCATAGTCAGTTAATTGAGATCTCATCCATAGGATTTGAGCACAACAAGATGACATGGCTATGTATTCAGCCTCTGTAGAGGAAATAGAAGTACTCATTTGCTTCTTTGACGACCAGCTCACAAGCTTATTACCCAAAAACTGAGCACCACCAGACGTACTTCGACGAGTATCTTGACACCCTGCATGATCTGCATCTGCATATGCTGTTAGTGACATACCGGTGTCCTTCGGGTACCAAAGTCCCATGTTGATGGTTCCTTGGAGGTACCAAAAGACCCGTTTAACTGCTTCAAGGTGCTTTTTGGTAGGCTTAGCCTGGTATCTAGCACACATGCATACAGCGAACAGAATATCAGGTCTACTGGCTGTGAGGTACATCAGGGATCCGATCATGCAACAATATTTTGTTTGGTCTACCATGATCCCTGAGTGGTCCTCATCCAGTTTAGTACGCTTAATCATGGGAGTGTCAACAGGGTCACTAGAATCAAATCCAAATTTCTTTAGAATCTCATTTGTATATTTAGATTGATTTATAAAAATGCCTCCGGGACTTTGTGAAATTTGTAATCCCAAGAAAAATGACATTTGTCCCTTCATTGACATTTGAAATTTAGAACCCATTTCATTTGAAAAATGGTCACACTCATTGGGGTCACGAGGCAAAAGATGATATCATCAACATAAATTTGAACGTGAATTAAGTGTTTGCCGACTCCTGGTGAACAATGTTAGATCAACTGCCTTCTGAATCCGTTGGAGAAGAAACTTTGATAACATATCATACCATGCCCTTGGAGCTTGCTTTAAACCATAAAGAGCCTTCTTCAAATGATAAACGTGAGTAGGATGCTCTGGATTCACAAAGCCTTCAGGTTGGCTGACGTAGACGATTTCTTTAAGATCTCCGTTCAGAAATGCTGTCTTCACATCCATCTCGATAGACTATCATATTCTTACTTGCAGCATTAGCCAAGAATGCGATTGCCTCGATTCGAGCCACGGAGCAAATGATTCTTCAAAGTCTATGCCCTCTTTGACGTATCCTTTAGCAACCAATCGAGCCTTGTTCTTTAACACATCACCATGTTCATCAAGTTTCACTTTGAAGATCCATTTTAGAGCAATGATCATAGCACAATCTAGAGCAGGTACTAATTCCCATACATCAAGTCGATCAAACTCATGAATTTCTTCTTGCATGGCATTGAACCAGCTATCTTCATTCATGGCGGTTTTAACATCTTTTGGTTCGATCTTTGAGAGTACGGAGTTGAAGAAGCACCATAAGGCATCGGTTGCAAGTTGTTTCCTGTGGATACTGGACGAAAGGGATTTCCAATGATGTTGTCTAATGGATGATCGTGAGTCCATTTTCTGAGGTGTTCATGTGGTAGTTGTTGAGGGACTGAAGTAGCAGAGTCGATGTCTCCTGAAGAAGATGGTTCTGATGATGATTCAGGAGCAAATATGTTTTCAAATGGACCATCTTCAGGAGTAGCAAAGGGATTAACTTCATCATTGATGCCAGAAACAGTTCCATGATGTACATTTGAAGACTGATGATTTGTTGATGAGACAGCTTGATCAGTAGAAGGCGCTTCTTGGCTTAATGACATAGAGGTCGAAGGGTTAACTTCATTGACAGGGGTAGAAGCAGACTCTGTTGATGGGATTGACATATCATTGTTACTTGGCTCAAATTGTTCATCAAACATTGGATCAAACAGTTTCTTTAAATCATCTTCTGAGGGAGGTACATATGGAGTTGCTGGTGAGGAGTTTGGTACAAGGGATGAACCAATGGGACTGTTCTGAGGTGCGGGTCCAGAACTGGATTGTCCAGAAGCCATTTGACCGGTCAGCTCATCAAACGTGACGTGAATTGTTTCCATGATATTTCGGGTTCTCTTGTTATAGATTCGGTAACCTTTTCTGTTTGGTGCATAGCCTACAAAAACTCCAATGTCCGCTTTAGCTCTCGGTTTTCCTAAATCTTGACCATCATTAGTTGGATAACATAAAGCACCAAACACACGAAGGTATGATAGATCAGGTTTTCTATTGTGGACAAGTTCATAAGGAGTCTTTCCATGAGAAGTGTGAATTAGAGATCGATTTTGAGTGTAACAAGCAGTGGTAATAGCTTCAGCCCATAGAAACATTGGAACCTTTGAGTAAATCGCATTGTCCTTGCAGATTCTACAAGAGTTCGATTTCGTCTTTCAACTACACCGTTCTGTTGAGGAGTTCGAGGGACACTTCTTTGGGGACTGATTCCAACATTTCCATAAAATTCAATGAGTTCTTTATTAACAAACTCAGTTCCATTGTCGCACGGACGATTCAAACTGTATTGTTGAGTCGGATCTGAAGTTGTTTAATGAGTTTAATGATGACATCCGAGTTTCATCATTAGTCCTCAAAAACTTAACCCAAGTGAATCTAGAGTAGTCATCAACCACTACTAACACATATCTCTTCCCATTAATAGTTTGCACTCTCATTGGGCCTCACAGATCCATATGAAGGGTATGAAGGACTTCCATTATAGAGTTTGTGGGTTTTGGTTTGTGGGCATATTTCATGCTTTTTCCCAGTTGGCAGGCTGAACAAAGATGATCTTTTTCATATTTTAATCTGGGTAAGCCTCAGACAAGATCCTTTCTGGAAAGGTTGTTTATGGTGCCGAAGTTCAAGTGATTGAGACGACGATGCCATAACCATGACTTTGTTTTAGAAGCCTTTGACAGGCAAGCGATTGGAGAAGACTTCATCATGTCTTCGATAGAAATGGTGCATAGGTTAGAACCTCGAGTACCTCTTAATAATTCTACACCATCAAGTTGTCTAACGAAGCAAGTATGTTTTCTAAAGGCCACTTCTAGATCGGAATCACAATTGACCAATGAGAACAAATTATGACCAAGACCTTCCACATAATATCCCCTGGAGATTACACTTTTGCCAACTACATAGTCACCATAACCCATAATTGCTCCAAAATGGTCATTTCCGAATCTAACAGTCCTGATGAATTTGCTCACGAAGTTCATGAGCCGTGACCGGTCTCCAGTCATATGCTTGGAAATGCCGAGTCCAAGTACCACAGAACGATTTGAACGATCTGCAGTTGAACAGACAAGAATGGATAACTGGATAATTGGGATCCCCATGCAAGAATGGGTTCCACTTGGTTAGTAACAGTAATTGGAACACCCACATCGAAAATAGAAACATCCATATCAGAAGTAGAAGCAATGGAATCATTGGGAATAGATGCAATGTCTGGTTCCGTATTTGACCTATTCAAAGTATGTTCACTTCTTAAGGGAATAGTTCTACCAGTAGGCATCCATTTTCTAGTGGGCATAGTCTTAGCAGTTTGAGGCAAAACTGATTATTCTTATGGCCAAAAGGTATCCAATAATAACCTATCTTTATAAATGTTCTTCCCGTGGGTTTCCACTGTTTTCTAACAATCTTCGTCTTTTGCCTTTTAGCCTTCTTTGCACGATTATTAGCATTAACAATTTTAACTGGGCATTTGACAAAGATTAGACTAAGCATTCACACCACATTCATGATTAGCAACAGAATTCAAGCAGACATCATTACAAGGTTTGCAAATAGTATCAGAATTCGAATTAATTACAGTACGCCTATGGCTAATACTAGAATCAACACGATTCATTTTATTCGACTCAAACTTAAAGTTCCTAGATTGGTCTTCTACTCTCTTCCAATGCACATTCTTAGCTTGCAAGGTCCTATCATTCCTTTTATTGTCTTGAGACTTTGACAAGCCGCTTTAATGTCACTGATTACCCTCAGTAGAGGAATTATGGGAACATTAGTTGGTTGATCTAGTTTTTGCATTCCTGAACTAGACGTGCAAGGATCTGTATTACTAGACGACACATTGATGTTCACTTTCTTAAAACTGGGCCTAGAATGGTTTGAATGCTTGGCACTAGGCATAGAACAAGGCATCACAGCTTTGCCTTTTGCACCTAAGGATTTAGGACATGTTGCAATTACACATTCTAGCAGCTCTTGAGATCATTTGGCCTGGAGGCAAGCAAACCTAATTTCTCTATCAAGAGGTTTGTTAATGAAATCCTCTAAGACAATCTCACGGAGACATTCTAGACTATCCTTAAGGCAAGAACAATAGTCATGAAATGCAGGTTCATTATTCCTAAGATGAGGAGGAATATATTTAACCGTCACAATGTATTTGCAGTTTAAGGGTGACTTTGAACCAACATTCTTAATAAAAACAAGTGACAGTTTCCCATTTCCCTGACTTCTCAGATTCTCAATTTCCTTTTGTAAAGACGTTATTTTTTCGTTGTTTTGGTCACGGGTGACTTTCATTGAATCATATAACTCTTTAAAGTGTCGTTTAACTTTTTTGATGGATCTAGGACACTCTCCTTGTGTCAATGATATTTTGTATAATATTATCAAGCAAGCGGAATTTACTTAAGTAATACTTAGAAGACGAATTATATGATGTATGAGAATAAACACAAGTTAACACAAAACTCAAGCTCCAATATTATTATTGAATAATACGAGTGATCTTAACTTATCACTAGGGTTACACCTTGAAGCTTTCGTAGGTAATATTGTAAAGTAATACGTACCTAAGACAATGACCTAGGATCTCCTTTTATACAACAAGAAGTCCTTTACAAGATAAGTATATAGTTAACATAATAGAATATACACAAGATCTATTCTATACTTATCAAGACGCGTTTAACCTTATCATAAACTGATAGCAGTGGTAATGAAGAACTTGCACTGGGAATACGTTTCCACTGCTAGTGTTAAACCAAGCAGTGTAAACCACTACTATCCGTGGTAACGGATTATTCCCAACAATCTTCCCCTAAACTTATGATTTCTCTGCAAATCAATAAGTTTCTCCAATATGCATTAACTTTATGGATTTGGGGAATTCAATCAAACACTTACTTCTTTTCTCTTAACTTTTGTATAGCTCTTGAACACTGATCTTGAAGCCTTTGTAATAATGCTCTGACCTCCTCATTGTCTTCATTGACTCTTATGTGTAAGCTTAACATTACTGTAAGAGCTCAAGCTCTAAGTGGATATTCTTTCTCAGCAAGCATGAAAAAGTCTTCTCCATTAGCTGTAGAGACATGATGAACTTCACATGAATCATAGTAAAACCATTTAGTACCAAAACATGTGAACAAGGTTTTCCATTAGTCATCATCAGCATTTGGTTCAAAAAGCCTTCTAATATTTACCCATAACTGCATCTTCTTTGCATCTTTGAGATCTTGAGCATTAAACCTTTCTTGAACTAATTTCCATAGTGTATTAAGGTCATCTCTGTCAAAAGCTTTAATAAGATCTTCAAATGTCATGAAAGATGAAGTTTCTCCTCCCAGCCTTGTAATCTTCCATGTTGAAGCAAGATTGCTAGCAGTGTAAACTTCCCAATCAATGATAGGATGTCGAATTTGCAGTGGTTCTGGATAAAAATCTCTGTCTTCAATTACAATCATTTCAGTCATTTTTTCTTCAGTGAATTTCTCAGTAGGAATCTCCTTCTCAGTAGACTTTGTATGATCTTCATCAACCTTAGTCTTCTTCAGAACCCATTGGAATAAAAGATTTATCTTGTTTCACAGTTCTGTAGTAAGCCTTTTCAACTTGATCATCAGACATTCCTTTAAATTGATGCTTTTTCCATTTACCAACATGACAACAATAAGACTTCATGTATGCAAGTATTTGAGCCTTGGTTGGTTGTCTTGGTTTCTTCTGAACCTTTTTGACTGAATTAATCACATTTTCAAGTGCTTGATTGTTCTTCATTTTAATAAAATCCTTTAAGCGGCAGTTCTTTGTTCCTCGTTAAGGATGCATCACAACAAGGTCAATTGCCTTTTTCTTGATTTCTGGATTATTAGCAACCAGAAAATGAATATCTTCTTCAGTAGGAACATAGCTAAACTCTGGAGCTTTTTCTTTCATAATTGTAGGTTGAACAGTGGAAATTGAATCAGTATCTTCCATTCTGTCCAATCTTTTAGCTTCCAAAAAGCTTGCAACTTCTTGTTCTTTTAATCTTTTCTTTTCAGCAACTTTCTCAGCAATTTGATCTTCTGCTATCTTCTGAGCAAATTCTCTATCAAGATCAATATGAACTTTTCTTTTCTTTGAAATTTTACCTTCAGGTTGCTGTACATCTTCCATAACTGCTTTACCCTTGTCTGTCTACAATTTATCAAGTTCTTCACTTGCAGTGGCAATATTTGGCTCTGCAGTGGAAATAAAATCTGTGGTAAAATCAGTTGCAGTTTGGAAAATGTCTTGATCTTCAAGTTGCTCTCCATGAGTTTCAGCTTCTTTTGCTCCTTTACTTGAATCTCCTTCATCTTCAAAATCAATTTTCCTCCCCTCGTCAACCTGTTTTCCTCCCCTGTTTGGAGGAATTTCCCAAATCTTGATTAGCTGAATCACCATTAGAAGGTGAGGATGAAGATGAAATCACCATCTTTTTAGTCTGCCTGTGCTTTTTCAACCTCTGCATCTCTTCCTTTAAGGTCTGAATCTCTGTCTTTAATAGTTGAACATCCTTGGCATGCTTCTTCTTAACCGTAGCCAAGTCTTTTTGTAGAAACTCAACCTGCTTTGCTAATTTGGTACACAAAACCATCAATTCCATTTGGTTGCCACTGCCCTCAGCACTTCCAATTGTGTTACCTTTTGGGAGAGGTGAATCATGGGGCAAAGGTCCAGATTCCTCCATAGTAGGACTAGGTGGAAGTCTAGAACCACCACTACTTGTTCTTAGACCAAAAGGTTCAGAAACTTGCTGTGTTGTCATGAGAGGAGTTGACTGTTTTGACCTTCTCTCATAGGTTCTTGAAACTGGTGGTGTATAATCAATGTTGGGTACATCAATTATAGGTGTAGTTTGTTCAGATGAAATTTTAGCAAGCATTTGGGATAGGAGAGGTGTAAAAATCATATTGCCATCTTTATTCAAATTTTGAAAAACTTTAGGCTTTAGGCAACTGATTTGATAAACAGTAGTGTGAGGTTGCAGTTGAAATTCATTAAGCACAGCTTGCACAAACCTGGGATACATTAAAATTTTGGTTTTACTTTGTACATTGCCTTTCATACTTGGAAAAATATAGTTGGACCAATGAAAATCTTATCAGTAGCTAAACAAACCAAAGGATAAGCCATGGTTGAACTAAATTGCTCATAAGATGTTTTCTTAGGACTAAGGCAATGTAACAAAGTATGAATCAAAATCTCCGGTGGGGACAAAACCACTCTTTTTGAAAGTAGCCTTTTGTCAGTGGTATCATACCCCATGGATGATAAAGTATCATGAATGTCAGACATAGGTAATGTGATGAGACCATTGAGATCATCCAAGTGAAGTACTCTCCTCAGGGATGCCTCAGTAACATCAATAGTTACCCCATCTACAGTGGCTCTGAGAGCATCCACTGTTTCATGTGTATCTCTATTCTCAAGTGTTATGGACTGAGCAGAAGTCCAAAACTGATTGATTTAAGAGATATAAATTGTGGGTTTTAAAAGCAAAGCATACCTTATATGAGTGGTATGAAGAAAGTCGACAATCTCATGAAAAACAGGGCCACTCTTCTCGTTATTCTTTTGTAAGTAAGCCACAAGGTTGTGCTCATCTGCAAATTTCAAAGAAGCCATAGAAACTTTTGATGAAAAATATGATTATGTCAGTAAGAATTGAAATAATGACTAGCCAATTGAGAGAAAAAGATATATAGGGTTAGGGTTTAGAATTGATGCGCAAGTAAAATTATCTTTAGAAAGTAGTTATAATATAGAAAGAAGATAATTTACTTAAAATATTAACCCTATATATATGACTATCAGTGGTTACTTTCAACGGCTAGTAAAAAATAAATTACTGACATAATCAGTTGTAATGGCTAGAACAACAGTGGTAAAATAACACTGTCAGTGGAAACTATGAACTAGCAGTGGTAACTTTTTTCACAAAAATTTCAAAGAGCAGTGGAAGATAAAATCATTAGAAAACAATACTGCTCCCATTATAGTTTTTAGCAAACTATCAACTATCAATGGATTTGATATGTCTTTACCATGAGCCGTTTGCTATGGACTAGCCAACTCTTAATCATAAAGAATATGGTGAGTTGATAACCATATAGTTTTTGGTAAACTATCAACCATAAACGGATTTGTCAAGTCTGTACCAGTAGCCGTTTGCTCTGGACTAGTTGATTCTTATGTGTATTAGACATGGTGAATCAATAACCATTTGATGTGTATCTCAGATATACACTTTTTAACTCCAACTTCTCATTAAAACTTGATAAACAAACTCATACAACAATTGCATTACCCTACAGCCTCCCCTCAACACCAGAAAACATTTATGGATTAAGCATTCCAAGACTTGTTACCAAGTACTGAAATCTTCCCACATCAAGACCTTTTGTTAATAAATCAGCATAGTTGTCATCAGTAGGAATTTTGACAACTTGAATTAGTCCCTTTTCATAGCAATCTCGAATGAAATGGTGTCTAATTTCAATATGTTTGGTCTTTGTGTGTTGAACAGGATTCTTGATTATGCAAATGGTACTGCTATTGTCAATATGTATGATGGTATTCATGAAATTGTACCCATAGTCCAAGAGTTGATTTTGAAGCCATAGTACTTGAGCACAGCAACTTGCAGCAGCAAAATACTCTGCTTCAGTTGAAGAATTTGCCACCATTGTTTGTTTCTTGCACTGCCATGACACTAACCTGTTACCAAAAAATTGACATCCACCAGTTGTAGATTTTCTATCCAAGCTAGCTCGGCATAATCACTATCTGAGTAAGTAACCAGATCTAAAGGAGAATCTCTGGAGTACCACAATCCCAGAGTAGGATATGCTTTAAGATATCTGAAAATCTTCTTCACAGCAGTCAAGTGAGAGAACTTGGGAGTAACTTGAAACCTTGCACAGGCACACACAGCAAACATAATATCTGGTCTAGATGATGTAAGATACATCAAAGAGCCAATCATAGACCTATACATGTGCACATCAACAGCTTCACCACTATTTTCCTTAAGAAGTAGATGTGTAGTCTTGTCTGCAGGAGTGCTGGATGACTTTGCATCAATGAACTTGAACTTCCTTAGTATCTCAGCCACATATTTATCTTGATTAATGAAAATACCATCTGGCTTTTGTAATACTTGAAGTCCCAAAAAGAATGTGAGTTCTCCCATAGAACTCATCTGAAATTCTTCTTTCATCAGTTTCTCAAAATCTTTGCACATCTCTGTCTTTGTAGACCCAAAAATGATATCATCAACATATACTTGGACAAGCAAGATATCATTCTTGTCTTTCTTGATGAACAAAGTTTGATCCACTCTGCCTCTATGAAACCCATTAGCAAGAAGATAAGTAGTTAAGGTTTCATACCATTTCCTTGGTGCTTGATGCAAGCCATACAAAGCTTTAACAACCCTGTAGACTTTGTTAGGATATTCAAGATCTTCAAAGCCTGGAGGTTGTGAGACATAAACCTCTTCATCTATCTGCCCATATAGAAAAGCACTTTTTACATCCATTTGATAGACTTTAAAGCCCATAAAAGATGCATAGGCTAAAAACAGCCTAATTGCTTCAATCCTTGCAACAGGGGCAAACACTTCTTCATAGTCAATATCCTCCTCTTGAGTATATCCTTGAGCCACAAGCCTAGCTTTGTTTCTGATAACAATTCCCCTTTCATCTTTCTTGTTTCTGAACACCCATTTAGTACCTATTACCTTCTTGCAAGAAGGCAAATCACAAAGCACCCATACCTTTTGAAGCTTAAATTGGAGCAGCTCTTCTTGCATTGCTTCCACCCAACTTTCATCTTCAAGTGCCTTGTAAACATTCTTGGGCTCCATTTGTGATAGAAAACACATAAATAGACATTCATTCTTGCCTTCATGTATTTTAGATTCATATATTTTACTTATGAATCCATGAACATCAGGCAACTTTGTTTGTCTTCTAGTCTTCATAGGTGAATAGACATCCCCAATCACATTTTCAAGTGGATGTGATTTATGAATAGTAGTGTGGGGAGTCTGAGGAACTGCAATCTCTCTTGGCATATTAGAAATTTCAACATCATTGGCTTGAGCTTCCATAGTAACTGGAGTGGTGATTCCCACATCTGGTGTTGCAGTGGAAACACTTTGCCGAACAGTGGAATCTGAATTTCCACTGCTTTCAAAATTATCAGAATTCAAATTACTATTTCCTTGTTTTTCCAAATCACTAGAAGGATGAACAACTCTAGTTTTCAGTAAATCATTATTATCTGCATAGTCCCAAAGAGGTAGACTAAATTCATCTTGATCATCTGCATCCTCTTTGCTTGGTTCATCATCATCAAGAAACTCTTCTGAATCTGCAAAATCAAAAGAAGATGTTCATGTAGAAACATGCACATAATTCATAGTATTTGTTAGAGTATCAAGATCAAACGGTCTTTCTGGACCAGTTCCTTTGATATTGACTTTATTTTCCAGGAACTCAACATGCAGATTTTCTTCAATCTTTTGGGTTCTTAAGTTGAATACTCTGAAAGCTTTACTAACCATGGAATACCCAACAAAATACCCTTCATCAGCCTTTTCATCAAACTTGCCCAGATAATCTATGGTATTGAGAATAGATACATGACACCCAAATGGTCTCATGAAGTCGAGGGTAGGTGGTCTTCCCCTAAACAATTCATAAGGTGTCTTGTTCTTTGTCATTACCACTAAAACCCTGTTTTGCACATAACATGCAGTGTTAACTGCTTCAGCCCAAAAATTAATTGGCAATTTAGAATCGGCCAACATAGTTCTAGCAGCTTCTATCAGTGTCCTGTTTCTCCTCTCAGCAACACCATTTTGTTGAGGAGTTCTAGCCACACTAAATTCTCTTTTAATACCTTTATCTCTGCAAAACTCATCCATAACTCTATTCTTGAATTCGGTTCCATTATCACACCTAATGATTTTAACTTTCATATCATATTGGTTTTCAACTTCTGTGATAAATATTTTGAGAATGCCTGTTGTTTCATCCTTAGTTCCAAGAAAGAAAACCCATGTAAATCTGCTAAAATCATCAGTCACCACAAGACAATATTTCTTAAGATTCAAGCTACTCACAGATGTAGGACCAAATAAGTCCATATGTAACATTTGAAGTGGGTGAGCAATAGAGTTAACCAACTTTGACCTGCAAGAAGCTCTGTGTTGTTTGCCTTTTAGACAAGCCACACAGGTTTGATCATTTTCAAATCTTTTCTGAGGTAGACCTCTCACTAAACCATCTTTGACAATCTTGTTAATGGTTTTGAAGTTAACATGACCAAGTCTTCTATGCCATAACATGGATTCATCCACTGTGGCCTTTGCAAGCAAGCAAGCATAATCATCTTTAGCTACAATGTTGTTCATATCAAAGCTATAGAGATTGCCTTTTCTAGGAACTTTAAGAAGAATCTGACTTTCATCAGGCATCTTAAAATCCTTAGAGAGAACAAAGCACATATCTTTGGTAAAAAGAACATTGTTCATCTTGTCACACATTTTTGACACACTAAAAAGATTGTACTTAAGCTCCTTTACATAATACACAGGTTCAAAGTCCAAGTTACCAGTTTTAATAACACCTTTACCAGCAACTTTTCCATTTACTCCACCTCCAAAGTGACATCTTGTCCATCATAATGCACAAAATCAGAAAGATAGGACTTGTTGCCAGTCATGTGCCTTGAACACCCACTATCGTATATCCTTGATCTGATCTTTTTGTCCTTGGATGTTCCTGCACATATGAGTAAAGAGTTAGTTTCTTTTGGGGACCCAAGCCATGATTGACTTGGATCTGCCTCATGTATCAATATAGTTAAATCTATCAAAGGTCATTGATACACCATTGGGATTGGTTGTAGAGGTATTTCCTTTAGGTTTCCATTCCCAACGTCTTTGAGGCCTTCACAGCATTGACCATGTCCCCCCTTTTCTTATTAAAAACCCTTGCAGTGGTAACTTTTGAATGAGCAGTGGTAACTGCTGGTTGATTTTAGGTACCCACTGTTGATTATTATTAACCTTTTTAGCTTGAAAGGTTCTTTTTCCTGTTTGTGCAAATTTATTAAAACTTGTTTTGGTGTTTGCACTTTTAACAAGTGACTTAGGGTGAGCAGTGTTAACAGTTTTTGCAGTGGCAAGTGTTTTGAGGCCACTTCTAAGTTGAACTGCTCTTGGGACCATTTTGCAATGGGAATTAGGGTGTACATTATGTTGATACTTGTTAGTCTCCACCCTTTTATACCCATAGACTTCCCTTCTCCCAACATGATAGTCACAAAAAGCATGTAAATGATCAAAACTACCACATATATAGCATGCCTTATTATTCATAACAAAATCACTACCTAGTTGTTGAGATTTAACATGATTCCAACTCCTCTGGTTACCCCTAGGAGTTGTAGGCTTGTTCCTATACATCTCAGCATACCTCACAGTTGGTCTAGGTTTATTAATTGGTTTCCTAGGTTCCTCTGTAACAGTATTAACAACTTTTGGGATAGAAGTCTCTACATTCTTTTTAACATTCTCATCAACAACTGATGAGTCACTAGCACTCTCAAAAACATCATTATCAAGCTTACTCTCTTCCTCACTCTTCACCACTGTGTCCTTTAAAGGACCATATTCTCTTACAAGTTCCTTAAAGTCTTCTAAACCTGTATGAGCTAAATCTACACCTGGAGGTGATGGAACACCTCTTAGTGGTGGTGGCACTGTATTATAACCCATACCAGACTTAGCTTTATTAATTACTTGAGCATTCCAAATTTTATCAATTGACTTAGACTGATGATAACATGTGTCTACATTTAAATTGACATTTTCAATTTTCTTTTGGAGTTTTTCAAGCTCCTTTTGGTATGCTTCATTCACAGTAGTTGTATGTTCTACCTCTCTCCTAAGAAGAATCATATCATCATTATAATTTGACTCATTTTCCTGATAGTGCTCTATTTGCTTTTCTAATACTGCCATAGCTCTCCTAAGATTAGCCACAGTATAATTAGCAGTGTACAACTCTTGTCTTTCATTAGAATATAAATCATTAAGTCTTTCAACTTCTCTAGCAGCCCTACATATTTTAGAGCAAAATTCAGAGTTTTGTACCTCAGAGTCAGAGAAAGGCATAAGAGCAACTTCAGCAGAAACAAGAGCAGCATCTGTGTGTTCTTCTTCTTGTTCATCAGCCATGAAACTCCAATCATAGCTCACACCATCAATAGCCAACATTGCCTTTGGTTCTTCCACAGTTGGTCCCTTCTTTTGCTTGTACCATGTAGACCTGTTGTCCTTGGTCTTTGGTCTTCTACATTCTCTAGCAAAATGTCCAAACTTGTGGCAGTTAAAGCACTCCACTTTCTTGTTATCAAAACCTGCAGTATCATCACCATTAATGTGGATAGGATTGCCAGTCTTCTTGTAGAATTTCTTAGCCCTCATGCTAAGAAGAGCTATCTGCCATTTTATATCCATCTCCTCCAAGTCATCTTCATCAATTTGCTCTATGTCTTCATGAGTTAAGACAGAGCCATCAACTTGTGTGGAGATAAAAGCATAAAAGGTAGGATCTCCAATACTAGCAACCTTCTTTTGGAACTGCGTGGTAACATTAACATTCCCAGTGGAAACTTTAGAACCTACAGTGGCAATATCATCATCACTTTCATCTTCAGAATCATCACTGTCAACAGAATTTGACAACAATGCCAAGCTACTAGAGCTTGTACCAAGTTTCCTTGCCTTCTTCAACCTTTGCTCAATAAGTTTGAAGTTGTTGTAAAGATCATTGAGCTTCATTGTTTCAATGTCTGTTTTGTTTTCCCAGAACGTAACATTGGTTTGAAACTCTGAAGACAAACTTCTTAGAAACTTCAAATTGAGGTCTTCCTTTTCTACCTCAATGCCAAACACAGTTAGTGTGTAACAATCTTCTGAAGTTTGGTAAAGATGCTATCAAGTGAGTCATTGCTTGAAGTAGAGAGGTTTTCATAACTTTGCTTTAACAATGTCTTCTGAGTCTTCTTTGTTGCATCATTACCACCAAACACTGAGCAAATCTCTTCAAACAGTTCTTTAGCAGTCTTGAATTTCTTTGAATGCAATAATCGGTCTCTAGGAAGAGTCATTAACAACAGACTTCTAGCTTTAAGATCATTCTTCTTTTGAGCTTTTTCAGCATTTGATTCAGGCACAGAAACTTTCACAACATCGGTGTCACCTACTTTGGAAGTAGTGGTCACAGACTTGAAAGAATCACCAAGTTGAATAATCTCCCATAGAGCATAGTCTTGTATGAGGAAGTATTGCTCAATCAGTATCCTCCACATCTCAAACTCATTAAGCTTAAGCTTAGGGAGTCTGGGTGTAGAAGAAGAGTTTGATTGGTTGTTTTCCATCTCCATTGTCTTGAGTGAGTGAGTCAAGCTAATTCTTTGGATCTTCTAAACCAAAATATCAGAACCTGGCTCTGATACCACTTGATGGATCTAGGATACTCTCCTTGTGTCAATGATATTTTGTATAATATTATCAAGCAAGCGGAATTTACTTAAGTAATACTTAGAAGACGAATTATATGATGTATGAGAATAAACACAAGTTAACACAAAACTCAAGCTCCAATATTATTAATGAATAATACAAGTGATCTTAACTTATCACTAGGGTTACACCTTGAAGCTTTCGTAGGTAATATTGTAAAGTAATACGTACCTAAGACAATGACCTAGGATCTCCTTTTATACAACAAGAAGTCCTTTACAAGATAAGTATATAGTTAACATAATAGAATATACACAAGATCTATTCTATACTTATCAAGACGCGTTTAACCTTATCATAAACTGATAGCGGTGGTAATGAAGAACTTGCAGTGGGAATACGTTTCCACTGCTAGTGTTAAACCAAGCAGTGTAAACCACTACTATCCGTGGTAACGGATTATTCCCAACATTTTTCATTTTCTTCTAGAAAACTCTCGTTTTCCTTTTGTAAGGCATTAACTAAGTTTTGAAGATGAAAAGTTTGAGAGTACTGAGAATATAAAGGAGGAGGCATTTGGGATCCAGTCACATTGTTCTTTTCACCCTTCAATTGAGAGATTTGGGCTTTCAACTTTTTGATCGTGTTACAATGAGCTCGAATCGTTCATCACGTTGCTAATTTCAAAAGCGCATCAAATTAGGAGCATCAAGGATGTCTTGAAACTTGAGGTTTTAACATTTTCTTTTAGATGTTGATATTTTAGTTGTAAATCAAAATGTTCAACTTCTAGTTTAGAAAGATGCTTTACCAAATTATCGTGATCATCCGGATCAATTTTCTCATTAAGTTTCGAATTAATCTTTTCAAGCTCAATGACGCGATCATGAGAGACTTTCAGAGCAACAGATAATTCATGAAATTGAGAAGCATTAATGGAGCAATTGTGCTTCAAGTAGCGGTGTAAAACACATCTTGAGCAATACATTAGAAATAAGATTCTCATTCAAGGTATGCAAGTTCTTCCTCTCAATCTCATTATATTTTAATGCTCAGCCATAGTCACTAACCTCAACTATCATTGCATCAAATTCCTTTTCCATTCCTTTAATATCCGAATCTATCCCTTTTTTAAGACTCTCAAATTGATCTTTTAGTTGTTTAAAGAAAGGCATGACCTCGGTTAGATAGCATTCTTTTGTTTGCTCAAAACCCCTTTCCCTTCGATTATCGATGGGTGTGATCCTTTTCTTACAAGTTTTCTAAAAATTGACAAATAGTTGAAGAATAACATATTGACTGATTAAGGTCTTGCTTTTAGAGGCAATAGTCCTAGGAACTAAATGCATTGGTGTATTGGGAGGATACACGCATGTGAAGGCATTTTCCTAAAGGGGGTTCGTTTCAACAAGATTCTCGCTTTTGCTTATCTAAATCCTTTTTCGAAACACTTGTTGGTGTTAACAACGTCTTAGGCTTAAACATGTTCAAGGAAATCCAATTCTCCTTCTTGTAATCATGGGGTGTGATATTTATTTTCTTCTCTTTACATTTAGGATCATCTAACTTCTTGTTCATCTTTTCCCTAGTGACTTCATTAGATTTCTTATCTTCCTCGGTGCTTCAACAACTAGGTTTTACGTCTAGGTTTAAGAGGGATTTCATTGCCATCATAAAGTACCTTATGAGCATTTCTAGCCTTTTAATGACCTCACGGATTTGGTTCCTCAACAAGGGGAATGTTATGCTTATAAGCTTAAGACTCTGTGCTTAGATGATCATGTGGGCTCTGAATGGTGTTCCCTTGTACGTACAACTTGTTTTCAAGCTTGTTTTTCAAAGTTTTCAGATTAGAAAAATCTTTCAAAAGTTTTGATTCCTTAGCATTAAATTCTTGCTTAAGCATTTTCACATTTTCTTGAAGTTCTCGTTTTTGCTTAGCAGTTTTAGAAAGCTTTTCTTGTAAGGAATTTAACTCTTGTTTTAATACTTCTTCTCTAAAATTACTTTTGCTAATGATTGTACGCATTTGGTCATCCATTTCCTCGCAGTGGTTAACTCAAACTTGGCACGTTGTTCATAAATAGCAACTCGTTCTTTATAGGCATTAAGTTTAGAGATATTGAATCATCGAGGGCACATGCAGTGTATTCACAAACATAATCGTCATTGACTTGCAAGAAGATACATCACTAGGTACAATCTCACTTTCACTTTGTATCACATATTGATCATATGGGACAACATTGTTATTACCCATACTTTCAATATCGACCAATGATTTCAGATTGATTGTATTTCATTATGTATCTTTGCACCTCAACTTCATCGTATAGTTTTAATACCTCACGAGATGATTTTGTCTTTGGATGGTCAGTTGTGGTGAAGATGATACCTTAGGAGAGACCATTGGAGAAATGCTAGCCATGAAAATTGTTTGTGCAGGAGGTCCATCATCAACATCGAGTCGTATGCATCCATGCCTACTTGAAAGGCATTCGATGATTGTGACTATCTCCTGAATAGGATGCTCATCCACATCGCATCATAGGTCTTGGCATTTCCTCACGAGAAACAACAACTCCTCTTCGTCTAAAGCAACACCATTGTCCGAGCTTGCACTAGCGGCATCTTATCTCTGAAGAACTACTCGCATTCTATGGACGTTTTGGAGATGTGCGGTTCCTAACAATGTGTCCTCACCACCACGGTTGTAACATTTGACTGCTTTGCTTGTCCTTGATTTCTAGTCCTTCCTCGGTTCGATTTCCTCCATAGCCTCCACTGCTCCACCCCTTCTCGATCGCATCTTGCCTTTCTTGGTGGGCTTCACCATAACCTTCCCATCTTTGACAAAGCGTGGCTTGATTATGTGGATTGGATGCTTTGCTCGAGGTTGTTGTTGGTGTGTGGGAGAGTGTTCATGTTTTGACTCATCATGAGAGCTAGTTGACTAATGAAGTTTCCTGGATGCATCAAAGATCGGCTTGTTTGAACATAGGAGCATGAATGAGTTTGTGATTACCATTACCCATGGGTACAACTTGAGAAGCTTTGGTGGTGATCCCAACATTTTTGTGTAAAGCAGTTGAATCATTGGATGAACTTGTTTCTCCCCGATTGGTTTTGAACGTTCGGAATCCTTTTTCAAACATAGCATGTCTTTCATTACGGAGAAGGAAGGCATATAGTTGCTCATAATTTGTGTTCTTCAATCCTTTAGTGAGCTTCACAGATGTGACAAACTTGTGCCATTCGGGATTCATGTTGTTTACAAACTTTGAGTTCAACTAAATGTTAGGCATGGTCATTACGATGTTCTCATGTCATTCACAAGCTTATGGAATCTCACATAGTACTCATAGACACTCTCATCCGGTTTCATCTTGAAATGCTCAAATTCATCATATAATTGAGATTCTCTGTCTTCAACAATTAATTGAGAACACGAGAGAAGCATCTTTACATTATCCCATGACCTTTGCTTCATGTTGTGATTGATAAGCTTGTAGATGTCTTTTGGTAGACCTTGCAATATGATGTTGGAAGCCCGATATCGCATCGAATCTCTTCTTCTCGCATCATTGAGCTCATCATATGTCTTTAGTGCATCTATTCCATAGATCATTTTTCCATCTTCAGCTGTATCAATTATGTCTCTAGTAGTCTCAACTCGATACGGTCCTTCATCAATCGATTTGAGAATGTTGACCCATTTTCCTTTCAAGGCAATTACAATCGATTCTTTGAGCCAAAAGTCGTAGTCGGTTACTGTCAAGCATGGGTGGGCCAGTATGCCAACCGGTGCTTGAACATCCTCGACAACGGTGGAGATGATTGTAGGCGTTGGTAGACATGTTGACAGAATAAGCGGGATTTTTATAACTCTATGATTAAACCGGGAAATAGATTCTTTCACGGATTTTACTAAATCAAGAGAAAACCGTATTAGTCATGACGAGTCAACCAAGTCGCTAAGAAAAACTGAATCAAGTCGCTAAGCACCAAGTCGCTAAGCACCAAGTCGCTAAGACACAGTCAAGTCACTAAATAACAACTCGCTAAGCACCAAGTCGCTAGCAAAATTTTGTGACAAAGAAGTCGCTAAGCACCAAGTAAGCTAAGTTGTCAAGTAAGCTAAAGATCAACCTAAGCTAAGCACCAAATAAGCTAAGTTGTCAAGTCGCTAAGGAACAACTTCGCTAAGCAACCAAATTTCTAACACCAAAGTTAAGCTAACAAACTTAAGTACAAATTAAGCTAAATTTCACCAAGTCGCTACTCGTAGTGGAGAATTCACTAAGTGTACTGTTTGTCGGCTTGTCTCAATAGACAAATCGCTAGCCTCAACTCGCTAAGAACTTCAACTACAACTTGCTAACAACTTACAAAGCAAGTCGCTAGTTAGAAAAACAATCCGTGGCTTAAGTCGCTAGCTAGAAAAAACACATAAACACCACCTTTCAATCCAAAAACAACCCAACCATGATGATTCAAGCCTTCAAAATCAAAACCTAAACACTTGTGATGATTCTAAACACAAAAGTACTATCAAAATCCAAACTTTAACACTAGAAATCAACCAAATGATGCAAAAACCACTAAACTTTTTCAAACTCAAAAACCACCTAAAAACCACTAGAAATCCAAAGATATGTAAGAGATGATCTAACCATGGCTCTTGATACCAATTGTAACATATTGGATTTCACATACACATCAAACCATAACACAAAGTAAGCGTACAAGAGGTTTTAGAGAAAAAGTTAGAGGTTTGGGAACTTTAGTGAGACAAAGAAAAATCTTATTATGAGCTCCAACTCTCTACCTTGGAAGGTAGAGAGTATTTATAGTCTTACAATAAAGCGCCACACAACGGGAACGTGGATCGGGCATCGGGTAAAGACGGTCCGTCCTCCACGGTGTTACAAAACTAAATACTACTTAACATAAAATAACTACGACTCCGAGCTTTCTAACGATTACATATACTTGAGGTGACCGGCTCTTTAATACCTGGAATTTCTAATTCCTAACATATTGTCATAACACATTCAAAGGCACTTTCAAGTTTCACGGTTTGACTTGATTTTGTAAAATCCGCGAAAAGAATCTATTTCTCGGTTTAAATCATAGACTTGTAAAATCCGTGACAATGGAAACATCCTGGTAATAGTAAAGTGCATTTCAGGATCCATCTTACTGGTTTATTTTAGTTCTGTAAAAATCCGCAAAAGAAACAATTTAATTTTTAGGTTTAAACCATAGATTTGTTAAATCCAGTAATGATGGAACCATCACGGAGAAAGGAAAGTGTATTTTGGGATATTTTCTGATGCTGGTGCTACGGTTTCTACTTCGAAGAAGGGATAAAAGAGTGTACTTCATGAATTGGATGTGTGTTTGGATATTCGTCATGGCGGTTTGGTTACTTGAAAGTTTTACGGGGTTATGCTCATTAAACCATGGTCGGGATGAAACCATTATCAGAGTTCACTTAAAATGTTAAAGGAGGCTAGAGTTGAGCTTTTAACCAGAAGATGTGACAACGGCGTTAATCCATAATTATTTATTTGAGGTTGAAGTGAAATATCACGGGCAAGTGTACTTAGTATCTGTAATATATTGGATTTCACAAACACATCGAACCATAAACACAAGAGGCGTATAAATGACGTTTTAGAGAGAGAAAGATTTAGAGGTTTGGGAACTTAGTGAGAGAAAATGAAAGTATTATTATAAGCTCCAACTCTCTACCTTGGGAGGTAGAGAGTATTTATAGTTCTTACATAAATCGCCACCTAAGGGTACGTGGATCAGGCATACAAAGGGTAAAGACCCGTCCGTCCTCCACGGTGTTACTTAACTAAATACTACTTAACATTAAATAATCTACGACTATTAGCTTTCTAACGATTACATATATATGAGGTGACCAAATCTTTAACAACTGGATTTACTAAATCCTAACAATATCCCCCTAAGGGAGGTCACCTCAACTTACATTGAATACAAACAGATATTACATTTTAAATTGTTCTTGCATTCTTGATGTAGTTCTTTGCTCGGGAGCTCGTAGTCATTGATTCTTCAATTTTGCATGTTTGGTTAATCCAAGTGGAGGTCTTTAACTGATCCACATGATAATGAGTTTTGAGCCAGCTTTGAGATCATCAGCTAACATAAATCTCTGACTCATCCATTGTGGTGTTGGTATTATGTGATGTTGTGAACTTATGGGGACCGACATGCTCATTCTGGATCATGATATATTCTCATCGAGTAGCGGAAGCTTTCATTGATTCATGATATTGGCGCAGTAGCGAAGCATGGAGTGAAAATATCAGAATAGTTGATTCACTTATCATGATTTCTTTAGAGATGAATGTGTTAGTGAGCATGCGTGCTATGGATTGACCGCTTCATTCGATCACAAAGGTCGATTGCATACAACGTTAGCAATAAAGCGCCTTGAAGTGTCTTTGATCACTTTCATTGAATTGAGGTACACGGCCACGGTTCCCCGTTGATCGATACAAATGCACTTTGCGTGATCAGGTAAAATTCTGAAGAATTTCCTTGACAGGGTTTCGCAGCTGCTCTACCTGTTCTCAAACCGGAACTTCTCAAAGAAGACAACACGGAGTGAGTGAACCAGCGAATTGAGATTCACTGATTGATGAAAAGAGATTTGAAAACAATGGGTATCGCTCAATAGAAATTGTTTTGCAATACAACGAAGGTTTTAATGAAAATCAATTATCAATCATAAACACCTTTTATTTTGAGATATTAGTACACAGTCGATGTGCTAAAGTAAAGAGTTTTTAAGCACAACAACCGGTTTTTCAAAGGTATCCATCAATCCATAACTTGAACCAGGATTGATTCAAAAGATTGAATCGCCCCATTGTTTCTGTTCGGTTGTCACATGGTTGATCTATTGGATAGATCTCACATGCCACCCACCAGGGAGCTTGTTTGATGTTGGCTCCAGAAGGCTTTCCATCTTCATTGTGAATATGTTTGCATATCACTCAGAATATGTTCACAGCAATACCACAAGGTTAATGCGTAGGACTCATAAGATATAATCTCTCTTTCCACATTGTGTGAAACAGAGAGTCTTCATTGACAATGTCCTAATGAGATTTATTAATGATCTCGTGGCTCTAGATTCAATAGTGCATATTTGGATTCCTATATCGGAGACTAAGGAGAGGGTCTCCTTCTTCAATATCAACAAACTCTAAGAGAAAGTCGATAGATAATGTCGGTTCCCCATGAGAATGAAACAAGTCCTTTTAAGAGGAACTTGAGTGGTTTGGGAAGTTGTAGTTCAGTGCGTCACTGGGTCCATGACATCTTGTCTTCAATACCGATGTTACCTAGGTAAGCACCAGTAGCATATGAATTGAACCCGGTTTCTGCCCTAAGGTTGAATAAATGGAGGGCTATTTCTTTTCACCCCTTTATCACATTCAATTCTTTTTTCATTCTTCAACCCCTCACATAGGTTAACTACAGGAGACTTCATAACTAGAACCTTGTTGGGTTTATTCCAGTTCTAGCTAAGTCTCAGTCCGCACTCTTCCCATATCTTACTTTTCTCCTTTTTTCATCATACCCAAGGACTTCTACACTATCTAGTGGATTGTCCCTGGGTAGATCCCTCCGATTAAGTGCGGATCATGGGAATAATTACCTAACCTTATCATCCTTATATCACCATACATAAAGTAAATTTGGTCGGTCTATTTGGTATTGTTCATGTGCCATTGGAACCAATCGAAAACCATTTGAAAATAAATCCAGATACTTGTGATATATTATCAAAGCATTTTGTACCTGAATTGTTTTTGATATTTTTAGAAAAAAAGTGCTCCCCCTCAACATGTGCAACATGTATTTGAAATCGTTTTGCACACGGAGGCAAGAGGAAGAATTAACTTCTTTGATTTCCATTTTCTAAAAGATATCAACATCACTTCCCTGATCAAATCAAGTAGATAAAGCATTTTGGGGAAGGATGAGGTTTTCAAAAGTTTGCTCCCCCTCAACATGTGCCTCGAGGTTTGAAAGAGTTTTGCACATACTAGAGGGAACCTGCACTTAGAGTCAAATCAATCACGTTTCAATTCTTTGTGGTTTTAAAAAGATGCTCCCCCTCAACATGTGCATGGAAAATTTTGAAATCGTTTGGCACATGTGGGGAGGAAAGCTTGCTAAACACTTATGAAACCATTTATCGAATTATCAGTTTAAATCTAATTTAAATCACAAATTCTCCCCCGATCTCAATTTTCAAAATGAGATTTGTGATCTCTGTAGATTTAAATTGATTTTGAAAGCTTTTGAGGAGAATTGTGACTTGATTTTGAAAACATTTTAACGGATAAGGATCTGATTTTGAGACTTTAAACTCCATTGATTAAACATGCATGATTATCTTTTGAAAACAATTGAATGACAAACAACTTTTTGATTTAATTGAAATCATTCTCCCCCTCAGTCAATGACATAAGTTGTTGATTGAGAGATAGATATTTTGACAAACGTTAAGTCTAGATGATTTTCAAAAATAGAGTCCGAGTCATTTATCAAAGCAATTAGTTTTCTTTAGATAGTGAGTGATTGTTTTATACAATCAGAGCATGAGATTTGAAAAAAACAAGATAAAGCATGGCTCTGTTCTTTCTTTGAAAACGGTTCTTGCGAAATAATGATAAACCATAGTTTCACTTTCTCCCAAAAATATTTTTTGATTTAAAAAACATTCGAACAATATCTAAAGTCCCGTGTCATTCTTTGAATGAAATCACAAAGACCGTAGATATTTTCGAATCGAGAAAAACATGAAAAAATGACAATATTTTTTGAAAATTTTCAAGATTTTTCAATTTTTATGAATTTTTAAAAGTTTTATAATTTTCTATTTACTTTTTGAAGGTTTTGAAATTTTGTTTTTCGAATAACTATTTACAAGAGATAGATGAAGGAAAACCTTTTACTCCTCTTCTTCCTCTTGAAGATGTTTGAGTGTTTCCGGTTGTAGGCTCTTTAGACCAAGTCGTGGAAGGATAAACTCAAACGTTCTCTAGGAAGAGCTTTGGTGAAGATGTCTGCTAACGGTATTCATCCTCACAAAATAAAAAGTTCCACCACCGTTTTCAACTTGTTCCTGATGAAATGATGTCGAATGTGATGTGCTTTGCTCTTGAGTGTTTATGCGTTGTTGCATGAGAGAGCAATAGCACTTTTATTATCACGATGCAGTTTTGTTGAATTCAAAGCCATAGTCGATAATTGGATCTCATCCAGGATTTGAGCATAACAAGATAACATGGCTATGTATTCAACCTCTATAGAGCAAATAGAAGTACTCATCTACTTCTTTGAGACCACTCACAAGTTTATCACCGGCGAGCACCTCCAAGCGTACTTTCTCACGTGTATCTTGACATCTGCGCATCGGCATACGCATAGGTTTTATTTAGTGACATCTGGGTACAAACCCATATTGATGGTTCCTTGGAATCTTGAAAGACCCGTTTAAGCTGCTTCAGGTGCTTTTGGTAGGCTTAGCACGATATCTAGCACACATGCAAACAACGAACAGAATATGCGGTCTCTTTTGGTACATGAGGTACATCGAGGATCCAATTATACTACGATATTTTGTTTGGTCTACCATGATCCCTAGTGGTCCTCATCCATTTAGTGCGCTCTATCATGGGAGTGTCAAGCTGGGTCTAGAATCAAATCCAATTTTATTTAAAATCTCATTTGCATATTTAGATTGATTTATAAAAATGCCTTTGGGTCTTTGTGAAATTTGTAATCACAAGAAAAATGACATTTGTCCCATCATTGACATTTGAAATTTGGGACCCATTTCATTTGAGCGGTCACATTCATTGGAGTCAGTCGAGGCAAAGATAATATCATCAACATATATTTGAACGTGAATTAAATGTTTGACTTTACGGTGTTTAATGTAGGATCATTGCTCCTTTCTTGAATCATTGAGTAGAAGAAACTTTGATAGCGTATCATACCTTTGGAGCTTGCTTTAAATGCGTAAAGATCCTTCTTCAATGATAGACGTGAGTAGGATGCTGCGGATTCACAAAGCCTAACTTGCGGCGATATCGACTTCTTTCGGATCTCCATAAAGAAGCGTCTTTACATCCATCGATAACTACCATGTTCTTACTTGCGGCGTAGCCAAGAATATTCGATTGCCTCGATCTGAGCAAAATTTGGAGCAAATGATTCTTCAATTCAATACCTCTCTTAGCGGTATCCTTTACCAACTAATAGAACTTGTTCTTTAAAACATCACCATACTCGTCAAGTTTCACTTTGAAGATCCACTTTAGTGCAATGATCCTAGCACAATCACGAAGAGTACTAATTCCCATACATCAAGTCGATCAAACTCATGAATTTCTTCTTGCATGGCATTGAACGGTGATCTTCATTCATGGAGGTTTTACTTGACTTTTGGTTACGTCTAGAGAGTATGGAGTTGAAGAAGCACCATAAGGCATCATTGCAAGTTGTTTGTGTGAATCTTGGGCGAGAGGGGTTTCCAATGATGTTGTCTAATGGATGATCATGTGTCCATTTTCTAAGGTGTTCATGGGGTTGTTGTTGAGGCGAAGTAGAAGTCGATATCTCTAATGAAGATGGTTCTGGTGATGATTCAGGAGCAAATATGTTTTCAAATGGAGCATCTTCGGGAGTAGCAAAGGGATTAACTTCATCATGGGTTGTTGGATATTGGATTTCACAAACACATCAAACCATTAACACAAGTGGGCTTATAAGTGGAATTCTAGAGAGAGAAAGTTAGAGGTTTAGGGAACTTAGTAAGAGAAAGTGAAAGATATTATTATGAGCTCCAACTCTCTACCTTGGGAGATAGAGAGTATTTATAGTCTTACATAAATCATACACACAACGGGCGTGGATCGGGCATCAGATGGGTAAAGACCCGTCCGTCCTCACGGTGTTACTTAACTAAATACTACTTAACACAAAAAACTACGACTCTGAGCTTTCTACGATTACATATACTTGAGGTGACCGACTCTTTAATCTGGGGAATTTCTAATTCTAACAATCTCCCACAAGGAGGTCACCTCAAACATATACTAAAATGACATTGAATACAATCGGATATTACATTAACAATTGATCTTGCATTCTTGATGTAGTACTTTGCTCGAAGCTTCGTAGTCATTGATTCCACTCATTGCATGTTTGGTTAATCAAGTGGAGGTCTTTTCTTGATCAGCGTGATAATAATGTTGAGCGACTTTTGAGATCATCAGCTAGTAGAAAATCTCAGATACATCCATTGTGGTGTTGGTATTATGTGATGTTGTGACATTCGGACCGACATGCTCACATTCGGATCATGATATTTTTCTCATCGAGTAGCGGAAGCTTTAGTTGATTCATGATATTGGCGGCCCGTAGCGGCATGGGTTAGAATATCGAGTCATTGATGCACCAATTATGATATCTTTTGAGATGAATGTGTTAGGTGAGCATGCGGCTATGGATTGACAGCTTCATGATCATTTGCAAGCGTCGGGGTGTACACGCATAAGGCAGTTAGCAATAAAGCGCACAAAAGTGTCTTTGATCTTCGATGAATTGAGGTACACGACGGTTCCCGTTGATCGGTACAAATCGCACTTTGTGATCGGTATAATTCGAAGAATTTCCTTGAGGGGTTTGCTTGCTCTAGGCGTTCTCAAAAGGCGTCTCTCAAAGAAGACAACAATTGAGTGAACCGTAATTCGTCCGATTGATGAAAAGAGATTTGAAAAACAAGCGTGTATTGCTCAATAGAAATTGTTTTTGCAATATAACGAAGGTTTTAATGAAAATCAATTATCAATCATAAAACACCTTTTGATTTGAAAAATTAGTACCGCGGTCGGCGTGCTAATGAAAAGAGTTTTAAAGCACAAAGACTGGTTTTTCAAAGGTATCCGTCAATCCATAACTGAACGGGATTGATTCAAAGATTGATAAGCCCCATTGTTTACGTTCGGTTGTCACATGGTTGATCTGTATAATAGATCTCACACCACCTACGGGAGCTTGTTAGATGTTGGCTCCAGAAGGCTTTCCATCTTCATTGTGAATATGTAAACACATCACTCGGATGTTACGGCAATACCACAAGGATAATGCGTGGGACTCAGGATATAATTTCTCTTTCCACATTGTGTGAAGCAGAGAGTCTTCATTGAAAGTGTCCTAATGAGATTTATTGATGATCTCGTGGCTCTAGACTCAATTTGTGCATATTTGGATCCTATATAGGAGACTAGGGAGAGGGTCTCCTCCTTCAATATCAACAATCTCTAAGAGAAAGTTGATAGATAATGTCGGTTCCCGTGAGAATGAAACAAGTCCTTTTAAGAGGAACTTGAGTGGTTTGGAAAGTTGAAGTGCGGTCGCGTCATTTGGGTCCATGACGTCTTGTCTTCAATACCGATGTTACCATCAGTAGCATATGAATTGAACCGGTTTACGCCCTAAGGTTGAATAAATGGAGGGCTATTTTTCACCCTTTTCTCATTCAATTCTTTTTAATTCTTCAACCCCTTGTTGCTTACGAGACTTCATAGCTAGAACCTTGTTGGGTTTATTCGATTACTAGCTCGGTCGGTCCGCTTCTTCCCATATCTCATTTATTTCCCTCCTTTTATCATCATACCTAAGAACTCTACACTAACTAGTGGATAGTCCTTGGGTAGATCCCTCTGGCGGATCATGGGAACACATACCTAACCTTATCGTCCTTATATCACCATACATAATGTAAAGTTGGTCGGTCTATTTGGTATTGTTCATCTGCCATTGGAACCAATTGAAAACCATTTGAAAATCAATCAGGATACTTGTGATATATTATCAAAGCATTTTGTACAGAATTGTTTTGATATTTTTAGAATAAGTGCTCCCCCTCAACATGTGCATCAAATGTTTGAAATCGTTTTACACACGGAGGCAAGAGGAAGAAATTACTTCTTTGATTACCATTTTCTAAAAAATATCACCATCACTTCCTTGATCAAGTCAAGTAGATAAAGCATTTTGGGAAGGATGAGGTTTTCATAATTTTGCTCCCCCTCAATATGTGCCTCGAGGTTTGAAAAGAGTTTTGCACATACTAGAGGGAACTGCATTGAGATAAATGATCACGTTTCAAATCATAGGTTTAAGATAGATGCTCCCCTCAACATGTGCATTGAAAATTTGAAATCGTTTGTCACATGTGGGAAGGACAGCATAATGCGTGCTTATAAAACCATCGGTTTAAATCAATTTAAATCACACATTTCTCCGATCACAATTATTATATCATTTGAGATTTGTGATCTCTTATAGATTTAAATTGATTTTGAAAGCTTTTAAGGAGAATTGTGACTTGATTATGAAAGCGTTTTAAGCGATAAGGATCGGATGTCAAGACTTTAAACTCCATTGATAAAACATGCATGTATATCTTTTGAAAACAATTGAATGCCAAATAACTTTTTAATTTAATTGAAATCATTCTCCCCTCAATCAATGACATAGGTTGTTGATTGAGAGATAGAGATTTTGACAAATAAGTCGATGATTATAAAAATAGAGACCGAGTTATTTTTCAAAGCATTTAGTTCAATGAGATAAATGTTTATAGAATCGAGCATGGAATTTGAAAACATGGTAAAACATGGCTCATTCTTTCTTTTTAAAGCGGGTTATTGCACGAAAATGACAATAAACCATTGTTTCTCTTTCTCCCAAAAATATATTTTGATTTTTTGATTTTTTGATTTTTTTTTTTAATTGAACAACATCTAAAGTCGTGTCATTCTTTGAAATGACATGAAGCAGTAGATATAATCGAACTGAGAAAAACATGACAAATTGACAATATTTTTTGAAGATTTTTCGATTTTTTTTATTTTTATGGATTTTTGAAAGTTTTATTTTTTTATTTTTGGTTTTATAGGGTGTTATAATTTTGTATTTTGCTTTTTGGATAAATATATACAAAGATATAGATGAAGGAAAGACCTTTACTCCTCGTCTTCTCACGAGAAGGCGTTTGAGTGTTTCTGGTTGAAGGCTTTTCAAGCCAAGTCGAGGAAGAATAAACTCAAAGCGTTCTCTCGGAAGAGCTTTGGTGAAGATGTACGCTACTGGTATTGACTTAACAAAATAGAGTTCCACCACACCGTTTTCCACTTGCTCCATGATGAAATGATGTCGGATGTCAATGTGCTTTGCTCTTGAGTGTTGTACGTTGTTGCATGAGAGAGCAATAGTACTTTATTATCACCGATCTGAGAGGGATTTTGTTGAATTCAAAGCCATAGTCGGATAATTGGGATCTCATCCAAAGGATTTGAGCACAACAAGATGACATGGCTATGTATTCAACCTTTGTAGAGGAAATAGAAGTACTCATTTGCTTCTTTGAAGACCAGCTCACAAGCTTATCACCCAAAACTAGCACCTCGTGTACTTCAGCGTGTATCTTGACATCTGCATGATCAGCATCTGCATAGGTTTGTTAGTGACATACCGGTGTCCTTAGGTACCATAGTCCCATATTGATGGTTCCTTGGAGATACCGAAAGACCCGTTTAACCACTTCAAGGTGCTTTTAGTAGGCTTAGCCTAATATCTAGCACACATGCACAACCGAACAAGATATGCGGTCTATTTTGTGAGGTACATCGGGGATCCAATCATACTCTGATATTTTGTTTGGTCTACCATGATCCTGAGTGGTCCTCATCAAGTTTGTACGTTCAATCATGGGAGTGTCAGCGGTGTCGCGTGATCAAATCAAATTTCTTTAAAATTTCATTTGCATATTGATTAATGAAAATGCCTCAGGGACTTTGTGAAATTTGTAATCCCAAGAAAAATGACATTTGTCCCATCATTGACATTTGAAATTTGGAACCCATTTCTTTTGAAAAAGGATCACATTCATTGGGGTCAGTCGAGGCAAAGATAATATCATCAACATATATTTGAACGTGAATTAAATGTTTGCACGACTTCACGGTGAACAATGTTGGATCAATTGCTCCTTTCTGGCCGGTCGTGAAGAAACTTTGATAGTGTATCATACCATGCCCTTAGAGCTTGCTTTAAACCGTAAAGAGCTTTCTTGAGACGATAGCGAGTAGGATGCTCTGCGGATTCACAAAGCCTTCGGGTTGGTGACGTGAGCAACTTCTTTAAGATCTCCGTTCGGAAATGCCGTCTTTACATCCATCGATGACTACCATGTTCTTACTTGCGGCATGGCTAGAAAATTACGATTGCCTCGATTGAGCCACTAGAGCAAATGATTCTTCAAAGTCTATACCCTCCTCTTGGCGGTATCCTTTAGCAACTAATCGAGCCTTGTTCTTTAACACATCACCATGCTCATCAAGTTTCACTTTGAAGATCCACTTTAGAGCAATGATCATAGCACAATCTGGGCGGTACTAATTCCCATACATCTAGCCGATCAAACTCATGAATTTCTTCTTGCATGGCATTGAACCGTATCTTCATCCATGGCGGTTTTAACATCTTTTGGTACGATCTTAGAGAGTGCGGAGTTGAAGAAGCACCATAAGGCATCTGTTGCAAGTTGTTTCCGTGTGGATCTGGGATGAGAGGGATTTCAATGATGTTGTCTATGGATGATCGTGAGTCCATTTCTTGAGGTGTTCATGTGGCGTGGTTGAGACTAAAGTAGCGAGAGTCGATGTCTCACGAAGAAGATGGTTCGATGAAGATCGAGCAAATACATTTTCAAATGGAGCATCTTCAGGAGTAGCAAAAGGATTAACTTCATTATTGATGCGAACATAGTTCCATGATGTACCCTCGAAGTTTGATGATTTGTTGATGAGGCGGTGATCGGCGGTAGAGCTTCTTGACTTAATGATATTGAGATTGAAGGATTGACGTCATTCACAGAATATGAGCAACCTCACGAAGTAGAATTGTCATTCATTAGCACTTGGTTCATAATGTTCATCAAACATGGGATCAAACAATTTCTTTAAATCATCTTCAGATGGAGGTACATATGGAGTTTCGAAGAAGAATTTGGTATAAGGGATGAACTAATGGGGCTGTCTTGAAGTCGGGTCTGAAGCTGGAGTGTCCGAGAGCCATAGGACCACTGCGATAGAAACTCTCTCTCTGACTATCTTTATCAACCCATATGTAGACAATTTGAAGTGACCACGATAAAAGAAAACGTATACCAAACTTGAAGCGAAGAAGAATTCCATGCATTTGCATCTTAAGCCGCACCTTTGAATTTTAACAATCTCAAATAAGTGATAATTGATTAACTCGAAGTATCGGCTTGTGTCAATGCCCAACGATGAATAGGCGTACAACGGATGTCGTCGATCCCTTGAGAAGGAACAAATGATTTCTCGACATTAATGCATTCTTCTAAAGGTATACATGTAGAGCGATCACGGAAGATTCACCACAAATGTCTTGAGCGAATGAGGTAGTCATTTTCTTAATGTTCATGTGGTTGATTTATAAATTGCACAATAGAGGAACAATAATCAGTGAAGATTTGGCAAAGGAATACCAAAGAGCGGATCATTATTCAATAATGCAACATACAATATCATGATAGTCATATGAACGCCTTGAAATAACTAGAGATAAGGTTTCTTAGAATTCAAAGTACTTCTTAGATGGTGAACCAGTTGAGTCATAGTGCGGAGCATGAGCTTGAAGCTGGATGATCAACATTGTGAAGGTTGAAGGTACTCAGCAAACATATCTTTGAAAAACAATGAATCCCAAACATTGATTCCTAATTATCCTTAGTAAGTGAAGCATTAGAAGCGTTGGAGAGAGTCATCAAAAATCAAAACAATGAATCAGTTATCCAGTATATTCACTCATAATCCAAAAGAATATACACTCATCATCATCAAAAATAAAATTAGTATAACCATTATTCAAACATCCATCATCATTTAGTATATTCACTCTTCTCCCCTCAAAAATTGCATCCAAAGTTGCCATTTTGATTGCTTAATGAATAAGGTATACACCAATGAACATAGATCCACTTGATGATTGAATGGCGTGGAAAACATGAAGCTTGTTGATGAACAATGTAGATGAGTATGGCCATTCATGAGAGAATTTCTCTTTAGGCCGAATAAAGCGCCGCGAGAAGGCGTACACTTTTCTTTTCTTTGAAGAACGGGGCTGAAAGTGTTATCTGCAGAGCGCCATAATGATGAAGTACGAGTCACGAGCGTGTGAGCAGAGCGTCATTGTTTAGAGCCCATTATATGTTTAGAGCGCCCAAATCCAAATACCAAGGGGCGACTTGCGACCTGCTTTGGACAACAGAGGCGAAGAAGTGGAAACATTGGATCCTCACGTGCTCATGGGGTCCTTTTGGTTGCTAAACAATCTTTGAATCAGCAGAAACCCTAGATGCAATGGCATTATACCTAGGAGCTGAACTAGTAGAAGCATCGGACTTAGTCAAATGAAATTGTGTGCTTAATGGGATTATTCTACGGTTGGCTTCCAACCTTAGGGCACTATTCTAGGCATAGTGGATCTAGCTAAGAGTAAGGTTTGCCATGCGTTAATATTAAACTGTGGGCTTCCGAAATCCTACATTTGTAAACACATTCCACTGTAGGTTTCGAGGGATTGTAATCTCTTTAGCTCTCCAACTTTCTTAACGGGTTATGAATCTTAGACCTTAGAAATAACACATCACATTTATCATGATTACGGAAATTAAACATTTTTTACATGTTTTTGACATAAAGGCCTCTAATTAATTTTAGTAAGCTTAGAGCTAATACTAGAACTAACATGATTCTTTTTGTTCAAATCAAACTTCTTGTCCCTATGGTGTTCATTCACTTCCTTATCATGATCACTTTTAGTTTGCGTAATCCTATCCTTCTTTGCATAGCTTCTAGGTTTTGACCCTTTAACTTTAGTGTCAATCTTAACATCTGTAGAAGTAACGATGGGAACATTACATGGCTTCACTACTTTCACGCATTCTGGTCTAGAAGTGCTTTGGGATCTAAAATTCTAGGAGGCACATCCGCGAGGTTGCTTGAATTTAGATATGGAACAAGACATATCAAGGGTCACATGCTTGGCTTTAGGCATAGAGCGGTTTCTGTTTGGCACTAGGCATAGAACAAGGCTTAACAGCTTTGCCTTTTTCACCTAAGGGTTTTGGACATGTTGCAATTACACATTCAAGCGGCTCTTGAGATCGTTTGGCCTGGAGGCAAGCAAACCTAATTTCACTATCAAGAGGTTTGTTAATGAAATCCTCTTGACAATCTCACGGAAACATTCTAGACTATCCTTAAGGTGAGCACAGTATTCATGAAAAGCATGTTCATTATTCCTAGATGAGGAGGAATATATTTAAGCGTCACAGTATATTTGCAGTCTAAGGGTGACTTTGAGACAACATTCTTATTGAAAACAAGTGGTAGTTTCCCATTTCCGACTTCTCGATTCTCAATTTCCTTTTGTAAAGACGTTAATTTTTCGTTGTTTTGGTCACGAGTGACTTTTATTGAATCATATAACTCTTTAAAATGTCGTTTAACTTTTTCATTTTCTTCTAGAAACTCTCGTTTTCCTTTTGTAAGACATCAAGTTTTGAAGATGAAAAGTTTGAGAATTCTGAGAATCTAAAGGAGGAGGCATTTGGCTGTCATATTGTTCGTTTGACCCTTTAATTGAGAGATTTGGGCTTTCAACTTTCGATCGTGTTCTTGCGAGCTTGAATCGTTCATCACGTTTGTTAATTTGAAAAGCGCATCAAACTCGGAGCATTTGAGGATGTCTTGATATTTGAAGTTTTGACATGTTCTTTAAGATGTTGATATTTTAGTTGTAAATTAAAATGCTCAACTTCTAGTTTAACAAATGTTTAACAAATTGTCGTGATCATCGGTTCAATTTTCTCGATAGTTTGGAATTAGTTTTTCAAGCTCAATGACGATCATGGGAGACTTTGAACGGATAATTCATGAAATTGAAGCATTAATGGAACAATTAGTAGCGTTGTAAACATCTTGAGTAATAAGTTCAGAAATAAGATTCTCATTCAAGGTATGCAAGTTCTTCCTCTCAATCTCATTATATTTTAATTCACTAATAGTACTAACCTCAACTATCATTGCATCAAATTCCTTTCCATTTCTTTAATATCGATTTTATCCCTTTTAAGACTCTCAAATTGATCTTTTAGTTGTTTAAAGAAAGGCATGACCTCGGTTAGATAGCATTCTTTTGTTTGCTCAAAACCCCTTTCCCTTGATTATCGATGGGTGTGATCCTTTTTTTACAAGTTTTCTCAAAATCGACAAATAGTTGAAGAATAACATATTGGCTGATTAAGGTCTTGCTCTTAGTGGCAATAGATCTAGGAACTAAATGCATTGGTGTATTTGGAGGATACCAGTAAACTTTAGGGAATTTCCTACAAGGGGATTCTTTTCAACAAGATTTTCACTTTTGCAAGTCCATATCCTTTTTCGAACACTTGTTTGGGGTCAATAGAGTCTAAGGCTTAAACATGTTTAAGGATATCCAATTTTCCTTAGTGTAATCATGGGGTTTTATCGTTATCTTGTTCTTTTTACACTCGGGATCTTCAAGCTTCTTATTCATTTTCTCCTAGTGACTTATGCGATTTCTTATCTTCCTCGATGCACTTTCAGTAAACTAGGTTTTGTCTAGGTTTAAGGATCTCATTACCATCATCAGATACCTTATGAGCCTCTAGCCTTTTACAAGCCTCGAGGTTTGGTTGGTTCATCAACTAAGGCCCACTATTTTGTCACTTAGAACTATGCTTAGTGATCATGTGGCGATCGAATGGTGTTTCCTTTATGCATTTAACTTATTTTCAAGCTTGTTTTCAAAGTCTTTAGATTAGAAAAATCATTCAAAGTTTTGACCTTAGCACTAAATTCTTGCTTAAGCACTTTAACATTTTCCTGAAGTTCTTGTTTTTGCTTAGGAGTTTTAGAAAGCTTTTCTTGTAAGGAATTTAACTCTTGTTTTAATACTTCTTCTCTAAACCTACTTTTTCTAATAGTTGTGCGTATTTGGACATCCATTTCCGCTCACGCGGTGGTCAACTCAAACTTAGCACGTTGTTCATAAATAGCAACTTGATCCTTATATATGTTAAGCTTCGGTGGTAAGGGAATCATTAGGCACAAATGCAACGTACTCATGCAGTTCATAATCATCATTTTGAGTAGAAGATGCACACGGGTACAATGAAACTTCCATGCAACTTACCTCGGCATTGACATGCGGTTTGTGACGGGTGCATCATTATCTTGGGTACATCCGAAGCTTCCATGGAGCGTTCCTTTGCATTAACTTGCAGAGGTTGTGTCTGGTGCACCTCTCTCTCTTGTGAATTTGAGCACGAAGATTCCATTTTTTCATTATCTGACTCATCATTTTTTGTTGTCAGCGACATGCGCATTCAATGACACGATTCTTCAAGCGGATACATTACCCAACTTATCACAACAATCTTTCAAAATTTTGACACTCATTCACGTCTTCATTCTTTGGTGATTCTTCAATGTACTTTTTCACATATCCATGAGTTGGATAAATGTCTCAATAATTCACAATTTCCATTCGGTATGTTTTTGAAGGAAATTCTAGTCAAGTGTTGATCAATGTCTAGCGAATATTCCCAGCGATGAATGGTTGAAATTGTTTGTAGATTACTTGAAGAGAACACCTTTGGAACCATCCTTTTGAACCTCTTTATTGGTAAGTTGCAGCTTTAAGTGTTCTAAGTTCAACAGAAAGCTTCTTGTCAATGTAGGTAAGTCCTGGCGGAAAAGAGCACTACATGTTCGATCCCGGCTATGGATACTGATTATGAGGTGCGAGATGAAGTAGGCGATATGGCTCAATCTGCATTCCATTTGCGTGGCATTCTGTAGAACATGAAGATCTCTCCTCATTGTTCAAATCAAACATCTTTAACTTAGTTTAGGGTAGCATACTTTATCATTGTTTGTCATCATACAATTTAAGCACCACGAAATCAACTTTGGGTGGAGTGGTAAGACATGATGTGGTAGAATGCACGGGATTACAAGTCTATGATTTAATAGAAATAGAATCTTTAGGGATTTTACTAAAATCAAGACCAAACCGAAGCTAGCAATGACCAATGGAATGTGTTAAGATGACGATGGATCGAACAATGATAGACAATTGTGTGTTAGGACTTATGATTGTTTGTGGGATTAGCAGAGATGTTGTTTGGTTGATATTTGGATTGGTTTATGCACGATTTTCCCGAGAAATTTAGGTCTAAAAACATAAAAAACCTTATCTTACCGTTTGGGCGGTTTAGCCCTCGAAGGTTTACCCAAGTTCATTGGTGACATTCTCCTCGTTCTCACGGTCGTTTGGATGGTGAAACGCCAGCAGATTCTGGATCAAAAGTTATAGCTTTGAAGTTTTGTCGAGGAAAAGTCAACAAATTACTTGGGAATTCTTGAACCAAGTCGCTTAAGACCAAGTCGCTAGGACTCAAGTCGCTAAGTAACAACTTCGCTAAGCTCCAAATTAAGCTAGCAAAATTTTGGCAGACAAGTCGCTAAGAATTAAGTCGCTAATTTGTCAAGTCGCTAAATAGCAACTCGCTAGGTACCAACTATTCTTTAGTCATTGCTAAATTTGGTGACAATTAGGCTACTCAAATCGCTAAAACTTCAAATTAAGCTAAGAACAACTTCGCTACTGAGACCAAGTGCTACCACCAGTAAGCTACCCGTAGTGGTGGAGTCCACTACTTGTCTTGTTAATGCTAGGTCTAAGTAAGCTAGCTCCAGCTGTAACTTCGCTACAAAATGTGAAGCAAGTAGCTTCTGAAGAAAAACAATCCGTGGCTCAAGTTAAGCTAGCAAGAAAATCTAAAAAACACCACTTTTCAATCCAAAAACAACCCAACCACGATGATTCAAGCTTACCAAATCAAAACCTAAATACTTGTGATGATTCTAAACATAAAAGTACTATCAAAATCAAAACTTTAACACTAGAAATCAACCAAATGATGCAAAAACCACTAAACTTTTCAAACTCAAAAACCACCTAAAACCACTAGAAATCCAAAGATGTGCAAGATATGATCTAACCATGGCTCTTGATACCAATTGTTGGATATTGGATTTCACAAACACATCAAACCATTAACACAGTGGGCATAAGTGGAATTCTAGAGAGAGAAAGTTAGAGGTTTAGGGAACCTAGTGAGAGAAAGTGAAAGATATTATTATGAGCTCCAACTCTCTACCTTGGGAGGTAGAGAGTATTTATAGTCTTACATAAATGCACACAAGGTGGATCGGGCATACAGTGGGTAAAGACCAGTCCGTCCTCCACGGTGTTACTTAACTAAATACTACTTAACATAAAAGAACTATGACTACGAGCTTTCTAACGATTACATATACTTGAGGTGACCGCTCTTTTTATCTGAGAATTTCTAATTCCTAACATAGGTGCAGGCAATTCCATGATGTACACTGATGATTGATGATTTGTTGATGAGATAAGTGATCAGCGTGAGCACTTGACTTAATGACATTGAAGCTGAAGGGTTAACTTCATTGCAGGGATAGGCGACCTCTGTTGATGGAATTGACATATCATTAGCATTCGGCTCATAGTGTTCATCAAACATTAGATCAAACAATTTCTTTAAATCATCTTCTGATAGAGGTACATAAGGAGTTGCTGGAGAGGGATTAGAAACAAGAGTAGAACTGATAGGACTACTTTCGAAGAAGGTTGAGATCTTGGTCGAACGGATTGTCACAGAGCTATTTGCGGGGCTGACTCATCGAGCGTGGCGTGAATAGTTTCCATGATATCTCGAGTTCTTTTGTTGTCGATTCGGTAACCCTTCTTGCTTGATGCATAACCTACAAAAACTCCAATGTCTGCTTTAGCTCTTGATTTACCTAAATCTTGACCGTCATTGATAGCACAAAGCACCAAACACACGAAGGTAGGAAGATCAGTTTTCGTTTATGGACAAGTTTATATGGAGTTTTTCCATGAGAGGTGTGTATAAGGGAATGATTTTGGGTGTAGCAAGTAGTGGCAATAGCTTCAGCCCATAGAAACATTGGAACCTTTGAATAAATTAGCATTGTTCTTGTGGCTTCCACAAGAGTTCGATTCGTCTTTCAACTACAGTTATGTAGAGGAGTTAGTGGAACACTTCTTTGATGGTGATTCCAACACTTTCAAAATTGAATTAAGTCTTTGTTAACGAACTCGTTGCCATTGTCGTTCAAACAATTACATTGTATTGTTGAGTCGAACACAGTTTGTTTGATTAGTTTGATGATGATGACACGGAGTTTCATCCTTTGTTCTCAAAAACTTTACCCAAGTAAATCAAGAGTAGTCATCAACAACTACTAGAATGTATTTCTTCCCATTTATCGTTTGCACTCTCATTGGTCGGCACAGATCCATATGAAGGGTATGAAGAACTTCCATTTCTGAGTTTGTGGGTTTTGGTTTGTGGGCATATTTCGTGCTTTTTCCCAATTGGCATTTGAACAAAGATGATCTTTTTCATATTTTAATGGGTAAGCCTCGACAAGATCCTTTGGAAAGGTTGTTAATGGTGAAGTTCAAGTGATTGAGGCAGCGATGCCATAACCATAACTTTTTAGAAGCCTTTGACAAGCGGATTGGAAGACTTCATCATGTCTTTGATAGAGATGTTGTATAGGTTAGAACCACGAGTACCTCTTAATAATTCCACACCATCAAGTTCTATAACAAAACAAGTATGTTTTCTAATAGCCACTTCTAGATGGAATCACAGAATTAACAGAGAAACAAGTTATGACCAAGACCTTCCACATAATATACCTTGGAAATTACACTTTTACCAACCACATATTCTCCATAACCCACAATTGCTCCAAAATGGTCGTTCGAATCTAGGTCCGGATGAATTTACTCACGAAGTTCATGAACCGCGAGCGATCTCGGTCATCTTGGAGCGACTGAGTCCGGTACCCAGAGCGATTTGAGCGATCGCGGTTGAACACGGACAAGAATGGATAACTGGATAATTGGGAACCCCATGCAATAATGGGTTCCACTTGGTTAGTAACATTGATTGGAACACCCACATCGAGTAGAAACAGATGGAATCATCGGAAATAGATGCGATGCTAATGTCCATATTCGACCTATTCAAAGTATGTTCACTTCTTAAGGGAATAGTTCTACAAGTAGGCATCCATTTTCTAGTGGGCATTGTCTTAGCAAATTGAGGGCAAAACTCATTAACCTTACGGCGGAAGGTATCCATTGATAACCTATTTTACTAAATATTCTTCACTGGGTTATTTTCTAACTTTCTTTAGCCTTTTGCCTTTTAGCCTTCGCTTGATTTTTAACATTAACAATTTTAGCGGGCATTTGCGGCATTAGACAAAACATTCACACCACATTCATGATTAGTACTTGAAATTCAAGCAATCATCATTACATGTTTGTAGATAGTATCGAATTGAATTAATTATGATGCATACATAGCTAATACTAGAATCAACACGATTCGTTTTATTCAACTCAAACTTAAAGTTCCTAGGTTGGTCTTCTACTCTCTTCCAATGCACATTCTTAGCTTGCGAGGTCCTATCTTGCTTGGTATTGCACGGAGGCTTTGACCGCTTGCTTTAATGTCGATTACTCTGTAGAGGAATTATGGGAACATTAGTTGGTTGATCTACTTTTGCATTCTGAACTAGGCGTGCGAGGATGCGAACTACTTGAAGCACATTAGTGTTCACTTTCTTTAAACTGGGCATATAATGGTTTGTATGCTTGGCACTAGGCATAGAACAAGGCATCACGGCTTTACCTTTCGCACCTAAGGATTTAGGACATGTTGCAATTAAACATTCTAGCAGCTCGAGATCGTTTGGCACGGATTCAAGCAAACCTAATTTCTCTATCAAGAGGCTTATTTATGAAATCCTCTTCCACAATCTAACGGAGACATTCTAGACTATCCTTAAGGTGAGCACAATAGTTATGAAACACAAGTTCATTGTTCCTAAGATGAGGAGGAATGTATTTACTTGATCCATTATATTTCTTGAGTCACGAGGATGACTTTGATGCAACATTCTCATTAAGACAAGTGGCGGTTTCCCTCTTTCACGACTCCTCGGATTCTCAATTTCTTTTTGTAAAGAAGTTATTTTTTCGTTGTTTTTGTCACGAGTGACTTTCATTTAATCATATAACTCTTTAAAGTGTCGTTTAACTTTTCATTTTCTTCTAGAAAACTCTCGTTTTCTTTTTGTAAAGCATTAACTAAGTTTTGAAGATGAAAAGTTTGAGAATGCTGAGAATATAAAGGAGGAGGCATTTGGGAGCCAGTCACATTGTTCTTTTCACCCTTTAATTGAGAGATTTGGGCTTTCAACTTTTTGATCGTGTTACAATGAGCTTGAATACATTCGTCATGTTTGTTTATCTGAAAAACTGCATCAAACTCTGGAACATCTGAGGATGTCTTGACATTTGAGGTTTTGACATTTTCTTTAAGATGTTGATATTTTAGTTTAAGTCAAAATGTTCAACTTCTAGTTTAGAAAGATGTTTTACCAAATTATCGTGATCATCCTGATCAATTTTCTCATTTTGTTCAGAGTTTTTGTTTTCAAGCTCAATGACACGATCATGGGAAACTTTTAATGCAATAGACAATTCATGAAATCGAGAAGCAGTAATAGAGTGCTTAGTAACAGTATAAAACACATCTTGAGCAACACAAATCGAAATCAAATTCTCATTTAAGATATGCAAGTTCTTCCTTTCAACTTCATTATATTTGAGTTCCTGTTCATAATCATTGACCTCGACAATCATTGCATCAAATTCCTTTTCCATTTCTTTATTATCATAATTTATCCCTTTTTGAAGACTCTCAAATTGACCTTTTAATTGTTTAAAGAAAGGCATGACCTCAGTTAAATAACATTCTTTAGTTTGCTCAAAACCCCTTTCCCCCTCAGTTATCCCTGTAGGTGTGATTCTCTTTTTACACGTTTTCTCAAAATCAACAAACAGCTGATAAACAACATATAGGCTGATTAAGGTCTTGCTATTAGTGGCAATAGATCTAGGAACTAAATGCATTGGTGTATTAGGAGTATACACAGTTGCTTTAGGCAAATTCCTACAAGGGGGATTCTTTTCAACAAGATTTTCAGCTTTTTGCATATCCATATCATTTTTCCAGAACACTTGTTCAGGGGTTAATAGAGTCTGAAGCTTAAACTTGTTTAAGGATATCCAATTTTCTTTTGTGTAATCATGGGGCTTTATCGTGATTCTATTCATTTTACACTCAGGATCTTCTAGCTCTTTACTCATTTTCTCCCTAGTCACTTCATCAGATTTCTTATCTTCCTCAGTGCACTCAGCGCAACTAGGTTTCTGCCTAGGCTTAAGGATTTCATTACCATCATAAAGTACCTTATTAACAGCTCTAGCCTTTTTTATGATTTCTGGATTTGGTTCCTCAACAAGGGGAATGCTATGCTTATCGCTTAAGACTCTATGCTTAGTGATCAAGTGAGCAGTCTGAATGGTATTCCTTGTACATACACCTTATTTTCAAGCTTGTTTTTCAAAGTTTTAAGATTAGAAAAATCATTCAAAATTTTTGATTCCTTAGCATTGAATTCTTGCTTAAGCATTTTAACATTTTCTTGAAGTTCTTGTTTTTGCTTAGCAGTTTTAGAAAGCTTTTCTTGTAAGGATTTTAACTCTTGTTTTAATACTTCTTCTCTAAAATTACTTTTTCTAATAATTGTACGCATTTGGTCATCCATTTCCTGCTCACGGGTGGTTAACTCAAACTTAGCACGTTGTTCATAGATAGCAACTTGTTCTTTATAGGCATTCAGTTAAGAGGTAACAGAATCATCAGGGGCACATACAGTGTATTCATCAAAAACATTATCATCATTGACTGCAGAAGATGCATTACTTGGTACAATCTCACTTTCACTTTGCTTCACATATTGATCATATGGGACAATATTACTATTACCCGCATCATCAATATCTGATTCATAAGTTTCAAGAGACTGTACTTTATTATGCGTCTTTTGCACATCAACTTCATCATATAGTTTTAATACCTCTGAAATGATTTTGTCTTTGGATGGATCAGCATGTTGTGGTGAAGAGACCTTTGGAGAGACCATAGGTGAGATGCTAGCCATGAAGATTGTTTGAGCAGTAGGTTCATCATCGACATTAGAGTCGAATGCATCACAGTCAGCTACTTGAAAGGCATTCTGATGATTATGACCTATCTCCTAAATTGGCTGTTCATCAACATCAGCATCATAGATTCGGGCATTTCCTTCAGCAAGAAACAACAACTCCTCTTCATCCAAAGCGGTCCATTATCCTGAGCTTGAACAAGCAGCATCTTGTCTCTGAAGTATTCTGCATTCTGTGGACGTTCTGGAGATGTGCAGTTCCTAGCAATATGTCCCTCACCACCACAGTTGTAGCACTTAATTGGCTTTGCTTGACCTTGATTTCCAATCCTTCCCCGATTCTGATTTGCAGCATAACCTCTACCAACTCCACCTCTTCCCTGTTCATACTGCCTTTCTTGCATAGGTTGCAGCATAACCTTCCCATCTCTGACCGTAGCTTGATTGTGTGGATTGGATGTTGTTCTGAGGTTATTGTTGGTGTGTGGGAGAGAGTTCATGTTTTGACTAACCATGAGAGAAAGTTGATTGATGAAGTTTTCCATGAGTGTGTTTGAGTCGGGAGGCTTATATGCTAGATCAGGGATGAGCTTGTAATTACCATTACCCATGGGTATGACTTGAGAAGCTTTGGTGGTAATTCCAACATTGGTGTAAAAAGCTATTGAATCATTTGATGAGCTTGTTTCTCCCTAGTTGGTTTTGAACTGATCAAGAATCCTTTTTTCAAACGTAGCATGTCTCTCATTCTGAAGAAGGAAGGCATAGAGTTGCTCATAGTTTGTATTCTTCAATCCTTTGGTTAGCTTCACAGAGGTGACAAACTTGTGCCATTTGGCATAGTCATCTTGATATTCCTCATATCATTCACCAGCTTGTGGAATCTCACATAATATTCATAGATACTCTCATCTGGTTTCATCTTGAAGTGCTCAAATTCGTCATACAGCTGTTATTCTCTGTCTTCCTTAGTTAATTCAGAACCCGAGAGAAGCATCTTGACATTATCCCAAACAGCCTTAGCTTCGGTGTTGTGATTGATAAGCTTGTAGATATATTTTGGAAGACCTTGAAGTATAATGTTTGAAGCCCTGGTATCAGCATCGAATCTCTTTTTCTCCTTATCGCTGAGCTCATCATACGTCTTTGTTCTGTCCAATCCAAAGATCATGGTTCCATCTACAGCAGTATCAATTATGTCTCTTGTAGTTTCAATCTGATACGGTCCTTCATCAATAGACTTGAGAATGTTGACTCCGTTTTCCTTTCCAAGACAGTACAATCTGATTCATTGAGCCCAAGAGTCGTAGTCAGTTCTGTCAAGCATAGGTGGACGAGTATCTGAACCAGCTGCTTGAACATCCTCAGCAACAGTGGAGATGATTGTAGGTACGTTGGTAGACATGTTTACATATTACACGGGATTTTATAGCTCAATTATTAAACCGAGAAATAGTTTCTTTCACGGGATTTTACTAAATCAATAGAAAACCGTATTACAAACAAAATTCAACCAAGTCGCTAAGAATTCTTGAACCAAGTCGCTAAGCACCAAGTCACTAAGTATTATGAAATCAAGTCGCTTAGCACCAAGTCGCTAGACACAAGTCGCTATACTACCAAGTCGCTAAGACACAGTCAAGTTGCTAAAGAACAACACACTAAGATCCAAGTCGCTATAATGCCAAGTTGCTAAGACACAGTCAAGTTGCTAAAGAACAACTCGCTAAGATCCAAGTCGCTGAGAATTCAAAGTACAAGTCGCTAACAACCTTGAAAGCAAGTCGCTAACTTCACCAAGTCGCTAGCTGTAGTGGAGAATCCACTAAGTTGTACTGTTTGTCGGCTTGTCTCAATAGACAAGTCGCTAGGACTAAGTCGCTAACACTTAACACTACAACTCGCTACCTTTTACTGAAGCAAGTCGCTACGATGAAAAACACTACGAGAACCAAGTCGCTAGCAAGAAAAACTTCAAAAACACACTATTAATCCAAAACAAGCCCAACCACAATGATTCAAGCTTATCAAATCAAAACCCAAGCACTTACAATGATTCTAAACACAAAAGTATACCCAAAATTCAAACTTTAACACTAGAAATGATCCAAATGATGCAAAAACCACTAAACTTTCTCAAACTCAAGAACCATCTAAAACCACTAGAAATCCAAAGATATGTAAGAGAGATGATCAAACCATGGCTCTTGATACCATTTGTAATATATTGGATTTCACAAACACATCAAACCATAATCAAAGAGGCATATAAGATGAGGTTTTAGAGAGAGAAAGAGTTAGAGGTTTGGGAACTTAGTGAGAGAAAATGAAAGTATTATTATGAGCTCCAACTCTCTACCTTGGGAGGTAGAGAGTATTTATAGTTCTTACATAAATCGCCACCTACGGGCTGTGGATCAGGCATACAGTGGGTAAAGACCCGTCCGTCCTCCACGGTGTTACTTAACTAAATACTACTTAACATTAAATAATCTACGACTACGAGCTTTCTAACGATTACATATACTTGAGGTGACCGACTCTTTAATGACTGGATTTTCTAAATCCTAACAATCTCCCCCTAAGGAGGTCACCTCAACAATACATTGAATACAAACAGATATTACAATAAGATTGTTCTTGCATTCTTGATGTAGTTGTTTGCTCGGGAGCTCGTAGTCATTGATTCTTCATTTTTGCATGTTTGGTTAATCCAAGAGGAGGTCTTTAACTGATCCACATGATAATGAGTTTTGAGCCAGCTTTGAGATCATTAACTATCATAAATATCTGACTCTTCCATTGTGGTGTTGGTATTATGTGATGTTGTGACATTTGGACCGACATACTCACATTCTGGATCATGATATATTCTCATCAGAGTAGCGGAAGCTTTCGTTAATTCATGATATTGGCAGCAGCGTAGCAGAAGCATGGAGTGAGAATATCAAAGTCATTGATGCACTAATCATGATTTCTTTTGAGATGAATGTGTAGTGTGAGCATGCGGCTATGGATTGACCGCTTCATTCTGATCAGCTGCAAACGTGGGGCGTACCTGCATACAACATTTAGCAATAAAGTGCACGAAAGTGTCTTTGATCACTTTCGTTGAATTGAGGTACACGGCCCACGGTTCCCGTTGATCAGTACAAGTACTGCCTGTGATCAGGTAAAATTTCAAAGAATTTCCTTGACAGGGTTTCGCAGCTGCTCTAGCTGTTCTCAAACCGGAACGTCTCAAAGAAGACAACACGGAGTGAGTGAACCAGCGAATTGAGATTCACTGATTGATGAAAAGAGATTTGAAAACAATCGTGTATCGCTCAATAGAAATTGTTTTTGCAATACAACGAAGGTTTTAATGAAAATCAATTATCAATCATAAACACCTTTTATTTTGAAATATTAGTACACAGTCGATGTGCTAAAGAAAAGAGTTTTTAAGCACAACGACCGGTTTTCAAAGGTATCCGTCAATCCATAACCTGAACCAGGATTGATTCAAAAGATTGAATCGCCCCATTGTTTCTGTTCAGTTGTCACATGGTTGATCTATTGGATAGATCTCACATGCCACCCACCAGGAGCTTGTTTGATGTTGGCTCCAGAAGGCTTTCCATCTTCATTGTGAATATGTTTGCATATCACTCAGATGTTCTGGCAATACCACAAGGATAATGCGTAGGACTCATAAGATATAATCTCTCTTTCCACATTGTGTGAAACAGAGAGTCTTCATTGACAGTGTCCTAAAGAGATTTATTTGATGATCTCGTGGCTCTAGACTCAATAGTGCATATTTGGTTCCTATGCCGGAGACTAGGGAGAGGGTCTCCTTCTTCAATATCAACAAACTCTAAGAGAAAGTCGATAGATAATGTCGGTTCCCCGTGAGAATGAAACAAGTCCTTTTAAGAGGAACTTGAGTGGTTTGGGAAGTTGTAGTGCAGTGCGTCACTGGGTCCATGACGTCTTGTCTTCAATACCGATGTTACCTTGGTAACCACCAGTAGCATATGAATTGAACCCGGTTTCTGCCCTAAGGTTGAATAAATGGAGGGCTATTTCTTTTCACCCCTTTATCACATTCAATTCTTTTTTCATTCTTCAACCCCTTCAGTGCTTACCGAGACTTCATAACTAGAACCTTGTTGGGTTTATTCCAGTTCTAGCTCAGTCTCAGTCCGCACTCTTCCCATATCTTACTTTTCTCCTTTTTTCATCATACCCAAGGACTTCTACACTATCTAGTGGATTGTCCCTGGGTAGATCCCTCCGATTCTGGCGGATCATGGGAACAAATACCTAACCTTATCATCCTTATATCACCATACATAAAGTAAATTTGGTCGGTCTATTTGGTATTGTTCATCTGCCATTGGAACCAATCGAAAACCATTTGAAAATCAATCCAGATACTTGTGATATATTATCAAAGCATTTTGTACCTGAATTGTTTTGATATTTTTAGAAAAGGAGCTCCCCCTCAACATGTGCATCATGTATTTGAAATCATTTTGGCACACGGAGGCAAGAGGAAGAATTAACTTCTTTGATTACCATTTTCTAAAAATATCAACATCACTTCCCTGATCAAATCAAGTAGATAAAGCATATTAAGGAAGGATGAGGTTTTCATAAATTTGCTCCCCCTCAATATGTGCCTCGAGGTTTGAAAGAGTTTTGCACATATTAGAAGGAACCTGCACTTAGATACAAATCAATCACGTTTCAATTCTTTGTGGTTTAAAATAGATGCTCCCCCTCAACATGTGCATGGAAAATTTGAAATCGTTTGGCACATGTGGGGAGGAAAGCTTGCTAAACACTTATGAAACCATTTATCAAATTATCAGTTTAAATCCAATTTAAATCACAAATTCTCCCCCGATCACAATTTTCAAATCATTTGAGATTTGTGATCTCTGTAGATTTAAATTGATTTTGAAAGCTTTCGAGGAGAATTGTGACTTGATTATGAAAACATTTTAACTGATAAGGATCGGATTTTGAGACTTTACACTCCATTGATTAAACATGCATGATTATCTTTTGAAAACAATTGTATGACAAATAACCTTTTGATTTAATTGAAATCATTCTCCCCCTCAATCAATGACATAAGTTGTTGATTGAGAGATAGATATTTTGACAAACGTTAAGTCCAGATGATTTTCAAAAATAGAGTCCGAGTTATTTATCAAAGCAATTAGTTTTCTTTAGATAGTGAGTGATTGTTTTATACAATCAGAGCATGAGATTTGAAAAACAAGATAAAGCATGGCTCTGTTCTTTCTTTGAAAAGCGGGTTACTGCCTGAAATGACAATAAACCATAGTTTCACTTTCTCCCAAAATATTTTTTTGATTTTTTTTTTTTAAGAACATTCGAACAATATCTAAAGTCCCGTGTCATTCTTTGAATGACAACACAAAGACCGTAGATATTTTCGAATCGAGAAAAACATGACAAAATGACAATATTTTTTGAAAATTTTCAAGATTTTTCAGATTTTTATGGATTTTTTGAAAGTTTTATATTTTTCTATTTGCTTTTTGAAGGTTTTGAAATTTTGTATTTTGCTTTTCGAATAAATATTTACAAGATATGGATGAAGAAAGACCTTTACTCCTCGTCTTCCTCTTGAAGACGTTTGAGTGTTTCCGGTTGAAGACTCTTTAGACCAAGTCGTGGGAGGATAAACTCAAAACGTTCTCTAGGAAGAGCTTTGGTGAAGATGTCTGCTAACTGGTATTCAGTCCTCACAAAATAAAGTTCCACCACACCGTTTTCAACTTGTTCCCTGATGAAATGATGTCGAATGTCGATGTGTTTTGCTCTTGAGTGTTGAACGTTGTTGCATGAGAGAGCAATAGCACTTTTATTATCACAATACAGAGGGATTTTGTTGAATTCAAAGCCATAGTCAGATAATTGGGATCTCATCCATAGGATTTGAGCACAACAAGATGACATGGCTATGTATTCAGCCTCTGTAGAGGAAATAGAAGTACTCATTTGCTTCTTTGAAGACCAGCTCACAAGCTTATCACCCAAAAACTGAGCACCTCCAGACGTACTTCGACGTGTATCTTGACATCCTGCATGATCAGCATCTGCATAGGCTGTTAGTGACATACCGGTGTCCTTCGGGTACCAAAGTCCCATATTGATGGTTCCTTGGAGATACCGAAAGACCCGTTTAACCGCTTCAAGGTGCTTTTTGGTAGGCTTAGCCTGATATCTAGCACACATGCAAACAGCGAACAGAATGTCTGGTCTACTGGCTGTGAGGTACATCAGGGATCCAATCATACTACGATATTTCGTTTGGTCTACCATGATCCCTGAGTGGTCCTCATCCAGTTTAGTACGCTCAATCATGGGAGTGTCAACAGGGTCACTAGAATCAAATCCAAATTTCTTTAAAATCTCATTTGCATATTTAGATTGATTTATAAAAATGCCTCCGGGACTTTGTGAAATTTGTAATCCCAAGAAAAATGACATTTGTCCCATCATTGACATTTGAAATTTGGAACCCATTTCATTTGAAAAATGATCACATTCATTGGGGTCAGTCGAGGCAAAATAATATCATCAACATATATTTGAACGTGAATTAAATGTTTGCCTGACTTTCTGGTGAACAATGTCGGATCAACTGCTCCTTTGCTGAATCCAGTAGATAGAAGAAACTTTGATAGCGTATCATACCATGCCCTTGGAGCTTGCTTCAAACCATAAAGAGCTTTCTTCAAACGATAGACGTGAGTAGGATGCTCTGGATTCACAAAGCCTTCAGGTTGGCTGACGTATACGACTTCTTTAAGATCTCCGTTAAGAAAAGCCGTCTTTACATCCATCTGATAGACTACCATGTTCTTACTTGCAGCATTAGCCAAGAAGATTCTGATTGCCTCGATACGAGCAACATGAGCAAATGATTCTTCAAAGTCAATACCCTCCTCTTGACGGTATCCTTTTGCAACCAATCGAGCCTTGTTCTTTAAAACATCACCATGCTCATCAAGTTTCACTTTGAAGATCCACTTTAGAGCAATGATCATAGCACAATCTGGAGCAGGTACTAATTCCCATACATCAAGTCGATCAAACTCATGAATTTCTTCTTGCATGGCATTGAACCAGCTGTCTTCATTCATGGCGGTTTTAACATCTTTTGGTTCGACCTTAGAGAGTACGGAGTTGAAGAAGCACCATAAGGCATCGGTTGCAAGTTGTTTACGTGTGGATACTGGACGAGAGGGGTTTCCAATGATGTTGTCCAATGGATGATCATGTGTCCATTTTCTAAGGTGTTCATGTGGTTGTTGTTGAGGAACTGAAGTAGCAGAGTCGATATCTCCTGATGAAGATGGTTCTGATGATGATTCAGGAGCAAATATGTTTTCAAATGGAGCATCTTTGGAGTAGCAAAAGGATTAACTTCATCATGGGTGCAGAAACCATTTCCATTTTGTACACTCGATGATTGATGATTTGTTGATGAGATAGAGTGATCAGCAGCAGGCACTTCTTGACTTAATGACATTGAAACTGAAGGGTTAACTTCATTGACAGGGATAGGAGCAGCCTCTGTTGATGGAATTGACATATCATTAGCATTCGGCTCATAGTGTTCATC